>OU862922.1:45033324-46233324 GCA_917880885.1 Limnephilus marmoratus
CGGAGATTACCATCAAAAAGCGATTTTTGTATTCGTGTGAAATACATGTTGCGTAGTGTATGGGATTAGAATAAAAAAAAAAAACATTTATTTTATTACGAAATAGGTTAATATTTATTTTAAATTATGTATATTCATGTTGAAACTTGTGATAAATTAAATATGAAAATAATTATAAAAAACTTTATTTTTCAGGAATATTGATAAATGAACAACATTCGAAATTATTGAAGCTACGCCAATTTATAACTAAGTCAGTCTTCAACGTTCATTATCTCGCATCGAATATTCGTAACTATTTAACTAGTTTAAAATGGCTTTTCCAATATTATTATTTTTGTCTCTTAACGAGTCTGATGATTTACTGAAAGTAGACACTTAAAATTGTTTGCAGATCACATTTTTTTAGATATTATATTTGAAATTATTAGTTTAACAAACGCAGACTTGTAAAAACTCGCGAGATATTATAATTGTTATAGGGTTTGTCATCTGCCTTGCTGTGTTTCTACGAAAGCTCGGAAATTGCGGAAAGCAACCCTTTGAAGTAATATTTTGTGGATTTATTTTGTGCTATTGTATTATTCATTTACCGAAACACATTACTTGAACAATAAACTATCTATAAAAACAACATTACTTGCGTTTATTTGATAAATTGAGAGGTTTTTCAATGCTTTTATGAACTTGGCTTTATGAACACGCTTGGACTTCGACAGTTCATATCGCGGCAAAATCTGACGCCCAGGTGCCATAGATAATTCATTTAAAAATATTTTAGTATTGCTATGTAAATGAAACCATTGGCTACGTGAAGAATGATATTAGCGCAAGCGATTTTGACCTTGGACTTCATACAGTTAGAGTCCCATTTAATAATAAAAAAAAAAAACTTTTTTCGGTGCGCGCCGTGCGACGGTTTCCGGAACAGGAGAGGTTGAATTTCAAAAATAATACTTAACGCAGGACAATTTTTGTCAATTTTCTATTCTATAATACAAATTTTGTTGATAAATTAGAGACGCTAAAAATTTTACCTTCATTCCATAGATATAACTTGGACGTCAATGCTCCATTCGATAGACCACCTTTTGTAAATCTAGTTGGTTACAAGCTTGAAAATGGAAAAAAAAACGCAGTTTAAAAGATCGCGAAATCCGACTTTATTTGTCAATATTAACCCTAAGGATGGTTTGTTTCTCAGAAATTCAAATGTAACATTGTCATCATATAACCGTACAGCGCCATTTTTTTACAGTTAAATGGTACCCGTTAAATTCCGATTCTAAGCCCGTTCCATCTTTTGATCAAAATGTGATCGTCAGAAGACGACAACAACTGTCAAGTCATTACGCCTGCCTTTATTGCAATTTGTTAGAAACCTAGAATCGGCGTTTAAATAGAACCTTTTAAAATATCAAAAAAGTAAAGTGGCGCTGAATGACCATTAATTTGATGACTTTGTCACTCATGAGTTTCTGCGAAACAACTAGGCTCAAGATATTTAAACAATCGAAATAAACTTTTTAAATATTTAATAGAAAATTGGAAATAATTTTTTTTTTAATACTAAATTTTTAAAAAATACTAAATATATTATAGCCACTTGTCGGAATTCTTCAAACAATCAGTTCCAATTTTGAAAACGACACATAAATTCAGGCAACTGAAATTAGTACGTCTGATTGTTCAAGCGTAGATAACTAACTAACTAACCATCACGCCGTTTCCCCGCAGGGGTAGGCAGAGAGGACGGACCGCCAAACAACTCGGTCTTGGCACACACTCTTTGCTTCACTCACATTCATACATCGTCTCATACATACTCTTCTATTATTCTGACTTTTGACATGGCCCGTCTCAAGTATCTGATTCACTTGATCGTGCCATGTCTTCCTCGGGCGTCCCCGACTTCTTCTACCATTCACATTTGCATCATATATTCTTTTTACACTACTTTCTTCGCTCATTCGCTCTACGTGCCCAAACCATCTGAGGGTTCCTTTCTTAATTTTGCTCATTATACTTACATCAGCCTTACATTCTTTGCGGATATCCACATTTCTAACACGATCATACATGGTTTTACCACACATACGTCTCAGGGATCTCATTTCAACAGCATTCAGTTTACTTTCATCCTTCCTCTGCCAGTTCCATGCCTCACTGCCATACATCAGGGTAGGTACCAGGACTCCATTGTGGACTGCTAGCTTCGCTTTTTTTGACAGTTTTTTATTAGCGCGAACAGCATTCAGTCCTCCATTAATGGAGTTACCGGCATTTACCCTTCTTTCAATATCTCCTTACCCTTCTTTCAATATCTATATATATTATATATATATATATTATATGCCTAATTGATCGGTCACTGGTCGAGCAGTCTAAAGCATCGGTTCCTACCAGACTAGCTTATGATTGTTTGCCTTTCTTCAAAAAAGTTTCCCTTCTCCTTCTTGCATTCTTACATCCGGCAGTAGGACGGTATGAGCAGAGAGGGATGATATCTTATTATGTTTAGACATTTTATCTGATAAGCTCGTTCCCATTTTTTCTCCCTGTTATCTCTAAGTCTTTTTATAACCCACTCTTCCCCGGCTTAAAAAGATGCTCGGATTGTGTAACTGTACAAGATGAAGGGCAACGATGACATTACCGTGATTAGGCCATGAATAGCAAGGTTCTTCAAACCGCCCTCTATTCTTTATGCTTCGCCTATTTCATTCTCCCCATAACATATTGTGAGTTGTTATAGTGGTTACGGGAAATGGGAATTCTGAAGTCTTCACATAAACTCATACAAAAATTTGTGGGTAAATTGTATACGCACCATCTGACATTGTGATGAATGAATTAACCTTTCCGTTGCCAATGGGGGTGTCGAAATCTCTAAAATTTCTGTATTCCATATATAAGTTTAAATAGAGACCTATAGTTTTGGTATTTTTTTTATATATTCTGACATAGGTACCATGAAAAAAATTAAAGAAAAAATTAAAATTACATGATAAAAAATATTTGAAATATGTACTTCGATACCTTTCCTTAGACCAAATAATAATGGTACCAAAAATCCTCTCAAGGATGACGCGGGCCATCTCACTCGCTCGCGCTATTATCAAAGCTGCGTGAAGGCGTAAGGAACAAAAATTAATACAACCCCGCGCGCACACAGGAAACCACGCTTCAAAAGATTTTTTACAGAATTTACTAATTTGCTTTATAATTACATATCATTTGTAGTTAAAACTATTATATACGTAAGTTATACGATAAATTTGCAATAAAATTTATGAATACATGCGTGGGGTAACTGAATAACCCCCCAGAGCAAGATAAGTTTAGTTTTTTTTTTTACTTTATCGTGGTAAGGATGTGCACACACACACATTTTGTTATATCCCAATTTGTTATTTTTTATTGTATCGCGTTAAATCTTCGAAATTGACATAAAAACAATAGCACTAGACCAAACGCTGGCTATATGATATGACGTCACATAAATATTTTGGAAACGTACTGAGAGAAGTAAGTGAAATGTGTGCTACAATAATTCGGAAGAAAATGAAGAACAACTTGAATTCGTTCCACAAAGAATCTTAACGATGGTTGTTTCATCGGTTAAAATATGTTTGGAGCAGTTTCTCAGGTGGGCAGAAGCATCCGCCGCCAAGACATAGGGAAAGGTCTCACCGTGAACTTGGGCACCCCTTCTAATTCAACAATTATAACGAACTACAAATACAATTATACTATGGCACAAAATTATAATTCAACATATGTATATTTACCCCACAGCGTATAGAGAAATTAGAACATAAATACAGCACTAGATTCACGCGCAACGATGGGTTAATAGTTCCGAAATTTAACATCAAGTACGGACAGAGAACGGTTGAATACATCATATCGAAGATATTTAATTTATTACCTGACACTATAAAGCAATGTAATTCTATGAATAAGGTTAAATATATGTTGAAAAATTGGCTATCGGAAAAAAAATATTTATATTGATATTGATATGTATGAATAAATGTTGAATTGTAAATATAAGATGTAAATTTTAAATGTATAAAATCTATATGTAACTAAAATATAATCACCTGTTCACAAGCCAATTCAATTGGCTTAGCAGGACTAGTTTGTTGATTTTAATATGTATTATCTATTCCTTCAAAAAAAAACCTCTGAAAAGAGATTTGGGAATAAGTTTAAATTAACAACAATTATTAAATTACGTGCTTTATTATTAATCCTTTTTCCAAAATGATAATACTGTGAATTAAAGCAATTAACCACTGGGACCCATAAGCTTGTTTTCACGATAATATATATATATATATATATATATATATATATATATAACTTTACCAGACATAAATATGTATGACATATAGAGATATACATTACTTCTTAAAGTTGCTCTCAATCTTCATTTAAAATTATTTTTCTTGTGAACAAGTTGTAGTTTGATTTTATGTAGTTGGTATATAATTATTAAACAAAATGAAAGATATGATATTTCTTTCATCAGTTAAAATATGTCGCACATCTCCTGGCCAAGAATGAAACAAAAACAAACACAAGCGCAGATGAAATTTATAAAACGAGTGGATTCATCTCCTCATCTTGAATCCGGCGGGCCTAGCAAATTGCCCCTTTAAACTGTTCTCGGGACATAAAAAGGAGTTTATTTGTCCTGCGATGGTTATGGACTGACGATAAAAGTGATTGGTTACTTTATGGACCGTCTGAGATATGCTTTAATTAAACTTCTTCGCTGTGTTGATATATATATTGCTGGGTTAGTTCTACCGTCAAGAGGTAGCAGTGTCAGTACATTGTTGCTTTGGGTAGGTCCAGGTACATTCAAAACAGTGACATGACAGTGGATCCCCCCACAAATGGACCCCGAAATTATAATTATTATAAAATTTCAATATTTTATGCATTATTTACTAATTTCAAAACTAAAATAAACTTTAAAAATACCTTTTATTAATAAATTGGTATGGATATCAAACTCACGAATTTATTTAGAAGTCGATTTTTTGTACTTACACAGTAGTGTAAGTACAAAAAATCGACTTATGGTAAAATGTATTGTAGAATATTGACAAGTAGTTTTATCCTTGATGCATTTGAATGAAAATATTTTTAATGCTTTTATTATTCGGCAGTACCTACATCCTCTCTGCACACCCCTTCGGGAAGGCTGAACTGTGTTTTGTAGTAGGTATTCCGTATTTCCCTAAACCGACTGCATTTTATATATAAGTATAGCGAGAGACAATTGTCGGGGGATCTAATGTCTTGGAATCATAAAAAACAACGTGTGAAGCGAATTCAGAGAGAGTACATTCTGTTGGCGGCTTCTCCACCAAGCAAATGTGACGACTAGTTTTATGTCCCCAGCACCGCGACGGGCCGAGCTGATTGCCAAGAACACGAAGTCCTCCTTTTTCGCTCTCCATCTACTCGTTGACATATCAAAATTTAATTGTGAGTATTAATCCATTTAAGAGGCGGAAACGGGTACTGCCACCCTGGGAAGTATTTACTGGATAACCAACACTTCTACCATAGGTCATCCCAAGTGGTTCGCTACGTTTAGTGACTCTGCAAGGGTGCCCGGGCTCATGGATGAGGATTATCTAGGTCTTGGCGGCAGATGCGTCAGCCCACCTACTACTGAGAGACTTTTTTATTTTATTTTTTATAGTGACACTTCACGAGCCAGTGAGACTATGGCATCCCTAATTGGGGTACGTTGTGAGGCTGAAGGTAATGGGGAGGGGAAGGAGATAGGGAAGAGGAAGGTGGGGAGGTACCTGGCTATTCAGATCTGGTCATCAAACACGGCTAATGCCATTTCAAGCAACGTTTCAATTCTAAATGGTGGTCTTACACCAGGGCGATACTGAGAGTACCTTCCACTCTGGAACTTGCCGCAACTGGTTCAGGAATACCTTTTTAACTTTCCAGCAAGACCATTTCGACCCTTTCACCCAGTCGAAGGGATGTATTCACATATTTGTCATTCCTGGACACACTGACCCCCAGATTCCTAGCCACTCCTCATACCCTTTTCCTTCCCAGATCTCTAAGCCCACTACACAGCATCCCCAAAGATAGCATAGGCCCTGAGACCTGAAAAACGAATGTAAAAAAATATTCTAAATTTTCTTGTGAGTAACTTTATAACCTTTTTGATACAGTATCCCACCTTTAACATCGATAAAATGGTGATCCCATTTAGGAATAAAAAAATGTTATTTTAGAGAAATAGGTAGTTAATTTTTTTTATCAACTCCACACAGGCGGTTTTGGGCGAAATTATTATCTTCAAGGCATATATTATCATCTCCGGGGTAGCTGTGCGGGGAGAAATTATTCTGTGTAAATTTCTTCGCTGTATTTTTAAACATTATTCATAGAACGTTATTAGGGTACAAACCCGACCAAATGATTTAATTTGTTTTAGATATGTAAATAAATGTTGCCCGCTTTTAAATAATTCATCAGAATATCATTCCATATTTAAAATGTTTCGGAAACGTATTCCTACCTATCTATCTCAAAATTTGTATTATATGGTTTAAAATACACCCAATCCCAGTACCTACCTACCTACAGAGATTATTCATTCTTAACACTGAATTCGTAGACAGGTATCGTTAAAAGAAAGTGCTGTAATCTCATACTCTGAGATCAGAGACATTAGTTTTTTAATTTAATTTTTAGTAAAAAGTAAGTATTTTAAAGGTCATTTAAACGTAGTTTAGGACAATGAATGGTGCTCTAAAAATTGTCACGTATAACTTTTATCGTTTTGTATCCATTTTTGCGAATGGTCAGTTGCAACATTTTCTCCGTACTTGTGTTTGAAGTAGAAGCTGGTACTTTGGAAAAGCGACAGAGGAGAAACGAGAAGCTTTTGAACCCTGGTTATATCCTCGCATGTTGGCAGAGAATTCCCATGACAGGCCGAGTGTCCAATGAGGGGTCACCACGAGAATGTCCGAGGACCGGGAAATTGTCCACACGATCAAAAAGCGCAAACTACGGTGCTTTCTACATAAAATGGGATATAAAAATACGTAACTTTTCAGTATACAATGCAGGGGAAGATATGCGGTTAAACAAGTTAGTGTTTGCAGAGGGCAAACAACACGGTTTTCTGAACCGAGAGTGGCTTGACTATGGAGCAACGTCTCTATGTCGGAATGCAGTGTCAAGGACTTGGTTATCAATTTTATTTTGCAAAATGCAATTGTATGTTATTGTGTAATCTAGAAAAATGTGATTGGAGTCGAATTAAATGATTCGAAAAAACTTCGTCACTTCACTTTTACATGGTGCACTAACACCAAAATGAAATTTGGCAATTTAAAAGGTTTGCGTAACTTTAAACTATTTTTTTTAATTATTATTATTTTTTCTTTTTTTATTATTTGGGTAAGGGAAGAATGTGGGGGAAAGGAAGGTGGGAAAGTATCTTGCTATTCAGACCTGATCACCACACACGTCTAAAGCCATTTCAAACCACAGTTTAATTCTGAATGGTGGTCTTACACCAGGAGTATCTTCCACTCTGGAATTTGCCGCAATTATACAACGTATACATTTTTTTAAATGAATTAATTGTGAAATAACACAAATTAACCTACTAAAATTTACTTGTGCACAACGGGATTCGATTGCGCGATCTTCGGATTGTGAGTTTAGTAGTGAATGCATGTTTTAACCATCTTGATGGCTTCCGTGGTCAAGGAGCACGGCTAACGACTACTAATCCAGAGGTCGTGGGTTCAAACCCAGCGTGCGTAAGTAAATTTTATTGATTAATTTGGTTATTTCACAATGTATTAATTTAAAATATATGTAGTAGGTATATTTACGGCACATTCCAGAGTGGTAAACACTTTCAGTATCGCCCTGGTGTAAGACCGCCATTCAAAATTGAAATTTTGCTTGAAATGGCTTTAGCCATATTTGATGAGCACAATGAATAGCCAGGTACTTCCCCACCTTCCTCTTCTCTCCCTCCCACTTTATCCTTCATCTCCAGGAGTCTTGTGCAGTATTCACAAAAAAAACTAAAAAAATGCTGCCAGGAAGAGAGTTCGTACTAGATTCAAATGCGCCTGTTCTACTGCTTTATAAAAGTCAGAAGTTTTTCACTGTCCTTCGAAATTATAATAAATAAGTAACTATACGAAAGAAAATAATTTTATTGTTCACAAATTTAGGATCTGTAACTTCAGGTAAGAATGTTTCTGTATTCGATAAGAAAAAGTCTATTTCACAGTAAGTTAGGTAAGTATTTGTAAAGCGCCCTTGAGGAAACTTTATTATTGTCATTGAGTTTGAAAAAAAATGTTTTCTGGATAATGTGTTATTTACGTTTATTAAACGTTTTATCGTGAAGACTGAAAAAATCTTCATAAAATAAACAGATAGTCTACCAACTGCCTATCCCTTACTAAAAGCATTATTTATCTGATATGTATGTGAAATCCTGATTTGAATTCCATAGAAGAGGTTTGGCAGAACTATTCACTGTCCGTTTACTTCAGTGAAGACCCTTCTTCACCCACCACTCAAACAAAATTTTGAAACTCATCCATGAATGTAAATTTTGTTAGCTGACTCATAACCACTTGCGCATCCGGTACCATAATACTGCCCCAATAGCACAAATAATTGAACTTGCGATTTGCGATCGTGCGCGGAATCCGTCCCGAGATACTCTTCGATTTATTTTTTAGCATTTTATCTATGACAGTAATGAAATTAAAAAAATGTTGCCACGTGTAATCATTGAATTAGGCTTTTGGTAACAAAACATTTTACAGTAGCAACTTTAATGATTTGTGAGTATGTGATTGTCAAAAAATTTTGTGATTGTCTGACGTTTTTTAGGTTATTTTTTGTGTCTCACGAATTTGTAATTCCAAAAATTAAAATATTTCCTTATATTTTACATTAATATTATAATGTTCAATTGTTACTTATTATACACGGTGTCCGTAAACTCGTAGTACAAGCGGGAAACTGGTAAATCTACATCACATTCGGAGTCGATTTGTGATATAACATCTTATTTGTGATATAGCTTTCGTTTTCGAGAAAATCGGGTCCGAAGTTGGAATTTTTTGGGTTAAATTTGAAAAAAAAATTCACTAGGGGTTTGATTTCAGCTGTGTAATGTCTTATAAAATGCATCGAAGGGTAAACCGGGCTCAAAATTTTTTTTAACCCTTTAGTTGCCGAAAAAATGGAAAAATAGAAAAAAAATAATATTAAAATCGAAATGTTCAGATCGAAAAAAATAAGCTTTTTGGGTTCTCTACGTGATGTAGATTCACCAGTTTCCCGCTTGTACTACGAGTTTCCGGACACGTTGTATAAAGCGCTACACACGCACGTCGCTAACATTAACCCTCGACCCGTCGCGTGGGGTCTTTAAAAGCCCAGGTTTTACAGAAATACTAATTATGTTCATTTTAAATGTTCCCACTGATTTCGTACTTTAGGTAGCTTCCTAAAAGTGACTATACTTGACGCAAGCGCCGAGAAAATTTAGTTTGCGCACGTGCGAAGTGAGATACAGACTTGTGTTTCGGCGTGAGGCTAAAAAAAATCAACAAAATACCATGAAAAATCAAGTTTATATGTTTTTTTTATTGCATTTTGTTGATTTTTTTGTTGTAATAATAATTAGTAAATAGTTATGAGTTTGATGGAAATTGGTTAGATTTTTTTAAAAAGTTTTCTATTAAAAAATATGATTCAAAATTTAAAAAAAATGTTCCATGTTGATTTTTAAGCTCTTGCATTGAAAATGAAAAACTGATTTTTAACATTTCTTTTTATTTCAAAGCAATCATTATCACCTGACTGTAATCAGTTAAAATAACATATAAAATGTATGCTACAACAACAATTTAATCGTATTTATTTTTGGGGTCCTAAGCGACCCCACGCGACACCTCGCGTTACAAAAAAGGCGCGACGGGCGGAGGGTTAACTAACATTAAGATTCTTGGTACCTTGCAGCGGTGATGATTTATAACAAATAAACAATACATAACACAACTTGAATGACGTACGGAGTAATGCACCAATTTCACTATACCGATACCAAAGTAGCACTAAATCAGGTACTATTTATTTATATTCATAGTTTCTCTTTATATTTCTATCTATATTTATAGTTATTGTTTTCATATTTTAGCAGGAGTAGTTCAAGACATGAGCGCAGTATACTCGTATTGTCGCATAATTTAATATGTACTGAAAACATGTTTCAAATCAGTGTAAATAATCATGTTTGCTCATAATTTATTACGCATTGTAATTACAGGGCACAAATAATTAAAAAATCATATACATTATTACATACATAAATTATATCTAATATTGTAAATTTTAATGTATTTTCTCTTATAATAAGTGTACTATGTATTATAAGTTCACACTTCTAAACACATAACCTAACACATAACTTCATCTCTTTATGTTGTGAATCTTATTGTAATTCCTCTAACTTGTTACCAGGTACTTGGTTTACACTTTTCAATACTACTAACTTACCTACTTATCTCATACACTGAAATCCGAATATATTATATTATGTTACCAGGTTAATTCTGTAAATCCGAATATAATATATGTTACCAGGTTACTTTTTTTATTTTTTTTTGCCATGTTATTATGTAATCAATAATATGAACTAAACCTGTCAATTTGTCTGTCCTGGAACGGGAAACTTTCCTAGTTGGACAGGCAAAGCTTCTTATATGTAATTTGTACTTTCTTTTGTACATCTATAATAAAAAAATAAAAATATTCTGCTTCTGTAAGTATTTGTGTAAAATATTAACGAATATCTTCAGACATAACTGAACTTTATTTCAACGCGGTATGTTGTTTGTTTACATGAAAACATCAGAATTGATTCATTTTTGTGGTCACACCAGCGAAAATAATAATTTTTTCAAAAAAAATTTACGGTGACAGTTGAAATAAAGCACGCTCTGCGCTGAACCGCAAAACAGAATATTTCGTGAATATTATGAAACGTATATTTTTTACTTTTAATTAATTTCTGTGCTTTAAATCTTTTTGGAAGATGATTTTTTTAATACTTGGTGTTTTGTAGATTTAACCTTTAAATTACTTCTTCTTCTTCTTTTTGTGCCCTGAGAGTTCAACGGACGTTGGCTATCATGTTGGCTATGCGGACTTTATTTACTGCGGCCGGGAACAGCTCTACGGTTGACTGGCCAAACCACTGTTAGGTTTATCAGCCACGAGGTTCTCCTTCTTCCAGGGCCCCGTCTTCCGGCAATCTTTCTCTGCATTATGAGATGCAAGATCTCGTACTTCTCTGGATGTCTCATAACATGTCCAAGATATTGCAGTTTTATGATAAGATTTAGTTAGAATATATCATTAAAATTTATTTTATTTTATTAAGATTTTAATGCGCAATCTTTTTATTTGTTGTTATAAATAATAAATATTTTTTACATTTTCGCAAAAGTTTACCGACATATTTTTTATCAAATAAATCGTCTAATTGAGGCTATTTGCGTAAACGAACGACAATTTTCCTTTTTTTTAAATATGCATTTTTTGCTTTGTGAACATTGTGAGCCCAGCTTTGTAGGTAGGTACTGTTACTTTTAAAAATATGACGGTTTTCCTATCTGCACAGGTTTCGAAAGTCTCTAACTTATAACATTTCTGGAAGACTATAACTGTTTTTGAAATTAATCCAATAAAGAAGAAAAATTAATCAACAATAAAATATCAAAAATTAATAGTGTTTGTTCACGCGTATAGGATTGGTTAGGTATTGCATTCGCATATTGGTGGGTAGCAAATGTCAAAATCCTGAAATTATACCACCTACCTAATCTTCCAATCTTCCTATCTAAATGTCACCATGAAAAAGGCAATTGTTAAACATCTTTCTATTAGAAATATTACGATTTCAAAATTTAAATTTATTTGTGAAATGTACCCCACAACCTGGAGACCAGTGAGGGCGCATCTACAATGGTTGAGTCCTTTTTTTCCTTTTTCTAATCTGGGCTTATCTAATTTTACAGAAACCCAGATCAGAACCATCGACTGTCTGACTATCCATCAGGTTTTGCAAGTATGTATGTGTATATGTAATCGTCCCTATAACTTAGCGATCAAGTAGTTTCGGGACTGGTCCTTCGGTGATTGCACAAGGCTTTGCTCTGCAGCACTTAACCGCCAAAGATACAGTGGAGTCGCAGTTTCGCGACACCAGTGTTTACATCTCGCATGAAGTTTAAAAAATACCTTTTATGTTTAAAAGATTTCTAAAAAGTGATAAAGATGACTACGACAAACAATCATTACCATTGTTCGCTTAATTACCTACATAGAAAATAGTGTAATTATGGATCATTCTTGGTAACGCATTCACGCGTCGCACGGCATTCCGATTTGTACCAGAGCAATCCTGAATATTTTTGATAAAATGTGGAGCAAGCAAGAAAATAAACATAAACAAACTTTAAAAGTACATATTAGATTTTGCTAGTGTAAAGGGAATATATTTTATTGCCATCTAGAAGAAGAAGAAGACATGGCGCTACCGAGTGAATCAAGTTGCGGTGGTTCTGGGATGAGGTTTGTCCAGATCTTGGCGGCGGATGTTGCAATCCATCACTTGCAAATTAGAGAGGCCGGTTGAGGGAGACGTAGTGGGAGAAAAAAATCAAATAATTAAGTTTTGACTAAAAAAAAAAAAAAAATTTTGACTGAAACTAATAAAACGTGATTTGTCACGGCAAAAGTCAAAATAACAGAAGCGTTGGTATATTTATATGCGAATGTGTGTAAGGTAAAAAGAATACGCCAAAATAGTGTTGCGGCGGCGGTTTTACATCTCTACCTACCCATCCGGAGAAACTACTTGATAGTTAGATAGTTAGAAATTTTAACCTGTCTTTGACCACTGTTTTTTTTTTACTTTTAATGTCATTCAAGGTTCTATAGAACATGATTTTCTCCTCACAATTTTTTCTTCTAAGTACTTACTGAACTATTTTCTTGAAACGAAGTAACAATCCAATAATATAATAGATGGTAATCCGTAAATCGATAGAACTATCCTCAAACAGTATTTGTTTCGATATTATTCTCCCCTTATATTTTTTGCGGAATAGTTTCATACAGAAGATTGCAAAGTGGTCATTTTGCGGTCAGAGAAATATTCGTCCCTTTATCTGTCGTTTCATATCCGTTTTATTTGAAAGGGTCGCGGTTGCCATGGACAGAATAAAAAAAACTATCACAAATAATGCTATGAAGACAATAAGCCGTTTATATTTAGGTAAGATTTATTTAAATAATCGATGTATTTATTGAAGTGGAAGAGGACTTAAGAAGATATTATTTGGTATATTAGTCATATTTACAAGAAATACCTATTTTTTTTATTTAAGCGAATAATTTTATTGTTCTTAGAACTTATATATTGTATTTTGCTCTAAAATCACAGCACTTCACTTCGTAGAAATTAGCAGAATTGAACAGTCAATTTCGGTTTTATTTTTTTTATGTGAATACCTCACGAGCGTCCTAACTGCTCCCAACCACCTGGAGCCAGTGAGACTATGGCATTCCCAATTGGGTTACATTGTTAGGCTGAAGTCAGTGGAGAGGGGAAGGAAATAGGGTAGGGATGTGACTTTTACTTTAATAATTGATTATTAAATAATCGATTCTTTTTCTCAGGATGAAAAATCGATTTATAAGTAATCGATTTTTCTTGAAAATTTGTTATAATAATCGATTTTTTCACAAATTTGTCAAATTAAAATAAACGCGTAAAATGTCTTTAATCAGAGTTTTATTAATTCAAAAAACAAAACGAGTGGGCTTTAGACCACACGACTGAAATAAAACTTCATTAACTTCTGTCTCCTTCTCAATTTCCGTTCGCCTCGCCCGATCACACTTTCCATAACGCTCTCGTCAGGCGTTCACCAGCTTACTCCCTAAGTCAAGCGTGCTTAAAGATGTTTTACTTCAAAAATATTCAACTGAAATTATGAGTTTTAAAATAATCAACCGAAATTAAACTTATTTTTATAAAATAATCAACACAAATTACAAATTGTTCGTTGACTCTGTTGACTTCATCTAGTGACAAATTTGATAAGAAACTTCACCTAAACGGTTTTCAAAGCAGAGAAGAAATGTCATCGTAGACGCACAGATGGCGTTAATGTCATGTTTTGTTTATAAACATCATAGAGGTTCGCGCTCCGGATTCCGGCCTAATGACTAAGTGTAGCAGGGCTGCGAATGAAAAAAACGGCAGTGTAAAAAAAAAGATTAGTAATTATTCATTTT
This sequence comes from Limnephilus marmoratus, assembly GCA_917880885.1. Lineage (NCBI taxonomy): Eukaryota > Metazoa > Arthropoda > Insecta > Trichoptera > Limnephilidae > Limnephilus > Limnephilus marmoratus. Next base: position 45,047,737 of record OU862922.1, read on the forward strand.
TTTAGAAAATAAAATCACTTAGAGCGGGAGCACACAGAGAGCGGTCAGGAGTTCCGAGTTCCGAGTTCCGCGTTCGGCGTTCATTAGAATGTACTGATACTATAACAACAACGCACACAGCGGGCAGTCAGACCGCGGCGGTCAAAACGGAACGTCGCGTTCTAAGAGTTCTTTTCCCGCCGAGGCAGAGAACGCCAGAACGCCACGATTTCTGAGGTTGCAAACCCGGCAGTTGACTGGAAACCTTACAGAATATTACGAAAACATATCGTATTCTTTACATAATTCGATTAACAAATAAATTCGATGAACAACTATTAATCGACATCCGAAAATAAATATAGAATCGTTGTTCATCTTTAAGTAAATCCTGAAAAGTACTACTAAATTTGCCTTGTTCTTTTCGCGCTGTGTTGATTGGGTGCACCCAATACCTCCTTTTCTTTTTAGAAGCTGTTAAGCTCCACTGGAACAATAATTTTTCATCGGATGATGAACTTTCAAGTGACATGTTGCATGTGCAAAGACCCAAACGAAACTAGAACGCGAGAATTTGAACGCCGCTTGTGTGCTTCGGAACTCTTGAGCGGTCAACGGTCACTAGAACGCAGAACTCTGACCGCTCTCTGTGTGCTCAAGCTCTTAATAAAATCGATTTTTGGTGGAGAAAATCGATTTTTCATCGATTTTTTCATAATCGATTATTTTTTCACATCCAAAATATGGGGAAGTACCTGGCTATTCAAATCCAGTCACCGCATCAAGCAACTTTCATTTTTAAATTTATTATTATAATTCAATATGCCTAACTATGCAATTCCTGCGTAACGAACGAGAACAAAATAAGTTTCAAATTCTCCAAAATAGGGCAATGAGAATATTCTTAGCCGATATAGATTTTCAAAAGTAAATAAAATGATAAAGGAGCTTAATTGGCTAACCATGAAATAGATGCTGACCTTGAACACGATGATATTTTTTATCCATAAAATAGTAAACAACCTCTTACCAAAATACTTCTCAAATAAAATTACATACAACTAAGACATTCACAGACATAACACAAGGACGTGCAAGAAAATCAGGCTACAAAAAAAGGACAAAGCGAATACGCAGAATAGTTAACTGTTCAATGTGATGAAGTTTTGTAACACGATACCAGAAACTTTAAAGACCACACCAACTGGAAAGTTCAATATTGTAGGAGCTTTATCAAACTGAAAAAAATATAATATGCAGTTTATAATGTTATAATTAATTAGTAATTTGTAAACTTTAATGTACAAACTACTAAAATAAAATTTAAATATTATTTTAAATCACTAAATTGTGAAAACACGAAACCATCAAATAAAATTTACTTGGGGACGCCGAAATTTGAACCCGAGACCTTTGAATCTCTGTTCGAGAGCCTTATTTCACGACCATTAAAAAGCTTTAACAGAAATATTGCATACTAGCTTTTTCTCGCGGCTTCGCTCTCATGGTATTAGGGGGGTTCCCACTCCACCTACCGCCTCCCCCTTCCCACCACCCCTCTCCGCCCTCATTAATTCCCGGTACATTCAGTTTTCAAACCGCTCGCGTGCCACCTATTGCATTTTTTATACAAATTTCACAATGCACGAGCCCACCAGTATTTTTATACAAAAAAGAATTACCCAATTTGGTGCAATCATTAGGAAGTTATGCGCCCACACCAGCCCACACACATTTCGGCGATTCATTTTTAGAGATAGATATTAACTACGACGCCAACATCATTTCCACGGCAACCTTTTTTTTCCATTTTTCTGACGTTTTTGCAATAACACGATTTTGTTAGAGACAGAAAACGTCTGATAAATAATTTCATAACGCCAGAGCTTACCAATATGTACCGCCTATGTCACTCGCAAATAATAAATAAACCCTTGACTCTGGGCAGAAACGTGCGGTCCGTTTGATAGATTCTCCCATCTTAACAGACGGACTGCAATCTTTAGAGCATAGGCGTCGGGTGGGAATGCTGTCCTTGTTCTACCGGTATTATAATGGAAGACGCTCCGAGGAACTAACGTCATTGATCCCCTCGGCACCGGTGCATAGTCGGGAAACACGCCAAACATGCGCCCAACATTTGTACACGGTTGACATTAGTCACATGAGAACGGGTCGTTTCTATGAATAGGGGAAGGAGTGAACATGCTTCACTCCTTGTTCACTCCTTCCTTTCCTCAAAAAGACCCTCCACACAGCATCTTTAAAGATGACATAGGCCCTTAGGGAAATTATTTTCCTTAGGGCCTCCTGTGTGGAGTTAATGTAAAAAAAATAATAATGTTGCTTTCTATTAGTGAAAAAAATTTTAAAGTCCATTCAGTAGTTTTTGCGTGAAAGAGTAACAAACATCCATACAAACTTTCACATTTATAATATTAATAGGATATAATGATTGCACTCTTTCACTCTAAATAGCTACGTTAGATAATCATATTCATAATTGTTTCTTGAAAGTCTTGCGCTTTATGACCCAACTCCTCGCAACTGAAATATTCAGTAACCCTTTAATATCCCTTGTCCATATTCCTCCCTCTGGAAGATCTCAACCCTTCACCCTTTCAATGACGAAACTTGTGTGTTGTTCGTCTAATCAACGTCCCTGGATGTGCGGAGAGTATGTGTGTTAATAGTTTTGGGACGTTGACAAACCTATTCCGTTCTATGACATAATTTTCGGCACATTTAATCTGAGTAGATGACTCCGGATCATCCCATAAATTTTGCTTTTCGCAAAACTTGGACCCACTTAAGTAACTACTCGGGTTGTACGGACATTGTCTTTCGTTCCAATATTCTTGATATTATCGAAGTTAGTAATATTTTTATCCAATAATATATATATTATATCTAATTTTTAGTAAATACACACTGATGAAATCTAACTATCCTACTAATATTATAAAGGCAAAAGTTTGTATGGATGTACGTATGTTTGTTACTCTTTCACGCAAAAACTACTCAATGAATTTTTATGAAACTCTACAATAATATAGCTCATTCATCAGAATAACATATAGGCTATAGCTCAGAGCTCTGGCATTATGAAATTTGTATACAAAAATTGCAATAGGTGGCACTATAAGTAAGATATCTTTAATTATTTATTCGATTAAAATTATTAGGGGAGTTCTCCAAATAAATGCGGGAGGAGTGGGGGGAGGGGTGAGAGTGGGAGGGGGAAGGGAGAGGGGGAGGGAGAGGGGGGGGAGGTGGAGTGGGAACCCTCCTAATACCATGCGAGCGAAGCCGCGGGAAAAAGCTAGTAATAATTGTGAAAGTTTGTATGGATGTATGTGTGTTTGTTATTCTTTCACGCAAAACCAACAGAATGGGTTTAATGAAACTTATTACAACACCTTTCGATTGAAATAACTAGCAAATTACTTATGGATTGTAATATTTCAACATCGGAAATAGTTGAGAACAGAATATTGTTCAAATATATTATAAAATACTAGCTGGTTCCCGGCATGTGTTGCGATGCCATATTCAAAGAAATACATTGTTTCTCCCTGAATCACCTTTCCCGTGCATCCCCGTTCCCCTCCCGCGTCCCCTTCCTAGCTAGCTTTATAAATTATAGCCTTTATGTTATTCTGATGTATGAGCTATATTATTGAAAAGTTTAATTAAAATCCATTCAGTAGTTTTTGTGTGAAAGAGTAACAAACATTCATACATCCATTCTTCCATGCAAACTTTCGCCTTTATAATATTAGTAGGATTTAAGCTTTATGCATACAAAACATCGGCATTTAGAAGTGGTCAAACAAAACATAAGCCCTGAAGCATTTTCAGTAATAATTAAAATTCTCTGTGCTCCATCAAAAGCTTAACGGGGGTCCGTGTTCAATCGGTGCAACCTCCCAAATTGATTCATACTGCCGAAAATCAAACCAATTTATATACGAGTTTGGATATTTACAGATAAAAGAATTATCGTGTTTTATTTTTTGGGGTATAATGTAGAGTGTGATCACATCTTTAGTGATGATGGACACTGAAATGCTATGAAACTTTATCGCAAGGACGAGTAATCGCAACACGGCATAATTCCTGAAAATATCAATTACGATAAAGTGTTACATTTATGTAGTTTATTTAGTTAAGAATGAATCGAACCTGTATTATTCTCTCATTTCAAAGTCAAAAGCAAAACACAACACAAAGCGTTACAGACTAAGGTCTTTTATCTAACCTCTAAAGCGCTTCTTAGATCAATCAAATACTTTTCATCTTTCGTCCTAAGAAAATCTAACTGGGTACAGCAGATAATACAGTACATATAAATAAGCTGAGATGTAATAAATAAACCACAAACCGTATTAGTGATTTTAGTAATATTAGGTCCTTACATATGAAATTAGCGTTTTGTATGGGAGGAACATAAAGTCGATATTTTTTTAACATAATATATTTATTTAATCAAATTATGTACCATTGCTATCTATGCACTTTTGCCATCTCATAGGTAGTTCATCGATCCCTTTACTAAAAAAACCATTCGGACGGGAATCAATAAAATTTTACTATTTTTTTTTTTTGATATTTACCATTAACACAAAAAAAATTAGTGGCCTATATTTTATTTTTTAAAACACAAATAAATAATCTAGCACATTTCCGTTCTAGATATTTAATATAACTTGACTGGAAAAATATTTTTTTAAATTGTTTGGGTATTTTTGCCTCAGTAGACAAGTAGACGGTCTCCTAAAGTAGACAAGAGTGGGGAGGCTACGTAGCACTACACAAATAGGAGATCGATAGGCTATGAAGCACCGCACAAAGAGGAGACCGATTATACTATCTCATTCTATCGCAGGCTAAATCTTATAGTTGTATGTCTTCGTTTCTTTTAAGTGTCGCTATTTTTTTCGATTTATCGAGTTTAAAATCACAACGCTGCTAAAGAAGATTTTACTTCAATAACTGCGCGGCTGTTCCTCTTAAAAGAAACGGTGAAGCCACGTAAAATCCGTGACCGCAAGACGATCTCTACCCAGTCCTTGAAGTCTAATGTCTGTAATATGTTTTCTAAAATAATAACCAATTCAATGTAAGTTATGACAGTTTATGAAATGAAAGTTCATGTAACGAGGTGATCAGATAATAATTTAACCACCAGATATCTCAGTACGCTTTAACTTTGTGACGGTTCCTTTGAATTATTCTGCAGCTGGAGGTAAAGGCCGGACGGTGATAAAACTTTCTTTCATTTAACCGAGAAAGTTCAGTGAGCACGTCGCATTGCAGACATTGAAAATAACTGTAGCAGATTGACATTACAAACTAATAACCCGGACAACTTTCAATGTTTGCCAATTACAATTTGGGAAGCAAGTTTAGCATTTAGGTGATTTTGCCTTATTATCATCATCATCACTATTGGCTCTACAACCCCTGGTGGGTCTTGGCCTCGTCAAGAGTCTTCCTCCACTCATCTCGGTTTTGTGCCAGCTCTCTCCAGTTTGGAAGCTGCAAGATAGATATGTCTTTGAGGACGTTGTCGCTCCATCTTAGTCTTGGCCTTCCCAGGCTCCTTCGCCCTATTGGTCTTGAGTTCAGCAGGGACTTTGGTGCTTGATGCTCGGTCATTCTCTCCACATGACCCAGCCACCGAAGTCTTCCCAATTTTATAAATTTTGCGACGTTTAGCTCCTTAAACAAAGTATAGAGCTCATTGTTATAGCGTCTGCGCCAAAATCCATTTTCTAGAACCGGTCCGAAGATGCGCCTCAAAATTTTTCTTTCAAAACGTCCAGTGCTCGCTCATTCCTCTTAGTTAGTACCCAAGTCTCAGCTGCGTACGTAAGTACTGGTCTGATAAGTGAGTGTGGTTCACGACTAGACCGAATGTCGTGCGCATTCTTGCTGGGACTGCCAATCGATTGAAGAGGACTCCCAACCGTTTGCCATTCCCTTATTACTTATCTATTGTGTCTTCTTCCCAAATAGGTGCTTGTAGGATACGCTGTATACAATCACCCAGCGCTTGCCACCTCGTGGACTTTCACCAACCTGTCCCATTGTCTTGTCTATATTTTTTGTCATACTAACACATATTGTATCTGTATTTCCCGCTAAGCACTTGCATACTGCTTACTAACAACGTATGCAGGGACATTGGAGGTCTAGTTTCGTTATCAAATGTAGAGTCGTTTTTACCCAAAAAATTAGAGTCCTTGCAAGAGCCTTGAAGGGGTAACCATCTGTTACCTATACCAGGGCGGGTAAGTGGTGGGTCCTCCAATGGTCTGGTAAGTGTTTTGTACACTAATATCTTCGTGTTTGCCTTATTATACTTACCAATTTACCAATGGGCGAGCTAAAGGTGTGTCGGTGAGTAATATAATAAAACAGGTTAAAATTACAGACTTTAGGTTAATTAAATAAAGGTTTACAATTTAATTACTGCAACATGAGACGACAAGAGTTATCAGAAGGAATTTAGAAAGTTGGCTAGAATGCAAGCGTGCAGCTCAACGGGACACGAGAAAGCGAATGATCTTTCATGCCGGTCGATCAAAGTCGCCGGGCGCTGCGATGTACCTAGTGATACCATTATAAAAAATAATTTATGTGGCTATATCGTACAAGTTTGGGTACCGCCGCCCAGGAAACCCCAGGAACCCGGGGTGAGGTTTGTCTATGTTTTCGGGAGAGCCTGCTTGGGGCAGATATAATCTAAATCTCTCCAGCTAGACTCTCTCGACCCTTCGCCATGCATCGCAGTGGGAGGGATGGATCCATACGTCGCTTATTCCTGGACACATTGACCCCCAAATTCCTACCCACGCCTCATACTTTTTTCTTTCCCAGGACTCCTACTCCTTCCTTTCCTTAAAAAGACCCTCCACGCATCATTCCCAAATATGCCATAGGCCCTGAGGGATTTTTTTCATCTGGGCCTCCTGTGTGGAGCTTTTGTAAAAAAAAAATTGCAGTCTTCCCAACATGCCTTCCATTGATATGCTTGGTGTTACTCTAAGTGACAGCTCAGGCACGGGCGCTCCATTGAAGTCAGAGTCTAGTTAGCCTCTCAGAAGCTGGGCGTACTGTACAGAGCTCGTACACGATAGTACACAAACTGCCAACCTTGTATAAATCGCAACTGGGACCCCTATTGAATTTGACAGCCTCTTCTGGTGTGGACTCCCAATATACCTGAAAACCCTTGACTATATGCAGAAGCGGGCGGTCCATTTGATAGATTTCCCGATCTTGACAAACGAATTGCAATCTTTAGAGCATACCTAGCGTAGTTATGCTGTCCGTGTTCTACAGGTATCACAATGGAAGATACTCCAAGGAACTAGCGTCTTTGATCTTTTCGACAACTGTGGATAAAAACAAGCCAAAAGCGCGCCCAACATTATGTTCACGATTGACATTTGTCACATAACTGATCGCTTCTGCGACTCGTTCTTGAGTTCAATTCAACAGCTCGGCTGTGGAACGATTTGTCTTCCTGTATATTTCAACCCTTCTCAAGACCCATGTTTACTTCTTCCGCTCATCAAAAAGACCGCCAAAACAGCATCCACAAAGATGACACTGACTCTGACGGAAATTATTTTGCCTCGGGTCTTCCTGTGAGAATTAAATGTTATAATAATAATAACTTTTTAAAAGCAAGCTTTTGTAAGCGTTTATGAGTTGAATTGTAAGTAAGAGCCCAAGTGGTTGAATAAAGATATTCGAAATGTTACAGGAAGTCAAAGCACTATCAAATACGAAGCACTTGTGATGGGTAATAAAAAAATAGTATTATTTCAACTATATGCAGTCTGAAAAGACCTTAATACGGTTTTATTTGTCTTATCAATCTGGTCAGAAGCAATAAAATAGAGGTCACATCTAGGAAGTTGCGAATCGATGTCCGCGGAAGGTTAAATTATAAGAGAAATTATGATGTTGTACATAAGTTCCAGGTTAATTTGTAAAAAATTAATTGCGCGGTAATTCCGGAGACTATAATTAGTACCCAATCACAAGAACAGACCCGTCACAATCACTGAGTACCTAATACAATATTTATTGGATAATCAATACCTCTGCTGTAGGTCACCCCAAAAAATTCGCCACTTTAGTGATTTAGCAGAGGTGCCGGGTTCAAGCGGTGAGGTTTGTCCGAGTCTTGGCGATGGGTGCATCTGCCCACCAGTGGCGCGGTAGGCTGATCGAGAGACTGTATGAGAAAGACATTTTGACCTCTCCAGCAGGACTCTCTCGGAACATCGCCTTGCACCGCCGGTGGAAGGGATGGATTCACACGTCCGCCACACCGACCCCCAAATTTCTACCCACCCCTCATACATTTTTCATTCCCAGAACTTCATCTCCTTCCTTTCCTCATAATAACCTCCACACAACTCCTCAAAAAATGACATAGGCCTGACAATGACATAAAATTTTGGAATTGTTGAACTGAAAATATTTGTAAAAATAAAGCAAACTCTTTGTATTTAAGCACGAATATTTATTATTTTATACATCGACCGGTTTCGCTTCTGTCAAGCGTCATCAGGATAATATATAATAATAACTAAATGTTAAGACAGAGTTAACGGTTATATAATTATATAACGGTTTGTTTTATTTTCATAATATGATGTCTTTAAACCACAAAGTAATTGCTACTTATGGAAAAAAAAATAGTTTTTTTTTTTTTAAATAAAATATATGCTCCCTACAAAAAATGCCAATTTCCTGTAATATTAAGCATAAGGTTGGGACATATTTTTTCCTGAAACGGGAGGATTGTGACTTGTAAAAGCTCTAACATTTTCGTCGCCATGTAGGTATTTTTTACCAACATGGTTTTGCGTCAATTCTGCTAAACTGATTGAAAGTTTTTCGTTAATCGGTTTTTGGTTATCCTCTGAAAGCTCCTTTGAAGCGTCAATGAAAATAATTTATAAAATATATTATGCAGAGAAACATTAAAATTAATATTTCAGTCGGTGACCAAACATCTCAACAACACATAACTTTAAACCTCGTTTGAAGTCATTAAAAGTGTTGAAAAAAAATTCTTAGATTGGTTACGTAGGATTAAAAAAAAGATTATAACTTATGACTTTTCGAATGGGTGTTATAATGTTTTTTTGTTGAATTGTCGTGGGACCATTTCAAACATCCTTGAAACCGAACGATAAGTAACCGAACGATAAGTTTACTTTTAAACATCAGAATAAGAAACTTTATAAAAAAATTATATGTAGATTTCTTCTAGTTCGTACAAAAAGTTGATATTATAATCAGGCTTTCAAATAGCCCAAACGACGACGCGACGGACGGTGAAATTTCTCAAGAAATATCAAAATGCTTCCTAAGTATATCTATATATTATAAATAAAAGTCCTCCGCCGCGTCTGTCTGTTTGCGATAAACTCAAAAACTACTAAACTGATTTTCATGCATCACAGAATGATTCATGAGGAAGGTTAAGGTATAATATAATTTGTCAAGGTTTTGTGTAAATTGGTTGAAATACATATTTAAAGGACAATGTCTGTATGTGGTGGACGAGTGGGCTGACATGCGGGCGGCGTGGATTTAATTTTAATGCAAATTAACAGATGGCCGTGTGAGTTAAAAGCTTGGGCAACCATCCAGCAGATGGCGTTGTGTTTCGTTAGCCTCGGCAACGCGTGGCTGGGAAAGCTAGTTTTATAAATGCTGTATATTTCTTGGTTTTAAAGTTTTAGAAAAAAACATTATCATTCTAGAAACAAGATAAAATAATGTTTTATATATTCTATATTTAAAATAAATATCGTTATTTCTAAATAATAATATATTAATTATAATTTTTAATTGTTAAACTAACGTTTAAGGCAAGATTTTTATGCATAGCACAAAGGGTAACAATTATTATAAGCAATAATTATCAGCCTAAAAATCTTGTCTTAAACGTTAGTTTAACAATTAAAAATAATAATTAATATTTGACAAGTTTAAGTATTTCCCCAATAAATGAAGACATAATTTGTCTCGACGCCGCCTAGCGAGGGATTTCACACAAACATTGTCTCTCTCGCAAAAATAAAAAGTTGGTTGTTTTCAGGTGGAAAAAATATAATAAGCAGTAATTGTTGAATGAAAACACTAGTACATATTGAATCATTTGGCGGGTATAAGATAAGCCGCCATAGCTCAATTGGGAGAGCAGCTGACCGGCAATCAGAAGGGCACGGGTTCAAGTCCCGTTGGCGTCATGTATCTTTTCTCGGAAGATTTTTCAATGTGGATGAGTGTTTCAGGCTGATAATTATTGCTTATAATAATAATATATTAATTTCAAACATGAAAATGTAAACAAAATAGCCTACTTAAACATTTTGACTCGAAATGTTAATATTTTTTAAAGAATTCAATATTTAGAAAACAAACCATCGAAAAAACCCTGAAAATTTGTAATAATGCGATTTAATCATATTTAGTAATTAATCCATGGAATTAAGTGGCTATTTGAGTTAAACTGAGAATATTTTTCTCTTTCTAACGACGAACAAATCAAACATCTCCGCATTACAGAAAAAGATTTAAAAAAAAAATTTAATGTAGGTTCAAACGCTACAGTCAGATCTGTACTTCAGAGGTCTAAACGGGGGGTGTAATTTTTATCAATATTAATAATTAGAAGTGATTAAATTTATTTAATTAAAACATTCCCTTTTCCCCAATTAGCTATCGAAAGTAATATTGAGGCAGATTGCGAGAGTAAGATGTGTCAGAGAAAGACGCCTCACCTTGTGTCTTCCAAAAGTGATGGATTGGAAAACTGTTTCTGAATTAAATGTTCCTGGCTGCAGTCTGCAAGATTAAGATGGAACTGATGATAGCGTACTTCCGACGGAAGAGGAAAATTTGAATAATTTTATTTATTTATTTATAACCTGCGTGTCCCGGATTGAGTCGCAATGCCACATAAAGATATAAATTATTTTACCCTGCGAGTCCTTTCAGCATCTCACCAAAGCTTCATCGCAATCGGTTGAATGGTTTAAGAACGCGTAAGGGACAAACAAATAAACTTTCATTTTTATGACCGGTCAGTGGCTGAAGGTATCGAGTTTAGGTCCCACCAGGGCATTGCATGTTCGATTCCGTTTGGATTTTATACTGGATCAGGGTACCTGTCCCCCTCTCTCTCTCTCTTTTTCTCTCTGTATTCGGGAAATCAGATTCATAATTTTATAGGCTCCCAAATTTAAAATATATTCATGATAAAATAAATTATTATCTAAATCCAAATACTATGTCCTTTTGTTTTGAATCTATGACAAACAGAATCCACAGCTTATATATCGCCGTTCCAAGAAGTTATAAGAAAAGGAAGGTAATTTTTTTAATTTATTTCTATATATTACAGTTTTTCCCTAATTATTAGCATTTGTACGTAATATATTTTGAAATCATTTTTTTAATATTCCATTTTTTATGTTGGGTGTAATGTAGGTTTAAGAAGGTGAAACTGTTGGTTGGTAATATTGTATGTTTCGCTAGGAAAACCTGAGCTGAAGTGTTTACGTGTTTATGATTAAGTGTGACAAGTTCAAGTATTTATATGTTGTAGTAGAAAGTTAGTTTTTTTTTACATTTTAGTGGTTATTGTACATTGATTATTTAGATTTTTTTAAATATATATATAAAGTATATATTTATATGTTACATATGAATAGTTGGTAAATTCTTGAAAGACATGTTTTGGTCGTGATAAGGGAGATTTAAAACTCAATTTTAGGTTAGTCTTGTTCCTCGCAAAAACGTGAACAAGATGTCATACTCAGATATTTTTTCAAAAAAGGATATAGTGGGTATTGAAATTATAGGACTCAAATGTACAAACTTAACACGGAGTACAGCTGAAGTCGAGATCGGTTGCGGCGAGCACACGTTCGCTTCGTTCCAAACTCGGTCCGAAATAATCTGGTTTATCGATGGCGGTGGACAGACCTCCTTAGTTGTCTTCATCGGCTGCCACTAACGCACTATAAAACTATTAATTTAATAAGAGAATTAAACATAAAATTGTTGTCATTTGGTGCATTGGGACACTTTTATGACAGTCCGATAGGTTCTCCAAACAGGAAACCTGTTATTCCATTCTAATGACGTTTTGCTTGTATTTCGCCATAAGTGACTTAATCCATCACCGCGACAGACCGCGCATCACAATTACAGGGCGTAATGTGTATTTAAATAAACAAACAGGCCGCTGCACCCCACAGAGTGGTTCAGTGGTGGTAGGTGGCGGCCTCCGGCGGCTGATGCGGCTTATATTCATGATATTAATGCAATGTGCGCAGCCTCCATCCGCCAACCTCCCAGCCGCACCGGGCCAGTCAGACACAGGGCCGGTTCCAGGTCATCTAACGCTCGGTGCAGTAAATACCGATTGCTACTTACACTAAATAATATAACATCTCACACAGTGGCGCACACAGGTAAAAGGGCAGGGAGAATGCCCCCCGTCCCTAAAAAATATATAATTGTAATGTATCATAATTAGTTTATGACCAGTTCTCATATTGCTTTAGTTGTCTATTGGCCATTCAGGTCACATGGTCTCGTTTATGAGATGTGCCGAAAGTAACCGAAGGTCGGTGTGCTCTGTCAATATAATGAAAGAATCTGACAGTCAAAACCTAATACCAGTTAGTACGGACGTCAGCCCTCCTAAGTTTTATTTGCAAATAACGTAACGTCAATAAACCGTTACTACGATCTTAAGTTTTTAAGGGAGGAGTTTATTGCAGCCGATCCAAACTATCACCTTTTTTTGGTACCTAAAGGTACATTCCCAAAGTTATAGCACCTTGAAATATAATTATGAGTAGGAGGCGCGCCAAGTAGGTAGAACGGAAAACGGAGCGGCCCGGTTACAAGCGAAAACTTTAAATGGATTTTTCTCAAAACCAGTTTTTTTAAGTTGGCTGGAATCGTAGCTCATCGAATTTTCATTCGATTCACTTCATTCAAAGTTAAATTTAAAAAAAAAATTACATGGAGATGAACCTCGACTTGTGAAAAATTATTATATTTTACGACAAAGTTGTTGTGAAATTAAGGCCGATTTTTTCGTCGATTTTCATTTTGTGTCCGCCATTTTTGCAATCAACAACTTTTTTTAAACGGTATTTTATGCGCATTCTACATTCGTACTGTAAGGATTTTTTATTAATTTTTGGGGATCGTTGGAAACGGTTAATACGCACTTTTTTTAAAAATATCTTTTGATTCACCTTAATTACATTAAAAGACAACTTTTTGCATTGGGGGAAGTGGAAAATATTTCATTTTAAATTTCGATTACGTAAAATTAAAATTAGCTTTCGTCTTGTGAGATTGTACGCCATTGTGGTTATTATCACTTTGGTATGTTGGTATTCCCGATACACTTGAATGTATAACGAACGGCTAGAAGATTTTGAAGGTACCACGAAATCTGGAAAGGTAAGTACTAAATTATCGGAGTTTTGGGAATAAAATGACGGAAAAAAACATGTTTTTAATTTCGGTACCTAATTATTTTTTATAAATAATACATTCACTTTTGTATCAAAAATCGTGTTACACAAACCTAGCGTAGCCGTTAAACTACTTGAAAACTGGGATGTTTTTCTTGCCTTGACGCGAGTAGGCGTTATAAAGGGGCACTTTCTTTTGTATCACAAACCAGGTTACACAAACCTAGCGTAGCCGCTAAACTACTTGAAAACTGGGATGTTTTTTTGCCGTGACGCGAGTAGGCGCTACAAAGGGGGCACTTTCTTTTCTATCACAAACCATGTTACACAAACCTAGCGTAGCCGCTAAACTACTTGAAAACTGGGATGTTTTTTTGCCGTGACGCGAGTAGGCGCTACGAAGGGGGCACTTTCTTTTCTATCACAAACCATGTTACACAAACCTAGCGTAGCCGCTAAACTACTTGAAAACTGGGATGTTTTTTTGCCGTGACGCGAGTAGGCGCTACGAAGGGGGCACTTTCTTTTCTATCACAAACCATGTTACACAAACCTAGCGTAGCCGCTAAACTACTTGAAAACTGGGATGTTTTTTTGCCGTGACGCGAGTGGGCGTTATAAAGGGGCACTTTCTTTTGTATCACAAACCATATCACATAAAATTAGCGTACGTAGCCGCTCAATATCGCAGAAATAGTTGACTTATAAAAATAAAATTTTAAAGTCAAAAAAAATTTAAACTAATAAATTTTAATCAACGCACGCAATACATGTGTATTAGGTAAGTACCTACTAATTAGGCGGAATTTCAGTTTTATAACATTAAAAAACTCCCGCGCGATTTTGTCTCTAGCCGTTGGTTTTACGAGCCGAATTCCCATGAAGTCTGCTACGATTTGCTCTAGCATCTTTTCGTACAGTATACCAACATCACAAAAAAATGACATTTGAAAATAATGTTTGAAAATGGACAGTCTCGTTTCACAGAATGAAAGCTAATTTTAATTTTACGTAATCGAAATTTAGAATGAAATATTTTCCACTTCCCCCAATGCAAATAGTTGTCTTTTGATGTAATTAAGGTGAATCAAAAGATATTTTCAAAAAAAAGTGCGTATTAACCGTTTCCAACGATCCCCAAAGTTTACCGATTTTTTTTTAACTTTCGTGTTTTAGATAACTTCTAAGTATTCCGGCCGATTTAATCGGACCCTCCGATATAGATATTCAGTTCAAATTTTGAATGGTGTTTTTTTCTTGTCCAAATGTACGTTTGTCGTTTACATGTAACAAAAGTTTGGTGAACGAAAACAAATTTTATCTTTAAAAAAAACGCTTTGAAAAAACACTCGGGACCAGATTCCCCTCTTAATAAGCACATTTATAACAGATACTGGAGAATACTGGCCTCAGTACTAATAAATAAGAATATCTGCGCTTTCCGAGGATCAAAGAATTTTGCTGATGTTTTTCACCAACAAAGTCGAATTATGACTGAAAAACGTGGGCAAAGGATTTAAGGAGTGAGAAAAAAAAATTCAGTTTATAGCTGATGCGGCAGAGAGCCTTGGAGGAGTAACCATCTGTTACTTATGTAAACCAGGGCGGGTAAGAGGCGGATAACCTCCACTGCTGATCCGGTACTGGCCACACTGTACCTCTGTACCACTAGCGGGGCTGTTAGCACTTTAGATGTGCTGCGCTTCTGTAAATGTTGGAACTTCTACATTCATAATCAATTTAAATATTGGATAGCAGTCAAATGAACGCCGCTGCTGTGGAATCCATCCATTTAAGATTATCTCAAAATATGACGTCACATATTGGATGTTAGAAATTATGCAAAATTTAATGCTTACCAACGTTAAAAACGATTCTAAAAACATAATTTTTTCGCATTGGCTCCACATAAGAGGCCATCAAGAAAAAAACCCTCAGGGGTTATATCATTATTGGGGGTGCTGTGTGGAGGGTATTTTTAGGGAAAGGCTAGGAGAGGAAGTTCTGGGAAGGAAAGAGGTATGAGGGGTGTGTAAGTATCTGGGTTACGTACGTATAAATCCATACCTCCCACTGCGGTGCAAGCCGATGAGTTGAGAGGGTCCGGCGGAATTTTTATTCTTGATTTGTAATCTTAATTATAATTTTTTTTAAATTAGTTTTATATCTTGGCGAAGGATGTTGTGAAGTTTCATTGCAAAATAAGTGTCCGATTGTGGTTTTATAACTTGCAATGTTTCTATTTGATCTTGTGTGATGATCTGGCGGAGGATTTGGTATTTTTAGATTTGGATTTGGTTGAATAGTTTTAATCTTTACATAGCATAAAGCGAAGTCGCTCCCGCTGTCTGTACGCTTGGATCTTTTAAACTACGCAACGGATTTTCTTGCGGTTTTCACCAAAGATAGAGTGATTCATGACGAAGATTTAGGTATATAATTTTTTAAATTTTATGTAAATTGGCTGAAATATATAATATATAAAGGCAGCGGGCCGGCAACAGGCTATGCAAATTAACTGATGGCATTGGTTATAAAGGTTAGGTAATGGCGTTGTCAGTAGATGGTGATGGTGTCTTTCGTTAGTCACAAAACGTGTGGCCGGGTCTGCTAGTAATATATATTTCGCCTATATTCGTTGTTTTGGTACGTCAAAGCTTTTGAAAATTTCAATTGAAGGCATTCTAACATACTGTACTTTCAGTATAGTATGTAAGATTCCTTTTTGAATTGTATACGGTTTTGTGTGTATTTAAGAGTAGCAGATTCCCATCCTATAATTTCCTATTCGATTCGAGAGTTACATTACGCTTAGTAGACTTTTTAAATATTATTTTTATTTACTATATTCTTAGATTTTTTAGGAAATGTATAAGGCTTATGAATTTTTTCGTAACACCTTTGATGTGGGTCCCATCTAAGATTTTCATCAATTACACTCCGAGATATTTTATGTTTTGTTTTTTTTTTCTATAACTGGGCAGTGACATTGAAAATTATATCTATGACATGGGTTGGCTCCTTGAGTTCATTGAAAATGTTGTATATTTAGTTTTGCTTATTTTACGGAAAAGCGAATAAATTTTTAGTCGATTTTGTAGTGCACTAAGTGTCTTTTTGCAAGATAATATTTTAAAGTAATTATAATAAGCTTACTTCTTATCTTTGCTATTTACTTCGTTAAATCATCCAAATTTTAGTTATTTTCTTTCTTCATGCATAAACATTAGTGATTTAACGAAAATTTAATTAAGCCCTTTGATTGCGTTAATACTAACTTGCTGTGCGTTCATAGTACAAACTTGATTATAATCAATTACAGCCATGTTGGTGTATTTTTAAACAACTTCGAAAAGGAGGAGGTTCTCAATTCGACTGTATTTTTTTAAATGTTTGTTACCTCAGAACTTTCGACTGGGTGAACCGATTTTGATGATTCTTTTTTATTTGAAAGCGGGTGCTTCCCGTGTGGTCCCATTTAAATTTGGTCCAGTTCTGACAATGGCATCCATGAGAAAATCATATAAGTCTTAAATTTGCAACAAATGGACGAAAAACTCAATATCACGCCAAACGATTTTGATGATTCTTTTTTTATTGGAAAGGATATACTTCAAGGGTAGTTTGATGAGAGTTTGGTTAGGTTCTGATTATGGAATCCATGACATAGTAACGGAACTTTTCAATTCTTAGGAGCAAATTAATGATACTCGGCCGAATCTTAATCGAATTAAAAATCAAAAAAAATTAACAAAACAAAACAACTGCTTCAAAAAATGCACTAAAAAGTAAAAAAAATAATTTTGTATTCTTCTACAACTTAATAATCAACTTACTTTTTCTACTCATCAATATGTAGGTACGTTTGTTATTTTTGGAGTAGGTGTCAGCCCGGCGTGTTCACTTGACAGCTCACCTCACGCCTCGTAAAGTCGCGCGTGCGACACAAGCACATCTCACCTATAACTATGTACGTAGTTACAAACCTACGGCTAACACCGACTCCAAAAATAACAATCGTACCTACATTTTGATGAGTAGAAAAAGTAAGTTGATTATTAAGTTGTAGAAGAATACGAAATTATTTTTTTACTTTTTAGTGCATTTTTTTAAGTCGTTTTTTGTTTTTTTTTAATGTTTGTTCATACTGTGTCATTATGGATGAAGGTCAATTATTATACACTCTTTTATTAGTTAATTATAGATCACATAATTCAATATTCAATTATTTATTATTGACTCTATTGTTCAATAATCATAGACTACAAAATTTAATGTTCAATTATTATAGACTCCTTTATTCATTAATTATAAACCGTAAATTCATTTAATTGTTCAATTATTATGGACTCTTTTATTCATTAATCGTAGACCACAAATTCATTCAATTGTTCAATTGAACACGATAATAATTATTATGGACTCTTTTATTCATTAATCATAAACCACAAATTCATTCAATTGTTCAATTATTATGGACTCTTTTATTCATTAATCGTAGACCACAAATTCATTCAATTGTTCAATTATTATGGACTCTTTTATTCCTTAATCGTTGACCACAAATTCATTCAATTGTTCAATTATTAAGGACTCTTTTATTCATTAATCGTAGACCACAAATTCATTCAATTGTTCAATTATTATGGACTCTTTTATTCATTAATCGTGACCACAAATTCATTCAATTGTTCAATTATTAAGGACTCTTTTATTCATTAATCGTAGACCACAAAATTCAATGTTCAATTACTATAGACACTTTTATTCATTAATCACAGATTAT
The DNA here is from genome assembly GCA_917880885.1 of Limnephilus marmoratus. Classification (NCBI taxonomy): domain Eukaryota; kingdom Metazoa; phylum Arthropoda; class Insecta; order Trichoptera; family Limnephilidae; genus Limnephilus; species Limnephilus marmoratus. Next base: position 45,066,043 of record OU862922.1, read on the forward strand.
TATTTTTAATTGATAAACTAATGTTTAAGACAAGATTTTGGACCGGAAATCAGAAGGACGCGGGTTCGAGTCCCGTCGGCGGCATGTATCTTTTCTCGGAGATTGTTTCAATGTAGATGAGTGTTTCAGGCTAATAATTATTATTTATAATAATTATTGATCACAGACCACAAAATTCATTGTTAAATTATCATAGACTCTTTTATTCAATAACCGTAGAGGACAAAATTCAATATTCACTTCACATAATGTCTTTATGTGGCCTGGAGTATCTTTTAATCATTAATCATAGACAACAAAATTTAAGGTTCAATTATTAGACTCTTTTATTCATTAATAATAGACCACAACATCCAATGCTCAATTATTATAGACTCTTTTATTCACAAAATTCAATGTTCAATTATTATAGAGTCTTTTATTCAATAATCACACACCACCAAATTCAATGTTCAATTATTATAGACTCTTTTATTCAATAATCACAGACCACAAAATTCAATGATCAATTATTATAGACTCTTTTATTCAATAATCACAGACCACAAAATTCAATGTTCAATTATTGTAGATCTCAAAACACCTAACTAGCAAGGTTTTTAAATAGTCAACCATTTCAATATCTTTAAGTCAACCTCATTCAGTTTGACATTAATTATATATACCTACTACGAACAGATATTTTGAACTAGTCAACAAGTTTCTCGTTGGTGTGGAACATCATTAAATACCAACATATTGTGTCAGGAAATCTGCGTGTACATATAATAAGTCAAACCGTAAGCCAACTGAAACACGACATGAAAAATTGACTCTGAACTCTGGTTATATTTTATCTTGTGGGCTCATGACAAACACACGGCCTACGTTACGTTGTTCCAAACACCATGACGCAGGTTAACCCCAGCTTTGCAGGACTGTAATTAAATCACAATGTTGCGTAGCTATGTCAAAATAGATAATATATAATATACCCTGCGTTACACAATAGGATACAGAAAATACTAGATAGGGCACACCTAACAAGAACATTTTAGAAATAAGTGAATAATAGCTAAAGCCTTCTCACAATTTTTGAATTAAATTAAACTTGAACTTTTTTTTAAAGTAAAACTTCTTTACGCATACTTGACTTGGGGAGTAAGCTGGCGAATGCATGACGAGAGGGTTACAAAAAGGGGGCGTTACGTTAGCGAGGCGAACGGTAGTGGAGGGGGAGATAAAAGTTAGTGAAGATAGAAAGAGAGAGAGTTACGTTTCGTATTTGTTACTGTGGGGTCAAGAGAGAGAGGTGCGAGCACACATTTTCTTTCTCTCTTTCTCTCATAGCCAGTTACATTTCGTATATCTAAAGACACGGTGCAGGCCTGTTGTCTGCGTCACATTGTAGGAGCAAGAGAGAGCAGTGCGCGCGCACATTTTCTTTCTCTCTTCCTATCATATAGATGGAGCAGAAGTTTTACTTCGGACGTGTGGTCTAAAGCACACTCGTTGTTTATTTGAGAAGCGGGTATGGGTACCACCACCACGGGAACCATTTATATAACCAACACCCCTGCCATAGATCACCTCAAGTGATTTGCTACGTTTGGTTACTTATTAGAGGTGCCTAGGTTCATTTATCTAGACTTGGCTGCGATTACTTTTGCCCATCTACTGTGCAGTGGACCAGACCGGTTGAGGGAGACCTTTTGACTTCTCCAGCTGGACTCTCCCGACCCATCGCTTTGATCCACAATGGGAGGGAAGGATTCATACGTTCGTCCCGCCTTTCCTCCTTTTCCCTATAAAGACCCTCCATACAACATCCCTAAAGATAACATGGACCCTAAGTGATTTTTTTCCTAAGTGTAGTAAATGTAAAAAAAAACTATTTTAATTTATTGCGATGAAAATTGCCAAAGCCGAAAGGCGTACATAATTCTAGTAGTAAAGTATTAAATATGGCCCATAAAAATAGTGCGACATAATTGTAGTGTCAAAATTAATAATGAAAGATTTGGTCATGATTTTTGATCATGGTCGATCTATCGTAGTCGTTTTTACGAACATATTATGATGTTTCCATAAAAGAAATTTCCGTAATCCATATTTTATTTGAGATATTTGAATTTTATTGGGTCACAGAGCACACTGCACATACATCCGTAATAGCAAAGGTATTTCCACTATTTTAGTAAGCATACGAACAGATTGCCAAGGCGAATGCATCTCCAACAGCAAACATTCACACTGAGAACGCCTCAAATATTCACTAACGGCTAACCACCGAAGAGCAAACGTAAACTACGATACCTGGGAAACTGCACAAGATAGGCGGAACCAAAGGGCAATTATACTTAATAGTGCTCTACACTTGAAAGCAAAGTAGTCGTGAATGAAGTGTTGAATAATGCTATGTATTTTATGGCCCCCTCTGTGAAAGACCACAATCCGGCTTTGAAAACTTGCCTTAATTTATGGTTTTAGGTACCAATGTTTAGGGTTTAGAGACCGGATTTGAAGAATACAATTTTACAACTAATAACGACTATGATTGCAGAAAAAACTCATTAAAGAACATAGGTGTTATTTATTATTATTCAAATATATACCTACCAGGATTAAATAATAGCATTTCAGATAACATGTGTTCCCGATTATGTCTTCTGCGTGCAAATTGTATCTAAATTTCTCTAAATAAGTAAACAATAAACAGTTATAAACTCAAGTAACCTCCCAGGCAAGTATAGTCCTGCATATTTTCTATCCGTATCTTTACATAGTATAAAATGAAGTCGCTCCCGCTGTCTGTGCGCTTGGATCTTTAAAACTATGCAACGGATTTTCATGCGGTTTTCACCAAGACGATTCATGAGGAAGGTTTTTTGGTTTATAATTTGTCAAGGTTTTGTGTCAATTTGAAATATATAAAGGAAGCGGACTGGCAGCTTGTAGCGGGCAGCGCGCCGTCAAGCGGGCGGCGTTGGTTATAAAGGTTGGGTAATGGCGTGGCGTTGTGTTTCGTTAGCCACAGCAACGTGTGGCCGGGTCTGGTAGTAGATTATAAATAAAATAATATAAGCACATTTTTACGCAACTTTGCGTTCATTGGTCAAATGCAATGTAGGTACATATAGGTTTGTGATCGGTGAACCTGTGGATACAATTTTTTAGCCGTAAGTTATTACAATGATTTCTCTAGTCTCTAGTAGTTAGAAGTGAGATTGTAGACATAGATTGTAGACGTTGAGATGATTTTTCTCAAAAAAAGCGCTATTCGTCCAAATATCATTATCATTATACTCGTAATATTTTTTTCGTCATTTTCAAGACGTAAACAATAAAGAATTCTTTTCACGTCCATCTGCACTCGTTTTATAAGATACAATTTGCCGCCGGGTATAGAAACGACATTCCCCGTCCGAGAGATATTGGAACTATATTTATTTACTCTTGGGTCATTTTTGAAATTCTTGGACTCTACAATACGAGTTAAAGTAAGAGCTGCTATTGTTAGTTTTACCACCTATGGATTCTATTTCAATGGAAATACATTATTAGTATGTCACTCACCCGCTGCGATAACAACCAATAATGACATTAACTACTAACAGTAAACAATGGAGGAGGTACCAGAGCAACTAATGGATACATTAATTGATTCACCACGGAATAGAAATTGGTCATTAGAAAACCTAATTATAAAATACAATAAATATTTATCTCGTCACAAAAAAAAATTAAATCCTACGAACATTATTGTGTTATTGGTATATGATTTAGTTCTTACATTACTTACTTTACTTATTCATGGGCTCTTCGAGTCGCTTTCTCGTTGCCGAGATGTGCCGAAGGTGATCGAAGGTAAATGTGTAGAGTCATTATAGTCCTGCAGATAAAACCTAACTTTCAGGCTGGAAGCACTGAGTCCTGTCCTCCGAAATATTATTATAAATTACAATACATCAATAAACAGTTACTGTGATTTAAAGAACCTGAGTCTTACAATAAGCATCCCGTAGTATCAGAAAATACTGGTCCCAATACTTGCGAACAAATAACGAAGGTCTCTGGAGAGAACATTGGAGATATTACAATTATTATAATTCAATTTTTCGGGTCCATATAAATGAAATATAACTAGCTAACCAGAAAGCACTTGAAATAAATATGATTCATAAAAAGTAATACAAATACGATAAAATACAATACAAATATAAATACGAACTTCTTTTTCATAAGCCCGCTTTTCGTCGAGGTTTTTATATAGCCATTCCTTACAAATTCTCTACTTACAGTTTTCTGTGCATCACATTGACCAGCAAATCTAAATGCCGGGCGACCTTTGTTTCTGTTGTTCAACACAGACGTTATTTGATGATTTTGTTGTTTCAAAGGTAATATAATTGATTATATGTTGATCTTTTTTGTTATTAGTTTTTGGGATATTATGCCGTGTTGCGCTACCTCCTTCTTCAGCCAACGTTTCGGACAGCGTTACAGTGTCCATCAATAATAATAATAAAGCCCTGGCGAAGAGACGTTTGTGCTTGAAATGACATTGTTTGTATTTAATGACATATCCTAGTAGGTCTAAATATCTACCTCGCAACCTTACTTTTCTCTATCTTTCTAACCTCCCCTTTTCCCTCAGTTGCATGGATTTCAAAATGAGTTTTCTACCTTTCAAAAATATTTCAAATTTCTTTCATCGACTCAATTCGAAAAGTTTGCATTGTTGGAAACAGCCAAAATAGGGTGCATTTTCTTCCTTAGTTTTGAATTGTATTGGCTGAATTGTAACCAAAAATATATTTTTAAAGGTCTTAATACATTCCTTTTGAAAAAACCACATTTTTGAAGTGCACCATATCACGCGTGCACGTACACTTATATTTTTAGCTACAGCAGAATAAATATCATATATTTTTCAAACCAAGCCCCGTTTTGTCTGGTAAAAAAGGCCTTGAAAGTTCAACAAACTGGTAAAAAGGCTTGGCAACCATTTAAACAGCGAGATAAATTAAATTCGCAAATTCTACAAAAACCCATTCTTAATCTGATTATTTTTGGGTAAAAATGTTCAAACAAGGTGAATTAATACAATTTCGCTGCAAAGGCATTTGTTTTTCAAATGATAATACATTTTTATGAAAAACCTGAAAAATTTCTAAATTATTTAAAACACCCAAATTTTGGTCCGTGTTATCCTCGATGGCGTAGATTTTTTTAAGTCTAATGTCCTTGCTCCGAAATAAATTACTTTTTAAGTTTAAAGGCTCTTGTAAAAGTTCTTACGACAATATCTTCCGACAAGGTATATTGCCTTCAAGATTGCGATATTTTCGGGCAAGATATCGTATATTATCAAAATTGCCATGTCTTGCCAGTGAATTCACTCGGCTTTCAGCATTACGACAAAATTGCGGGGCAAAATCTTCCTTTTCGCTCTCTTACATATATGTGCGTCTCTCTCCGTCACCTATCCACTACCAAAACTGTCATTAATCCGAATGCGATTAATGTAAATAAATAAATACGCGATTTTGCCTGAATTTTTCATTATTGATCATGGAAATCTTGCCGAGAGACGGCAATGTTGATGCCCAATACCCTTGCCTGGCAAGACTATTGATGAAGAAGACAATTATTGCTCGGCAATATCCAATAATAGGAGTTATTGATCTTGCCCTTTTTCTATGTGATTACCGTACAAGAATCCCAACTGCTCATAATCTCCTGGAGCCAGTGAGACTATGGCAACCCCAGTTGGGGTATGTTGTGAGGTTAAAGGTAGTAGGGAGGGGAAGGATATGGGGAGTAGGAAGGTGGGAAGTACCTGGCTATTCAGATCTCATCACCAAACACGGCTAAAGCCATTTCATGCTACATCGCAATTATGAATAATGGTCTTTCACCAGGGCAATACTGAGATAATCTTCCACTCTGAAATGTGCCGCAAATGTGCGTTTTATTATTTTTAATGGGATTTGAACTTCCAGTTTCACGGAATTTGAATCTCAGTCAAGAGCCCCTACCCCTCTACCACAGCGGCCGTCAAGGCCTTAATTAGCAACTTAAGGTTTTTCTGTGATATTGGTATGGCGGAAGAATAGTCGATAAACTGTTATTAACACAGAACTATTATCTTGGATGACAGGTGACAAATAAGAGACACTGGACAACCTTTCATGCCCCTTCATAATATAATATCTACTCTGTTATTTCTTTTTCGTGCTACTCGTATGTCTCTCATTCAAGATGTCAATAGCACATCCATTATATCGAGTTGCGGAAATAACAGAGAGAAGAAAAGGAAAAGGTAATTGGGAGGTTTATTGGAATACTTTGGTGGAAGAGGCTTTAATTCTCTAATCAGCAGAAATCTCTTTTCTTCTTGTTGTTTATGAGTCTTATGGGGCCCAGTATTGGACATAGGCCTCCCTACATTTTTATCATATTTGCAGATTAGCCTTGTCGGCTCTCCCATCACCGAAGGAAGCTTGCAGCTCTCTTCAAATTGTCAGTCCACCTCACGTCATCCGAAGATACTGTGGCACTGTGGTTCGAACGGTTATATGTAAATCGTGTTACATTCCAAGCATAGTTCAAACTGCTCATGATACTAGATATAAAATGTATAATCTCCTATCTCTTTCGGTAAAACAACATTTGGCCAAAGAAATTTTAGATACTTTTCAACTAAGCTCAGTTCATTTTGGGGGGCGGGTATGGGTACCGCGGGAAACCATTTATTGGACAACCAACAACCCTGCCGAAGGTATCCCCGAGTGGTTGGGGTGAGGTTTGTCAAAGTTTATTTTGCCCATCTATTGCTTGGCGGGCCTACTTCTTGGAGACAGGTTGAGGGAGTTCTTTTGACCTCTCTAGCCGGACTCTCTCGACCCATCGCCTTGCACCGCAGTGGTAGACCTCCCCAAACACTGAGACGGTATTATATTATGGATGCATTAATATATTGTTTTACACAATTTATTTACGTTTCTTGTGTTAAGAAAAATGGATGTGTATTTTTTGAGGAGTTTATTTGTGATTTGTTGGATGCGATGCGTCCACCTGAAGTTATGGTTAATTATGATTCCTAGATTTTTTATTTGGTCTGTTTTTTTCTAGAGTAGAACAATTGCAGATGTTGGTGTTCTCTATTTTTATGGTGTCGATATTTTAGTGGAGTATTTTTGTGTCTAACCTTGAATTCACTCGTCTCCTTCTTAATTCCGCTATTTTACACACATTATCCCAGTCTTTAGATTTAAAGACTAAAACCGTATCATCCGCATAACTCACTAATTCTCCTGCATTTCCATCTTGTAAAATAGTTAATAAAGCCGGCCTTAGTATGCGTCCTTGTGGACCTCCACATGTAATCAGCAGTGGCTTACTAGCGGGGTAATTAATTTTAACCTATTCTTTCATGATTACTCGCATAACTTTTCATTCATTGGAATTCTTTGCTTTGATGCCTTTGGATTTAAAAACTAACATTAAATAAAATATTGTTTTTATAACAATGGACCACAAATCATTATAATTTTTTTGCATCTTCTCAAACAACCAAATCAAACCACAGGTATCAACGCAAAATGTTTTGTCTTCGATGGTGTAGTTTTGATGACCACCAACAACTCGGCATTATTATTCAACATAGAAATGTATAATTATATGCAGAACGATGTTGATTGTATTTTTGCTTTTATTTTATTTATCGTGATGTTGTGTTGTAAATTTGTGTTAAATGACTTTTTAATTCTTCTTTTTCGATGGCGCTACAGCAGGCTGCAACAGTCGCCTCCAACTCCTCCTATCCTCAGCGGCCGACTTCCAATCTGGTACCTGGAGAAGCTGTGATGACTTTTTAATTAGATGACAATATTGCGTTGTTAACTGTGATGCTATATCTTGTAATATGGTAAACTGCACCTGCTCTCAATACAGGATTCATAAGCGCAGCACATCACCCATGAGATGAAATGAATGGATGAATAATACTTTTTTAAAAATTCTAAAGTTCCACTTGAGGTTGAAAATTGTGACAATCCCCTTAAAAAACTATTTTATATAGCAGTAAATGTTTTGTGGAGGTCTCTGACGTAATGAAATTCACTTAAACTGCTTGAAACTGATTTTGAAACTTGGGCGAGGACAAGTAAAATAAGTCACGGTCATAATTTTCACATTTATTAGTGGCATAATATTAAAAAAATATACATTTTTTAAAAAACTATTATAGTTGTTAGTAAATATGTATCTATAAATAACGCCTTATCAAACAGCATTACAAACAAAAGACAAACGTGCTACTTTTTTAAAGTTTAATGACCGTACATTGAATAACAATAAAAATCAATAATGCTTATACATTTTTAACAGATTTTTTTTATGGAAGTACAAAGATTTTTTAATACTTTTAAATTTTGTTACGATAATTTTTATTTTAATACATAAATCATTGTTTTGAATGACACATTAGTAATAAAACGAAACATTATTTAAAAAAAAAACTTATCGTAAAATGGAATGAAACCGCTTAAAGATATTATTTTATTACTATAAAAATATATGATATAATAAACTATCATTAAATAATATACTGTTAATAACAATTATTGAAAAATATTCCAAACTTCTCGACCAAGATTATAGAACTGTATTGGAAAAGAACTGTGTTAAGGAAACACATTATGAAACCCATTTTAGTTTTATGCACTCAAATTTCATTCAAATTATCATGGAAAAACTATAGTCACAATCTAACACTATAAGTATTTTACGTCTGCCGAAAAACCGTAATAAACCATAGATATCAACGCAAGATAACCCCATCTTTAACAATGTGGTGACAAACATTATAAATTGTTATATGCTTTTCCACAAACGAGTATACAGGGTAAAGTGCACAAAATTCGGGAGCTGATTCTACTTGATGTTTAAGTAAAAATGCATGCAAAAATATGTTCCATTGAAGAATTTTATTTTTTCCGTACAAACGATTCAAACTTTTTTACCCGAAAACTACCTTAAAACGTTGAAAATTCGAAATTTTTTTTATTTTTTTTACTTATACTATCATATAGAATCACCTCCCGAAGTTTGTGTGCTGTACCCCGGGCACCTTGCATAACGCAAATAATAAAAGAAAAGAGACTTAACATCCCAAAATTTGTCCTCTTTCGTATTTTATTCTATCCATTTTATTCGTCCTTCAAAATCAACATGGGGAAGGCACTTCAAAAAAAAATCAATATGGGGAAGGCATTTCAAATTTTAAAAATCATTTAAAAAAATTCTTCTTCGTAAATCGTCCTCTACAGTTCTTTCATCAGTAGTATGAATTTGGAATAGGGTTGAGATATTCAAGTTATCGATGTTTTAACGGGTATTTGTTTTATTCGTCTAAGCAGCAAGTTCTTAGGAAGCGGTCCACCACTGCGTAGGGGTCGCAATTGGACGAGGGCCTTCTATCCTCCAGGTATCCCTTCTTATCCTGGGCAACGTTTCGAGGGATCCTTATACTGCAACCACGGTTGGCCACCCCTGAAAAAAAGATATAAATAGTATTAGTTTTTCTTATAGCAAAACAGGTAATCTAATGGATTTACGATTTACCAATCCCAGTAAACTCAAGAAAATTGAACACTACATTTTTGTGGTATAAAATAGCAAAGTCTCAATTAGCAAAGTCTCAAACCATTAGCAGTTTTACCAAAATACAGATTTCTACTATACAGGACGGGAACAAACTTGATTTACTTTAACCAGTGATTCCTGACATTATTTGGAGTAAGAAAATTTCTAAATTTTACAAAATTTCATTCACATTTAATGTGAATGAAATTTTGTTTTTTTTTTTCTTGTCGGCACTAGTAACTCAGACAATTAAACGCCCAACACCTCACCACGCCCCTGACTGTCTAATAACTAGTGATTTTTTTGTGTTTGTAGTTAAAAAAAAAACATTAAAAGTGTCACCGGAACCCAAAACTTTATTTACATTTTTTACTCCAAATAATTTCAGTAGGGTAGCTAGTAGGGCGGTCATTATTATAATGTACAATCTTGTACTACATAAAAAATACATATATTTATTTGTTCTCGTTTTTTTTACATTAACTCCACACAAGATGCCTTGAGGAAAATAATTTCCCTCAGGGCCTATGTCATCTGGGATGCTGTGTGTAGGGTCTTTTTGAGGAGAGAAAGGAATGAACATTGGTCTTGAAGAGACCCATGTTGTAGGAAGGAGGAAAGATATTGAACACAAGAACGAGTCGAAGACGCGACCTGTTCTCATGTGACAAATATCAACCGTGTACAAATGTTGGTGTCGAAGGGATCAATGACGCTAATTCCTCGGAGCATCTTCCATTGCAACACCGGTAGAACAAGGATAGCATTCCCACCCGATTTGCCTTTGCTCTAAAAGGATTGCAATCCGCCTGTTAAGACGGAAGAATCTATCAAACGGACCGCCCGTTTCTGCACAGAATCGAGGATATTTTTCAGGTATTTTGGAGCTCCAGACAAGAGATAGCTGCCAAATTCAACCGTGGGGCGCACTTGTGATTTGTACAGGGTTAGCAGTTGTGTACTATAAAAGTATCGGCGGGCCCTGTACCGTACGCCCAGTTTTTGAGAAGACACTAATTTTACTCTGGCTTCGAAGGAGCCCCTCATACCTGAGCTGGTCACTTAGGTTCACACCAAGCATATCAATGGAGGTCTTGTTCGGAAGATTACTTTTGTTGAAGGAGACTAGATTTCATTTCGATCCCCTTTAGACGTAATCAGACATGATTGGGTCTTTGAAACATAAAAAAAAATGTTGGTTCGGAATGCGGAATACAATCAAGAAGGGAGATTATTGTAGTTATTTATGGTTTGTTAAACATAATGGTTGTGCATTTGGGTTATTTTAAAATTGGGTGTTATAAATTGGTTCCCATTTTTCATAAGTTTGTTGTATTTCCGATTTTTTAAAATATTTTTTTCAGAACACGTTATAAAAATAGAAACTCACTCATCCTTGACATTTAGTTGTCACTGGATATTGTTGAAAAAGTGATTTAGAATTTGATTGTATACGTTTCTCTTCACTCCTTAACACTCATGTGTCCGGATATCCGTTCTACTTTTGTTTCATTGGCCTTCCTATCACATTTTGTGTCCATCGCGTTTACATCGGCTTTGTATTCTTTCCAGACCTCCACTTTAGTACAGTATATGTATATATATACAGAGGATGTCAGTGAAAATGTGTGAACTTCTACAAATTTCACGTTAACCGGGCACCATCAATGTGTTTAAATAACGCACAGGTAGGTAGAAACTGAGTTTAACATGAATGCGAACAATAAGCATGTACAACAACAGGCATCTGTCAAAGGCCTTGCTTAGCTTTGCTCAGGAACAGATTCCTGTGGAAAATATTCATCGTACGTTCGTACCATACTCGGCATGCGGTGATTTGATTCCGTCAGAATTGTGGCATTTCAGATTTGACAATGAGTCCCATCTTGGTTTTCACTTAGATCTTTTAGAAATATTAGAAATTAGGAAAAATGTCAATAGAAATTTAATTTTTTTTTCAATTTAATGCCGGCAACCCGGGCGTTTATTGTAATAATAACAATCAATCAAATTAATTTTGTGAATAACCCTATCTTAAATATATTTCCATTGTAATTTTTTTGTAATTCTTCTTCTAAGCACCCCCCTTTCCACCTCTCTCCTCCCCCACTACTTCCATTTCTACCCACGCCTGTCTTCCTATGTTAGATCATTTAGTTTTAGTACATATAATGTCCTGATGAAGAGAACATCGTTCTTGAAACATGTTGACTTTTAAATAAAGATTATTGTGGTATAAACAAAGTTTTTTTAATTATTTCATAAATAAAATGGTGCCACAAAGTGAATTTGAAAAATTTTAAGAAAAAACGAAAATTAGTCCAGTCGGCCGTGTCGTAGAACACCAGTTGAAGGAACTAAATAGTATAAAGCTAATTTTTTTCCCATCAACTACTACCATTTAGACAAGGGTTTAGCAAAAAGTCCCCGCCCCTACCCCCCTTGCTTCCCCCCCTGTGCCCCCCAAACATGAAAAGTGTAAGGGTTTCGTAAATCGCTTCTATCTCGATTATTAAACAACATATCGGATTGCAATTTTTTTATTCTCTTTGCTGTAACATTTTCTACAATTAATGTTCAGTTAATTTTCGTCGTAACTTTTAGCGTTTGTTTGTAATTCGTATGATAAGGTAAAAATTTGTACATTTTTTGGCAAGTAATTTTACTTTTTGTCACATTACTTTTTACGCCGACATTTTATGAAAAAATATTTCCCACAAAAGTTGTAGCCCCTATTATTATCTTTAAAATGATATATTTTAATGTGTACTTTATGGCTAGTAAACGCCAGATATTAACCGTGAATGCTTGGTGCGCACCATCCCTGCGTCGCTCCGCGACTCTGATGTCGGAACTTGTTCCCTCACATCCCGACTTATCCTAGCCTGTCCTGTGGCCCTTTGTAGTACTAGTGGAAATCGTGAACGTGAAATAATAGTTATTCAATTTGCTGCTAGGCCCTGCGGGCGGCTTTTAGTTCGGCTTCGCCCGGTTTGAGTGTTTGTGACCATTTTGTAAATCCAACAGGAACTGGCTCCTAAAATAGCCAGTTCCTCGAATCTACTGTAATCCTGCAACTCCAAAAACAGCTGTGTCGAGTGATGTCCGAGTTCCACGTATCAAGACATGCGACTTTGAAGGTAAATTCAATGTCCCAGTTTTAATGTATACTAAAAAGGCGAAAAGTGGCTTAAAGTCCTTAACAATAGAAAACATTTCTGAAATATGCCCACTCAATGCTTAGTCTCAGCTCGTAACATGCTTTGGTTATGTAGTTTTGCTTTTGTGCCAGTTTCACTACCTGGATGGTCTGGATACATGCGAAACTGTTACGATGATAGACAAAACTTTGAACCATCTTATGTACTGGCTTTGTCTTTAATAAACATAGATCCAGGAAATCCGACTGCTATTTACTCTGCCCTTAGTTACGCTTCTAAAGAAAGCAAGTTAGCTGGCCAGCCGTGTATTGTGACATTTGACCAACCACTTTTCCTGAAAGCAGTAGACATTGTTGCAAGTTCTTCTACAGAAAGTGAAATATCTGGAGTAATCGTTAGACTAGGCGGATTCCATCTTCTAATGAGTTTCCTTGGTTGCTTAGGAAAGTTTGTGGAAGGTAGTGGAATCGAAGAAATGTGGACCTCTGTTTATGGAAAATCATCGATTCCTCACCTTATGTCAGGACATGCTTACGCAAGGTCTTATAGAGCTCACATAATGACCCAGGCAGCTTTGATATTACTGCTATTCGAGGAATGTTCATCTCTTAAAGAAATGATTACAAACGACTTTAAGGATATTCATAACCAAATAATAAACAAACAACTATTGAAGACGCCATGAGAGATTGTAAAACAAATTAAATAATGACAAGACTAGAAGAAGTGTATGAAGATTTGGTTAAAATGAGTAGAACTTCAAAACTGTGGCTACAAGAGTTTAAATTGGTGAATTTGGTTCTAAACTTTATTCTGGCAGAGAGAATCGGCGATTGGAATTTGCACATTAATACAATCAAGCAAATGATACCGTATTTCCATGCTGCTGGACATTTGCTCTACGCCAAATCCGCACAAATATACTTACAACAAATGTTGAGTGTACAAACGAAAATGTCAAATGAAGACTTCGAAAGGTTCGTCAATAAAGGTTTCTTTACAGTTCGGCGTACAGATGGATTTTTTACCGGTATCTGGACGGACATGACCATAGAGCAGACATTAAAGCGATCATCAAAATCCATAGGTGGGCTCACTCATGGACGAGGATTAAGCGAGAGGACGCTAACCAAGTTCATTGCTTGCGCTCCTGCATCCATACAAATTTGTGAGGCTTTCGAGAAGTTCTCTGGCTGCTTGACTCAGTTTAACGAACAGCACACTGAACTAAGATACAGTAGAAGAGAAAGGGACTTGCAAGATATTAGTAAATTTCTCGAATGGCTGCGTATCCATAATCCTTTCCGACAGAGCAAAGATTTAATGTCTTTATCCTCTGATCTAGTAGTGACAAGTTTGGGTGTAAACTGCGATGAAGCGTATGATGTAGGAATGAACTGTTTGAAAGACATCGAAGGAAATAATTTTGCAGATGTTAAATTGAAAAGAAAAAATAAAGTTAAAACTATAGGCTCCGTAGTAAGTGGTATAAATGTGAGATCTGAAGAAATGCCAATTAATCCTGATCAGCTGTTTAATAGGGTTATTTGTATGTCTCAAGGAACAAATAATCTCAAACAATACTTCAACTATGAACTCAGCCCATACCCTTTGTCTTTATTTGAAAACAATAAAATGATAAGAAAGGAAACTAAATCAAGTCTTATGAAAATATTTAAAAAGTGGACAGTTAGCAACGAAGTTTTTGAGAATTTGCCCCCAAAAATATATGTAGTAGATGGAGGGCCTGACAAAGTAACATACAGCAGCATCATAGAGAAGTATGTTGACACTGTAATGAAACGGTATGAGAAAGATTGTCATGTTGTGTTCGATGGGTATCCTGACTATCCCACTACAAAAGGGATTGAACATATGCGAAGAAGTAAAAAAACATCTCTAGAAATGAAATTCAACGATAATATGGAGTGCTCTGTGAAGCAAAATGAATTTTTGGCAAATCCAAAAAACAAAAGCCAGCTTATTAAACAGCTGTCTCAAAAGCTTAATGAAGCAAACATTCCAACCATTGTGGCGGAGGAAGATGCAGATACTGAAGTGGTCGGAAGATGTTTCCCAGATTCAATGTGGGAGGCCTGTAGTTGTTGTCGGACAGGATACTGATCTTTTCGTTCTATTGTTAGGGCTACCACAGTGTCAAAATGTGCGACTATTCTTTCACAAACCCTCTGGCACACCATCAACGTATGACATCAGCAAGATTCGTGAAGATATTGGTGATAGGAAGGATGTGATATTATTTTTGCATGCTATCACAGGATGTGATACCACGTCTTATTTGTTCGTCAAAGGCAAAATTAACGCATACAAATTGCTAAGTTCATCAAATGATCTCCGCACAAAAGTTTTACAGTTTTATGAAAAACAGGCAGACAAAAATATTCTCAAAGAGGTAGGAGAGGCTTTTGTCTTGAAACTATATGGATGCACAAGGTCTGCAAGTCTGAATGACAGGTAGATATTCAATGTTCCTTAAAGCTGTTGCAAAAATGTCATTAAAATCCAAATTTAACATGGCATCCCTCCCTCCAACATCTGGTGCTGCTGAACAATACACTATCGAACATACTATCGAACGCCTATCGAACATACCATCAGATTCAAAAATGGATCGGAGATAAGGAAATCAGCGCTACGGACTGGGGATGGATTTTAACTGACAACATGCTGATGTGCTGTGCACAGTGCACTCAAAAAAACCACCGGCACCTGAAGAAGTTATAAACTTAGTTTCCTGCAACTGCAAAAAGGCTTGCAAAGATAATTGTAGCTGCTTTAAAGCACCACTTGCTTGCACAGAAATGTGCGGGAGCTGTGGCGGACCGTGCAGCAATGTAATTTTGGTTGAAGTTGAGGAAAATGAAGAACTTCTCATGGAAGTTTAGGATATCATAAAATTAAGATACCGCAATTATTTTGTTCTAAAATAACATCTTTAAAAAATATTACATGCATTTTCAAACCAAAAACTATTTAAAATACCTATTTTCGCTGAATACTTATTATTATTTGAAACAAATTTAAAAAGTGAAGAATTTAGGTTTCACCGAGACTCGATTAGTTTTATTTATAGAAAATGCAATAGTGTACCTTAAAGATTAAAAACACTCTCACTATACAACAATATTTGCATTGCAACGCCGCGCCGGCCGGCCCCACCTCGACCGAACCCGTCATGATAATCTAGCTGGATCTCCAACAAAGTAAGTACTATTTTATATCATTTTAAGGGTAGTAATAAGGGCTACAACTTTTGTGGGAAATATTTTTTCATAAAATGTCGGCGTAAAAAGTTATGTGACAAAAAGTAAAATTACTTGCCAAAAAATATACAATTTTTTACCTTATCATACGAATTACAAACAAACGGTAAAAGTTACGACGAAAGTTAACTGAACATTAAGTGTAGAAAATGTTACAGTAAAGAGAATAAAAAAATTGCAATCCGATATGTTGTTTAGTAATCGAGATAAAAGCGATTTACAAAACCCTTACACTTTTCATGTTTGGGGGGGCACAGGGGAGGAAGCAAGAGGGGAGGGGCGGGGAATTTTTGCTAAACACTTGTCTAAATGGTAGTAGTCGATGTGGAAAAAATTAAGTTTATACTATTTAGTTCCATCTAAAAACACAGGCTGACTGGGCTAAATGTCAAAACTGATGTTTTTTCAAGATTTTTAAAATTAAAAAAAAAAACTTTCGAATAGGTAGGCTACTGTTTCGACCTTATTTGTTAGATTGTTCGAACAAATATTAAAAAAAAAATGTATTAAAATACCGGAACAATTAAACCATGCAATAATTCTAAGCCAACTTTTCTCAGTTTGGGAGGTTTGTATGAGTACCGCTGCCCCGGAAACCATTTACTGGATAACCAACACTGTATAGGTTACCCCAAATAGTTCGCTACGTTTGTTGACATAGCAGAGTTCCCTGGGTTCATGGGTTGAGGTATTGACGGCAGATGCGCTTGCCCATCTACTGCGTGGCGGACTCGATCGAGAGTGACTGGTTGAGGGAGGTCTTTAACCTTTCACCCCTCATACTTTTTTCCATCACAAAACTTCCTCTCCTTCCGCTCCTTAAAAAGACACTTTACACAGCATCCCCTAAGATGGCATACGCCCTGAGAAAAAATATTTTACTCATGGCCTGCTGTGTGGAGCTAACGTAAAAAAAATATTTAGTATAAGTGAGATGTGATATTTATAAGTCAGTAAAGAATACGTAATATTATTATCTATGTACATGTTACACGTGTCGAACCGAATGCCAAATTTGATGTGTAATCAAATTCTAATATGAAGGAGAACGCGACGACCTGATGTACAGGGAACATTATCTAAATCAACAGCCGTCAATCTTCCGCCAGACCTACTGGGACCAACCAGAACGCTTTGTACCTGTTTTTGTTGGTATGCACGGGTCAAATTCATAATGGACCCGGAAAAACCTATTATCGATTTTAATTCAATAGTTGACCGATATTCACACACTCGTTCAATATTCCCCAGTGGCATGTAATGTCACAGAACACTGTAATGCAGATGCACGCGTGTCCAGTGTCAACTGTTATTTTCTGAGTATGTAAGCCATACACGTTACGGTCTACCGGAGAGGTTACCTGTGTAGGTCTGCCTGCGCAGGTGAACCGCACGTCAGTAGCGTGTGTGGGGACGTTCCGGTGTACCGGAGCGGTCTTCAGTTCTCCTTGCGATGGCATCGATTGCAGACGACACCGTACAGTGTCACCCAAAAGAATTGATTTTCGATTCTGCACGGGTCGCCGGTAGGTTAAAAAACTGCATAGGTCTATTCCCACACACGCTACAGTCCACTGGAGAGGTCTTCCTGCACAGCTAGACCTCTCCGGTAGACCGTAGCGTGTATGGCCGACTTAACTCGTACGACCTCTCTCGGATCAGATTGGTCCCTGTGGTATCCGTGTTTACCTTAATTGTCACATTTTACCCCCGAAAAAGATCAATAAAACTAATATTATCTGCACAAATCGGAAAATTTTAAGTAAAGTTCAGTACAATATGCTTGAAACATGCAAAAATTTGGTTGTATCTTCATATTTTTTTTTTAAATTTTGGTCCATATTCAAAGAATGTATTCTTATATCTATAATGTAAAAATGAATCGCTGAATGTGTTGCTAAGCGCATAACTTTCGAACAACTATTGTCAGGATAAGGTTTTTATAAAACTTCCGGTGAGCTCTGGCATTATGAAATTTGTATAAAAATATTGCTATTGGTGGCACGTGAGGAAGCGGCTATTGCTTTGGAAAGCGGGAGGGAGGGAGGGATGGGGGAGGGGAACCAGGGAGGGGGAGGGGAACCTGGAAGAGGGGAGGGGGACCTGGGAGGGGGGAGGGGGAGTGGAGTGGGGAGAGGGAAGGTGGAGGTGACGGAGTGGGAACGCGAGAGGGGAAGAAGGGGAGGCGGAAGGTGAACGAGACGAATGGGAAAGGACACTCAGGGAGAAACAATTTCTTTATTAAATGGCATAGCAACGCATGCCGGGAACCAGCTAGTCTAGTATAAAAATAACACCAACAAGAATGATTGTTATTTTTTCTCTACTTCAATTTATTAAAAAATTAAGTGATTTTATATTTCAAGATGTCTTCATTTTAATTTATATGAGCAGTATTTTTAGTTTGTAAGATTTTATTAGTAAATTAATTAGTCCATATCAATAAAAGTGTGTTTTCTTGTACCCGTGTGTTTTATTAGGTGAAAAAACTTTTTATTGAATAATTTTATCATTTGGTTTAAAATAGAAAATTACAATAAATTCAAATACCAATAAAAAATTAGAAAAATTACCCATTGCATTGTTTCCACTACATAATTGAATTCGTGTCCAATTATACCCATGCATAGGTACGTACACCGTGTACGTATTTGAAAATATGTATACCAGTTCAGAACCACTTGAACCCTTGTTTTCGAGCTACTTGTACCTACAACACAACACAAGTGCGCCCCACGGTTGAATTTGGCAGCCACCTCTGGTCTGGAGCTCCTAAATACCTGAAAAATACTCGACTCTGTGCAGAGACGGGCGGTTCTCCCATATTAAAAGATGGATTGCAATCTTTAGAGCACAGGCGTCAGGTGGGAATGCTATCCTTGTTCTACCGGTATTACAATGGAAGATGCTCCGAGGAATTAGCGTCATTGATCCCTTCGGCACCGGTGCATAGTCGGGAAACACGCCAAACGCGTGCCCAACATTTGTACACGATTGACATTTGTCACATGAGAACGGGTCGTTTCTTTAACTCGTTCTTGTGTTCAACAGCTCGGCTGTGGAATGATTTGCCGACCTCTGTGTTTCCTCCTTCCTACAACATGGGTATCTTCAAGACCAATGTTCATTCCTTCCTCTCCTCTAAAAGACCCTCCATACAGCATCTCAGATGACATAGGCCCTGAGGGATTTTTTTTCCTCAGGGCCTCCTGTGTGGAGTTAATGTAAAAAAAATAAAAAAAAACGACCAGACATATGTAATGACATATGAGGCGTACCTGAGTTATTTGTCATCTCTTTAATTCGGTAGCATACATTCAAAAGTTGTCACCGTTGGGATAACCTGTTCTTTTAGTATCTAGTCTCCTTACTTATTTCTCTATTTTAATCATTATGTGTTTCCTCCTTCCTACAACATGGGTCTCTTCAAGACCAATGTTCATTGCTTCCTCTCCTCAAAAAGACCCTCCACACAGCATCCCAGATGACATAGGCCCTGAGAGAAATTATTTT
Source organism: Limnephilus marmoratus (assembly GCA_917880885.1). Taxonomy (NCBI): domain Eukaryota; kingdom Metazoa; phylum Arthropoda; class Insecta; order Trichoptera; family Limnephilidae; genus Limnephilus; species Limnephilus marmoratus. Next base: position 45,085,631 of record OU862922.1, read on the forward strand.
CCTCAGGGCCTCCTGCGTGGAGTTAAGGTAAAAAAAAAAAAATTATGAAGTCCCCGCGATGCCCGGGCTTTATACAGAGTTTTTGAAATCGAATGTAGACAGTGACCTTCCTCCTGTTTTGAAGGTCACATATGTTAAATTTCATCAACCTCGGTATAAAACTGTAGATTTGCATCCAAATCAAATTCATACCGCCCTCTTGCCAGCCCACTCATCCACCTTCTTCTTCTTTCGTATGGTGGGGGATCAGAGGGGGACATCTAGGTCTCCGAACCAGTCTAGGGCCTCAGGCGTTGCCCTGTGGACCTCATCAATCCCGCCGGGGAATGAATGGAGCGGGCATTCGTTGATCACATGTTCAGTGGTCTACACCGCACCGCATTCACACATCGCCGACTCTTTAAGGCCCCATCTATGCATCATGTGAGCACAACGGCTATGGGAGCATCTTATCCTATTGATGGCAGTCCAGAGTTTGCGAGGCAATGAGAACTCAGGCTGTCTCTCAGTGGGGTCTTGAACGAGATGGGCGTTTTTGACGTTGGTTGATTGCCACTCAAGCTTCCACCTATCTTCTGAGGTGTTCGAAGGAGTCTTTCTCCTCGTTTCTACTCGTCCACCACACACAGACGTTCATTCTCTTTTATGTATCATTTATTTCAACCGATTTACACAAAACCTTGACAAATTATATACCTAAATCATACTCATGAATCACTCTATTTATTGGTGAAAACCGCATGAAAATCCGTTCAGTAGTTTTTGAGTTTGATTTAAACAGACGCACAGACGCGGCGGAGGACTTTAATTTTTTAATATGTAGAGATAATAAAAAAACTATAGCAATGTGATATTAGGCTTTTAAATAAAATATGTCATTTGATTTTATAAATTCCAATGTATTATTTTTTAACCTTTGTTATTTATTTATTTCTTCTAATAAGTTTTAAAAATTCTTTATTTTAATTTCCACTTAACTTTACTTTTGAACTGCACTGCGCAGATAAATTTGTAATTTTGATTTTTCTTTAAATGTGTATAAAACCGTGATTATTAAAATGTATTGTTATTCGTACACGCTTATTTCGCATTATTTTATTATTACACACTTGCAGTGAAATGACACAAAACTGCGCTATACAAATATTACGTTATTATTATTATTATAATATATACCTTCTCTTACAATATTGTCAGCTCTTCTATTGCTGATCTCAATATTATAATAGACTTAAGTTCCGGCAACCTACTACCCATTGAGTATATGTGTATTTTTACTAAATTTATATTCTGACCTTTATTTTTATTTTTTCTATTTTTTTACGTTGTTCTAGTTCTTTATTTAGGTTTATTTTTTTATCTTCAAATAAAATAATTTATTTGCCTTATTCTACCAACCACCGACTTCCTTATTTAAACAAGAAAAATGTTTTCTTTATCGAGTTGGGTAGCTTGTTAAAAAAAAACACCATTTTGTAATTAGCTTTAAGAACTGTCTGTATTTTTAATCCGGTTTACGTAAATATTTTAAATGCTATTTTTTTAATGTTTTTGAATCACCTCCCACTTATATTTCTGTAATTTCCCCAAAGTGAGTTTTGTAACTGATCGGGGTTGCTTTCCAGCAAGATACAATGTAAGTAATAAAACAATTTTTAAAAATGCCTTTGCTAATGTTAGGGGTTGGGCATGAATTTTTCTCCTTATTTTTTTATTATTAAAAAATATATAATGAGCGCCAACCTGAGCTGAAGTTGTTGATGCTGGAGGTCTCGTACTTTCCAGTGAGTCGCTGGGCATTGTCATCTCCACCATGAGGGTCGTACACTTTGATGTGCTTCATGTGGCACTTTGAGAGCTTGAGGATGGCCTTCTCAATCTCACTGAGGAGGAAAAGACACAGCCAAGTTAATAACCAAACAATAATAAAATCACAAAAAATGACTGATGGAGCTAATTTGAATAACAATAACAATATAAATAAAGCTAATTTGGATAACAAACAAATTGCATTTAACGGTACCGTATTTTTCCAAAACAACAAAATAGGGAGGATAAACAACATTGTTTTTTTTTTAAATTAGGCAATTCACCCTAAAAAGAGTGCTTGTGAATAAAATTGAGGCCCCTAGAAACAAAGACGGAAGTGTCCACTACACGTCAAAAATGACTTGAATATGCAGTTTCATAGAGAAAAGTTCGTTCTTTCTCCATAATATATCTGTTTGTAACATAAACGTCATTAAACCATAGTATTTTGGCTTTAAAGTTTTGTTGTTGTAACAAATACGGCAGTGTCCACCTCCTTCCGAAACAAAAGCGGCAGTTTTTCAAATAGCCAATCAGGATGCTCTATTCACAATGGCAGCCATACTTTAATTCATACAAACTCCTTCAAAAGCGTCAATGAATCGTACACTGATAAGTTATTTTTGGGGTTGTAATAACCATTTATTGTTAGTGGACGTTACATATTCCAAGAATGTAAGCTTTCCCCGATATTTTGCCACCAGAATCAGCGAGGAAACGTGTCAAACAACCACACACATGGAAGGCAAACATTACCAAGAAAAATGGTAAATCGCCGTTATGTTGTAGGCAAATGTCTAAATATGACATTTGAAGATTTATCTGAATTTGTTCACATTTTTTTTTGTAAGGATATGGATCGAGTCAGCTAGGCCATGTATTTTGACAACTATACCTAAATAAATTATTTGATGTAATATTTCAAACTAATAACAACTGAAATTTTTTTTTAAATTATTTGTTATAGATTCATTCAAGGATCAGCAGAAATCTTGTCAGACTCATTAATGATTTAGTTAATTTTTGTTTTATTTTATAATTTTGTTAAATTTTCATTAATTTATGGATAAGCCGCCGCATTTTTATGCACAGATTACGGAAATTATACTTCATTTCAGCAATTATTACAAGAAACAACTACGAGTATTTACGAAAAATAGGTTATTAGGTTCTTAGTTTAGGTAAATTAAGTAATTCATCCGTTTTCAGTTTGAAACGAAACTTCGCAAATGTCAAATCCACACAAAAAAACATGGCCGTAATGGAGATGGTGATTTTTAAACTTTTAATGAAAATCGAATGTTGAAGCATATTTTTCATCTATCCCGACTGAAACCGATGGTTCTTGTGGTAATTAAGTTTAAAAGTAGTTTATGCCTATTTAAAGTGTAGTGGCATGCGGCGGCTTGTCCATACTTCGCCAAATTTTCGATTATTTTCTATTTCATAGTGGATGTAATTTCATTATTTAAAAAAAAATTTAACATCTATTTCTCGGAATTTATAAATATTTCTAAATTTGATAAATTCATTAAGTGAACTAAGGCTGTTCAAATTATTTCCATTTCAAATCTTTTTTTTTTAAATCTTCTTTTCAATATTGTTTTCTTACATTGACTGCAACATCTTCGAAATTGTCTTTTGAATCAAAACCGGCAGTGTCCAACTGTTTGTGAAACAAAACAGCAAGTGTCCAAATGATTGAAACAAAAACGGAAGTGTCCATCAAAAAAATGATTTTTTTAAAGAAACTATAACATTCAGATGCATAAATGATTTGAAAAATTATTCTTAAAGCGGTTTACTAACATAATGTTAAATGTTCCTTCCATATTGATGAATAACGGACTGATTAAACGTTTTTTTTAGTTTGCCAACAATTTAACAAAGTGGACACTTCCGTCTTTGTTTCTAGGGGCCTCAATTGTTAGTTTCTAAGTCATTGAACCAATATTCGATAGAAGTGATCTATATTGAAAATAGTTTCCGTCCATTTACATAAGATCTTTCAACTCTTATGAAATTTTGATTATCGGTTTAAGAAAGAATTCCTATGTTTGAAAATGGTCAAGTTTCTGGCTTATCTAGCTTCTAGCTAAAATAAACAATACACGACAAGTTACGTTTTTAGATTTTCTGGGGTGTTATGCCGTGTTGCGCTACCTCCTTCTTTAGCCAACGTTTCAGACGAAACCATCACACATCTGCCCTGATGATGGACACTGTAACGCTGTCCGAAACGTTGGCTAAAGAAGGAGGTAGCGCAACACGACATAACACCCCAAAACAAATAACGAAAAGACACGACAAGTAGGTACGTGCTGAAGATATTAAATTATGAAAATGACGTAAAATTTATTGTATTATTGAGAGTTTAAATATTGCAAGACTCGGTTAGAATGACGGCATATCGAAAAAATGGCTATAATAAAAAAGTATGTGGAAAAATAATAAAAAATAGAGGAACCGTTAAAAAATCCTCAACATTCAATTACGACTAAATTAAAACAACGAAAGCCTTAGGAATGCCACAGAAGACAGAAACTAGGTTAAAGAAATGGAACTGATTAAGTCTTTTTTAGTCAATGAGAAAGAACAAAAATGTTGGCAAAATTAAGAAAAGAAAATTGTTAGTGTCAAGTCCTATTTATTTCTTGATTTATAAGAAACCTTGATTTGTTTGTGTTGCTCTGGTCGTTAGCTTCTTTCTAAATGGCAACAACAGTTAGATGTCTATATACATTGTATTTATAAATCGTTCATCGTAAATCAAGTAGCACTATCTTTGTTATGTCTACTAAACTGATGTATATGTTTCGTAATTGTCTCCTATCCAATTGATTTAAAGAATGTGTATGGCTGCCAATCAATTTTTGCTGACAGCTGCTGCTAAAGACAACAACTACATGGGAACTCCGGTATAATAAATGAACCGTAGATGTCCAAACAATTCTTTAGCAAGCTAATTTCACACTATCAGCTCTTTAGCGATTACATAGCTAACATTGACATACTTTCGGCCCCCGCCAAATCGCTTTGGGTCGTCAGCTTTTGATTTTAAACTCGCTTTAATATTTTAAATGCATTTTCAGTGATGAATATGCGGTGCATCAGTCGATTAAATTATTTAACACTGGGTTGTATTGATCGATGTTTGACCCGGAGGGGTAGCTACGGACATATCACGCTAAATACAAAAAAAAGAGCAGGTGAATTTATATTTTAGGTATTATTTCGACCGCGTAACTATCGATTTAACCGTACCTACTGATTCAACAAGTAAATAAAATACCAGTTGCGGAATGTGAAATTAACCCATATTGCGTAGTTTTGCGAAATTTGCATTGACTATTACTGTAACTATTTAAAAAACAAAGCGTTTAAAAATATCTTTAATGAAAGTAATAATTTAATCTTCTGAAATACTTACATAATACCATTTTCTTCCCTCATCGTTTTGGTAGAGAAATTAGTATGGGCTCCAGAACCATTCCAATTTGGTACAGGCTTCGGGTGCAGACTGACGATTATACCAAACTCCTCAGCTAATCTGTGCAGAATGAATCTGGCTACCCAGAGATCATCGGCAGCGGAGGTTCCAACACTTGGACCAATCTGGAACTCCCACTGGGAAGGCATGACCTCTGCATTGGTTCCGCTGATCGGAACCCCGGCGTAAAGACAACATCTGTAGTGGGCCTCAACTAGATCCCTAGCGAACACCTTATTTGCTCCAACTCCGCAGTAGTTAGCAGCGGGAACTGGTAGACAGTCAGCATTAGGCCAGCCAAATGGACGCTTGTTGAAATCAAGAAGAAAGTACTCTTGCTCTATCCCAAACCAAGGGATTTCAGCTTTACAGCGTTGGTACGCTTCTTCGCAGCTCTTTCTGTGGTTCGTTTCTGCAAATAAGACGGTTTTAACAAACACGGAAGCAGATTGGATTCGGGTCAACATATATTAGAGCTATCCTGAACACAACGATAAGGGAATTATCTTTGCTTTCGGAATATTACTTACATTCTGTTTCCAACCGGACCTGAATATGTTTCCTACTTGAACTATTTTAATTTTAACCAACCCGAATTAAATGGAAATGCACTGCGGGCTGTGTTTATTTGTGAATTAATATGATTCATTATTATTTTTATAATGACCATTTTGTGTGAAGAAAAGCGACACACGTTATAAACCAAGTAGAACTCGGCGAACTCCTTGGTAGAGCGGCGAGATGATTGATTCCGAGCATTTAAAAAAAAAAAAAATTTTCGCACTCAGTTCTAATGCAGAAGATTCTTTCAGATAAGCGTCGCTTTAGTGAGCTTTAAATATTGATTTACTCTACTTAAAAAATCGGTACGGGTTTTTATAGCTTGGTACAGTCCAATAATTGTAAAGAGTACACATTTGAATACATCTGTACACACCGACAGTATCGAAAGTTAAAAACAAAATTCTCCAGTTTGCTAGTCCCTTTTGACCCCAAAAATGCCCGATGATACCAGGTGCGTAGCTCTGTTTATTCATTCCGTTTAAATTTGGACTTGTGATAAAATTCGACGAAGTTCTTTTAATGTTTTTTTTGTTTCATTTTTCGACTTCTCAACATTTAAATTTTTTTTTTCATCCAGTGTACTACGACACAACAAGGGTCTCTTTAAAATGATTTACCTATACTTTTTTCTCTCCCTTTATCTTTCCCTTCCCGCACATCCTTCGCCTCGCAACATTTCCCAGCTTGGGGTGCAATGGTTACCACGTTTATCATTCGAAAACAATCTTCTACAAGTCTTCACCTTTTTATATTACAATATATGATATATGTAGAGGTATTTTACCTGTGGGCTCGTAATTGTGTTTGTATGTGTCACACATTACGAGAAGATTGTTTCCTCTGCGGAACGGGTCCTTGTAGATGGCCTGGGGGAAGAGGAAGATATCGGAGTTTTCTCCGGTGGCCTGGCCGGTGGAGCTGCCATCGTAGTTCCATTCCGGGAGATCTGAGAACAAACATTACATGAAATTGTGAGAATTTCACATAAGAGGTGGTACTGTTTATAACTCCATTCTATATCATAAAACCGTGATACAGGAAACTGGAGAAGAAGAAAAATAATATATTAACAAAATAGGAAAAAGTACATCAGAAAACTTTTTACAAGATTAAAAACATGACTTTGAAGGCATACGAAAAGCGAGTATTAAAAAAAAACTAAATTTATGGACTGGCAGAATATTTTAGTTAAAATGCTCGTCTTTTGTTTGAAGTTAGAAGGGAATGGTTATATATTCTCCTAACAATCTCTCTTACTTGATTTGATATGTAAGTTAATATATGGGTTTGTTTACCATTACCATAATAGTTTTACTTTTTTTTTTCTTTTAAATTTATTTAGGAGACATACAGACACGTTCACATATAAATACATTCTATATTTAATACTGTATGTAATATAATCCTGTTAAGTTTCATTTGAAAAGCAAGCAAGTAGATACTAAGATTAATTTTTTTAAACGTTTCAAGGGTACAGTGGAAAATATCAATATCTCTTAGTGCATTGTAAGATTTACAGAGACGTCCAAGCAAAGACTTTTGAGCGTATTACGATTTTAAATATTGTCTATAAAATAATGTGATTGTACTTGCATATATGATTTTCTTTAATACTATATTAAAAAATATTATTATCCAATTTATAAAAAACGGTGTATTTATGAGAAAGTTTTGCTATGAAATTATTATTACGCGTGACAGCTGTTCCGCTTTTGAAGGCATTATCAAACTGTCCACCAACAATTTGATAATGCCTTGAGAAGGTGAAACAGCTGTCCCGCGTAATAATAATTACGTAGCAGAACTTGTTTATTAATAAACTGTTTTTATAAATTGGATAATAATATTATTGAATACATAAAATAAATAAAAATTAAATTGAAGTTCTACAACTTAAACTTGATAACAATAAATTATATTCATTCTTACGTACCTAAAAACAACTATGTTTTTATAAAAAATGTGGCGTGATTTTGTTTCTGACAAATGTGGATTGTTTAACTGGACAGCAATCATAAATAAATAAATGATGAAATATAGAGAAAACTTATGAAAATGAATGTACATTCATGAAAATTTCACGAAACGCCAACGAATGTTTAACAGGGTTTCGAAGTACACTAGTGCGGGAAGGTATTAATACTCACACACACATATAAACACATACACACCAATCATGATGCCTTATTTCTATGTTCACCGAATTTCCAAAGGGCCATATTACGATGGAGTACAAACAGTTATTGTCTGGAGTTCACAGTATACCTAAGTAGGATTAGAATGATGTTCGAGGATCTTAGGACCAGTATTACAACGAAGGTACAATTTCAAGCGGTATATAAGCAGTCGAGTCTGTTGGATAGTTCTTACCTGTAGAAAATAACATTCCAGTGCCTCATTCCTAAAATTATGCTATTTTTATGTCCTTGAATTCTAAATTTGACAAGTTTAATTGCAGTAAACTTCAAATAGCTCCATATTACGCTCGCAAAATCGATCACAGTTTCAAAGATTTGCCATCCATTCGTGGAGTTAAAAACAAAAAAAAGTCTTTTGCAAGCACTTACAGTAAGGTTTTTTCAATGGACGTGGTGTTTAGAAAAAATCGTATGTCGCGAGAATATTATTTTATTAATAAATCAAAAAACACTCTCATTATGACAATTGTTCGAGTGCTATGTACTCGTAGTTATGAGATGCCGGACGTGTTTAGAAAAAACGTATGTCGCGTGAACATTATTTTATTAATAAATCAAAAAACACTCTCATTATGACAATTGTTCGAGTGCTATGTACTCGTAGTTATGAGATGCCGGACGTGTTTAGAAAAAACGTATGTCGCGTGAACATTATTTTATTAATAAATCAAAAAACACTCTCATTATGACAATTGTTCGAGTGCTATGTACTCGTAGTTATGAGATGCCGGACGTGTTTAGAAAAAACGTATGTCGCGTGAATATTATTTTATTAATAAATCAAAAAACACTCTCATTATGACAATTGTTCGAGTGCTATGTACTCGTAGTTATGAGATGCCGGACGTGCTTAGAAAAAACGTATGTCGCGTGAACATTATTTTATTAATAAATCAAAAAACACTCTCATTATGACAATTGTTCGAGTGCTATGTACTCGTAGTTATGAGATGCCGGACGTGCTTAGAAAAAACGTATGTCGCGTGAACATTATTTTATTAATAAATCAAAAAACACTCTCATTATGACAATTGTTCGAGTGCTATGTACTCGTAGTTATGAGATGCCGGACGTGCTTAGAAAAAACGTATGTAGCGTGAACATTATTTTATTAATAAATCAAAAAACACTCTCATTATGACAATTGTTCGAGTGCTATGTACTGGTAGTTATGAGATGCCGGACAGGTAGAGCTGCCTTAGCTTATTATTTTTTTTCTGGGAGATTGATGTAAGCGTTAGGGATAACGGTGAGTTTATAATAATAAACAGATTAAAATAATGAATAACATATTTTATTACCTTTTAATATCTTTTATTATTATAATATCATTCGAGTGTTTTCTATAATTAATTCGTACATAAAGTTATTAGTTCACTCTTCAGCCTCCATTAACGAACTACCTATATACTACATAGGTAGTTCTACATAGTACGTTGGTATATAATATCGCGTTAAAATAGATGTTAAATTGACATGCTTAAAACTACTCAAGTTTAGCGAGTTCTTAAATAAATGAAAATTATATAGAATAATGAAATAATTTTACTTTGTATAAACCACTTATTTGATGTGCAAATCCGACCGGTTTCGGAACAAACGTTCCTTCGTCAGGGAAAGCTTATACTAATTTGACAGTTTCGAACAATGTTTTATTATGGTAGGGGTGGAGCTGTTGCTAGATAATAATGTAGATTGGGTAGGTAGGTATTAGTGTAGAGTGGGTGGGTAGGGGAACAAATCCATGATTGGGCTATATGACAATATTTTTTGTTTGTTGATAATAGATTCATTATTTTTAAGGGATTTTTTAATTTCCAATGCTTCTAAGTTATCTAAACGTTTTCCTTTATGATTAATATGAAGAATATTTATCCCTGTATTTTTTTCAAAACTATGGTTATTTTCAATGATATGGTTAGCAAACTCAGAAAAATTATTATTATTAAGACACTATTATTATTATTATTATTCCCCTACCCACCCACTCTACACTAATACCTACCTACCCAATCTACATTATTATCTAGCAACAGCTCCACCCCTACCATAATAAAACATTGTTCGAAACTGTCAAATTAGTATAAGCTTTCCCTGACGAAGGAACGTTTGTTCCGAAATCGGTCGGATTTGCACATCAAATAAGTGGTTTATACAAAGTAAAATTATTTCATTATTCTATAATGGATAACCACAAAGCTACATTCAAAAAAATAAAAAAAATATATAATCTCGGGTCCGTTCCACACCAGAAGGTTGACCAGTGTCGTAAAACTAAACATGTCATGCGGAAATGACAATTTGCACATATTCGACTCGGGTTTGACTTGCCTTCCGGATGTGAACTGGCGATGAAAGAATCATTATTGCAATATCTTTGAGTCTAGAAATACTGATAAAACAAACACCCCATTACCACGCTACATATCATTTTAAATTTAGGAAATAATTTCGATGATCTACAATTAGCATAGTTGCCATAAATATAACCTATAGATTTGAACATTTATGACAAACACGTTGATTGTCATGCGGGCGCCAGACAGAAGTTCAAATAAGTGATCACTTCTTTGAAGACTTTGCGCACACATTTGGTCACATATTGTTGTATCTGCCAGATATGTGTTCAAAGATTTGATCACTTCTTTGAGCTCACAGTTTTCAAATAGACTTCACACAACATGGACGACGATTTGGTCGACACAGTTTGCTTATATTATTTATGTGCGTCTAATTATTTATTGATGTTATTTCGATTTTTATGCAGTTTAAGTTTCGGATCCCATATATCTGGCTCTACTTGCATCAACTCAATAAACTCGAAAACGCTCTCATTATTCCACTCCATCGTTAGTTTGTTTGGCTGTTAACGCACGACAAGTCTCCACGGCGACTCTCGCGCAACTGGGCTTCGCGCAGTGTGGCAGGCACGCAAACATTTGTTCCTTGATCCCTTTGATGTACGCTAAAAAACCGATATTGAACGGCAAAGCGCACTTAAGTGATCACTTATGTGACAACAGTATCAAATGCCCGTGCCACACATGTGAACACTTATTTGATCACTTCTTTGAACTCATGTCTGGCGCCTGCATCAATGCAATTAAAAATATAACATTATATGGGTGTGTGTACGCAAATAACAATAATAAGTCAGAATTATTGCATACATAACAAGTAAGACCTAAATAAATAAAAATGGATGATTGTATCCACGAAGAAATACATTGGCAGCTTAATGTCAACGACCGTCCTTAACGACTTAAAAGAAAGTCCGAGAAGAAATTAAAATAGTTATTGGCATGTTAGAAAAATTTTCTGTTGTCAACAGGTAAATATCAAAAATACAATTTGTGTACGTGATTTAACTGACAAACATATTCATTTTTAAGCACACCATTTTTATTTATTTTTATATACGTAAAAACGCCACAGTTGGACAAGGTTATTTTTTTTTCATAAATGACCTTTGAATATAAAACCATTTCTTTTGGTCATTCTTATAAGTTGTATTACCGTAGATGATCGTGTGACGAAGATGTACATAACATCAAATTATTGAAGCTTCCACTTATTTTACAAGGTTTTAACTTCAGTTCGAATCTTTTGCAATTGCCAATTTTGTTTGTATCTGACGACCTCCGTAGTCCAGTGGCTAAGACTCTTGACTCACATTCCGGAGGTCGCGGGTTCGAACCCGGCATGCGCAAATAAATTTTATTTGATTAATTTGTGTTATTTCACAATTAATTCATTTAAAATAATATATAGTATATTTGCGGCATGTTCCAGAGTGGAAGATACTATTAGTATCGCCCTGGTGTAAGACCACCATTCAGAATTGAAACGTTGCTTGAAAATGGCTTTAGCCGTGTTTAGTGACCAGATCTGAATAGCCAGGTACTTCCCAACCTTCCTCTTCCCCACCTCCTTTCCCTCCCCACTACCTTCAGCCTCACAACATACCCCAATTGGGGATGCCATAGTCTCTCACTGGCTCCAGACGGGAGCAGTTGAGATTCTTGTGCGGTATTCACTGTAAAAAAAAAAAAAATTGATCGTTTTGCAATGTTACATATAGTTCGTCACTTTAGTTGGATAGGGTTCAAACTTCGCCTTACCATGTTCTGCGTTGTCGAAGTTTGCAAAGACGAATTCGCAAAATCTCTTTAACAAGTTCTAGTTTTGAGTTCAATTCTTGTGTAAAGTATTTTAGTTAAACATATTTCAAAGGAAAATATTTAATTTGAACGTAGCCCTATTTTTGGAATGGCGTGCATATGTTTCTATCTGTAGTTGTACGTCATCTTTAAATATTTCTTTAAAATATCGATCGTCCAGTTGATTAGTCAGACATCTCTGAAAAATCGAAATTTTAGTTGAGTATGTAGTTATATGTAAAAATGTACCCTCTATCTGATACAATATTCGGATTATTCATACAAACCATCAAATCAATTATAATGCCTAAAAACTTGAAATTAATTAAAATAAATGTTTTCGTTATTTGTTTTTGGGGTGTTATGCCGTGTTGCGCTACTTCCTTCTTTAGCCAACGTTTCGGCTTTGATGGTATGTTATCCACAACCCTGTCAACATATTCCGAAATCTCTCGCCATTTTGCCCTTCTTAAATTCCACCGTGGCAGCGGGTTACGTGTTCAGTTTGATGGAAAAAATATTTACCATGACCCCCATCCCCGCTATCTTGGAGTAACTTTGGACAGGAGCCTGAATTACCGGAAACACATGGAAACAGTGGGCAAAAAAACCAGGACAAGACTAAACTTAGTCAATAAGCTGGCTGGTACTAGCTGGGGATGCGACGCCAACACGCTCAGAACGGCATCCATTGCCCTGGTTTTCTCAGCAGCTGAATACTGTGCTCCAGTATGGGCCAGAAGCGCCCACACTTCCATGGTTGACGTTCAGCTTAATGCCACAATGCGAACCATCAGCGGAACCTTAAAATCGACTCCTCTTCCTTGGCTCCCCGTACTTGCAAATATAACCCCGCCAAATATCAGGCGAGAGATTGCAACACTGAGGGAATACAAGAAGGCGCTGCAAAAAAGCGAAATACCCTTGCACGATGATGTCGTTTCTCACCCGGCATGCCGCTTAAAGTCTCGAAAACCCTTCTGGACGGAAGTAGAAAGACTCCTTCGAAAACCTCTCACCCCAGAAGATAGGTGGAAGCTTGAGTGGCAATCAGCCAACGTCAAAAACGCCGATCTCGTGCAAGACTCCACTGAGAGACAGCCTGGGTTCTCATTGCCTCGCAAACTCTGGACTGCCATCAAGAGGATAAGGTGCTCCCATAGCCGTTGTGCTCACATGATGCATAGATGGGGCCTTAAAGAGTCGGCGACGTGTGAATGCTGTGCGGTGCGAACCACCGAACATGTGGTCAACGAATGCCCGCTCCATTCATTCCCCGGCGGGATTGATGAGGTCCACAGGGCAACGCCTGAGGCCCTAGACTGGCTCGGAGACCTAGATGTCCCCCTCTGACCCCCCACCATACGAAAGAAGAAGAAGAAGCCAACGTTTCGAACATCGTTGCAGTGTCCATCATCAGGGCAGATCCAGCAGATCCGGTAGATGTGTAATTTTTAGTCGTGAAGTGTGTATGTAAAAAACAGATTGTAAAAAACAGATTCGTGTAGAAAATATTAGATTTTAGTGAGCGTTCGAATATTGCTTTCCTCATTATCTCAAAACTTAGTATTTGAAGATGTCTGACTAATCAACTGAACAATCGATTTGTTGAACTACATATGATTTAACCTCAAAATTGGTAAATAGATTATGAAGAATCGTCTTTGCAAACTTTGTTACCTACCTTATATCTCAGAATGAGGTAAAGTGAAGTTAGAACCCTGACCAACCAATATTACACATAACTTAATCGATAGTCCTGATCTTCTTCAACGCCTATCATTCCATGTTCCAAATCGCAACAGCAGGCAGTCGCTTACCTTAAATCTCCCTCTTTGCAAGACCAACTCCAAACAGAACTTATTTATCTACAGATCCACACTAATTTAAATTAAATTATTACCACATTGATATTTTTAACTCGACTTTACGTGGCATAAAACGAAAACCCACAAAGCAACATGACTAAAACTAGAAAGTTCAATCCCTATTCCTGTCCTTTGCCTCTTAATCCTATTCTGTCCCCCCCCCCCTTTTTTCATGTATTGTAACTAAAAAATAAATTAATTAAGAAAATACCCTTACAATGTCACACTTTATCATTCACTCTCATCAGTGGAAAGTTCATAATTGGCATAATTAATATTTTATTATTGTATTATTTTGTAATCTCTGATTTGCTGTCAACTTTCTCTAAAATAAATTCAATAAAATAAAAATAAAATGACGATATAAGCATGTTATAAAATGGCACTTTTCAAAAAGTTGAGTTTTTCTCTATGGCCAACCATATCTGGCCCCCTAGCACGGTCGATCGATAAGGATTGATAGGATAACTTTGGGTAACTTCTCATCGTTCCCTAGGCCAACTGCAGATCGCTAACGTGCAAATAACAGTTGACGACGAATATATTAAGCACACTTAGTCATTAATGCCAGGGAACGATGAGAAGTTACAGATAGTTATCCTATCAATTCCTATCGATCGACGTGCTAGGGGACCTGATAAATATAATGCCTCTTAAACTCGCACTAAGTGGGTTTGACCTTTAGTACTCAGAATAATAAGCACTTAGACTAATTACCCAGTGCCCATTATAACGTAATTATAATTAAGTGAACCTGTAAATAGAATTTTAACACTTTGAATAAAATCTATTATAAAAGAAATTATAATAGCCCATCCAGACTCACGGCGAGAAGCCCAGAGAACACCCGAGAAGCGTGAATGTGAGGAGTTTCTTGCATTCTCTTTCTCGGGCTCGCCTGTTCTCGGATCGCTGTCGGTAAATTTGGCCGCTTCAAAGGATTTCTCGGGCGAGTAGCGAGAAGACTACTACACTCACGTTTTGTCTCAGTGTTGTTTAGTGAGCGGTTGAGAGTAGACGTGCGTAATATTTTTGTTTTTGTTTCGAAAATTTTGTTTTCTTGTGTTAAAAATGTGAAACAATCAACAAGAGTTGCAATTTATAGAATACAAGAATACTAGTAGACCCGGCCACACGTTGCTGTGGCTAACGAAACACAATGCCATTACCCAACCTTTATAAAATCCACACGACCCGCTTGTCAGCTGCCCGATGCCCGCTGCCCGCTGCCTGAATTGAATATTTGAATTTCTCGGCTTTTCTCTAATATAATAAGCATGTATTATACATATATACTGACTTCATTTTATACTATGTAATGATTTTCAATCTGAACCGGTGTTATGGGATGCAAAACATCGGAATTATAAAGACAAAAGTTTGAACCACGATGCGTGGAACAGACTTAATGTAGATGCAAGTACCTGAACTCAAAAAGAAAAAAATATTCCCTTTTTGCTAGTTACCGGAGCCAAACCTGCTGCATTTTGAATATCGTCTGTAATGTCGTCCATACCGGATGGGGATCACGAGTGAGAAAAATGAGAGCGTGGATAAGTGCTTGTTCTCGCCGTGAGTCTGGAATCAATATTAGGTGCACAATAGTTTTCAGGTATTTATTGCTTAGCTTCAGAACAATAGTATGCAATATAGTTGTGAATGATGAAACTTGAAGCAGATGGATGAGGTGTGTTTGGGAACTCTGTTTACGAGAGATGGGAAGGCTGGTAGAGATATTGAAAGAAGGGTAAATGCTGGTGACTACATTAATTGAGGACTACATATAATGGAGTTCTGTTACCTACCCTAATGTATTGCAGTGAGGCATGGAACTAGCAGAGGAAGGATGAAAATAAACGACTCGACACAGGTATATCCTAGTGAGCCAGGCATCGAAAAACCCAATGTAAACATACTTTACATAGATTTATAAATAAATAAAATTAAATTTAAAAAAAAAAACTGATTGCTGTTGAAATGAGATCCCTGAGGCGTGTGTGTGAAAAACCATGTATGATCGTTTGAGGAACGTGGAGATCCGCAAAGAATGCAAGGTTGACGTAAGCGTAATGAGCAAAATTAAAAAAGGGACGCTCAGATGGATTGGACATGTAGAGTGAATGAACGAAGAAATGGGTGTAAGGAGAATATATGACGCAAATGTGAAGAGTAGAAGATGTCGGAGATGCCAGAGGAAGACATGGCATGATCAAGTTTTTTGTTTCTACATTAGCTTCACACAGGAGGCCCTGAGGAAAATAATTCCCTTTAGGGCTTATTTCATCTTTGGGTATGCTGTGTGGCGGGTCTTTTTTAGGGAAAGAAGGATAGGAAGTTCTGAGAAAGAAAATGGTGTAAGGGGTGGGAAGGAATCTGAGGGTCAGTGTGTCCAGGAGTGACGAACGGAGTGAGTCAGATTCTTGTGAAGGGCCATGACAAGAGTCAGAAAAATAGAAGAGTATGTATGAGTGTGAATGAAGCAAAGAGTGTGTGCCAAGACCGAGTTGTTTGGCGGTCCGTCTTCTCTGCCTACCCCTGCGGGGAAACGGCGTGAAGGTAAGTTAGTTAGTTAGCTTCAGAACAAAGTTGTGTTTATTGCAAAATTGGCATATCTACCTATATGTATTTGGGTGATCTAGTTTCTCTGAAAACAAAAACGCTGGCAGTAATTCAAAGAATTTCGACCACACAGAATACAAAAAAGATTGCTTAATACGATAAATCAGGCACTGAAATAAAATAAGATTCCAAGAATTATTGCTCAATTCCCAAAAGCTGAACAGAAAATTTTTCTGCTGATTGATATTGTCCTACTAATAACAAAAAATAAGACCTTTTCAAAGTCAAACAGGTGGACGACAAGAAAACATAAATTTTATTGGTAAACTATTTTATAGTTGTTGATTGGAATGAGAGATTCTTAAGAGGCACTGTTGAAAACCAGCTATACATTCCAGGAGAAATCCTGAATGTATAGCTGAGCAGTGACCTTTTTGTCCAAAGAATAAATGAAAATGAACCAAATGTATAAAACCGTAAAAGCCTATTGAATTTTTATTTTTATTTTCTTACTAATTTATGTCCGGGTTAAATCTACCCCACAGAAAAAATAAACCCTTCCCCACACTTTTCCACAAATGATCATCTAGTCAATCACGCTATGCAATTGCATTATATAAGTATTATAAATTCAAAACAATACAAGAACAACATGTCAACCTACCAGAGACCAAATGGGAAAATAATTCACCGACTCCAGATATTTTCATATCAGAGAGTTCGGCTCGGTAGAACTCCTAATTGGACCTATAAATCCTATTGATACCTCAATAAAATATTATCATTATTAAGTGTTGTCCTGGTGAATGACCGCAATTCAGAAACAAAACAGCTTAAGATATATTTGGGATTTGATTATATCCCAACCTTTTTCATTTCCATCTTCAATCTTTCCGTACTCTAATTCGGGATGCCATAGTTCCACCGTCTCCGGACAATTGAGGGCAAATGGGATGTAATGTAAATTTGGAATAAATTCAATAACGAGGTAATAAAAATACAAATGTGCAGTTCACACACGGTAGAAGTGAAACTCTCAGAAAACTAAAGTAGATAAGAGGGGAAAGGCTACGAAGCACCGCAACAAGAGGAGACCGATTATTCTATCTCATTCTCTCGCAGGCTAAATCCTATGGTTGTATGAGTTTGTCTCTTTTTACTAAAAAGAGTTTTTAGTATCGCTTTTTCATTTCATCGAGTTTCAAATCAAATCGTAATAAAATAAGTTTTCACTTTAAAAATTAAGAAAAGTCAAAAATAATATATGACTTTGGAGGTTATCCACCACTTCCCGCCCTGGTATAAATAACAGATGGTTACTCCTTCAAGGCTCTCGCAATATTGTAATTTTTTTTTGTAACGAAGCTACATTTATTTATTTTGAACGATTCTAGACCTCCAGAGTCCCTGCATACGTTGTTAGTAAGCAGTATGCAATTTATGGATACTATTGAAAATCGAGCAAACGCCAGGCTAAGTAGGTAAACGCTGAGAGGTAAACAGTGCAAAAGACAATGCCTCAGTTAAACTTGTAGCTGATGGAAATTCATACGAACAAATAATGGCTAAACCATTCGTTTACCATTTAAGAGGGCTTTACCAGAGAAAACCAGAAATATGACATTTTCAAATCAGATTTTCGACGAATTGACTCTTTTCCACAAAAAATTATAAATGGATTTCGAAAGATTGTTCTTTTATCTAGCATTCGCATGTAATAAATCTTGAGATTTTTTTAAAATTTTTAGTATTATAAGGTTATTTCATAGGTCGTTGGCAGATTTGTTAAATTTTCAAAAAAGATTTTGTATTATACCACACCCATTTCAAATAATATAATCATGCAGTAAAATAAATCAATACATTATATAGCAAACGCATGTTTTAGAATTTTAATTTTAGTTTTAATAAAATCATTAAAAAATATGTACGTACATGTGTTTCTTGACGAAAATTGGTCCATTTGTGTATTTATTTGCGCACTTACAAACTAATATATTTCAGATTTTTTTTAACATATTTATTAAATTTAGACATTATTAAAAAATGGTAAATACTTATAATCAAAAAATAATCTCAAAAAGTATATTATTTTAATAGTTTTATCATCACGCCTTTCAGCGTTTTTGGATGAAGGTATAAATTAAAGCTAATTTGGATTGAAATAAATTCGATATTGAGTTATAATTTAAAAAAGCTGGTACGGAGAATAATTAATCTTTCTCATTGTAACCACCCTGCACGATCGTAAGAACAACTTTCGACAAAATGTGGATTTTCGTCCGCTGGCTGGTTAAACGCTCTTAACAATGTCGGTGTCATCAAATGTTTGCATTAAGTAAACTTATTACCCACCCAGTGTGTAATGTCACTGTATCTACCTTCCTATAATTTCTCACATGGTAAGAATACGGTGGATACCATTTTTCTGGATAATATTAAACAGTGTATTAAGGGTCGTACTTGACCTAAATTTTACCAGTGATTCCTGGCATTATTTGGAGTAAAAAATGTAAATGAAAATTTGGTCTCCGGTGACATTTTTTATGTTTTTTTTTCGACTAAAGACATTAAAAACATTAAGTATTGGACAGTTAGGGGCGGGGTGAAGGGTTGGGCGGTTACTCGGCTAAGTGACCAATGACAATATGTAGAAAAAAAAAGTTTAATTTTAAAGAAAAAAAAGTTACCGGAGACAAATTAAAAATAATTTTAAGAATTTCTGGTTAAATCAACTCGAGTAAGTCTCTTAACACTCAATGTATGTCTCGAGTTGAAGAAGTCGAGGACATCCAAGGAAGACATGGTACATATGATCAAATTAATTAAATACTCAAAAAAGGCGGTACACATGAGACGAAGTAATTATTTATTTATTAAATAAATTTGATGCTGTGGCAAATCTAATTTTTTCGAGCGTTGATAAGTGTTTGATAAGTGTTCAATCTCGAATACCTTCTCTTTCTCGCATCGCTTTGTCCCTTTTTTTTTTACAGTGAATAACCGCGCAAGAATCTCAACTGCTCCCGTCTGGAGCCAGTGAGACTATGGCATCCCCAATTGGGGTATGTTGTGAGGCTGAAGGTAGTGGGGAGGGGAAGGAGGTGGGGAAGAGGAAGGTTGGAAAGTACCTGGCTATTCAGATCTGGTCACCAAACACGGCTAAAGCCATTTTCAAGCGACATTTCAATTCTGAATGGTGGTCTTACACCAGGGCGATACTGATAGTATCTTCCACTCTGGAACATGCCGCAAATATACTATATATTATTTTAAATGAATTAATTGTGAAATAACACAAATTAATCAAATAAAAATTATTTGCGCATGCCGGGTTTGAACCCGCGACCTCCGGACTGTGAGTCAAGAGTCTTACCCACTGGACTACGGAGGTCCTTGCTAATAAAGGGACGAGGGATGCCATTGGCTAGAGGTTGCACCCCATCGCTCAGGCTTACAGTGATGATCTGACCGATATAAGGTCATGTGAGACCTTGAGAAATTTGAGCTTGCCTTCCAGGTCTATCCGCGCAGCTTCAGAGAAAAAAATCTCTGAAAAGTCTGAAATACGTCAGCTAACCCAGAGAGAAAATACTCGTAATCCTTTTGTTATAAGGTTTAACGAGCTACCTACCCACAGAGTTTTGTACTGTTAAGTACCTACCCATATAGTTTTGTACTGTTTTACTATTATTGGACTGTGTCAGACTTGCAAATTGATTTTACCTACTCCAAATTATGACTAATTGTGTATGTAAAGTACCTAATTGTGGATTTTATTTCATTACCAACGCTTCAATGCTGCACAATTAAAATTATACAGAACTAGCAGACCCGGTCACACGTTGCTGTGGCTAACGAAACACAACCTTTATAAAATCCACACCACCTGCTTGCTGGCTGCGCGCTGCCCGCTGCCTGAATTGAATATTTGAAATTCTCGGCTTTTATCTACAATAATTAATAACGTATTATACATATAAGCCTTCCTCTTGAATCACTCTATTTATTGGTGAAAACCGCATGATTATATTGTTCATAAAATCCGTGGCCCTGAGGGCCTATGTCATCTTTGGAGATGCTGTGTGGAGGGCTTTTTTTAGGGAAAGGAAGGAGAAGAGAGCTCTGGGAAGGAAAAGGGTTTAAGGGGTGGGTAGGAATCTGGGGTTCAGTGTATCCTGGTCATCCACCTCCAAGACCTAGACACATCTCATCCCATGAACCCGGGAACCCCTGCTAAATCACCAAACGTAGCGAACCAATTTACCAATTTAAAAGATCAATGCGCACTTACATTTTGAGCGACTTCATTTTATAACATGTAATAATGATTAAGCCAAATAATGTAGAGATGGTTATATCACTGTGAATATTACATATATTATAATATGTACACCTGTAAGTACAATGTACAACGAGGATAAGATGTGATACAGGTGTGATTTAATCAAGGCCCCCAGCGTTAGTTTCTAATTAGGCCATACTCGTTCAAAGAAACTAATCATGTGCAAGGTTACAGTTCATTACTTGTATATTGTTATAACTTTTGTTACTCGGTACATAGGTGTATAAAATTGTTAAAAAAAATAAATTTATTAGTAGGTACTTATCTTATATATATAAAAATGAATCGCTGAATGTGTTGCTTAGCGCATAACTTTCGAACGACTGCACCAAATTGGATAAATTTTTTTTTGTGTGTTCGTTATTGTCAGGACAAGATTTTTATAAAACTTCCGGTGAGCTGTGGCATTATGAAATTTGTATAAAAAAATTGCTATTGGTGGCACGCGAGGAAGCGGCTATTGCTTTGGAAAGCGGGAGGGAGGGAGAGATGGGGGAGGGGGACCTGGGAGGGGGGATGGGGACATGGGAGGGCGGAGGGG
Source organism: Limnephilus marmoratus (assembly GCA_917880885.1). Classification (NCBI taxonomy): domain Eukaryota; kingdom Metazoa; phylum Arthropoda; class Insecta; order Trichoptera; family Limnephilidae; genus Limnephilus; species Limnephilus marmoratus. The sequence goes on from OU862922.1 coordinate 45,107,165, forward strand.
GACCTGGGAGGGGGGAGTGGAACTCGGGAGGGGGATTCGCGGGACGGGGGAAGGGGGGAGTGGAGAGGGGGAGGAGAACCTGGGAGGGGGGAGGGGAACCTGGGAGGGGGGAGGGGAACTCGAGAGGGGGGTTCGCGGAAAGGGGGGGGGGGGAAATGAGTGGGGAGAGGGAAGGTGGAGGTGACGGAGTGGGAACGGGAGAAAAAAAGGGGAGGCGGAAGGAGAACGGGACGAATGGGAAAGGACATGCAGGGAGAAACAATTTCTTTATTAAATGGCATAGCAACGCATGTCAGGATCAGCTAGTAGGTAATAAATACACTAAAGGAGTATAGAAAAATGAAAACGAAAAACATAATGTGAATAAGGCAAGGATTGAATGATAAAACAGATATATAAATAAGGTACATCCTTTCTACCTACTGAAAAATGGCGTGATGATTATTGAGTTATGTTAATTAACGGAGTACCTACCTACGTTCGAATAATAAAAAGATAAACAAAAGGTATTAGTGTAATTAAAACAGTCTTTATTCTCTTTGTTGTGTTTTTATTGTTTTGAAAAAGTAAGTGTGAAATGCTATTGTGATAACGTAATTGGGTCATTGGAGAGTTCCGTTGTTTTTATTATTGTGCGGCTGGTCGGAACGGGTCACAGGCCTTTACAACTTCTATTTCCATCTGGAAACATATGTTTCACAACGACGCGACGGAGAGAGAAATGCGGTTGTCTCCCACAACGAAATTTCACGTTTTTTTACAATAGTTTTTTTTTGTTTTTTACAAATGTAAAGATATTTTACAAATATTTTACTAAATCTTGAGTATATTTTTTATTAGTCTTTTTATGAGCTGCTATAAAAACTGCTTTAATGTTCAAAATCTCCTACTTACGAAACACTTTTAGATTATGTTTTATTGTCTAAAGTGTAATTTTTTTTTAAATGATTGTAAAATATTTAAATATCTGTGTCCAAGTTTCGCAAAATAAAATAAAACACGCTTTGCTTTTGGCGATGTTTTTTTCGTGAATAAATCAGAACATACTAACTAACTAACCATCAGGCAGCAGGCAGAGAGGTCGGATCGCCAAACAACTCGGTCTTGGCGCACACTCCTTGCCTCGTTCACATTCATATATCGTCTCACTCATGCTCTTCTATTATTCTGACTCTTGACATGGCCCGACTCAAGTATCTGATTCACTTGGTCGTGCCATGTCTTTCTCGGGCGTCCCCGACTTCTTCTACTATTCACATTTGCGTCATATATTTTCCTTATACTTCTTTCCACGTTCATTCGCTCTACATGCCCAAACCATTGGAGCGTTCCTTTTTTAATCTTACTCATTACACTTACTTCAGGTTTGCATTCTTCGCGGATCTCTATGTTTCTCACACGTGGTTTTACCACACATATGCCTCAGGCAACTCATTTCTACAGCATTCAGTCTACTTTCATCCTTCCTCTGCCAGTTCCATGCCTCACTGCCATGCATCAGAGTCGGTACCAGTACTCCATTATGGATGGAGTTCTTGTTGGTGCCAACGGCGCGGCGTTCAGTCCTCCATTAATATAATAAAATACGTACATATAAAAAGATATTTTATTTAACTTATTGGGGGCTAGAATTCCAACAATCCATACGCTTGATAGCTGCAACACGAGTGGTTATCTAGCCCCCTACATAGTTAAGTAAATTGAAATACGTATAAATAAAAAGATATTATTTATTTATACGTATTTCTAATAAATAATTAATAGATTACTTCTATTAATTATTTATTAATAGAAGTAATCTATTAATTTCAATCAACGATATTTTATTTAATTTATCGGGGGGCTAGAATTCCAATAATCCATGCGCTTGATAGCTGCAAGACGAGTTGTTATCTAGCCTCCTAAGTTAAGTAAATTCTAATGTAAAATCCATGCTAATTTATACAGTGCTCTTGAGGCGATTTTTCGCAAAAACAGCGCTATATAAGTTGTCCAAATTTATTATTATTTATTATTATTAAGACGACACTATACCCTAAAACATATTCAAAATCTTAACGACGTAAGTAAAGAAGCCGTGTATACAAATTGCGACTCGCGACCCGTGTATTGGACGGACCTACTGTCGAATATGCCGTATCAAAGAAAAGAAGAAGAAGAAAAATATTGTAGGAATCTTAAAGACGTAAGTGAAGAAAGCGTGTAAACAAATAATATACGCCGCGGCACGGCATATTGGACGACCGTGCGGTCGAATTCACCGTAGCAGGCCTGGAGATTCGACCTTGCCGCGTTCATTTTAATTAATTCTGAAGAACGTGTTGCAAATATTTAAAATGTATCTCCATGTTGTCCTCCCGAAATTATTAATTCATCGTCTAGAAAAATAAAATCTGGTGCTTACCGCTAACTTTATAGTTGAAAAACACGTTACAAAGTTTTAAAATCGTTATACGTAAAATATATTAATGGTAAGGTACTGTTTTTATTAATCTTAAATATAAATAACTAGCATTACTTATGCGGCATGGAAATAAAAAAGTTATTATAGTTACGAATTCGTCGAAAATGATTAAAATGTGAGTTTTGAGCAAACAAAAATTATTAGGGTATGTACCGCCTTAATGGAGTTACCTGCATTCACCCTTTTTTCAGTGTCTCTATCAGCCTTCCCATCCCTCGTAAACATACTTCCCAAATAAACAAACTCATCCACCTGCTCCAAGTATTCATTCATTCATCCATCAGAATAGGTGGCTGGTGTTAAACGGGAATTCAAACCTTATCGCCGTCTACGTAAGGAGTGTTATGTTTTTTTTTAAATAGTCCATATATAACGTAGGTGCGAAAATTTTGCTTAAATTTCCGTATAAATACGAAAATGAACTGATATTGTTATTTTTACATAAACCTGAATAGCCATCCTACCTGAAAAAACACATTTCAAAGGTGATTGATAATAAATAAATACCTTTATATGCATTTGAAAAACGAACAAAAATGCTAAAACGACTTTTCGGTTTTGACAGCGGTCTGAAGTTACAGATAAATTAATTACAAAAATTCTAGAGTTGCCACATGAATGAAATCTTTTACCCTACCTATAGAGATATTGGTGCAAGCGATTTTGACCTTGTTTTCATACAGTTTCTTTATACATAAGGGTCAAAATCGCATATAAAAAGTTTTTTTTCTTGAAATTTCATAGGGGACACCGGTGTCCCTTTGGCCTCCAAGAGGTGGTTTTTTTTCAAAAGAGGTGTTTAGTTGAGTTGTCCGGCCACCGTTATTGTTAGTGGACTGATTCCGAATTTTACACGAGTATTTTACATCTTCTTAATAAGAGCACGGAATACAACTTCATGAATTAAAAAAAAATACAGAATAGTAGGTAACGAAGATGTAAGCCGTCAAAATGTTGATATTATAATATGTTTGTTAGACACTTTATTTGGTTCGTTATTTTATAAAATATTAATAATAGGTACACACAGTCAAATTATTAAAAAAATTAAACGAATACAAAGAAATTATTGCACATGTATCAAGTGTGCCCAAAATAAGTATACAATGGATGACATGTAATTGTGCCTAATGCGATCTAAAATTGTACCTTATTCCAATGACCTAATTACAAGGTAATTCTTCACTAACTTCCGAAAAGATTTTGTGTTAATATTACGATTTATAATGCCAGCAGAATTTTTTTTATGTGTATATTCACAAGTGTCCCAAATGCTCCCATCTGGATCTAGTGAGCATTCGGCATCCTGTGAGGCTAAAGGTAGTGGGGAGATGGGGAAACGGAAGGCGGGGAAGTACCTGGCTATTCAGGTCTGGTCGCCAAACACGGCTAAAGCCATTTCAACAATTCTGAATAGTAGTCTTACACCATGGAGTATCTTCAACTGAGAAACTTGCCGCAAATATGCTATAAATTATTTTAAGTGAAATAACAACATTTTTTTTGTGAAATAACACAAATTAATATATAAAAATTTATTTGATTAATTTTTTGAATCCTCGCCCATAGAATTGCTAGTCGAGAGCTGTACCTCTCGACCACGGAGTGCGTCAATTTCATGTCACCAACAGGTAAGCATCACAAATAAAATACAGTATATGGCATACGTGTGTTTTATGATGGTACAAAACATGTAAAGTTTTTTTTTTTGTTATTAGTTTTTGGGATATTACGCCGTGTTGCGCTACCTCCTTCTTTAAAAAAAAACATGTTGAAGTATATTGTAGCGCCAGCTCGTAGAGGAGTCGAGCTGGCGACACGGTATCGCTCCTAAGTAGATAAGTACAAACATCACCCCTAACTATTACACATCTGCCCTGATGATGAACACTGTAACGCTGTCCGAAACGTTGGCTAAAGAAGGAGGTAGCGCAACACGGCATAATATCCCAAAAACTAACAACAAAAATACTTTTGGCCGTGAAAATCTAAAATCGTACGTAAAGTTTTTAATTGTTTTATAAAAATATATATAAAAATATAGTTAGACGTCAACAGTTTTTATGAAGAAGAATAAAATAATAATGTTAATGTCTGTTTGTTTATTTGTTCACTTTCTTGTTCCCAGTATTAAATCACGATAAAATTCTTGCTTAATAACAGCTGTTGCATGTTTATTACGATTATTGGGGAAAAAACATGTTTACATTATTAATCTTGTCATTCGTTAATTTAAGTACCTACGTATTTATATAATTACTTCTGATAACGCGAGATAAAAACATAAATTAATTTCCGCTGTCAAACACCGGATGGAGCATGACATTTTTTAATCAATACGAAAACAATAATAATTACTCATATAAGACAACACTTCATTCCAACATCATCCTTACAATTAAATAATAATAATATTAAAATTCTATTGGGCCTAGAACAATTGTGATTCTTGTAACAACATCACGATGATCCTGAAAAATAGCATTTTGGTATTTTAACGAGATATAATTTATTTTGGCACTAATAACCCTTGCCAAAAAGCAGGAATCCAACCTCGCACCTCTCATTTATAATATATTTTTTTTATTTTTTATTAATTATTGAGTTAGTTTATACTACATGAAAATAAACTTATAAGCACAATGTAACATTTCATTTGATAAATTTAAATATTTTTACAGTAAGCATAACATTTCTTTTTAAATACGTTCATTCTTTCTTCATTCTTCATACTTTCAGGCATTTCATCATACATATTTAGTCCTCTGTACATTAGGCTGTTCTGTGATTTTGATTTCTTCATTTGCGGCAATCGAACTCTGTTTATATTTCTTGTTTCGTAATTATGAATGTCTCTATTAAAAACAATTTCATCCTTAAAGTATTTTGGCATTTGGTTTTTCATAATTTTATGCACAAAAATTAATACGTTAAATAGTAGTCTCTTTTTTATTGGAATCCAATTTAGCTCCTCTCTCATTTGATTAATCCTTGCGTATTTGCCTTTTCCCAGTATACATCTCATAGCTTTGTTTTGTATAACTTCTAGTTTGTTCAAACTTCCTTCATTGGCCAAATATAACATTGTAGAGCAGTAGTCCAAATGTGGAGCAACGATAATTTTATAAATGAGCTCCGTATTGTTTCTATTTAATTTACGTCTTAGTCTTCTAAGAAAATTTACCTTTTTTGATACCTTTTTTCTTCCCAAAAGAAACCACATTAATTTATGTATTTATTTGTAAACAGAAACCAACATTAGTTGCATTGGTGAAAAAAAATTACAATTATTAAGTACAAGCTGGTACCCAGCATGCGTTGCTACGCCATTTAATAAAGAAATTGTTTCTCTCTGTGGGTCCTTTCCCATTCGTCCCGTCCCTTCCGCCTCCCCTTCCTCTCCCGCGTCCTCTTCCCTTCTCGCGTTCCCCCCCCCCCCCCCTCCCAGGTTTCCCTCCCCCCTCCCTGGTTCCCCTCCACACCTCCCGCGTATCCCTACCCGAGTTCCCCTCCCCTTTCCCCCCTCCCGCATTCCATACATTCAGTCCTAGTATATTCAGTTTTCAAACAGCTCGCGTGCCACCTATTGCAATTTTTTATACAAATTTCGTAATGCCAGAGATCACAAGTAGTTTTATACAAAATTTGTCCTGACAATAGCGAACACAAGAAAAAAAGAATTATCTAATTTGATGCTGTCGTTCGGAAGTTATGCGCGTACATACATTTCGGCGATTCATTTTTATTTGTATGGAGAAGAGATAGAGATAGAGAAGAGATAGAGATATTTCATGGTGGGTACCTATGATGTGTTTCTTTGTAGCGTCTTATTTAGTGTATATTAAGTAATTACCGGGTGATGTGCGTAATGGGAAGGTGTGTGTGTGTGTGTGTGTGTGTGTGTGGGTGAGTATTTATGTATGTGTGCGCGTTGAACAAATTATATTATTGACATGATGCTCTTTTTAAATGTAGGCAGTTTTTTTTTTTTTACATGAGCTCCACACAGGAGGCCCTGAGGAAAATTATTTCCCTCAGGGCCTATGTCATCTTTGGGGATGGTGTGTGGAGGGTTTTTTAAGGAAAGGAAGGAGAGGAGAGTTCTGGGAAGGAAAAGGGTTTAAGGGGTGGGTAGGAATCTGGGGTTCAGTATGTCTTGGTCATCCGCCTCCAAGACCTAGACAAACCTCACCCTATGAACCCGGGCACCTCTGCTAAATCACCAAACGTAGCGAACCACTTGGGATGATCTATGGCAGAGGTGTTGGTTATCCAATAAAGGTTCCCGGGGCGGCGGCACCCATTCCCGCCTACCAAATTGATAAACGGTATGTTATAAACATTTATTACGTACTTACTAAGCAAACGCACTTTTAAAAAAATATTTCTATCTATTGGTGAAAACCGCATGAAAATCCGTTGCGTATTTTAAAACATCTATGCGCACATACATTTTGAGCGACTTCATTTTATACTTTGTAATGATGCTGACCTAAAACCTAACACATACTCAATTGCAACACCAAAGTGTTAAAATACTGAAAAGTAGGACACGTTTAATAGGCACATATTATATTTAAAACACTTCGCATCGGTTAGACCAGCGCCCTTGAGGTAATTTTTCATGAAAACGGCGCTGTATAAATCTTCCAAACACTCTTATTATAAGATAAAAATGAGAAACAACTATTCATTTCGGAAACCAAAAATTGAAAATATTACAGTGGGTATTTTATTTAAAAAAATAGACAATTTTAGGTCTTTTCAAATGTTTCGACTTAAAAATAAATATCTATTATTAAAATACTTTTTTATGCAATTTCTTTATATATTTTTTATTTAAATCTAAAATAAGAATCTAAAAAACTTTTTTGCGTTAGTTGTTTTTGGGGTGTTAGGCCGTGTTGCGCTACCTCCTTCTTTAGCCAACGTTTAGTACAGCGTTGCAGTGTCCATCATCAGGGCAGATCCGGCTAATCCGGTAGATGTGTTACACATCTATCTGCCAGAAGAAGAAGGAGGTAGCACAACACGGCATAACATCCCAAAAACCACCAGCGAAAATACTTTTGACCGGAAAAATCAAAAAACGTATCTGCTCTAACAACCTATATGTTGTAGGTCCTTAGATCTGAATGGTCTCTCAGGTTGGTTTTAGGTTCATATTTTGATTAAATGAAGACAATATTAGCGAAACTCAATCTAAATCAGAAAAAAGATTCGGTCACATCTGTGACTCGAAGTTGGGCCCCGGCAAGGCGAAGGTCCTGAGTTCGAGTCCCAGATGTGGATGTAATTTTTTCTGTATTTTCTGTTTTCAGAATTTCGATTGAGTTTCACTAACATTGTCTTAATTTAATTAAATATAACATGTTCAGGTTTTACTCATAAAGTTTAAAAATAAAAAGAGAATTGAGTTATATAAAAGAAGACCAAAAGTAACCTGGCAAAATTACAATGGCCGCCAAGTGAACAGCAGATACCTATTTATTTTAATATAATAACTAAATATGAAATGCATTTTTTTCCATTTCCGGATAATGAAATATTTAACTGATAAAATGTGTTTTTAAAATAAAATATAACTATTAAACATGTCCCTCTATTATCCACATTTACTGAAGCAAAGAGGAAAAAAAATATCAACAACGTGCTATTACAGACTGACAAAAAATTGTGAATTATTACCACATAAATAAACGAAACCACTCACCAATACCATTTCAGCGAAACAAACAATTACAAATGATATAATTTGTTGTTATTGTCACAATTTATAACAAAATTGTCGTAACACGTCAAAAACAATAGTAAATAAAACCGTGAATTTAACTCATAACTATTTCAAAATAATTCAAACGTACCAACTTCCTTACAAATAAACGTGTTTTAAAATTTACACAACTGGTAAACAACTGTTTATTAATGGTTAACGTTATGTTTATCAGTTGTGTAAAAGTTTAAATTTTTAATAGTAATTCCCAACTCATTACACAATTTTAACGTTGTCATAATGTTACCTTCATATTCTCACTTTAATAATACATTTAACGTCTTGAAAATTTACAAATTTCTTGCAAGTTGTACCAACCAATTCCCATCGCTAAAACATCTAAACAAACTTGTAAATACAATAAAATATAGTCTTACCTTTCGGAGACTTCGGGTAAAAGTCCAGAGTTCTATCCTTGCACCTCACGTTCTCTCCCGTCCCATCGATCCAAATATAGGTCACCTGAATCTTCCCATCGGGAATCGGAAGATCCACATACTTAGTCAGAATGGTTTTATTCACCGATATATTCGGGGAATCCGAAAGAAAGCTCCCGCCCGACATGGCAGATCTGAAAGGTGAACTTATAAAGTTACTTTTAACACGACTTGAGAAAGTTTTGAAACACCTTTCCGGTATCTTAGACACAACACTGATTTGACAGGTCTGAGGATCGGTTGTTCGCTCACTGACAGCTTGATTGTATCTGTATTGTTTTTGTCCGGTTTCCAACTTGTGTCTGTGTTGGGCGCAGATATAGACTTCACAGGAGGAGACATGCAATAAAAATAGTGACGCTAAAAAAACTACACAAAACAAAAACGACAGAGCTTTTTTATATTAAACATAATCTCTGTACCACGATACACATGGTTAACGCTCTTATTACGAAACTTCAGATAGTTTTGCAAATAGAACCACTATATTTTTAACGAATTTAAAAAAAAAAGTTGTGGAAACCTATTTTCCTATTCTCTTACCTACAAAAGAAATGGTTCCAAGATAAATCAGAATCATGCAATTTTAACACCCCTTTGAAAAGTCATTAGAAGTTATGAAAAAGAAAATTGAAAAATAGCTCTTTATCTAACCTAACGTAACCTATTTAACCAATTTTTTTCATCACTTTTAATGACTTTTCAAAGGAGATGATAAAGTTACAAGATTTTGAGTTGTCCCTGTAAATCAGTTATAATTTTTAAGAACCGCTGAAAATAAACGCTAATTTATTATACAAATTCTTTGTAAACCATTATTTTGGCATTGATTAATACTTATCATATCTTTCTTTGTTCCAACATTAACTCATTAGAATTTGGCAGTGGGTATCAATGTGAAACAAACAAAATTACTCACCGAATATTTAAAAAAATCTCTGTGAAACTAATATTCAAAGAATCACAAAAAAAAGTTGGTCACAGCTTAAGCCTTTACAGAATTTTGGGCTCACTGTGATTAATATGTAATTCCCTGTACCATTTTATGTCATTGGAGAAATGACCCACTTGACAAAAAACCATCGTAAGCGAACGAATAATAAATTTGGCTAAGTAAAGTGCATTGCAAGTAATGGGAAAATGCACCTTCAGAATGCATTTTGCACACGACATAAATCGATAGTAGTATGCATTCAACCGTTATCACCTATTTTATACTGAAAATAATAGTTTCTTGGATAGGATTTATTTTTTGAATAATTTATGGTTATTTTGTGGAACTCCTTTGATAATAAATAGTTTTATTAAATAATATCATTAAAAACAATTATTTTGGGGACATTGAAAAAAATTATTCGGTGTTAGTTAGTTCTTAGCTTGACGTGGAAGTGTAAGTTATGTAAACAAATGGAAATATGCAGCAATATGTAATTCAAATTTTATTCAAATTTTATTTTTGTTATTAAATTATCTATTGAAAAATCATCTGTCATCATTGTACTACCAAACATGAAAAAGCCCTCTGGGCGTTGAATAAATAAATAAAAATAAATAAATAAAATATGTATATATGTATATATGCATAATATGTATGTATGTATGCTGCAAATGCAAGACATATTTCTTTAGTCCGTTTGGTATTATTCTTGTTGGGGTTAATAATATGTTTAGATATTTTTTAATTAATATTTAATAGTTTATTTTTTAAGATAATATTTTCGATTTGGAACTTTCAACAATTTAGAGGCGGGTATGGGTACCGCCACCCCGGGCAACTTTTATTGGAGAACTAACACTTCTGCCGTAGATCACCCCAAGTGGTTCACGTTTGGTGTCTAGGTTCATCGGGTAAGGTGTGTTCAGGTCTTGGCGGCGGATGCGCCTGTCCACCACATTCACGGCGGGCCAGATCGGGAGAGGCATTTGGGAGACCTTCTGGCCTTTCCCTTAGACCCATCATCACAGCTGGACACACTAACACTTAGATTCCAACTCACCCATCATACTCTTTTCCATACCAGAACTTCTCCTTCATTTCCTTAAAAAGACCCTTCACACCGCATCCCAAAGATAACGTAGGCTGCGAGAGAAAATATTTTCCTTAGGTTCTCTTAAAAATGTTTCTTCTGGAACATTTTCCTATCAGAGGTTGATTATCACCAAGGCAATCGACAGGTACCTAGTGTATTGATCAAAACTTAAATTGGAACTCCCAAGTGGAAAATGTGAGCAACAAATTAAAAAAAACTATATTTTTTAATGTAGCTATTACTTTGTGGTTATCCATTATATAATAATGAAATAATTTTACTTTGTATAAACCACTTATTTGATGTGCAAATCCGACCGGTTTCGGAACAAACGTTCCTTCGTCAGGGAAAGCTTATACTCAGTATAAGCTTTCCCTGACGAAGGAACGTTTGTTCCGAAACCGGTCGGATTTGCACATCAAATAAGTGGTTTATACAAAGTAAAATTATTTCATTATTATAAAAAAAACTAACCTATTTTTTCAAAACAATAAGAAACATTTTAGATAAAGAACAACTAATTAAAATCTATTATGCCTTAGCCCAATCTCAACTACAATATATGGTCTTATCGGGTGGGGAAGCTCATGCGATTCCACTATAAAACCAGTCCTTATAGCACAAAGGGCAATTCTGAAAATTATACTTAGAGTGTCCATCAGAACCCCTACAGACCATGTTTTTAAAGCGCTGAATTTAATGTCACTGAAACAATTATATACAAAAGATATTCTAATGTACGCATTAAAAAATCAGGATAACTTTACACCGACAAACTCGGGTCGATTCACAAGATCTACATTACAACATACATTCTACTAACCTACGACTAAAACGACTTTTGGACAAAGAAATATGGAATACTTCTCTATAAAATTATTTAATTTACTCCCTCTTGCAATGAAAACCATAAAAAAATAACTACCTTCAAAAGAAGTACAAAAATATGGATTATGGACATGGGAAGGAAGAAAATAGATTCAATTTTGCCACCTAACAAAGAATAATGCTTGTTTTGTACTTTCTTATAGGTCTAACTAACTTCGTAATTTTTCTTGGTAACATTCTAACATACATAGGTATATACTTATAATTCAAATAATAAAACTTGTACAATGTGTCCTTAGAACGGGGTACCCCAGTAAGGACACATTTTCTCTAAAAAATGTAAAAAAAAAAAAAAAAATCAATAGTCGTAAAATGTACATAAATGTTTCTAAATGGTTAGCTGTTATTAGATATTTTTAATGTAATGGTAATAAGTAATGACCAATCTAGCGTTTTCTATATCATATGCTCTGAGTTAAATTATTGTTACTAGCTGGGCCGACTTGGATTCTCTCTAATCGGATGTTGGCCATCATAACAGGCAAATAAAATAATATTTTCACTGATTGTAAAATTTACGCAAAATATTCTAGAAGGAAATTTTTCATGAGTCGTTAGACTTTACCGTCTGTTCAGTATCCGAGGAACATTATAGCGCTTTCTATTTGCACCACAGGCGTCGGGTTATATTGGTGTAGCCAGTTGGGCCGATGTTTGCTAAAAATAATATCGCCCAGATAAAAATCTGTTGACAGAGCGGACACGCGCTAGAGATAGAGAAACCGAATTATACGTTCTAGTTATCGCCACGAAATTATTCAATACACACGGATTTGTGATTAGATAAGCTGAAATTGTAATAATTTTGTGTAATATCACGCACTGATTCAATATGAAAAAGTATAATATGTAGATAAAAAGACTGCATTTTTCGGGGAAGCGTAAACAATGTAAAAAAATAAACATTGTAGAAACGGGTTTAATCCAAGGTCACGGAATGCGTTGAAAGACGAGGATAAATTTCATCCGAACGCCAATCTTTAAAACACCTACTAAAGTTGATATTATACTCGTACTACTTGATGTAATAGGCCACTTGCATGGATTTCATAATGACTAGGAAAAAATCGTGTACTTATACAGATTTTTTTACTAAGATTACGAAAATGTTAGTAAAATTTTTTAGAAATATACAGTTTTTTTATTTATTTTTAAATAAATAAATCCATTATTTGGGCCCGTGACGTCACTACATGAAAAAGTTCCGTCTCCAAAAATGTTCCTATTAATTTTGTAAAATTCCATACTGATTTATTTTTTATATGGCAACACTTTGATTTCAGGCGAATTTTTGAATTTGACATTTAACGTTCACTAGATTTATTGTTTATTCTCTGCGAACTTATCATGTAGTTTGACTTTTTGACCGATGTTATGAAGAGAACCCCGTACACTTTACTCGGTCTGTAATTGTTTTAGAGGTAAAATGGTAGTGGTGCTGATTTTAACAAAATCAAATTAAATATTATTCTTATTATTTTTATAATTTACAAGTACAAGTATATTACATTGGATTTAGTAATATAGACATTGAAAATTATAATGATTTATGATCAATAAGATGGTTCAAGGAAAAAAATATTTTTGAGATGTAATATTTTTGTTATGCCTTGTTATTTTCCTGTGCCCTTTCTTGTGGAAAACGTTCTTTTTTAAATGATTTTCGGTTATGTAATTATCGTTTTTTTGTACCTATAAAATTATGTCCCGTCTTTCCGGTTTATACAAAATGGTCTGATTTTTCGGATTGAAATTTTCAAAAAATCGCCAGGGTTTCCAAAAAACGATTAAAAAAAATGCACAATGTCTTAGAATATTTGCCTAAGCCGGATTTTTTTTTTTAAATGTGATGCAAGTGGCCTATTGTTGATTGTATGATATTTTCTCTACTATTCAGGGGTTTAAGGGAGATACTTGACTTACTTTACTTTACTTTACCTGTGATTCCTGACATCACTTAGAATAAACAATGTAAATACAAGTTTGGTCTGGTCTGTGACTTTTTGCATGACTATTTTTTTTCAAATTTTTGAAGTTAAAACTTCTTTAGCACCGTTGTGATTTGAAACTCGCTAAAACAAAAAATAGCGACACTAAAACGAGACAACCACATACATCTATACGATTCAACCTGCGAGAGGATCAGATTGTATAATCGGTCTCCTCTTACTGTGGTGCGTCTTAGCCTATCGGCCTCCTCTTTGTGCGGTGCTTCGTAGCTTCCCCATTCTTGTCTACTTTAGTTTTCTGAAGGTTTCACTTCTAACGCGTGTGAATTGCACACTCTGTTTTTATTGATCTGCAAAATATTTTTTCTCTACTCTTTGTGACTGGTCTCTCAGCCGAGTAATCGACCAACCCCTCACCCTCTAATTGTCTAACACGTTCTGATTTTTTATGTTATTGGTTGAAAAAAACGACAAAAAGCTTCACAAATGTCACCGAAGAAAAAATTTTTACTAAAGTGTTTTACTCCAAAAAATGTCAGGAATCATTGGTTAAAGTAAGTTGAGTATGTCCCTTAACACCCTTTATAATAATAATTCGTGGTACGTTAGCTATATCGTTGTTACCATAAACACCTACAACCGGATATACAAATAAAACTATAACTCAGTAACATAAGATACAATATTATATTTATTAGTACGACGTAGCTCTTAAGACAATTATTATACTACCACAATAGGAATGAAATGTTAGTTTACTTGGACAGTAGTATGGCTTTACTTTGACCTATATTGTATTTATTTCCCTAAGTGGAACTTTGATCATCTGAAACAATAAAAATTCTAATAGTTAGATCTGATATATCTAAATAAGGATACCTAGCTCTTTCTGTCTAGATTTTGTAGATCAAACCAGAAATATCGTTACCAAATACATATATGGTGTACCGTATTAAATTAATTGTCCGATTGACAGAACATGCCAATAAATAATCTTAACAAAACTCAGGCAAAGTCTTGTAATACCTTCAATAGTTTGAAATGCTTAGCTTGCTTTACTATAGGTGATAGGATGCCTCAAATCACAGAAAAATACCGGGTGTCCGGGGGTAAAGTGCATTTACTTCGGGAGGAGATTCTAAATAACAGTATAGCTAAAAAAGATATTTAAGTGAAAATAACTTTTTTCGAAATTCCAACTTTTAGGGGTAGTTTTGTGGTAAAAAGATAAAATTCAACCAGCGCGCGTGTGCGGGCAGCCTTATTATTACCAAGCAGCGTTGCAACAATCGCGCCCGGCAAGCAAACAGGAACTTTGTCGAGTAATTTTTACCTTACACGGATTTTTAGTAGGTAGGTATGTCTTTTTGTATGGGAAAAAAAGTTGGAATTTAAGAAAAAGTTATTAAACTTTTTTACTCCTACCATAATGTAAAATCATCTCCCGAAGTTTTTTTTTCGTATATTTTTTTTATTCACAAAAAGATACTTAAATTACAATACATTTTACAACAATGATTACATAATATATGTATTTGATTTACCCCCATAAATAAGCAGGGCTTGTGTGTATGGGGGGTGTTATTATATTGGTTTAATTTTTTTATTTTTTTAATTCAGTATAAATTTTCGGTATAATTTTTAAGCTGAGTTTTAAATTTTTTTATGTTACTATTTATGTTTCTGATTTTTTCAGGTAGTGAATTAAAAAATTTAACTCCGAGATATTTATGATTTAACTGTCCTACTGTTTTTTTTTACATTTTGGAGTAGGAAGTATTGACGTTTGTCTAAGATTTCTGTTATTTTTAAAGGGTGCAACTTTATTTTGAATAGGTACTATCTTTATAAATTTGTAATGTTGCATGATGAAAGTATAATGCACATAATTTTCTGACCTTAAATTGTTTGAATAACAGTTCTGATGATTATTTATTTATTTATTTATTTATTTATTTATTCTTAGTACATTTACATTACAAAGGTATAATATATTGTCCTCCACACTAAGAGTTCACCTGTGTTGTGGAGGACGGTGTTGTGGAGGACGGATTATGAATAGGGTTTTAATGCACTTTACCCCCGGACACCCTGTATTATCAAACTTACTTATTCCGTCACAATGTGGACAACTATTTAAGTGAATATCGGTGATGTGGCAATATTATTATTTTCTTTTAATCAATATGAATAATGCATTCCAATATCTACCAGCACTTTGGCGAATCTTTCACAATTATAGTGGTGTTAGGTTAGGTTAGTGTTTAGGATTTGTTAATTTTTTTTCTTAGTTTCTATTTTGTTTTATGCTTTAAAAATCTTTTGTGACATAATATATATTATTTATTTTATTTTATTTTTCATTTTTTATTTTTTATTTTTTATTTTTTATTTTTTATTTTTTATTTTTTATTTTTTATTTTTTATTATTTATATTATTTTATTTTACCTACTTTTTTAAACATCAGCTCTACACAGGAGATCGTGAGGAAAATGATTCCCCTCAGAGCCTAAGTGACCTTTGGGAACGCTGTGTGGAGGGTCATTTTAAGAAAGGAGGGAGAGGAAGATCTGGGAAGGAAAAGGGTACGAGGGGTGGGTAGGAATCTGGGGGTCAGTGTGTCCAGGAGTCACGGACGTATGAATCCATCCCTCCCAATGCTGTGCAATGCGATGTTACAATAGAGTACGGCTGGTGAAGTCAAAGGAACTTCATCAACCATTCTTTCTTGATCCATCAGGTGGGCAAACGCATTCGCCGATAAGACCCTGACAAACCTCACCCCATAAACCCGGGCACCCCTGCTAAGTCAAACGCAGCAAACCACTTGGGGTGACCTATGGCAGAGGAGTTGGTTATCCAATAAATGATTCCCGGAGCGGCGGTACCCACACCCGCCAAATTATAAATATGGATTAACATTACTGCATGCTTTAAAAAATGTTTGCATAATTTTTGAATGCTTGTTATAATACTCTACAATTTTAATTTTAAAAATAAATGTGCAAAATGACCTAAAATGGTTTGAAAAAAGGAAAATGCGAAAAATACACAAACCTTTAGTTATTTGCTTTTAGGTTCATAACATCACCCAATAATACTCCTAAGAGTAGGTATTTTATACCCCGTTTTCAAAGTATGTAACTTTTACGTGAAAACACAATTAGAAATTATTTTTTTAATATTTATACACTGCTTTCAGACGTTTAGCTTAATATTTCATACACAATAGTTGACGAATATTGTAATCATAATAAATCGA
The DNA here is from genome assembly GCA_917880885.1 of Limnephilus marmoratus. Taxonomy (NCBI): domain Eukaryota; kingdom Metazoa; phylum Arthropoda; class Insecta; order Trichoptera; family Limnephilidae; genus Limnephilus; species Limnephilus marmoratus. The sequence continues at coordinate 45,123,969 of OU862922.1, forward strand.
TCAAGGCGATTCCGAATGCCAAATCACTATTTTAGACTAATCTTTACTACAAATTGATTTAAACTATAAAATCCGAAAATATACTTAGATAAATTGAAACTTCTCCTACCTGTACCCAGAGTAGAATAAAAATAATATTATTGATTACTATATTAACAATATAAACGTAAACTAAAAAATTTTATTATTTCATCAGAAATGCATGAACGCACACGATAATAAAAAATACAATTTTATGACAAAAAATTATCTATAACAGTTTCCATTGGTTAACTTTTTTTCATTCTCCAATCCAACCGATTTTTGTGCCTACTTCTTAAATTTGTTGCAATATAAGGCACAACGAGAATACATACATTTTTGGAAATTAGTTTAAAGAAACTACAATATGGTGATTTATAAATATTTTAAAAACAGTTTTCGGTTAAATTTACTACCACTAACACAAAAAAAATATTGTTGTTATTGTAAGTAAAAAAATGTGACGTACGCGGACGATAGTAATTTCAATAAGCAATGTTATTGAAAACTATTAAATTGTATTTTTTATCGTTTCTACTTATTTTTGTGTCTTTCAATTAATGCCATTTATTGTTGGCATGTTAAAAGATTTTTTTTAAAGATCTTTTTACACAGTTACGATTGACCAAAATCATAAAACCTACAAGCTGATTTAGGTTTTCTATAATGTGCCATAGTTATTCCTGCGTGAAGTCTGATTCAATGAACTCAAATGTGCTTTGAATTTAAGTGCCATTGTCAAAATTCTAACCGATTGTTTAATAATATTAAAAACATTTATTCATCAGACTTTTACAGTTTTATACATTTTGTTCATTTTCATTTTTTCTATCGCAAAAAGATCACCGCTCAGCTATGCATTCAGGATTTCTCCTGGAGTATTGCTGGTTTTCCGCAGTGCCTAGTTTAGAAGAATTCAGACCAGCAATAAAGTACGTTTTAAGATTTTCACGGCCAAAAGCATTTTCGTTATTTTTTTTTGGGGTGTTATGCCGTGTTGCGCTACCTCCTTCTTTAGCCAACGTTTCGGACATCGTTGCAATGTCCATCATCAGGGCAGATATGGCAGATCTGGCAGATCCGGAAGATGTGTGAAATCTACCGGACATCTACCAGACATCATACCGGACATCACACATCTACCGGATCTGCCGGATCTGCCCTGATAATGGACACTGCAACATGTCCAAAACGTTGGCTAAAGAAGGAGGTAGCGCAACACGGCATAACAGCCCAAAAACAAATATCGCCAAAAGCAATACAGTACATCTATGATATGATATTTAACAGAAAAAAATTTAATTGTTTTTTCGAAGTTGGAACTGGTTTGTCGAGAATTCAGAATATCCCGTGATATGAATTCACTGAATAATATAATATAGGTGTTACCAAAAAAATCACCTCCCAAATAGTTTGAAAAACCACAGTTACATACGTACTAACAAATGCAAGCATCTATTATTGAAAGACCACTCACCGTGTTTATTTACAAATCTCCTTAGGTCGGCAACCTCTCTCACAACCAAATAGTATCAACGGGAGTAGCTGAGAAAATATCACTGGTCTATATTTACTGGTGGTATGTTATGCAGTCTAGTTTGTTATTATCCACACGGGTCCATACGCAAGAGTTGTACTCTACAATACTAATAATATCTAGTGTTGTGTGTATAATGTATAACTGGGGATCAACGCGTTGTTTCTGTAAGCGAAGCAGCAATACAATGATCGAATGATCGCTAGCTTTATTCCGCACTCCTGGACTAAACCGGAGATATTATTTAATTTAACACTCTCACTACCAGAGCTGATTCATTATATTTTTAATGGCATCATAGTTAGACTTAATCACACAATTAAATGGATAAATCTTTAATGATTATCGAAGTAACTATCGAAAAAAAAATCAAAAATTAATAATTAAAAATATAGTGGGTATTAAGGCTCTGCAACTGGGCTCGAAAAGAAGAAGAAGATGTAGAGATACGAAATTACGAATGTTAAAGGAGAGCGCTAACATTTGCAGCGACAAAATCGATGCGAAAATTGCGAAAATGTTTGAAATAGAGCAAAAATCTCGCGGGCATTATCTTAAACAGCATTTAAAGAAACACTGTGATTTTTTTCATAGATATAACTTGTAAAATAACTGAAACAAACGTGTTTATAATAATTTTTGGAGCATACTTTGCGATTTTTTTCTATCGAGGGAATTTTATATATTTTGCGTTTCGGCGCGGGCAAAGTCTAGATATTATCTTCAAGAATAACATATATTTTTTGAAGAGCTTTAAAACTTACCGTGTTTAAGGGAAATATGTAATAAATCGGTAGAAATCCGGGTTGCGGGCCCTTAAGGGACGTACTTAACTTTAATCAGTGATTCCTGACTAAATATTGTTATGAGTAAGAAATTTAAAAGAAATTTATTTCTCCGGTGATGTTTTTAATGATTTGTTTTCAACTAAAAACATAAAAACAAAAATTCGAGTGCAGTTAACACGCGGTAGACGCGAAACTTTACCAAAACAATCTCAAAATATAAAGAACCACGGAGCCTTGAAAAGTGAGATCATAGTCAAAGCGGCCAATGAGCGCAGACCTAGCATTATTTCCGTTTTATATCTCAACCAATAGAAGCTTTGATAGGAATTTTATTTTTATTTTCGCAGGTGGTAAGCGTCATTTCCATTTCATCCGAATACCAAATCACAAAGGGGCTATAGAAGTTACACTTCAAAATCATAAGGTATTGAACGGTTAAGGGCGGGGTGAGGAGTTATGTTGTTACTAGACTGAGTGACTAGTGACGGCATGTGTTTGTTTGTTTATTTAAAAAAAAAGGCACCGGAGATCAAAATTTCATTTACATTTTTACTCCAAATAACATCAGGAATCACTGGTTAAATAAGTCAAATACGTCCCTAAAAACTTGTATATATTATTGTAATTGTTCCAGAATACGTCATGAGTAGGATTTTATTTTAATTCAAATATACATTTGTTTCTTTGTTAATTTATTGCAACGCTACTGTTTTCAGTTCACTAAGGAGCTGTGAAGTATTCACTGTTTTCCAGTTTAAAAAAATTAGTCATACCTACCATACGAATTGTTTGTTCCAAATTCGTCATATTATTTTCAATCAGATATATAAAAAGCCTCCTTTAATAAGGCCCCTAATTTTAAAATGTTTTTTTTTTGTGAAAAGATTTAAAAAAAATAACATTATTAAAAATAGCCAGGTATTTCTATATATATGTTTCTATATATGCGGGAAACTGATAAATCTTCCAGACAGAAAATACAAAAAAAAATATTAAAAAAAAACATTTATTTTTTTTTTTAATTTGTTTGATTTTTCGGTAACCAAAGGGTTAAAATAAATTCGGAGCCAACGAAGTTTACGCTTTGACTCAAAGCTAATACCAAAGCTGATATTAACCGTCTAGCGACCGACTGTTTTTCGAATTTGACTAAAAAAAGTCCAACTTAGGGTCAAATCAAAATTCCTAAGTTGGACCACAAAATCAACTCAAAATGTGACCTAGAATTACCAGTTTCCCGCTTGTATTACAAGTTTTCGGCACCGTGTATAATATTATCACTGATTGTTTGGTTCTTATTAACCTCTCATTATTTTTAAAAAAATATTTATTTAAAGTTTTATTCTATCCAGCTTTTAATCTTCCTACGATTATAATATGTATCTTTAACTTCAGGTGAACTGCTTTAGTTTGGCTCAACGATAGTTCATGCCTCGAAAATCATTTATGGCATTATAATAATATTATGGTAATAATTCGATGAGTAGGTAATTTCCGGAATTGTACCGAGTATGTTCTAACCTACGTATCTGGTTGTGAATATTCCTGAATTATTAATGTTCTTCGTGGAAGGGAAAAACTTACATGAGGCTTACACCTTACACGCCCGTGTAAGAGTTTATCGCATTATGTATATTCAAAGGAGCTTTATTTTCTTAAGACTTAACTATTACCTTCTTCAAAATTCTATTAAAGTTAAAATTACTACAACGTAAGAATAGGTATCTGTTGTCTAAATGACTGTACACCTCTGCCATAGATCACTCCAAGTGGTTCGTCACGTTTGGTGATTTAGCAGGGGTGCCCAGGTTCATGGGACCAGGACACACTGAACCCCAGATTCCTATCCACGACGGCCAGCGTAGTCCAGCGGTAAGGCTCTTGAGATCGAATCCCGGCGTGGCAAATAGATTTTATTTGATTAATTTGTTTTATTTCACAATTTATTAATTTAAAGTAATACAAAATATATTTACGGCACTTTCCAGACTGGCAGATACTCTTAGTATCGCCCTGGTGTAAGACCACCATTCAGAATTGAAACGTTGCTTGAAATGGCATTTACTGTGTTTGTTGACCAGATCTAAATAGCCAGGTACTTCCTTACCTTCCTCTTCCCTATCTCCTCTCCCTCCCCACTACCTTCAGCCTCACAACATACCCCAATTGGGGATGCCATAGTCTCACTGCCTTCAGAAAGGAGCAGTTGGGACTCTTGTGCGGTATTCATATTAAAAAAACCCTTAAACCCTTCTCCTTTCCAGAACTCTCCTCTCCTTTCTTTCCTTAAGAAAACCCTCCATACAGCATCCCTAAAGATGATATAGGCCCTGAGCGAAATTATTTTCCTCAGGGCCTCCTGTGTGGAGCTCAAGGCAACATATGTATACACAACCTCTTAATTTTTTTTAAAGTAGCTGCACACTGAAGGCCGTGAGAAATAATTTCCCTAGGGGCCTATGTCACCTTTGGGGATGCTGTGTAGAGGGCCTTTTTAAGGAAAGGAAAGAGAGGAAGTTCTCGGAAGAAAAAAGCATGAGGGGTCTGGGGGCAATGTGTCTAAGAGCGACGGACGTTATCATTCAATCCTTGCCACTGCTGTACAAGGTGATGGGTCGCGAGAGACCGGCTAAAGAGGTAAAAAGGTCTCCATCAACCAGTCTGTCCCGATCCGGGAGATAAGGCCTAGACATACATGCCTCTACCCATGAACCTGGAAAATATTGCAAGATCACCAAACGTAGCGAATCACCTGAAGTGACCGACGGCAGAGGTATAAACTGATCAGATAAGATCGGTTTATACCTCTGCACTTTTTAATATGAGAAAAAAACTGTTTTCATTACCTTGATCGTGGAAACCATTGTATTGCATGCCATTTTGGTTCGAATCCTTCAGGACATTTTTTCTTTGCAGCAATGATACCCATAACAATAATTTTATGGTATTTTAAAGGTTACATAAATTTCAAGCCATTAGATTGGAGAATCCTGCTGTAGATAAGCAATCATAATATAAACCACATTTTTATTTTACAGAAATGACAGCACAAATGTCAGAAAACTAACAGACGTTACCATGGAGACTTTATTTTGTTACGTGTGGAATCTAAAGATTTTTTCCTGAACAGGAACCAATTAAATCTCTTTAACATTATTTAACACATATATAGTACCTACCTACTTATTTCTAAATACAATTCCACAATCATTATAAGTAATATTTTCGGCTTTCTGTGGTGGTAGTAGGAGATTTTCAAACATTGTTGGATTATTTGTAACCCGGGAAAGTTTGTCTTTCTTTAAAAAAAAAAATAGTAGGTTCTTCAAAATTATTATATTTTAGACTAGCAGCAGGCCACACGATGCTGTGGCTAAAGAAACACAACGCCATCTACTGACAATGCCATTACCCAACCTTTATAATCAATGTCATCTATTAATATTATCTACCAACTGCTACTCGCAATATAACTTTACGCATGCTGATATAAAATTGTGTCAAAACATTCTGTCACATTTTGACTGGACATTTCTTAAAAGCATACACTCTGTTGATGTTGCGGTAGATTATTTTTATAATGTTTTAGCAAGTGTTTTTGATTTATGTGTACCAATTAAGAAATCAATAAATGTGAGTGTAACCTACCCGACATGGCTCACAAAATCAATTATTGACAAAATAAAAAGCAAGGAAGCGCATCGCAGAAAGTATAGATTGCACAAGAAGCAGTCTGATTACTTGTTGTTTTCTGCGGTGCGATCCGAGCTCAAAAAAGATATTGCCGTAACTAAACAGCAATATTTAAAAAGAATTCAGAACGGGATTATAGACGATGTCAAATGTTTCTGGGATTTCATAAAATCACAGAAAGCAAACTCCAGATCGCATAATGGCCTGAAGAGTGGAGACGAATTTGTAACAGATTCAGAATCTATTTGTCAGATGTTCGCAGACTACTTTCAGTCTGTATATGATAGTAAAACCCCAGATCTCAGTACGGAATTTACGAAAACAGAAATTCCATGGAACTTAGGTGACATATCTCTTGGATTTACTAATCCGAAAGAGGTTGAAGCCTACATTCGTAAGCTGAAGACAGACAAGGCTACAGGACCGGATGGAATTCCTTCCAGTATTATCATTAGCATAGCGCCAATGATAAGTGAAGCCCTTTGTTATATATTTAACTCTAGTATTTTGACTTCTACATTTCCCCAAATTTGGAAACTGACCCGAGTCAGTCCTATTTTCAAGGCTGGAGATAAGACAGACGTCAAAAACTACAGACCGGTAGCCGTATTATCAGTGCTACCCAAACTTTTTGAAAAATTGATTTGTGACAAATTAAGTCACCAGATTGCGCCATTCATTGGTGAAAATCAACACGGTTTCCTTCCAAAGAAATCGACAATCACAAATCTGCTTAATTTTTCGCGGTTGGTAGCCACCAGTTTGGACTCGAGGCACCAAACAGATGTAGTTTACACCGACTTTGCCAAGGCATTTGACCGTGTTAACCATGATATACTTCTGAGGAAAATGTTTAAAATAGGCTTCGATCTACCAACACTGAACTTTTTCTTATCGTATTTAAAATCCAGAAGTCAATTTGTTTCGATAAATGGACATAATTCAAAAAAATTCCAAGCGCAATCTGGAATTCCTCAAGGGTCTAACCTCGGACCTATGTTGTTTCTAATACTTATAGATGATATCCAAAACTGTGTTAGGAACGGCAAATGTCTACTATTTGCTGATGACCTTAAAATAATGATGGAAATAAGCTGCCAACAAGATTGCTTTAAAATGCAAACTGATCTAGATGCACTATCTGAATGGTCGTTGGCAAACAAATTAGATTTTAACACAAAGAAATGTGTCACAATGTCCTTCACTCGTTGTAAAAACATTATAATTTACGATTATAAAATAAAAGGCGAAACGTTATCACGTGTAAAATCCGTGAAAGATATCGGTGTCGTCTTTGATCCCGAACTGACATTCTCTTGTCATATATCGCAGCTCACTCAGTCTTGCTACAAACTTCTTGGATTCATCATCAGGACTTGTAAGCAATTTGATAACCAAGAAGCTATGCTAGCGTTATTCAATGGCATACTGAGAAGCAAACTGGAGTACGCGAGCGATGTTTGGACACCGTACCACCAGAAGTACATTGATATGTTAGAGCAAATCCAGAAGAAATTCCTCAGGTATGTTTATATGCGGAAGCATGGAACCTATCCAAGGTTCATGCACCATATTGACTTACTTGAGGAAACTGATTCTGTGAGCCTAGAAACTAGAAGGAAAGCAAGTCTTGCTATTCTGTCTTTCAAAATTTGGAACAATTTCATCAATAGCCCATTTCTCTTGGGATGCTATGATTTATATGTACCAGACCACTACAGCCGAAGTCGACATCATGACTTATTTAAAGTACCGAACGGCAGAACAGACGTCTTGGCAAAGCATAGCATGACGAGGGGAGTGGTGCTGTTAAACGAAATTGCAAACCATCTGGATGTAAGTGACTGTTCTTTATATGCCTTAAAAACATCATTTTTATTATACTTGCCTAAATGCTGATAGGGTAACTAAATTGTACTGTAATTGGAATTATTCTGTTGTACAATAACAATAATAATAATAATAATAATTAGCATACATATCAAATCGACACCGCCCGCTTACCAACCTGCTGCCCGCTGCCCGCTGACCGCTTCCCAGCCCGCTCCCTTTATATATTTCAACCAATTTACACAAAAAATCTTGAAAATTATATACCTAAACTTTCCTCATGAATCACTCTATCTATTGGTGAAAACCCGTTGAAACCCGCATGAAAATTCGTTGTGTAGTTTAAAAGATCTAAGCGTACAGACAGCCGGAGCGACTTTGCTTTGTACCATGTAAAGATTTCGTTTAGATTTTGTACGTCGTGAAATATTTTTGTAACTCGTTACATGCATTATTTCAGATGTTTTTGATCATAATAGGTATAATATTATTTTTGTGTTGCGCGGGAATCGAGCCCGCGTTTTTCTAGGTAAACTCCACGTTTATATCAACTATTCTAACTTATTCTCATTTCACACACTTATGATAAAATAACAAAGCATAAAAATCGAAATTTTATCACTTTTTTAATGTTTTTTCAATACTTACTATATTTGTTAGGTTACATTATTTCCATAAATATATGAGTTTAAATGTAACTTTCTGCCACAACTGTTTCACGGCTTAATAACGTTGTACAACAAACATAGACAAAAATAGTTTAAACCACTGAATAGATTATTCCTAAAATAGTTTTATGAAATTATTCTATTTTTCTTTCCGTTATAACCATCTACAAAGTATTACAAAACTTTAAAAAAGATATAGGTTTACTCGTTCTGAAGTTATGGCGTGACCAAGGGAAACAGGGATTATTTTTTATATGTATAGACAAGCCAGTACCCGGCATGCGTTTTTTTGCCACTCAATGAAGGTATTTGTATTTTAATTCAGTTTATTGAAGTGCTTCGGAAAAACAATATTGTTGGTTTTACGTCTGGTGCGTACCCGAATAAATCAGAAAGTTTTCCGACGCATGAGCTGGCCATATTCAGCACTCCATGTGAGAAGAGTGGATTTTTCAAATTTACCCTTATGCTATCCCCTACCGCTACTATGTCTCCTTTGAAATACCTCCACTGCCCATCGCTGGTCCGCTACCCCTCCGCTGCGCGACGTTTCTCATGCATCCTAGTTCCCGCCCCCGTTCCCCTCCGCTACGCGACGTTTCCCATGCATCCTCATTCCCACCCCCGTTCCCCTCACATAACCCCTTCCCCTCCCGCTTTCTTGTTCTACCTGCTACCCCCTACCGCGTTCCACTTCCCCTGCCCACGTTCCCGTTCCAACTTCCCCGCCTTTCTCCTTCTATCGTCCCCCTCACGCGAACCCCCCTTTCACTGTATCGCCAGTATATTATTCAATACCCTTACGAAATTAAATTACTGGTGATTTAAATAGAAACTTAAATAAGTCGGGATTTAAAGGGTTAAAATTTTGCTACCAACATTTCCAAATAATGTTCCAACAGCGTTACAGTCACCATTATTCTGGTCGGTGAGAATAATAATCACTATTAATGACCGTTGCTATATTTCCAAACAAGTAAATTATTTTATATCCAAATCCGTTTCAATTTAGCGTTTTAATTAAGCAATTTCGGTTCATAATTTAACGAGATTATCAGATTTAATTTGTATTTTTCGGTAGTTAAATAAATAATCATTATCCGCTCCTATAAAAATTTAAATAATAATTTTCATTCATGACCTGCGCAACGAAAAGCCTTTATATAATTTATGTCAACTATAATGCTGAAATACTGTGTGCGTTAATAATGTGCTCTGATTTCCTGAAATTTGCACAGTTATTCTGTCTGGTATTTAAAGAACAACGCAAAAATTTCGGTTTGTTAAATTTTTTACACAATATTGAACGGCCCAATTGTTCTGAAATTGGAATGGATTTTTGTGCCTGGATTTTAAAGGTCAACGCTACATAATTCAGTTATTAATTTATTTCCAGACAATCAATATATGTCACCATGCTCGGCACCTAGAACGACTAATAGATGACCGTTGAATTTTAAAAATTATCGTTCTGTGTCCCGAGTTTGTAAAAAGAATCAATGTTCGCCTACATAGTAATTGATATTATATATCTCACTGTACAAAATTTTTGTTGCCTATATTTTTATTTAATTTATATACTTTTTATTCACATCGTAACTTTATCTAAACTATTTGTTTTTTTTTGTTAAAGATGGAGGTACTGCCTTTATTATTTATGTAAAAGCACTCTGGGCGTAAAATAAAAGAAATAAATAAACAACTAAATAAATGTTCTCCAAAACTAGCTTGAAAAATCATTTGTCATATATTTGGATTATAATTGTGTAATTTCTACTATTTAAGAAATTCTAAAAATTATAGTACTTTATTAAAATTAAATAGTTATAAATACATTGGGAATTCATATGTCAAATATTGGTTTATAAATGTGTAAATTCTGATTATGCAATTGTAAATGTTCTCTAAAATGGCCTGGAAAGAATCTCCTACTTGTGATCTCACTAAAGAAAACACTCATAGAACATTAATAAATGCATTCACTCTGAATGTATTTATTAATGTTCTCCAAATTGACCTTGAAAAAAATCACATCTTTGCGATTCTTTTAAAGACATAAAGAAACCATCCCTTAATTATATACAATTCTTAGTGTTCTCAAAAGTTGTCTCGACAGAAGCAAATTCCCGTGATATTTTGAACGAAACTATTTCTTTGTTAAGAATATTATGAACTAAATATACAATTTGGCTGTCCTGAAACGGGTATTCTGCCCAGTTGGACAGACAAATGATCACATTGTAATGTATTGTAATATAAATGCATATGTAAATAAAATTAAAAAAAAATAAAATGAGATGGGCTCCAAATAAAAGATAACAAGATACCCACTTATGTAGGTGATAGCTATCAAGAATCGTCAAAACTAGAGACATCAGTTTGAGGGATGTATGTAAGTTATATCCAAAACTGGAGGCCAAGGGGCTATTACGAAAATTAATACATGAACTATATTTTCGTTAAATTAATTCATGTTTAAAGTCGCAAAGATTTATTTGTCTGACCCACTGAAAACTCGTGAATTGAACTCTAGTGACATGAAATATTTACAGAATGTTTTGCTCCGCATATTTAGGTCAACTCTACAAAATATTCATAATGTCGTTGCTATGTCAAATATTAGGTCCTTTCATATGAAATTGGCGTTTTGCCGTACTGGCAACTTTGATCTAAAATATCTTCTCTTTGGTTAGGAATTCCAAATTCAAATTTATACAGTTATTTACATGTATTTGTGTTTCGAAAATTATAATTCATTTGTTTTTTCCTTATTGTTTTTTTTTCTTTGCGTCACTTAGTTTACAAAATGGAAAACTTGAAATATCGCGTTATTTACGAGTACGAGTTCCACCGTGGCACCAGTGCTGTAGAAACGGCTCGAAGGATTAATGATGTGTATGGCGACGGTGCCGCAAAAGAAAACACAGTCCATTTTTGATTCCAACGTTTTCGTTCTGGAAATTTCGACCTGCAAAACTAGCCCCGTGGACGGCCGGAGACCAAAGTTGATAATGAAGAATTGAAGGCTATTGTGGAAGCGGATCCATCGCAAACCACGTCCGAGTTAGCTGCAGGCTGCGGTGTTAGTGATAAAACTGTTTTAATCCACTTGAAGCAAATTAGGAAGGTGAAAAAGCTTGAAAGGTGGGTACCTGACGAATTGAGTGAAGCAAATCAACAAACGCGCATTAGAACGCTAGACCACACACTGCACAACAGACGGCTACCAAATAAGAGGAGCTTTAATTGGAATGTCTAAGACATCCACCGTACTCTCAGGACCTTGCCCCAACAGATTACCATTTTTTTCGAAATTTGGATAACTTCTTGCAAGGCAAAAAATTCAACTCCGATGGGGCAGTCCAAACCGCCTTCAAAGATTTTATTGATTCCTGTCCGAATAGTTTTTTTAGTAAAGGGATCGATGAACTACCTATGAGATGGCAAAAGTGCATAGATGGTAATGGTACATACTTTGATTAAATAAATATATTATATTTAAAAAAAATCGACTTTACGTTCCTCCCATACAAAACGTCAATTTCATATGTAAGGACCTAATATAATTATTGCATACAACATACTGCTTAACGTAGGTCGGTACCTACGTCTACATATTATATTCATTAAAGAAATTATCAAAAGTACTATTGTAGGTTGTGGGTCTATGAAAATTAAGTCTATTTGAAAATTTAAACTAATTTTGCGAAGAGTTGAAATAAGCGATCTACCTATCAACATAAAATTATGGTATTTTAAAAGAAAAATTTTATAATTTCCAAATTTATTCCCTGATCTTTCAGGGGATATGCGTTAGCTTAAATTCATTTCTGCGGTCAGAAATTATATGATATTGAATATTTAGAACAGTGATTTAAATAACCGTTTTCTAGGTAGGAATTTTTGAGTAGGATCGCCCTTTGTAACAGGAATTATCTTTCAAAATACAAAATTATCTTTATTTTGCAGATGAATGTTAAAACTGATCGCAGTAATTTCAGAATAATAAACAGCTATCACTGTGTTGCCTTCTCAGACCTACATTTCAAACATAATACTGGGTAGGGCGTTTCTTCGATTAATCGATTTCGTGAAATGCTTGAAAAAAATCGTGTAAAAACTGGTTGATGATTTTTTGGGATAACTTTTTAACAGCCTGTTTAAAAACTTACGAAGATACTTTTTCGACAACATACTTATTTATTATTATAGTTTGATAACTTACCTTTAATAACTTACCCTTTCTATATTTTCAACTCCTTCCTGCATCAATTCCTAGCATATCTTAAATTGAACTATTCAAAAGTCTTTTCTTTCCTTATAGCTTACCTCGTCACCTACTTCTTCTTTTGTATTCGAAATTAGCACCCTCATTTACCATTTTGCATAACGGTTTTACCCCGTTTTTTATATTGACGTCCAAACTACTCGGGCTGTTTAGAAAAAATACAATGTCTTGCCTTATATTTTTCACACCCGTTAAAATGGCATGTTGGCTAAAAGATACATTTTTACTTGTTATTTCGATCGTCTAGTTGATTAATCGAACATCTCCGAAAAATCTAAATTTGAGTTGAGTGTGCAGTTTCATGTAAACGTATATCCTCTATCCGGTGGTTTTCAACCTGTTTGCTTTCCCCCAACCCAACCCCCCAATTGGCCACTTGCATCACATTTTTAAATTTTTTTTCCGGTTTAGGCAAATATTCTAAGACATTCAGTATTTGTTTTTTAATCGTATTTTTGAAATCCTGGCAATTTTTTGAAAATTTGGATCCGAGAAATCAGACCATTTTTTATAAACCGGAAAGACGGGACATAATTTTATAGGTGCGAAAAAACGATAATTACATAGCCGAAAATCATTTAAAAAATAAGAACGTTTTCCACAAGAAAGGGCATAGGAGAATAACGAGGCATACCAAAAATATTAAATCTTTTAATTATCTTTTTCCTTGATCAATCTTATTGATTATAAATCATTATAATGTTCAACGTCTGTATTACTAAATCCAATGTAATATACTTGTACTTGTAAATTATAATAATATTAAGAATATTATAAAAGTTGATTTTGTTAAAATCAGCACCACAACCATTATACCTCTAAAAGACGAACATTCAGACGGACGTTCTCTTCATAACATCTGTCAAAAAGTCAAACCAAATGATAAGTTTGCAGAGAACAAACAATAAATCTAGTGAACGTAAAACGTCAAATTCAAAAATTCGCCTGAAATCAAAGTGTTGCCATATAAAAAAAATAAATCAGTGTGGAATTTTACGAAATTAATGGGAACATTTTCGGAGACGGGACATTTTCATGTAGTGATGTCATGGGCCCAAATAATGGATTATTTATTTTAAAAAAAATGTACATTTCTAAAAATTTTTAACTAACATTTTCGTAATCTTAGTAAAAAAAATCTATCCACACGATTTTTTCCAAATCGTTATGAAATCCATGCAAGTAGCCTATTTGGCACGCATGTAGAATCACTGATTAAAATGCCTGAAGCCGTGTTACACTCTGTGTAAAATTGCATTACTTAATTGTATTTGTGTGACTTGGTTGTTAAATGCATGTAATAATTAGAGTATTAAAAATTACAAATGAAACACGTCTTTCATTACACATGTAAAAAAGATAGATAGAGGGTACGGGGAACAACAAATTTGTAGCGAATGACTAGGGGTACGCAGGCTCAAAAAGGTTGAAGACCACTGCTGTATCTGTTACAATGCTCGCAGATAACCTTGTAGTGAATTAAACGAAATCATAATGTTTACGGGTCCACTGGTAGGATATTTGGCCGGACCAATATGCCTCCCGATGTTATTTTATAGCATATTTAATATTATGTAAAACACAGTCACGTGCAAATATTATTTTATTTATGGTGCGCATTCGAATACTGCTTTCCTCATTATCTGAAAACTTAGCACCACTAGGAGATGTCTGCCTAATCTATTGATCTATATTCATTGTGATTCTCTGCTTTGAAATAACTGAATAAAAAACAAAATAAAAACACATTATAGAAAAATGAAACAATGCTTTTTTATTTGAACCACTTGTATATTTGTTAGCCGACCGGTTTCGGAACCATCGTTCATTAGTCAGGGCAAACGTATACTGATTTGACAGTTACAAAATAGTGGATGGGAACAATCATAAAAATCAAAAAACTTTTGTCAAATCAGTATACGTTTGCCCTGAGGAAGGAACAGTCGTTCCGAAACCAGTCAGCTTTAAACAAATATACAAGTGGTTCAAACAAAGTTGTTGTTTCATTTATCTTTAATGGATAATCACAAAGTTATAGCTACATTCAAAAGTATAAAAAACACATTAAATTAAGCTTTTATTATTTAGATACAAGTTTTGAAAATCAAAATATTTTAATGGCCTATCTGAAAGGGTTAACTATGTGTCTATATTATCATATAAATCAACTACACAGATTCGGCAATGTCGTCAGATATAATACCTACTATTTTTTTGTATAATATACTGCTTACTAACCCCGTTTGCATGGACATTGGAAGGTCTAGATTCGATCAAATAAATGTAGAGTCTTGTAGTGTGCGATGAAGGAGAAAACCATAATATATGTTTCCTTATAACGCCGTTGGGAAAGTAGTGGGGTCCCCTCCAATATCTTTGTAATTGACTTTTACGTTCAAATTAACTTATAGTGATTTTAATTTGGGGCATTATGCCGTGTAACGCCACCTCCTTCTTTAACCAACGTTTAGGACAACATTACAGCGTTCATCATCAGGGCAGATGTGTGGTGATGTTGGAGACTGTAACGCTGCCCGAAACATTGGCTAAAGAAGAAAGTAGCCTAACACGGCGTAACACCCCAAAAATACATCACTATAATACTTTTCCGTGAAAATCTAAAATCACACTTTCAACGATAACTATATTCTTAGATTACCCTGTACCTATATTGCTTTGTGAGATGTTATTCTGACATTGCGTCAATTATTTTCAAGGTCAGAAATAAATGATTCCCAAATACAAGCTTGCCCTATAATTATCAAAAAAATTCAATCATCGGTTTTGATGAATTATGCAATCAAAGCCATCTTTATACACCGACAGCATCTTAATGGCATTATCTATCGACCGGATAAACCGGTAAAACCAACCAACCATCATTTTACCCATATATTAAAAGTCACGCCACTGAAACAGTTGATTTTGATTGTTTTTTATATCTGCATCACGCGGAGTGTGTTAAGCCACTTTGGGTTGTTGCATAATTTACGTTAATTTTTACCGTGTGTAATTTGGTAGTATTCTGCGTTTCCTGCACTGCTTTTCGCACTTATACAACAACATTTTATTTATATTTTTGAATGTAGCTATTACTTTGTGGTTATCCATTATAGAAAAATGAAATAATTTAACCTTGTATAAACCACTTATTTGATGCGCAAATCCGACCGGTTTCGGAACAAACGTTCCTTCGTCAGGGAAAGCTTATACTAATTTGACAGTTTCGAACAATGTTTTATTATGGTAGGGGTGGAGCCGTTGCTAGATAATAATGTAGATTGAGTGGGTAGGTATTGGTGTAGAGTGGGTGGGTAGGGGAACAAATCCATGATTGGGCTATATGACAATATTTTTTGTTTGTTGATAATAGATTCATTATTTTTAAGGGATTTTATTTATTAAATGAAGACAATATTAGCGAAATTCAATCGAAAATGAGATAAAAAATCAGAAAAAAAGATATTGGCACGTCTGTACTCGAACCCAGGACCCTTTGCTTATATGGCAAGTGCTCTACCAACTGAGCTAAGGTGTCGATATTAAATTCGGTCACTTTTAACTGTATCATACTTCGACTAATAACTACCAACACTATCTACATTTTCTTAACGCCCATATTATTGGCTGCTATCTTTATATCCCCCAAGGTGCCAATATCTTTTTCTGATTTTTCTGTTTTCACATTTTAGGTTGAGTTTCGCTAATATTTTCTTCATTTAATTAAATATTATAACTCGTGAAGTTAAAAATTAAAAATTTTTTAATTCCACGATTTAATTTAATTTAAAACGCTTTAAGTAATAAATAATTTTTGTTAATAATAATTTTGGGAGGCGGGTATGGGTATTGCCGCTCCAGGAACAATTTATTTGATAACCAATACCTTTGCCGTAGGTCACCCTAAGTGGTTCGATTCGTCTGGTGACTTATCAGGGGTCCCCGGGTCCATGGGATGAGATTTGTCCAGGTCTTGGTCGCGGATGCGTCTACCCATGGCAGGCCGGATCAGGAGAGTGTGGTTGAGGGAGTCCCTTTCACTTCTCCAGTCATAAGCTCTCAAACATCGCCTTGCACTGTAGTGGGATCACTGGGATCCATACGTCCGTCATCCTGGACACCCTGAACCCAGATTTCTACCCATCCCTCGGATCCTTTTCCTTCCCAGAAATTCTTCTCCTTACTTTTATAATAACACATATTAACAGCTATTTCGTATTTTTTTGATATTTTGTGTCTGCATACTGTGTGGTTCAAATTCAATAGTATTTTTTGCTTTATATTTGTTTTTGTGCAAGTGTTTTGCACAGTCATTTCCTGCACTATTTGCTAGTATAATTTCGTAAATATTGTTATATATGTATGTATGTAAAAGCCTAAATGGGCATAAATAAATAAACACCCTCCACATGCAGACTAAAGCCGAATCTAGTGAACTGAATTATGAAAAAAACACTATCTTATTTACTTTATAATTAGTTAAAAAAAAAAATACATGATATATGTTATGTCTGATTCATATTAATTTCTTATAATTAAATTATAATATGTACATGAAATCCTCAGCACGGGAGATCCCAGTGAGGATATCATTATCTCTACTTGTTACTAAGAAATGAAGACAATAAATCATTATTATTATTGAAAAATGAAACAATAAAACTTTGTATAAACCACTTATATAATGCGTAAATCCTACCGGTTTCGGAACAAACGTTCCTTCTTCAGGGAAAGCTTATACTAATTTGACAGTTTCGAACAATGTTTTATTATGGTAGGGGTGGAGCCGTTGCTAGTTATTAATGTAGATTGGGTGGGTAGGTATTAATGTAGAGTGGGTGGGTAGGGGAACAAATCCATGATTGGGCTATAAGTTAATATTTTTTGTTTGTTGATAATAGATTCATTATTTTTAAGGAATTTTTTTATTTCCAAGGCTTTTAAGTTATCCAAACGTTTTCCTTTATGACTAATATGAAGAATATTTATCCCTGCATTTTTTTTCAAAACTATGGTTATTTTCAATGATATGGTTAGCGAACTCAGAAAAAATATTTTTATTAGGACACCTTAAATGTTCTTTGATTCTGATTTCAAAATTACGAGTTGTTTTTCCAATATAAAATGAGGGACAATCATTGCATTTGAGTTTATATATTCCGGAATTAGTCAATTTCCGGTCTTTATCTTTAGTATTTCTCAAAAAATTACCAATATTATTTCTTGTATAAAAAGCTGGTTTAATATTAGAAGGGAGATTTTTGCAACATTGAACTGAAAAATTATTAATATACAAAATTTTACGCCATTCTTTATCATAATATTATTAGAATTGTATAAAAATATTGATTTGAAAATGATTCTCAGTAATGATTCGAGTAATGGCTAGTTTACACAATGCGAGCTAGCGTGCGAGTCGGCCTGCCGAGTAACTGCACCGCAGTAACTCGCTCTGTTTGGACGTAACTTACAAGTAACTCGTACGTGCGAGTTGGACAGTAGATCGCATCCGAGTTATTTCAACATTTTTTGTTTTCACTCGCATGCTCGCCCGGCAGCAACTCGCACATGGCAGCAGCTCGGTCATCATTCGCATCGTTTGGACGCGTTCGGCAGTAGCTCGCCAGTGCCAGCCGGACAGTTGTGAGCGGAATCTGAGAAAAGCATCTTTGGAAAACATTGCTAAAGAAATGCAACTAGATAACACCAGCAAGGTAACTTAACGTACCCTTGCTGCTATGGCATCTCTCATCAATGTGTCACTCATGATAAAGCTCCTTGAAAATTCTATATGTTGCTCCTAAAGATCTTCTAGAAATCCAGTCTCTAATCAAAACCCTTTACCTTTGCTGTTTTTTTTAAGGTTCTCACGGGCATTTTCCAATTTTTCACATAATATTGTTGTCATGGACCTTATCACAGTTTTTGTAATTAAAGCACGTTCACTCGACATCGCGACAACTCGCAAGACTGGGCAGCAGCTACTACGTTTCGTGCGGACGGTGACCCGACAATTCGTCCCGCGACAATTCATCCGGCGACAGTTCATCCTGCGACAGTTCATCCGGCCGACAGTTCATCCTGCCGACAGTTCATCCTGCCGACAGTTCATCCCGCCGATAATTCTTCCGGTGACAATTCATCCTGCCTGATCATTTAGAAGATTTTTATTAAGTAAGTATGCAAAGAGGATATACGGCCGTATAACCAAAATCGATATTCTTATATCTGAAGGCATCTTGAGTGGAAATCCGCTGTTAAAATATTTTTACTAACAATAATTTCGACTCTCCGAAGAAGCATGCGTGAATAACCAAATACGACATACTTATACTTATAGTTTATACTTATAGGTTAGGTTAGGTTAGGTTAGGTTAAATTGTCAAGGTGAATTGTCGCCGGATGAATTGTCGGCGGGATGAACTGTCGACAGGATGAACTGTCGGCCGGATGAACTGTCGCAGGATGAACTGTCGCCGGATGAATTGTCGCAGGAGGAACTGTCATGGAACCCGTGCGGACAGCTAAGGTGAGCCGAGCTACTGGCAAACGAGTAGACAAGTCGAGTAGCTGTCTGCTTGCTAAGCAGCAGCTCGCACTGTGTAAACCAGCCATGAGTATCTGAGACATTGCCATTTGCATTTGCGTAGTTCCCAACTCTTCCTCGTCTCCTCACTCCCTTTAGCCTACAAACTGCAATTGGGAATTTAATACGCTGGAATACTGGATCTAGTTGCCTGATATTCACTTAACAAGTAAGAAAACATCCCCAGGACATCAGTTGAAATTAAACGCCACAAAGTAACAACGAATAATAATATAATTTATTGTGCTTATGAAGAATGGTACATTTACAGTGCAATAACGTATCAAATATGTACATTTTTTATACAAATCAGAAAATGCATTATAATGTATTTTTTATTGGGATTAAATAAACATCTTTTGAATATTACGTTTTAAGTACAATAAAACATATTTATATATTTTAATACAAGTAGTAAATTAGTTCTATACATTGAGATTCATACCAAACACTCCAAACTTCCTTTTCTAATATCACAGGCACCTGCTTGATACTATTATTACATTTAAAAAATATAATTTTTAACATCTTCTATAAAAGCGCCAATTCCAACTCTCTTTCTGTTGTAAACGAAAAATTCGACTGAAACAAAATGTTTTTTTTTCGCTCAAATTTTATCGTTTTGATGTAGGTATCCGAATTCGGTACAGAAATAACCTTTATTATTATTTTTAGATTTTTTGAATTTTGTTAATTTATATTATTTCACAAATGAATAATCAGTTTTTTGACCTTCCTATACTCGCGCATTGGTCTCTCAGACCGACAAATCAATAATTCGTTGTTTTCTCAAAAATTAACAAAAATGGGACTTTGAAGTTTTTAGTAGCTTCTTAAGTTGTTGTTAGGCTTGTTTAGTATGGCGCGCGCATTGTGCTGAGTGGACATGTGTCACTTATTTACGATTATCGGTCTTTTAGGTAAATAACAATTACTACCCAAAAATCCTAATAACGATTAATTCTTATTTTTATAATATTTTATTATTCTTGATACTTTCAATTATTAGATATCAGATTTTTATTAATTAGCACATGAAAAAGTTTTTTTTGTTATTAAAGTTAGTTGAGTAGAAAAAAATATGTTCTTTTTTAGAGGCTGAATTAAAAGTCTGTTTCTACCTAATACAGTTAAATTTTATGTATACATATATTTTTTAAATTCAAGTATACCCCCTTCTATGTAATAAATACCAATAATGCTTAAAAAATACATAATTAAAACAATACAGACGAGATGAATCTCGGTCTGAGAGACCGTGTGCGAGTATACGTGTTATGCCGTTGGGCGCGTGTGTATGAAGGTTAAAGAAAGGCGTACTCTCTCTGGTTACAAATAAACTGACAATTTTTGAAAAATCTCCAACTACCACTACTAGAGTAAGCGGACAATGTTGCTTATGTCGTGATGACCTGCAAGCCGAGGAATTGGAATCACGACGCCTGGGTTTGCAATACGTTTGGGCCAAGTACCTACACTAGGTAATTTTTGTTATTCGCAACTTTTTTTTGGAATTGCATAAGAAAGGATGATTTTGCAGTGATCTTTTTTTATTCTGTGAGAATGCATCTAGACAACTGAATTGTATTTAGCAAAACCAATAAACAAATATATTTATGATAGGGCAGCGGTGTAGCATTTTAGATTTTTCGCGATTTATAGTTTAAATCTAAAAACGAATTGATCGCTAATGTGGAGGGATGTTAATAAATTACACATACCTACAGACAAAGACAGGTTATGTATTGCATTTTTCGTCTATGATTACACCAGAAAGAAATAACCACAGGAAAAAAAACGGAAGTCTTGCATTTATTTCTACATAAAAAGTAAGACTGATCAATTTAAATAAATTCTACCACGTTTTAATGCAAACTGCAAATTATTATCATAAAACATTTTTTTCTTGTTCTGCAAACAATATAAAAAATGTGCTTTAGCGCTGTAATTAATACAAATAATCATCATCACTGAAATAATCATTATTATTGCCAAAATGGTTTGAAATAATCTATGAAACAACACTTGAAAAAAATATTTGTAAAATAAACTTCACAAAATTAAACAAATTCTTTTAACTTTTTACACGCTCTTAGACTTCGGGGTACAGTGTTTATTTTATTTTAGTTAGTAATTAAACACAGGCCAAATAAAATATTAAATAAAGTATGAAATAAACAGACGGTTTTGAAGATAATGATGCTCCATCTGAAACAAAGAAAACACAATGAATGTTATGTTAACAAGTAAGTTTGTCTATAAAAGACTTTAAATCAAATTGCCTTATTTAACAAAAACAAATAAGCATGTAAACATACGGAAAGGTATAAGAAATGCCTTAAGGCAAAAAAACATTATTGAAATTTAGTAAATTAATATTATTATTATGTTTTCAAGGCTTGTTTAATATTTTATCGTGATAACTCCATCAATGTTCTTCAACACAAAACTATAAACAAAACTTTTTTTAATAAATGTTGTGTGGCGTTTACCATGAAAATAACATAAAGTTAGTAACAAATAAACAAAAATCATCTAAATTTTACTCTGACACCATAAAATTCTAAAAGGTTTCGCAAGCATCATTTTTCGGCGCGCAACGCGTTTTCCATCATGATGTGTTGACAGTAGGTATTATTGCTCAATGGTATTACTGTGTTTATAATTTGGGGGGTCGGGTTTGTGTAGCCTTGGGAAACATTTTTTGGATAACCAACACTGCTGCCACAGGTCACTACAAGTGATTCACTCCATTTGGTGACTGGGGTACCTGGGTTCATCATGAGACGAGTGTTCAGGTCTTTACGGTGGATGTGCCTGCGCACCAGCTGCGTGACGGGACAGATCAGAGGTCTTTTGATCACATCGTCTTGCACCGCAGCGGAAGGGATGGATACATACGTCCGTCACTCCAGGACACACTGATCCCTTGATTCGTTCCCACCTCTCATACTATTTTACTTCGTAGAACTTCTTCTCCTTCCTAAAAAACACCCTCCATATAGCATCTCCAAATATGACATAGGTCATAAGAGAAATAATTTTCCTCGGGGCCTCCTGTGTGGGGTTAAAAAAAAAAAATGAAAATAGCACCTTTACATATTTAAAAAAAAATAATAATCCAAATCTCAGGCGAAGTCGGGCAGTAAAATCAGTATCTTCTCCAAAAATAATAATAATGCGTTTTTAAACAAATTTTAATGTCAAAAAAACTGATTTCACCCTTGATTTGCTAAAAAAGTTTCAAGCATAGTAAATTTAAAATGTATTTCAATTTTTAAGAGAATTACTTAAATAATACTGCTTTAAACTGGGCAGAAAAACAAATAAAAGTATAGTTTATCCCGAATGGTGGTTCAAACCATTAATAATATTTTACGTAATATAAGCTCCTTTCTTCTGAAAATTCATTTTGAGATAAGCATAGACATTTTAGTGCGGTGAATTTTGACCATAAAATACAATATTATTATAAACTGAAGAGCTTTGTTTTTCTATAATATGATAATGTGCTTAAGGTTTTCATGTACTACCCATCTACCCATAAAAGATTTTATCTATCCGAGCTTCGAGATTACATTTTTTTGGTTCATTGTGAAATCTATTATGTATTTCTTTATTACTACTTGGCGTGGGATTGAGAGGGTATAAATGACCTTTGTTTTAAAAATATGCCTAGAAAAAGAAAGGAGAAATTATGGTACGACATTAAAAGGTCAAAAGGTGTAACATTGACAGGCCCTTAACGTTGCTTGTCAGTTGTGTAAAGTTTGGAGGGCAAATATCCGTAAGGCACTTATTGTTTTCTTAAACTATACATTAAAACCTATTTATAATGTTTTTAAAATGAATGATTCAATAAATTGAATTGAATTATATGGAAATTAGTTTGTTTGATTGAAACATGCATCCGATTATAATTATTATTACATTTCGATGAACATAATTTAAAAGAGCTGAATTTACATGAACAGTGAAGTGGTCACTTCTGTTATATGTATTACCAGCCAAGCGTATTTGATGTAAAGAAGTAAGTGGAAAATTAAATATAAAGACAATAGAAACAATTCCATGGTAGTTTGTGCTCATTGTGCCAATCTCACATCGAATACGGAATTCTAGCCTGGGGTAATGCATATTCCAATGCCCTTGATCCCATCATGAAAGCACAAAAACTAATCATAAAAATAATTCTTAAAATGCCGCTTACTACCAGCACTGACTATCTTCAATTCCTTCAACGTTATGGACATAAAACAGCTCTACTCAAGTTTCATATTACTTAATTTACACAAAAACAACAAAACACCATACAAAGCTACACAAACAATACACAATACCCGAGCCAAAAACAACGAACTTCTCCAAACTCCTTTTTTCAAAACCACCTTCGGGCAAAGACACTCTAAATACATAGCTTGCAAACTATGTAATACACTACCAACTACGATCAGACAAAGTGACTCCTTTAC
Source organism: Limnephilus marmoratus (assembly GCA_917880885.1). Taxonomy (NCBI): domain Eukaryota; kingdom Metazoa; phylum Arthropoda; class Insecta; order Trichoptera; family Limnephilidae; genus Limnephilus; species Limnephilus marmoratus. The sequence continues at coordinate 45,147,852 of OU862922.1, forward strand.
AAAATTCAAACAAGATATTAAAAAATGGATTATAAGTATTGGACGCCACACTATCACAAATATCTGTAAAATAAATCACACATAGACAGAAATAACTATTCACATACAACCTAACCCATATAAAATAAATGAAAATAATGGAATTCCTGTCAAATTTAACCTATAAATAGATTAGGCAGAATTTATTTCATTACTCCATCTCCAACATTTATAAAATAACTCTCTTTAAAAGATTTACCACCCTTCCAATCACCCTTCTGTTTTAATTCTATTCATAATATGTATTTTACCTGAAATATCCTTGTAACTACTATATTCATTTATATACCTGTACGCCTGTCTCGACACAGGTATACCCTAGTGAGACAGGCATACAAATAAAACCATTGTAAATATATTTTATTATAGATAAATAAATAAATAAAAAAAAAAGTTTATCAGTAATATGCAGTCGGTTTAGGGAAAGTACGGTATACCTACTGACACAAAATATAACCAGGTGTTTCGAAAGGTGTGCAGAAAGGATGTACCGCCGAATATCAAAAGTATAAAACATGTTTTCATTCAAATGCATCAAGGATAAAACTACTTTTAACTTGTATATTCCGTACATACCACGTACAAAAATGCATCTGTAAATAAATTCTTTCATATCCACACCAATAGAGAACTCCAGGCTATTTTTTTAAATTTTTTTTTTATTGAATAATGACCTTCTTACTTAAATAACTGCATATATTTTATATTTTTTAGAGTTAGTTTTAATAGTTAAAATAATTGTCAAAGTTTTAATTTTTCAAGATTCCCCGAAAACCACCGCATGTGTATTGAATCGCGTGACGTCATCGACTCCTGAAAAGTTATTTTTATTTTCAACAGGTGTTGTCATTTTGTATGATAATTATATGAAAGAAAGATGATACTATTCGATAAGTTAAAATATTATTTAGGTGGAATTATTTATTCATTGTATTATATTTATTATATTATTATATTTTTGAATATTATTACAGGAGAGTGGTATAAATATTATTTGAAATTATTATTTTTTTAACTTTTAAAATCTATTATCAAAAACGAAGAATCACCCACAAAAGTATAGGCAAACGATATCAGCTGATCGATTGCGGCCATTTTGATCGGGCCGTGGAGCAGTAGGTAGCATTATGATATAGTATATTTATATGGTTTTTTCGTACAATTTAAAGTATTTCAATATTTTAATTAATAGAGATACCTCTATTTTTGATACTGATTTATTTAGGCCTAAATAATTTTTTAATAAACACAACAACTAAATCTCTATAAACGGTAGATATGTAAATAAACGAATAAATTAATACGATGGCTTGTGTCATTCCTACATTCCCGTATATTTCCCATTCAATGACTTTACGGTGAAGTCACGACACGAAGAACAATGACGTCATCACTAAACATTTCAGTAATGCCAACTTGACGCTGTATTTTTCCGACCCGATTAAAAATGGACTTTTTAATATTTTTTTAAAAACTCTGCGTTTAATATTATTAAATAAAACTTATATATTCAGAATCAGCGTTTATTTGTCTACATGAACATATTTTTTAAAGCCATAATATTTTTCACTGGAGTTCCTTATTATCATATCCACAACTCGACTTTAAAAATACATGAATTGTTAAAGTCGAGTTTAATGTTGAAATCATATTGTTACGTAAATAATGCACAATTATCAAATCAGTAAAATTATGGTAATTAATATGATTTTTTTTTTTTAATACTCTTGTATAATTTCGGGGGGGGGGGACAACGGTTAGGGGTTTAATTGTCGGGTCACCATTAGAAACAGAGGTCACCAACATATTCGCAACAGCTTTAGACTTGTGTATAAACAATTGCCGGCTTCTAAAAGTGACACGGAAAAACTATAGAAATTGTCGGTAGTTTAACTCTCGACAGGGCAAGATGCCAAACATGACGTAGGTAACCGTGGGGGTCGGCTGATGACCCCATTTTTTTTCTAAACTTTTAAACCAAAGAGAACACTTTTTCTTTTTTTGATATTTTTTTTTGTTATTTATGTTTTTGCTGGGATTATTACCTACCTATATTTGACAAAATATTTTTTCCAGCGATCAACGATTTTTTCACATTTTTTTTAAATGGCATATTATGTATTAATCCTTTGCGCAGGAATACCTAAAATACTAAAAATATATTTCATGTATTTAAGTAGATATAAGAAGGATAGTTATTTTGGGGTCTTCCTTCGGCTCCAGTTGGCTGCGGGAGAGTTAATGTCCAAAGCGTTCTTGAAGGATATGAAAACAGGAGGCAGAACGTGTTTTGTACAATTTATGCCCAATCCACTTATTTTGCCTCCGGGTGGTGGTGGTGGTAGTCCTGATTCGAGAAAATCATTCAGAATCGAAGCCTTGCTTTAAATAGCTTTAGCCGTGTTAAGGAGCTATATCTGAATTATTTGATTCCTTCCGACCTTTCCCTTCCCACTTACTTTAGCCTTACGATACTCGCAAATTGGCGATACCAAAATTTCACTGGTTCCATGTTGTTTAGTTCTGAAACAGCTTAAAAACTAAATTCATGTTCCCAAGTCCTTCATTGTTATGTTTTCCTTTGTCTTCCTCCTTTCCTTGAAAGTCCCTACTTAGTTACTACAAAGAAGAGGAAGGCGTGTCCTACCTACTGTGGAACACATCCACAATATTGCATAAAATCTAAATTTACCTACATAAATGAGTTGAAAAAATCGCTGTGATATTCACATCTCGCTTTCGAAACCTCGCTAATAATCGTAAAAAAATACTAATAATATGCCAAAAAGTATCGGTAATTAATAAAAAAAACATTCAGTGATACTTACTTCTAAGCCACGCAAGCTTATCCAAGAAAGCAGGGGCTTGCAAAGACGTCGTCTTCGTGGTCTGTCTCTTGTGGGGTCCTCCGACCACCCTACTCAGGAGGGTTGAAGAGCATCGTAGTCTTAAGCTCCCAGACTGGAATAAGGGCCTCTCCACCATTAACCGGAGGCCCTGCGACCTTCTTACCAAGCCCAGTTTGTCTGGGGCGCTCGACCAGAAGCCGTCGAGGTTTAGAAATGAAGCCTAAACAAAGAACAATAAATCAACACATTACATTTATCTTCAAGAGTAATTATTCTGAAAATGGAGAGGCAAGCAGGGTTTTCAGAGGCAAGTAACTTGCATGTAAGTGTTACGTCAAACCGGTATGCAGAACACTTGCATGCTAGTATCTGTGCAGGTATTGGAAACTACAAATCGACTTGCTTGCAAGTTGGCAGTCACCAAATAAACCTTCGTAGAGAGCAAGTTAACGACTATTCCCTTGCAAGTCAAAATTCACTTGCATGTGAAACGCAGGTACAGGTTTCTACTGGTGCAAGCTGCTTGCAACTTGCAGTCAATGGAGGTTTGTTTGTTTATATGTTTACTACAATCTTTGACATTTCGACAAATAGTTTAGAGTAGTTTGAAGGGGCTTTATTTGTATGTTTTGACAGACAAAATTGTTTCAATATGTTTACTTAAACCTTTTTTAATTTCTTAAATTCCTCTTTCATATTTTCACTGAAATATTTAACAGCAGTATTTCACCATATTGGCATTTTTCATTACTTCTCTTACGATTTAAGAAATGGCTTGTGAAGTTTCCTTACCTCCATTTCATTGACGTACCACGCGATGTCAGCAGCAGGAAGGGATGAATCTGATGTGCAGTTCACTCTTATTTCATCCCCAATGTTATATCGGGGTAGAAGGCCTTCTATCTTCGGATCTTTTTTGGGAAGAGCTGGGTAAAAGAGAAAAAGAAGTAAAAATTAACGAATTTGCATTAGATTGTTTCATACAATGCACTTTTGTAAGAAGCTCTGTATAAACAAAAAAAATATGAAGGACTTTTTTTTTAGTTATAAAGAAAAAAGTTATACAATATTACAGGAAATAAAACAAAATAAAATATTACAGAAAAAAAGAAAAGTCCCATTAAACTTCTTTTAAGTAATTTGTTAACGGGTGCTTTTACTTTGAAGTTTAAAAAATAAAACTTATAATGCAGTTAGAAATTTTTTGTGTTAGAGTCTAATAATTATTTTAAATTATTTCTTTCGGCGAGCCAAGTTTTCAACATAACATTTGTTTTGACATTACTTGTACATTTTTTTATTTAAGCAAGTAGGTATCATGTAGTCCCGCTTTCTTTGTCCATATTTGTTTAAGTGCTTGGGTACGATTAGGCCTTCATTTAACGTAAAACGAGTATTGTAAGTGTGGTCCAGTCAATTCATGTATATGGGGCTATTCATTCGCAGAAAAATAATTTTATGCCACAGAATTGCTCTTACTGAGAGAATTTTGAGATTCTGGTAAAAGTACGGAACATTATGCCTTTGTTCGTATAAACTTATATGAGCTAATAATTTAACCAAAGATTTTTGTACTGATTGAACATTATTTAAATTTGTTTTACAGGAAAGTCCCCAAGCTGTAGTTCCGTACCTTATAATAAATTCAGCTAATGATAAATAAATTATTCGAGTATTGGAACATAGAACTCAAGTTTATATAATCTACTAACAATAGATCTCAGTTGTTCACAGACTTTATTTATTTATAGATCCCATTTAAAAATAAGTCTATAATAAGTATTAATTTAGTTGGTGCTTGTTTATGTACGTTGGAATGAGACATACGCTAGTTGGCAGTAGGACCGTATGCGTGCATATACTGCATATGCTACCAAGGCTGCAGCCATTGGCCCGCATCACAAATTCTCTGGCCACCCCAAAAAAGTCAAAAGAAGTGAGTTTAAAGAATTGCACTGTTACCAACCCGGATGTGTGGCAGCGGTGCATTAAACGGAAGAGAGAGGATGAAAGTAGATTGAATGCATCAGACACTACCGGAGGCACAGATGTATTGTAACAAACCGTGTGTGTTCACTATGAAGTCATAGTTTCCGACCACAATTTGAAAAAAAAAAATGAAATTTTTGTGATTTTTTTATTAATTATTCTTACGTGAAACGACAAAAAGAAAAATAACAGTATCGTTTAAAATACAATTGTGTAATAATATTTGTGTGTTATATATTTTTTTCATAATTTGTAATTTTTTTTTAGAAAAAACGTAAGCCATTTTTAAATATTTTTTATGTTTGCATAAAAAAATGTTATTTAAAAAAATTATAAGTTTATTTTTAATAATTGAACTTGAAAGGGTGTTTTCTCCTTTCCAAAACAGTTCATAGTTTTCAAATACGTTCAGAAATATTAAATTTATTTGGATTTTGTCACAAAGCGGAGATAATCTGACCATCTGACGGAATAAGCCAGAGATAAGTGTCTTAGATTACATTTTTGAACTAGTGGAAATTATCGAAAGAGGAAATAGAGAAGTAGAAGAACAATATTATGCAGATAGATATATAATGCTGAAGTGAATTAAATTAGACGTCGAGAGCGTCCCATCAAGACATGTCCCACCAAAGAAATCATTTCAACAATCAGAATTTTAAAATGTTATACCAGGGCAGATATATTTTCCGTTCCCTTATCTTTGCCTACCCCTGCCGAGTGAGTCGCGATTGTACCGTGTTACGTAACAGAATCGGCTCCCGAGCGGAAGGTTAAGTGAATCGTCCCCACTACACGTGCCTACCGTTTCCTCTCCCCGCACCGCGCGACCACCCCGCGTCAGGCGCCAAGCGCCGGGCGGCCCGCCGGCCGCCATTCCTTCGCTAGCTCTCGGCCAAGCAACTGTGCTACGCGCGATTTGCGCTGTTTGTGCTCCACGATATTAACTCCGCGATGTATTGTTTGAAATTGTGTGGTGAACGGAATCCAGAAAAGATGGCAGACCACGCATCTAGCTATGTGAGTACCAACTCGCTTCCTCCCCCCCACCGTGTGCTTTGAACCGTTTGTAACTTCATTTAAACGCATAGAGAGAGGGAGAAATCCTCGTTAGGTCAGTAGGGTAGTTTAACTTGTGTTTTGTGCCGACACTGGCCGTATGTGTATCACCCTGTTCTGTTTATTGAATAAACCCTTTAAATGCAAATACTGTGTACTGATTGAAGAGGGAGTCCCGGGGATTTTGAGGAGAGGAGGGGAAGGAAGAATTGACCAAGCGAACCACTGGCACTCGCCCTGTTTTTTAGGAGGAATCATGTTCGAGCCGGTTTGAGCTAACCGACGGCTGTTATTGTGTGTGTTTTACAGGAATAGGGCTTGGGGTAGGCCACAGCAGCAGCGCCCCCAGCAACCGGAAGATAAACCACCGTAAAACCTTCATGGAAAACCATTTGCCAAAATACAATTAGATTTGCTGTCGACAAAAACTCTAGAAATGATTCAAGATCAAACGAGGGATTAACAATATCGGATGTTTCTGGATTTCTTTTCGCAATTATTTCCGTCAACTTACTTGACGAAATACGAAGAGAATTGTTAGTTATCTGTGGGAATACATCTTACTTTTTCTTTTACTAAGTAGGTATCACTCAATATGTTTGCCTTGGAAACTTGAGAAGGGAGTTAGACAAATAAGAAATGACAAGTAATAACACGATAACAAGTATCATGATTTTATAGATACTCGTATCTTCCGTTTTGCGTATTTTTGTCGTAAATATCTTCTCGGCCTTTGTTTTCGTCGTGTTTTTCTTGCGTCTGCAAACATCCGAGAGCGACTATTAGCATTGTTGACAAAACTCGACAAACTACGCCCACTACTATGGAACTAGAACCCGAGGGTAAATATCTAAAAAGAACTCGCAAATCACTCAACTTTTCAACTGTCATATTAAGCGAAATGTTTGAATGGGTTTAGCCGTTACGGGTTGCACTATTATTTGGAAGTTGAAAATATGAGTGAAAATTTTCAAATATATTTTTTTCTATTGTTCTGCAAAATTTTTTTTTTGTATTTTTAAAAATTCTACTGTGAGTTTCTTTTTTTTTCGAAAATGGGACATTTTGGAGTCCAGAAGCTTTGTTCGGGGACACCGGGACACGCTGCCTGAAAACGGGACTGTCTCGGTGAAAACGGAACGTCTGGTCACATTGGGTATGGGGTAAATTGGTAGGCTAGTATGGTACTCTGCAAGTGGTTTTCTACCTTGGTGACATCAGGGGTTCCCGGATTCATAGGGTCCTCTCCACTACTTTCCCTAAAAAGACCCTTCGCACAGCATCCCCACTATTCTGTTAATATAAGAAAATAATTTTCCTACAATAAATTAAGCAGTTTTTCAACAGAATTTTCAATAAAAACGTAAATAGAAATATCGACAATATCACATATGCCCTAATGATTAAATAAGTTTTGTTAATTCATTGGGTTAGCTGTCTAGTGTTAGAAACTAAACAAATAGAAAATAAATCCGTGATGCGTGGTTCGCCCTGTGTTCAATAAAATAGACAAAAAAAGTCTGAAGCTGTAATATAATTTTTTTATTTAGGAGGCCCCGGAAAAAATTATTCAGAGTCTTTGTCATCTTTGGGGATGCTACGTGGAGGGTCTTTTTAGCGAAATGTAGGAAAGAAAGTTCTGGGAAGGACAAATGTATGAGGGGTGATAAGGAATCTGGGGGTCAATGTATCCAGGAGTGACGGACGTATGAATCCATCCCTGTCACTGTAGTGCAGGTGACGGGTCGAGATAGTCTGGCTGAAGAGGTCTAGGTTAGGTCTCCATCAATATACGATTGCAGTAGGTGGGCAAACTATTTCTCCACCAAGACCTAGACAAATCTCACCCCATGAACCCAGGCACCCCAGCTTAGTCACTTGGGATGACCTACGGCAGGAGTGTTGGTTACCCAATAAATGGTTCCGGGGCAGCAGCACCTGCCTGTCAAATGTAATTCCCTTTTAATGTAATTGAACAAATATCAACGATAAATGGTTTACTGTTATCACTAAAATCAGCCACATAAAAGCAATTCGAAACGCGTTGGAAATAGCTAACCTCCAATCACTATTGGTTTTGCTATTCAGAGGTAGAGAGATTACATAGACACTCTACTGAAATGTGCAATAGGGTAGGTCGTTAGAGTTATTTTTCGAATTTTGATATGTCCATTTTGATGTACGTGAAAAACACCTGCTCCCATTAATATTAAAAGGCAAGATAAAGGGTCGCCGAGGGCCTGGTAGGAGAAAAATGTCTTGACTGCAATACGTACGAGAGTGGACCGGTATTAAAATTGTGGAGAAGCTATTCCGCGCAGTGCAAGATAGAGATACATTTTCCAGAGTGTTCGCCTACTTCGGGGGGACCTGATAGGGCACACAAAATAGATAAATAAGAAAAACACACCCATTTAAACCAGGAGACCAGCTCGTATTGGATTCGTTCAATTTCTATATCCGCTATATCAACTTTCACTCATTCGGAGAAAAACGCAAAAAACTGTCACATCTCTAGCGTAAATAAAAAATTGCATTTTATTTTTGTATATAATGAATTTGAGTAATATACATTTGAAAAGTGTTCATTTTTCAATGCATGTCTAGAAATATTTAAATAATTTCAATAAATAAAATAAAGATATTCGATACTCACTTCGTGAATATAGAAGCTTTTGAAACTCAACTGACCTGAGGGGCGTGTTTCTACACCCGCCATCTTGCGCAAAATAACTGTACGGGATTGGTTGAATTTCGACATAGCGGGTTTCGATAGTAACTTCTTGAATGCTATTGCGGGTTTTGTTTCTCACTCGCAGTTTTTACATGGTTTTTGGTTGTGATAAGGGAGGTTTTGAAACTCAATTTTAGGTTCATCTTGTTCCTCGCAAAAATGTGAACAAGATGTCAAACTCAGATCATTTTGTCAAAAAATCGGATATGGCGGGTATTGAAATTATAGGACTCTAGTCTTATATAAATCGTCGTATCTCCCTTACTGTCATGGTAAGAAATATCCTCAAAGCCTCCTGTATGGAGCTGATAGCATTCACATTTTTTGTTGGTACTTGCCAATAGATTTGAGATTTATTGTATTACTTATGTTCTCTATTTTATGCAGGTGCTTGCGGGTTTTTACAGATGTAATGCCACCTCATGGAGCCTCATGAATGAGTTTTTCTTTTGCCCTGTTTAATTTATCTTTGTCTTACTAACCTATTTTTTGCATTTTGTTTTTCCTGTTAAGCACTTGCATACTGCTTACTAACAACGTATGCATGGACACTGGAGGTCTAGATTCGTTCAAAATAAATAAATGTAGCTTCGTTTAACAAAAAAATTAGAATCTTGCGAGAGCCTTGAAGGAGTAACCATCAGTTACTTATACCAGGGCGGGTAAGAGGTGGATTACCTCCACTGTATGGAGCTGATGTAAAAAAGGTAAATAATATTTTATTGGTGGACTGGCTCTATTACCTCGGTAATCATTAGCTCAAAATGACAACACGTCTTTGGTGAAGAGTTGTGATTAATACGTATTTATTTAGAGCATGTTTAAGTAGGCAACAATTTGGGAGGTAGGTATGGAAACCGCCGCCCTGAGAACCGTTTAATGGATAACACCTCTGCCGTAGGTCACCCCAAGTGGTTCGGTACGTTTGGTGACTTAACAGGGGTGCCCGGGTGCATGGGGTGAGTGTCCGGATCTTGGCGGCAGATGTGTCTGCCCACCGTGCATGGCAAGCCAGATCGAGAGAGAATGGTTGAGGGAGTACCTTTGACTTATCCAGCCGTACTCTCCACCTTGTACCGCAGTGGGAGGGATGGATTCAGATGCAATTATTAATGTTCTCCAAAATGACCTTGAAAAAGTCACATCTTTGCGATACTTTCAAGGACATAAAGAAACCATCCCATCATTCAGAATACAATTATTAATATATTTTTGAATGTAGCTATTACTTTGTGGTTATCCATTATAGAAAAATGAAAAAAATTAACTTTGTATAAACCACTTATTTGATGCGCAAATCCGACCGGTTTCGGAACAAACGTTCCTTCGTCAGGGAAAGCTTATACTATAAGTATAAGTATAAGCTTTCCCTGACGAAGGAACGTTTGTTCCGAAACCGGTCGGATTTGCGCATCAAATAAGTGGTTTATACAAAGTAAAAATTATTTTTTTTTCTACAATTATTAATGTTCTCAAAAGTTATCTTGACAGAAGCTCATTCCTGTGATCTCGTGAGCGAAACCATTCCTTTGTTAAGAATATTGTGAACTAAATTTACAATTTGGCCGTCCTGAAACGGGAATCCTTCCCAGTTGGATAGACAAAGTATCATCGTACAAGACTTACACATGTATTTGTATGCCCCAAACTAAACACGTCTTTTGCCCAACACCATTAGACACACCAAGGAAAATACTTCTTAATAACCTTCCAGTAGAAATCAGAAGCATTAATGACAAAGTACAATTGTTGAACTCCATCAAAAAAACATTTTAGAGAAATCACCAACGGGAAAATTGCTGCTTCCCTCATCACCACATGAATGTCACACTAATAATTATACCTATTTTACTTCTTACTGAATACATGAGGATGATTTTATCTCTTAGTTAAAGGATCTTGTATGCAATATGATTAAACTGTGTTTTAACGGTGTATTAACAGTATATTAAATGTGAAACATGTTCCTTTATTAAGATAAATAAAATTATAAAAAAAATATATCATTTTGAAATGTATTGTAATATATATAAATATAAATAAAAAATAAAATAAATAAAAAGTATGTCACTCCTGAGTACTGTCCCCTAAATTCCTACCCACCCCTCATACCTTTCTCCTTCCTAGTACTACCTCTGCTACTTTTCCTGAAAAGATCCCCATACAACATCTCCAAAGATTACATAGGCTCTGATGAGAATTATTTTCCTCAGGACCCCCTGTGTGGAGCTAATGTAAAAAAAAATGGAGAGGGAGTCCGTCATCACATAATCGCTTCGTACCCATTACGCTTGCTTTCCCCTGTTGAGACTTCGAAATAATATTAATAAAAAACCTCCTCAGACTGGCGGCCTACCCTAAAGTGGCACTCCCCAATAGTAGAAATGTAATATGCAGTCGTTGCATTACTCGATATGTGCATTTCATCGGAGTTTGATCGGCGATCATCCAATGCCTTTATTCTCCAATGTTGCATGAAAACCACTCGACGGTGGACGGCGCATGGGATTTGCATATTGTTATACCTACCATGGATTAAATGTTTCGAATCGGAATAAAAGTGCTTTGCAAACGAATGCATCACTTTTTAATGCTGGATTTTTTCAAATGGTGCCTCAGCTCCATGGAACATGTAAATTATTTAATTTGATAACTTAATGTAAAATAATATATAATCAAATGTGATGCATATAAATTTTATGATGAACCTTCAAACATTGCTTCTGGTGCCAAAAATTAAATAAACTTTTGGCAAAAAGCACGAATCCTACCTCGCACCTCTCATTTTCAACACCTTCCTTAAAGAAACCACTTATTGCATCACTAAAAAAAACCTATAAAGGTTAAATAAACATTTCAATACATGGTTACTACTCAAAAAGGGCATGCATCACCAAGTTACTTTTTATACCATCCTAATCTGATCTTCATTCTACATTATATGTTTTATTTACATTTATGGAGATTTATTCTTTCCTATTTTTTACGCATGATAAGTTTATTTCTACCTCCTACGTAAATTTATATTATTTTTTTGAAATTTAACTATGTTAAGATTTAGATGTTAACTATGTGTTTTTAAAGTTTTAACGAAATTCTTACTTTTATGAAACTATATACATAATGTACATTCCATGATAAACTTATAACAACTTCCAACAATTCTATTAAACAATTTTCAATAATTATTTTTATATTTTTGGTTTTATGACATTATGTAAATCCCATAATAACCTTTTAGCAATTACCAATAAATCTTTTCAGAGTTTTGGTTTTATGATTTCCAATTTAACAATTTCCAATAATTTTATCTAGATTCTATACACTTATGTTTTTATGATTATGTGCATGCATGTGTAGACATATATGTATGTGTGTATGTATGTGTATATGTATGCATATATATGTACCCGTCTCAGAACAGACATCGTCTAGTGAGGCGGGTTACTTAATTGTTTTTATATGATAATGTAATTTCAATGAAAAAAAAAAAAAAAAATTATTTAATTGCCTCCGAGCCTTGCCCGTCTTTCGAACGTAGCATTAAGTTTTATTGTTTATGGGTTTTAAATTATTATTTTGATGGTATTTAGCTAAGTGGAGAGATTAATGTAGTATATAGGATAAGACATGTAATTTCAACTTCCTTCAAAAATGTCTTAAAGAATGTCAAATGAATTCCATTAACTTTTGAAAACATTTAAATTATCTCGACAGTCCTGAAGAATAATGTCGGATATGCTAAATATTGTGAACCGTTTTGTTGGCTTATTGGCTTTTGATGATTTAAAAGCTTGTATTTTAGGATTTCTAAATGAAATGCAACATAATAAAACAACACTGTTCCGTGATCTCAAAAACAGTAAAAATGCTGAAACAAAACATTAAACATCTCTACTGCAAAACTTCAAAATCTTATGTCCAACATTCGGGACCGTCGATCTTATCTTGAATATAATATAACATCATGTTTCAATCACCCTGTGTAGTGATTGATCCTTTCGTTCGTCACTGGTGCACAGTCAGGAAACAAGACTAACACGTGACCAGAATTCGTAAACGGTTTACGCTCATCAAATCAGCTCTGACCGACCTATCAGCTTTATATCTCCTACCTCACAAAACACGTGTTTCTTTTTTTAGATTTTTTTTCAAATTGTTCAATATTTATTCTGAATAAACTCCATACGCAATCGGCAAATAATATTATAATAAAAAAGCACGCGTGCCATTCCAGTTTTCAATAAAATGGGATTATTTCATGTTTGACGGTGGAAATTGGAATTATTTCAATACCAATTGGTACAAATAAAAGAAATAACGGCCAGTGGAATTTATTTGCACGTAAAGCATATTTTAAAAGCGTGAACCGCGCGCTGTGGACCACACTAATTAATTAAGGTATTAGAATCGCAACCAAAATACCGTACAAATGTTTTATATAGATATCGTAGTTTTACTGAATTGGATCATTACCTTCCGCGAAGAGCATTATTTTGGAAACGTTTTTAGATTTTCACGGCCAAAGTATTTTCGTTATTTGTTTTTAGGGTGTTATAGCGTGTTGCGCTACCTCCTTCTTTAGCCAACCTTTTTTACAGCGTCTGAGCAGATGTCTGATGCAGAGCACATCTGCCCTGATGATAGACACTGTAACGCTGTCCGAAACGCTGGTTAAATAAGGAGGTAGCGCAACACGGCATAACACCCTAAAAACAAATAACGAAAAAAAACATTATTTTGTTTTGTATGTTCATATTTCGATAAATAACAGTGTTGAGAAAATAACATATTTTCTCAAGGCCGGCCGAATGTTTGGTTCTGAAACAGCTTAAAAAATTAAATCCATATTCCCAAGTCCTTAATTCATTCATATATTCCTTTAATTCCCTCCTCTCCTTTAAGTCCCTATTTAGTTACTTCAAAAGGAAAAGAAGAAGATATTTTCATACCTACGTGGAACTCATTTACAATATTGAAAAAAATAAATTAAATTAGCTTCTTGTTGTGTTGAAAAATCGAAATGGCAACGGTCACAGTTCGCATTTGAAATATCGCTATAATCGCAAAATTTACTAATTTATGAAGTCCAAAGTGTAGGTAACTGTGACATATACTATTTGTGCCGTTATTGTGGGAAGCTGCCAGTACCAGGATTGTTCCTGAAATAGTGGATAAAGTCATCAAAAGGTAGGGACTTATTCCTTCCATCGCCAAATCCCGTGATTGAAATTATTCTTTTTAAGTCTCTGTAACGTTATCAAGAAGAGCAACGATGCCAAATTCTGATGTTTAAGGGTTTCTTTTCATCGTTTTATATTGTTAGGTAGGTAGAAGTACATGGTGAACAAAACTCTTCAAAACAAATGTCTTTATGAAGACTTTTTTAAAAATTTTTCTTGCTTTCTCTCTTCAAGAGTGTTCTAAACCATCATTTCAAATTGGAGAGGAGAGAAGAAAGATAAATTTAGATATTAATTTTGGCCAAATGGACAAATTAAATATCAAGTATATGGAAGATTAAAGTTGATAGAAAAGATGATGTATTGAATGGGGGAGGCAATTTTAGGTAAGGCTTGATAGAAGAGAGGATATTTGTTTAGAGGGGGTGTTCGCGCGTTTTTATATGGGATTGATTGGGTATTGCATTCGCAGACTTGGTGGGTAGATATGTCAAGATCCTGAATTTATCCCACCTACCTAATCTTCCTTCCAAAATGTCACCATAAAAGTGCTTTCCTGCTCAGTACAAAATAACATCTCAGACAGGGCGCATGTATCGTAACCTCTTGTTATAAGAAAATTGCTAATTTTAAATTAAACAGTGAGAAGTGTACCCCAAAACTAGTGATCAGCGAGGCCCTATCTGCAACGGTGAGTCCTATTTTCCTTATTCCAGTCTGGGCTTATCTAATTTTCCAAAAGCCCAGATTTGAACTATCGACTGATTATCCATCAGGTTTGCGAATGTATGCTATTAAATTGTCCCGTATAACTTAGCGATCACGTAGTTTCGGGAGTGGTCCTTCGAGGGCTGCATAGGCTTTGCTCTGCAGCAATTACCGCCAATTGCAGTGGAGTCGCAGTTTCGCGACACCAGGGAGACAACCAAAAAACATGTGATCTGAAGTTCTCACTTTTATAGAGACCTTCATTCAATTGATTTCTCAATTTTATTTTTATATTTAAAAGAAAATACAACATTTCCCGGGTAACGAACAACCTGCTAAAACGTGAAAGACTTCTACTATAAGGCCGGAAAATGTTGCTTGTTCATTGTATAATCTAAGACGCCTCAGTGGAAACCTATCGGATTTATCCACACGTAATTGACCGTAATATTATTTCTCCATGTCATACAGTGCTTGCAATGGTTAATTAAAATATTTACACATATTTAAAAATACGGAAATTTTATTTCATTAAATATAATTAATTTATTCCATCTCAATTCTTCTTCAAACAGCTGTTATGTGATGGTCAGCATAGTTGCTTTCCAATTAATAATTTCTTTTTGTTTATTTGGGTTTTTATTTTCCAAAACACCTTTTTTATCCCGTGATTTTTCACGGATCTGCGCTAGTTAATACTATTTAGGGAACGAAAAATATAAAAACTTTCTCATGGCAGATTCAAAAAAATTTCAGCGGAACCACTGTTAGCTCAGCCGTAAACTTTTATCATACCCGCATTGTTCATGACAAAGAGATATATTTACAAAATGTCTATTAGTGGTACAATTATTTGACAGATTTATTACAAAGTTATGAAATGTCAACTACAATCTAGATTTGTGACATTTAAATACAAATAAAATGTATAAAAAAGTTAAATGTTGTCAACTTCATGTATAATGTTTTCACCTGTACGGGGTAGGTTTGTAGAATACGTATTTGAATTCGGAACGGAATAAAAAAAGAGAAACGCAATCAGAGCACAGAATCTGAGACTGCGGACGGTTAAGTCCCCAGAGCTCAAAGCATCTGGGATGTCGCCAATGTAATGAAAAATTTTAATTAAGTAAAAAAAAATGTAATGTCCGTTGCGGAAATGTGTTTATATACGGTTGATGTTAAAAAGAATGTCTCATTTGCATTACTCTCAAATTTGTGAATTTCGAAAAGTTTCGTGTGAGTCTTTTTTAAACATAAATCTATTGACACGTGCTCGCTGAATATAAACCGTTTTTTTTGGTAGAGTAATACTAAAATGTACAAAAATATGAACAAGAAAAATATGATTTATAAATAAGAAATACTTATGTATATATTTAACGTTAGCTCCACTCAGGAGGCCCTGAGGGAAATAATTCTTCTCAGGGGCTATGTCATCTTTGGGAATGCCGTGTGGAGGGTTTTTTTTTTATAAAAGCAAGGAGAGGAAGTTCTGGGAAGGAAAGGGGTATTAGGGGTGGATAGGAATCTGGAAGTCAGTGTTTTTAGGATGGACAGACGTGTGTTCAGGATTGAAGGAGTGACGGACTTATGAATCCATCCAGTACGGCTGGAGAAATCGAAGGACTCCCTGAACCATTCTCTCCCGATCCGGCCTGCCATGAAGCTGGTGGGCAGACGCATCCGCCGCCAAGACCCGGAAAAACATCACTCCATGAACCCGGGCACCTCTGCTAAGTCACTAATCGAAGTGAACCACTTGGGGTGACCTATGACAAAGGTGTTTGTTTTCCAACAAATGGTACCCTAGGCGGCGGTACCCGTACCCGTCTGCCAAAGTGAATGTAAGAATCTATTGCAAAATATATTTTTTTTCTACAATTTAAAAATCTAATGTAAAACTTATTTTTTATGAACCCTTTACACTTTATACTCCAAATATGATTCCAGAGCATATTTGGAGTATAAAGTGTAAATGAAATTTTGGTCTCCGGTGACTTTTTTTTGTTTTTTAAAAAAAAATTTCTTCATATTATTTTCAACAGAAAACAATTTCTTTTGCTTGACGTCCTTGGGTCTCAGCTGAATAACCGACCAACCCCTCACCCCGCCTCCAACTGTCCAACACCTATCATTTTTTATGTTGTTGTAAAAAAATAAATAAAAAAATCTTCAAAAATGTCACCGGAGACCAACATTTTTTTCTCCAAATAATGTCAGGAATTACTGATTAAAATCCCTCGGGTACGTCCTGTTACACCCTGTACACGCATATTTAAAGAAAGTCGTGCAGGCACTGGCTTACTGATAAAATAAAATCAAATGAAACAACTTTTTTGGAAACCTGTTAAAGAATCTATTTGTCATAATATATTTTAAAGTATCGTACTAGTCTCTGATCGAGTACATAGTTTACCATAGTACTCGTAGTTTATGGGCTCTTCGGGTCACATGGCCTCGTTGCCGAGTTGTGCCGACGGTAGATTTACGAGGTGTTTTGGTTTTCAGGAGCTTTTCAGATCAATGCTAAACTTCAGCCTGAAAGGACATTTGTCCCCAGAAGTATCATTATAATTACAATACGACAATAAACGGTCACTGTGTTCTTAAGAACCTAAGTCTTTCAATAACGTATGCCATAGTTTATAAGAGTAATAAGTAGGTACTGGAGAATAAAGGTACGATAAAGGACATAAAAATGAATTTGTTGAAAAACTCACTAACTACAAATATTTGTCTGAACGATCTCTGTGTCGCGTTATAAAGCATTATCATTACCTCTCTTAGTTATTTTATAATAAATAATGAAGCATTCACAACTTTAACTATAATATGAATAATCCATCGTCAAGCGCGGAAGACGGTTTTATAAATTAGTTTTAAAAATATATTACTAAAGCTGTCCATAATATTTTTTGGTCCCTGGTAAAGTCAATGGTCCGCAAGGCAATCGGGCTGGCTTTTTCATTTAAAAACAAATAAAGGTCTAACGGAGGCACATTAAATACTAGATTGATGAAACAGGGTGGATTTACCAAGTGCTACCTAACAACAGTACCTACCTAGTTCCGGTTAGGGGTACTTACGAGTAGCTACACAGATTCAGATTTAATAAGAAATCTTGCAATGGGGACTTTATAAAGACCGGAATTAGATTTTTAATGAAAATATACTGGCTCAGTGATAAAGCATTGGATTAGGGAAAACGAAAATAATTTAGCAAGTTCAACCGGTTTTTAATCATGATAAAGTGATAAGCTTCTTAGGCCAAAAATGATATTATTAATATGTAATCATTGCAGATTATGTTTTACGTTATAATGTATTAGTTCCTATAGTACAGTAGAGGTCCATTCTGTGAGAAATATTATTGTAACAATATTGTCTTTCAACACCTATATTATTTTGTGTACCTTATAAAATTGTTAATCTCAAGTGAAAATGAGGTTCAAAATTTCAATTTAAACAATAACACCTAAATTAAAAAGGTATACCTTGCTAGCATTGGCGCTACTTGCGGCCAACGCTAAACCCAAAACCTGGAAAGGACATGCAATAAACAAGCCGGCGGCTAGCTCTGCACAGCCGGCGCGAGCAAGGTCCCTCTTAAACCCAGGGCGAGTGTCTGTGGTTCGCTTGTTAATTCCTACTCCCCTTCCTTTCCTCAAAATCTCCAGGTCTCCTTCCTCAATCAGAACACAGTTGTTATGCACGAAAAAGGGTTTTATTCAATTAAAGGTGAACAGGGTTCTACAAAAGGCCAGCATCGGCACTACACACATGAGTATTTGGCAATCTCTAATTAATTCTATCATAACGGGGGGAGCTTCTCTCAACTCTCTCTACACGTGTTTAGTGAATTTAAATGTCAGTTCTTAGCACACAGAGGGGTAGCAAGGTTCATTGGTACTCACAAGCAGGAGATAGGCGGTCGGCAGACAGGATTCTGGGTAGGCGTAAGCCTCTTTAAGCACAATACACAATTAAAGTAAAACATCGTGAGCGTTTACGGAGAGCGCCTAGCGCGAATCACGGGGAACACAGTTATTCTGCCGAAGGCCGGCGAAGGAATGGGGACGGGGAGCCGCTCGGCGCTTGGCACGGGCGCCGCGCGGTGCGGGGAGAGGGGCGGAGGGCCTGTGCAAGGGGTCAATTCGCTATTAGCTCGCACGGGAAACAATTCCGTAACGTAACACTTGCCCCCTCGCCGCAAAAAAGGCGACGTGGTAATGGAGCAGTAGGGCTAAAAAATCCTCTTACCCTTCTAGCACTTGTGCCAAAAAAAAAATCCAAGAAAAAGGGGGGAAGAGAGAGAGAGAGAAAAAGAAAAAGTTGCTAGCTACAAAATAGTAGAAACAAAAACAAAAGAGAAAAAAAACATGGTGAACAAAGAATTATACATGAATGTACATGAAAGAGCAGTGGCATACATAAATATAAACAAGGACCTGCTGGAGAAAGGTACAAGGGTTATGCAGTGATAGAAAAAAAAATGACTCTAAATTGTATCATTGGTCTGTGAGCTAAGTTTGCGTAGCGTGGTTTGCGTAGGATGTTTGGGGTGTTTGAACGTTGCACTGAAGTTATAAGGTTACTTTGTCACAGTAACCTGGCCCGTTTGAGATTACACTCAAGGAACACTAGGGCCTTAAAGAAAACACGAAGAAGAGAACGCAGGATGAGGCTTCTTGGTGGTGGAGAGGGTTCTACCTGTCACAGAGGTCAAAAAGGTAGCTGCTTCCGGATTCTGTGGGGTGGGCCAGTATGACATCATTGAGGTACTGGAGAGTGGAATTGTAATTGGTGGTTGGTCCTTTATAGAGGAGGTGGTTTGTGTGCATGACAGCCGTTGTTGTGATGGTGGTTGGTACACTGGTTTGTATACAGTGGGATTGTTGGATGAACAATTGTTGGTATTGTTATTTGCGCAAGGGCACAGGAGCATTGGCATGATGGCAACAGAGCAATTTGCAAGGTGCAGCTGGAACATTTGCAAGATGCAGCAGGAACATTTGTACAATGGCAACAGGAACATTTGCGAGATGCCGCAGGAACATTTGTACAATGGCAAAAGGAACATTTGCGAGATGCCGCAGGAACATTTGTACAATGGCAACAGGAACATTTGCGAGATGCCGCAGGAACATTTGCACGATGGCAACAGGAACATTTGCAAGGTGCCGCAGGAACATTTGTACAATGGCAACAGGAACATTTGCAAGGTGCCGCAGGAACATTTGCACGATGGCAACAGGAACATGAACCAACTTAGAGCTGACGTGCTCGGGTTTGTTTGAGTGATGGTTTTGTGATGATACAATTCGCAACTACACGCACGACTCACACTAGGTTATGTTAGGTGTGGTCGGGTGCTTTTGGTACGTAGGGTTTGAAGGCATGGGACCTCCGTGACGGTAGTGAAGGCAGCATGAAGAGAGGCGCAGGTGTAGATAGGGTGAAGAGCTGCTGGTCTTCTTATTAATCCGGCGAAAAATTATTATTAGAACAAAATTCTTGAAGTTTACCTGCCTGGTAGACCAATGATGAAAAGGTTTGGAGAGAAAAAAGGTGTGCATATTGAGAAAGATTGGATTTGTTTGACGTGTAGAGAGAGAGAGAGACGGAGAGAGAGTTAACTAAGTGTAACTACAGACTTATACATGTTACAAAGGTACGTATTCAAGGAAGGTTCTGTTTAACCCATTTAGTTTTTTTTTAAACTAAATACATTTCCAAGAACACGTAGGTAAGGGTTTGTACGTATGACAAAATGCCACGTTCGAAAGAAGTTGGTCTTCCATGACCTATGCTCACGTCTATACGGTAGCATTTTTTCTACTTTCGAAGAACAAAAACATTGAGTACAAATAAGTTATGAAAAGTGGGAAAGGAGTAGGAAGTTGAAAGGATCCGTGTATGAAGGTTGTCCCATTTGACAAACGAAACGCCAAGTGCGTAACGCATATATCCCCATTCACGGATAATTTCGAGGAAGGGAAAGGGTGACAATTGGGAACATTTGAACGAAGAAAACTGCTGAGGACTCGGCTATTTCCGAAATTCGACCTCTGAGTGGAAGGTGAAACAAGGTCTACAGCAGTTATCCTGGCACATTACAATACCATTTGGTAGTGTGGGACAAAAGGAATACACTGACATAAAAGACGTGTGATCTACACTTGGTAGGTCACACAAACATGGGGGTAGATATTATTTCGTTCGCACGACTCATGGTGAGTATTGTAACGTCTTCACGTTTGGTGCACAGATTATATAAGTACACAGTTATAACAAAGCGGTTCTCATGCCAAAAGACACACGACCAAAAAGGGGCGGTTCTCATGCCAAATAAATGACACACGACCAACAAGGGGCGGTTCTCATGCCAAAAGACACACGACCAACTCAATAACATTTAGTTAAGAGTATAAAGTAATTATAACGAGCTTCTCGTATCATGGCGGATGTTTTGAGGATCTCTCCTATGATGGTAGATATTGTCACGTTTTCACGTCTCACGTGACAGGAATGAACGATTTACAACAAATTTTGCCCAGTATTGAAAGACAGTAGCCCAATTACGTTCGAAAATGTGGGTCCCCATTCAATACAGACGGCGGGTTAAGCGGTTCTCGTGCCAAAGGACACACGACCAACTTAGTAACATTTAGTTATGAGTATAAAGTAATTATAACGAGCTTCTCGTATCATGGCGGATGTTTTGAGGATCTCTCCTATGATGGTAGATATTGCCACGTTTTCACGTCTCACGTGACAGGAATGAACGATTTACAACAAATTTGCCCAGTATTGAAAGACAGTAGCCCAATAGGTATTTAAAACAATTTAATGAGATAAATCACCCTCTCGATCAACAACCCTGTGTTGACGAGGAAACAATGAGTAGTTATGACGGACTCCCCGTGACGTGTAAAAACACAAAGATATTATGAGATTCGCATCTATAGCAGTGGATATTGTAAGGTTCACACCTATAATAGTAGATATTGTAAGGCTCGCGCCTATAATGTTACAAAAGTTTACGTTCGGAAATGTGGGTCCCCATTCAATACAGACGGCGGTTTTGCAATGATGTAATTAATACGGCACTGCTGTAGCTTAATAATTTCATATTAGCATACGTTACAAGACTTGCCAAAAGGCGATAAACACAAATTTTATTGAAGATCTGGCCAAGATTTTAAACTTCAAACAAGAATAATGGTACAATAAGGACAAAAAAAACTTGTCATGATAAAATATGTACCTCATAATGAAGTTGTATATGTACAAGGAACAATGTTAATGAAGGGACGAAACGTATTGTCACTTTTATAACAAATATTTTTCTCAGAATCCGACAAAATACGATTCTGGAAAAAAATAGAGCAATTGGGTTGAGCGCCATTCTAATTTTTGGAAAAAGAAGAAAAACCACAAGTAGCAACAAGGTTGCCCTTGAATTGTTTCGAATCCAGCAAATGTGACCTGATAGGTGTGTACATTTGGTGTATTCAAAACGATCCCCAATATACAACATTACTATGAATGTGTTAGGATGGGGTGAAGAGGAAAAAGAAAAAAGAAAAAAAACGGGAGGATTTCCTATTATACGGAAATCGTCGCGACATTCTTACAATATGGTGCTGTGACCATAGTAGTGAGCTGCGGTAATGGTCTGAAACCAATGGTTATTATACAGACTTGCACTTATGATTTTATATTTACAACATTAGGGTAGGGACGTACTGGTACGGCAAAAACCCGACACAAAACAATTAAAAAAAGGTGATATGACAAGATGAGGCGATGAGGTGAGAAAAAAAAAACGCGCGGATGCTGCAAGAATTGTGAAAAGGAAAGCGACGTCTTGGAGCAGGAGTTTTCCGGAACCGTTGATGGTAGGAGGAAAAGGAGGCCCTTTCCCGAAGTGATCAATTTCAGGAAGAGGATGCATACAAGTATGAAAACGGTGCCCCAAGAGGTGCTCTTGTGGTACAGCAGGCAAGGCACGCAGGATGTACAAGAACATATAAAATGTACAGGAGTTAGGCTACCGTTGACATTAATGTGCCTTCGGGTGTAAGGATTACCTTACGAATGCCCATATGGGTGATTATTTACATTTAATATTTACAAGTAACTCACGTCACTTATGACAAGAATTATAAGACTTTTAAAGAGACCGCATCGCACTCATTGACGACTGGCCACTAGCCGCACTCATTGGGTCAGGGGCGTAATGATGATCAGGGTTAACAAGATGCATGTTTTGCCAATTTGATAACGCCTGAGAACTTGATGTGATGGAATTTACTGATTCCGTATTCCCAATTTTTACAATGTCTTTCACATGGTAATTTCCGATGTGTTTACCAGAGATGTCAGACAATCGATAAACAAGGTCTGAGATCTTTTTTAGAACTTTCGTTTTTACAAAGCGAGGTGCCAATTTGGCAGAGAAGTACAGCGCACCTTGCGACAAAGTGTTGTTTCTTCTCCAAACGATGTCTTCTTCCTTGAACGTGACGTGCTTTCTGCGAAGGTTATACCTGTCGGCGCTCTTTTGGTGGGCCAATAGTAGAGCGTCTGTTACTTCACTATAGATAGCGGAGAGTTCCTCCAAGCGGTGGGCGTAATTTGCTGCGGGGTCTGCTGTGGAGGAAGGGGTGGGTGGAAGGCAAATGTCAGGGTGTAATGAACCGTGAACTACTTGCTCCATGCCGTGTTTGAGAAAAAATGGTGTATAGCCTGTAGCGAGGTTCACCGTGTTGTTCATGGCTGCTTGTATTTTGTCTAATTTTTTGCACCATGTACGTTGGTCCTTGCCAACCAGAATTGCCAGAGCCGTGTTTATGGTCTGGTTGTATCGTTCGACGGTGTTGTTCTGTGGGGTGTAAAGGGTATTGTAGAATACATCCTTTATACCATATTTAGACAAAAACTCTTTAAATTCTAGAGCTATAAATTGTTTGCCATTGTCGCATATTATAGTACGAGGAATACCGTAGGGTATGAAAATATGCTTTTCTAATAGATTGGTTATTGCTGCTGCGGTCGCCCTTTTCAGAGGAAACAACCAGCAATATTTGGAAAAGACATCCACCACACTGAGTATATGCATGTAACCGGCGTAGCTTCTAGGGAAAGGTCCGATGAGGTCCATTGAGAAGGATTGAAGTGGTCTATCGGCACGTTTGGGGTTGCCCATTAGACCAGACGGTGGTGCCGTACTGTGTTTGTATGCCTTACAGATGTCGCATTTGGAGATGTATGAACGAACTTGTTTGAATAGACCAGGCCAATAATATCTTTGAGATATTTTTTTATATGTTTTAAAGGTTCCAGGGTGTATGGAATCTACGGCACTGTGGTTATTGATAATAACCTGTTCTCTATTTTCGAGAGGGACTACCATTTTCCAGGCATAATCCTCTAAGATTGACAGTGGTGGCTTACAGTTGCGGTATAATTGTCCGTTTTTAATTGTAAAATTCGGAAACTTTTGTGGGTTGTTACTGCATCCTTGGAAGATTTTTTGATACCATAAATCTTTTGTGGGGAGACTAGAATTGGATAATTCGGCATTTAGTATTGCAATCTCGATTCTAGAAAGGGCATCCGGGACGATATTATCTGCACCTTTACGGTGGATGACGTCGAAGGTATATTGGGATAGGCGGGACGACCAGCCAGCCAATCTTCCAGAGGGATTGTCTAGCGAGATCAGCCACTTTAGGCTGCTATGGTCTGTAATCACGGTAAACTTACTGCCCTCAATGTATCCGCGGAAATGTTGAATGGATTCCATGACTGCTAATAATTCTCTCTCGGTGATTCCGTAGTTTTTTTCGTGCTTGTTTAGGGTGCGAGAGAAATATGCCACGGGGTGTTCGCCGTCCGTAAAATTCTGAGTGAGGACTCCTCCGATTCCGACGTTTGATGCGTCCGAGTGGATCGTAAAGGGGAGGTTGAAGTCAGGACAATTCAGTACCGGGGCTGATTGAAGGGCTTCCTTCAGGGAGTTGAATGCTGACTCGGTCTCTGCGGACCAGGCAAAGTTACTGGTACCTTTACGGACGCCCGTGATTTTGTTGAGCGGCGCCGCGAGTGTTGAGAAATTTTTAATGAATCTTCGGTAATAACCGGTGAGTCCGAGGAAAGCTTTTACCTCTTTTGCATTCGTGGGCCGGGGGAAGTTTGTCATAGCTGCAACTTTTGCGGGGGAGGTTCTTAGGCCTTCTTCATCTACTATGAAGCCCAAGTATCGTAGGCGATGTTTGCAGAATTCCGATTTTTTTAGGTTGATAGTCAAACCGGCTTGTTTGAGTTGTTGAAAAACCTTTTCTAGTATGAGTATGTGTTTTTCAAAAGTATCGCTGATGATGATCAAGTCATCCAGGTAGCAAAATAAGTTGTTGTCGAACTCTGGGCCAAACAATTTATCCATGAGCCTTTGTAGCTCCGCTGGGCTGTTTTTTAAACCGAAGGGTAGCCTTTTAAAGTGAAACATACCCCTGCCAGGCACTACGAAGGCAGTTTTTTCGCAGGAGCTGGGATCCAAGGGTATTTGCCAGAAAGCTTTGCTCAAATCTATAGATGAGATGTATTTAGCGTTTCGAAGTCTGTCGAGGATGGAGTTGACCAAGGGGAGGGGGTAGGCGTCTGACACTGTACATGCGTTGAGGCGTCTGCTATCGAGGCAGAAACGGGCCGAGCCGTCTTTCTTTGAAACTATTAAGGTGGGGTTGGTCCATGCACTGCGGCTGGGTACCACCACTCCCATTCTTAACATATCGTCCAATTCTTTTTCTAGAATTTTTAATTTTTGTGGAGCGAGGTTATAATACCTTTGTTTGATTGGGGGGCCTGTTGTTTTTATGTGGTGTTCTACTAAGTTGGTTAAGCCTAAACCGCACCTTTCGAAGGAGATTGATTCAAACTTGTTGATCATCTGATCCAACTGATTTGTTTGTAGGGGGTTCAAATTTTCGTACGGTATTACTGTACGGATTTCGTTCACTTGGGGAGGGACGGAGGGGTTGTTAAACAACTGTGGAGCAATTTTGAAAGCCATCCAAAAGTCCACTCCCAGGATAAATTTTTGTGAGATTGTAGGTACAACCAGAAATTTGATCCGAACTGTTTTTGTGTCGCAATTGATCGGCAGGGTGAGAGAACCAATGACACGTTGTGAAGCGTTGTCTGCCGTGGTGACATGTGAGGAATGTTCTTCCATTTTAAAACCACAGTTTGTGAATAAGGTGTGAGCGTTGTCGCCCAGACAGCTGACAGACGCGCCGCTGTCGAGGAGACCAGAAAAAACCACATTGTTTATAGAAAAATGCGCGAAGGGTCTACCGTCTATTGCCTGTTTGCAGCAAACTGTAGAGAGGGGTAAGGCCTGTTTGAAGAATTTGACGTGTTCCAACCATTCCGACCATTCCTTCGGCCTATGGGGAGGATGGCCCGGGTGGTTGGGTTCTAGTTTTTTGTCCTCTTGGCTGTCCAATTGGGCGGGGGTCTGGAGAAGTCTGTAGGGGGTTTGATGAATCTGAGGTCCTGGATGGGTGTCTCAGTATTGTCTTGGCGTGGTCTTTTACCAAACTTCCTCCCTTCGTCTCTTCTTGGAGAACGATCAACGGATCGTCTTTTGTTAGAATGGGGGTCTCTTGAAGATAAAAGTTTAGCTTGCTTGAAGCAGGAGGCTTGGGAGTGACCAACCTTGTGGCAAAAAGAGCAGGATTTCTTTTCGTTGTGCTCTGGTTTTATGCCGGACGAAGTGCTGGGGTGAAAGTTTTCCTTGGGGAACCTTTCGTCCCTCTTTCGATCCTGGTATGCCTCCAGTAGCTGGCAGACATCTTTAAGTTGCTCCAGCGTGGAAATTTTCTGGGAAGTTATGATGTTTTCGTATCTGGGCAGGAGACCGTCGATCAAAACTGGGAGGAGTTCCACTTCAGGAACGGGTTGGGCAAGCTTAATATTGATGGCCTCTGCCCTCTGCGTGAATCTAGCGACAGGCTCTCCGGAGTGCTGCTTGATAGCGAGTAAGGATAGCCTGATTCTATGTTGGGCCTTTTTTTCTCCGAAACTTGTTAAAAGTGCCGCCCTGAGTTCCTTCCATGAGTTTGTTTTTCTCTTATGTATCCTGTGCCAGGTAAGCATTTCAGGAGCGATGAGGTCTATGAAATTTCTGTGTAGGATATTTTCGGGAATTCCTCTGACTTGAGCTGTTTCTTCTATTCTGTTGATGAAACCCTCCACATCCGTGAGTCCGTTGTATTTCGTTTTCCAGGTTGTCAGATTGTATATTTTTGTTGGTTCCTGGGCTTGCACCACCAAGGGTTTTGCTTCGGAGACTGTGAGGGGGGTAGTGATGATTTCCGAGGTGACTTCCGGTTGAAATTGCAACCTCCTGATGTATTTTTTGTTGTAGAAAGAAGCATATAGAGTAAGGCATTTTTTGGATTTATTCCGAGGAGAAATCTTTCTATTTCTCAGGGCCTGTAGTAATTCTTCCTTTCTTGAAGTAAAGACGTGCGGGATTATACCCAGCGTAACTTGAGGAACTTCCATGGTGTATAAGATCGTATCAGAGTGACCTTATGTTGGAAAAAGTGAGAACTAGACTCGCAATTGGAAAGAAATTGGGCAGAGATTGACCACTGGGGACGTATTTTTACAAAAAGTTTTTGAAAAAAAACGCGTTTTTTATAAGTGTTTGGTTTATTTGAAAATTTGGGCAGGGGTTCCCCTCAAAAAACGTGATTTTGAGAAAAAATCCAGATGTTTTGAAAATTTGTTGAAAATTTTTCAAAGTCCAAAAACGAGAAAAATTTGTGCAGGGGTTTGCCTCAAAAAACGTGATTTTGTGAAAAAATCCAGATGTTTTGGAAATTTGTTGAAAATTTTTCAAAGTCCAAAAACGAGAAAAATTTGGGCAGCGGTTTCCCTTAAAAAACGTGATTTTGTGGAAAAATCCAGATGTTTTGGAAATTTGTTGAAAATTTTTCAAAGTCCAAAAACGAGAAAAATTTGTGCAGGGGTTTGCCTCAAAAAACGTGATTTTGTGAAAAAATCCAGATGTTTTGGAAATTTGTTGAAAATTTTCAAAGTCCGGATATGAAAATTTCACGGGCCGGGATTCACCTTAATGAAACACGTTTTTAGAATTTATTCCGATGTTTTTGAAAAATGTTTGCAAATTTGCAAAAGTCCGGAAATAAAAAACGGAAACGAGGTTCGCCTTAAACGAACATGTTTTTAGAATATTTCCATTTCCTTTCCAAAGGGGGGTTCTTCAGAAAAGGAAAGAAATATTTTTTCTTTTATACAAGTTTTCGTGGAAGTATTTGTTTGAAAATTCAACAATGTCTTGGGGAATCGTTTCTTTATTTACGTGGCTAGACTGTAGCCTGATTTGAGCATCACCAATTATTAGTATTTATCCGCCGACTTCCTTTTGTCATAACAAGTTATATGCAGAAATGTGCATACGTAATGTAATGCCTGACTCGAGGAATCGACGTCAACGCGAACCGAACGTCTTTCAAATTATGTCGTCTGTTTCTTACGAAAGAAAAAAAGCTAAATGATGAAACAGGCGGCAAAATTAGAAAAATGCTCAATTGTCAAAAGGTAGAAAGAATTTAATCCACTTGTTTCCCTTAAGCTGCAAAATATGCCGTTATATATACAGGCCAGTATTTTGCGAAATAGTCCCCTATTCGCAGAATATGTCGATATCAAATACAGACCAGCACACTGCGGAATAAGTTTATTAATAAAAACTGGTTAATTAACTTTCGGGAAACGAAGCGGGTAATTGGTTTATCATATACAGGATTTTAATTGTTGAATAACTTTGTTTTAAATATTTGTGTACATTTCCACTATTAATCTTGTATTTGAAACTAGCAAATTTAGTCGGTCGACACTTGTAAACACTATATTATTCACGACGGCAACTTTCTTGGTTGAGCACTTTACGTAGGAATACCGGTGATAATGTTTTGTCGAGTGACGACTCGAAAATGAAGGAATCGTGCCCGTGATAATTTAAATTGCAATTCGAAGTTACAATCGCGCCGGGGTTCTTGATGGAAATGCTAGACAAATTGGGAGTAACAAGACAAAACATTATACATTATTAAGTTTAAACAGTTGCTGGTTGAAGAACGAGACTGTGGGACCGTGAAGAGGGAGGAAAAAAAAAATGCCACACGTCGGGGGACAGTGCTAGCATTAAAACGCAAAAAAAAGCACCACGTTGGGCCCAGTGCTGGCATTGGCGCTACTTGCGGCCCACGCTAAACCCAAAACCTGGAAAGGACATGCAATAAACAAGCCGGCGGCTAGCTCTGCACAGCCGGCGCGAGCAAGGTCCCTCTTAAACCCAGGGCGAGTGTCTGTGGTTCGCTTGTTAATTCCTACTCCCCTTCCTTTCCTCAAAATCTCCAGGTCTCCTTCCTCAATCAGAACACAGTTGTTATGCACGAAAAAGGGTTTTATTCAATTAAAGGTGAACAGGGTTCTACAAAAGGCCAGCATCGGCACTACACACATGAGTATTTGGCTATCTCTAATTAATTCTATCATAACGGGGGGAGCTTCTCTCAACTCTCTCTACACGTGTTTAGTGAATTTAAATGTCAGTTCTTAGCACACAGAGGGGTAGCAAGGTTCATTGGTACTCACAAGCAGGAGATAGGCGGTCGGCAGACAGGATTCTGGGTAGGCGTAAGCCTCTTTAAGCACAATACACAATTAAAGTAAAACATCGTGAGCGTTTACGGAGAGCGCCTAGCGCGAATCACGGGGAACACAGTTATTCTGCTGAAGGCCGGCGAAGGAATGAGGACGGGGAGCCGCTCGGCGCTTGGCACGGGGGCCGCGCGGTGCGGGGAGAGGGGGCGGAGGGCCTGTGCAAGGGGTCAATTCGCTATTAGCTCGCACGGGAAACAATTCCGTAACGTAACAACCTACAATAAATAAATAAATATATAGGGGTTATCGTATCCCATAACTTTGTCAAAACTAAAAGATAACACGGATGGCATTTCTAAGGTGTCACTTACACTATAAAATACAATCATATTTTAATGAAAACGGGCACTTGGAATGAAAACCACAATGTTGTGATCAAAACGGTTTCTTTCACATACCAGATTTAAATGTCCAGGTTAAATTTTCCCCACAGGAAAAACTAAACCCTTTCACACACTTCCCAAATGATCATCTAGTCAATCCACGCTATGCAATTGCACTATATAAGTATAATAAATACAAAACAATACAAGAACAACATGTCAACCTACCAGAGACCAAATGGGAAAAAAATTCACCGACTCCAGATATTTTCATGTCAGAGGGTTCGGCTCTGTGGAATTCCTAATTGAACCTATAAATCCTACTGATCCCTCAATATAAATATTTAAAAAATCTTTAAGTAATCCTACATGTATTTAAAATGACTGATTTTTGCATTTTTATGTATAAATTCTTTGACAAATCTAATATGCCTAAATTTTGAATGAGAGAGCTAGGTATAATGCCAGTAGCCGAAATAACAAATGGTAATATTTTTATAGTCTGAGAATGCCAAATTCTTTTAATCTCGTTTCCAAAATCTGTGTATTTTCTAATTTTTTCAGAAACAGTTTTTTGAATATTTCATGAATTTGGAATAGCTACATCAATGATATATTTTTAATTTTGTAATGTAAAACTATATCGGGTCTATTATAATTAATTTTTTT
Source organism: Limnephilus marmoratus (assembly GCA_917880885.1). Classification (NCBI taxonomy): domain Eukaryota; kingdom Metazoa; phylum Arthropoda; class Insecta; order Trichoptera; family Limnephilidae; genus Limnephilus; species Limnephilus marmoratus. The sequence goes on from OU862922.1 coordinate 45,178,174, forward strand.
TTCATAATTATTTATAGTCACTTAAATATTGCTTAAGAAAGATTCGCTCTAATGTAAATCTGTGTTTTTTTCATTAAGTTATTTTTTACACATATTTAAAAAAAAAACCTTAAGGATATTTTTTTATAAATTTTATCTATTGTTGAAAACGGTATGAACTAATGATATAACGAATGATAACATTTTGTCTGATCTCACAACACTTTGTTGTTAATTCATATATTTGAATCACTTATAATTTTCTCTGTTTATCATTTTATTATTAAATTTTATTATTTTGCTTTTACTTAACTGTTTTGCGTGACCGATATTTGCGTGTGTTATTTTTATTAAATTGTGAAATTTTTAACCCCGATACAGGCGAACCCTAGTGGGGTTAATGCTAAAAACATGTGTCTTTAAATTTTGCAATAAATAAAATATTAGAGACTCTCAAAGGAAAATCTGAAACAGAAAAATCAGAAAGAGATTTGGTTGAATCTAGGAATTAAACCGAGGATCTTAACCGGGGCTCTGCTCTAGGTCCTGGTTTTTTTAATGTGAATACCTCACAAGAGTCCCAGCTGCTCTCGTCTAGTGCCAGTAATACTATTGGCTTCCCCAATCGGGGTATGTTGTGAGACTGAAGGTAGCAGGGAGAGAAAGGAGATGGGGAAGCGTAAGTTGGGGAAGTACCTGGCTATTCAGATCTGGTCCTCAAACACGGGTAAAGCCATTTTAAGCAACCTTTCAATTCTGAATGGTGGCCTTCCCCAAGGCGATACTGAGAGTATCTTCCACTCTGGAACGTGCCTCAAATATACTCTGTATTTATTTAAATTAATTAAATGTAAATTAACACAAATTAATCAAATAAAAATTATTTGCGCACACCAGGATTCGATCCCGCGATCTTCGGATTGCGCGTCAAGAGCCTTACCCCTAGACTACGGAGGCCGTCAAATTCTAGATGTGACGTAATCTTTTGTGATTTTCCTATTTTAGGTTTTCTTTTCAGAGTCAGTAATATTGTCTTAAATGATTAAAAATTAACATATGATTTAAGGTTGTACACATTAATTAATTAAAAATATATATATTCCTCGTTATTTTAATTTATTTAAATTTGATTTTCGTGAATCAAATTTAAAATTAATATATTAACAGTCAGTAATATTTGAAGGTTGTACACAATAAGTCATTAAAAAAAATATTCTTGTTATTATTAATTTATTTAAATTTGGTTTTAGTGAATCAAATGCCAAATCTTGGATGCAGAAATTAACGCACAGACGATCTTCCCTACATACGATCGAACTGAAACTTGGCAGTAAGACTCGTTGTCGATGACAATCCATTCTAACATTTTGTGGCATTCACACACACACACGCATTTTTCTGAAAATTATTGACATTGTATTAAAAAAATTGCAACAGTTGATATTCGAATTACATCTCGGTTCCATAGGTTGGTTCAAGTATTTGAAGTATTCACTTAATTTGGTCAGTCCCTGAAGAGGAAGTTTCAACCCATAGTCATACCAAAAAAAAAAGAAAAAAGTTTTTAAAAGACATATTTAAGTTCACAGCAGTTAGAGATAATCCTTGGGGAAGAAGGTTAAATCCTCAGTCAAATCAAATAAAAACTTTTTGAAATTGGTTACTAGCTGGCCCAAGATTTGGCGCGACTAAGTCGACATATGAAAATATATAATGCATTGGAGTAAAATTTTTTTAAGGTATTGTTATTTTTTTATTAAGTTCTCTTTAAATAATACACTTATATATTGCTTTTTTACCCAGATTTTGAATTGATTGAAAGGGACGATGTATGAACGTTATTGACGCAAGAGTTGTGTGCCAAGATCGAACTGTTTCTGCCTACACCTGCGGGGAAACGGCGTGATGATTAATAAGGTATCTACGTACGTAATAAATTACCTTAAGATCTAGTAAAATATTACACAAATACGAAAGAAGAATTTTGTAATTGTGGACCTTCAAAAAGTTCACAACGGCAGAGGGTAAAAGTGACTAATATCGTGTTCATTTTTATGTCAGTTTTTCGTGAGCATCGAACAGAATCATGACTGCTAATGAAAATCTATTGATATAATGTAGTATCGTTAAATGTTGAAGGAAATGACATAACCGGGGATGAAACACTGGCAAACCAGGAAACATGTTCAGGAAATGAATGTATTCGTAGGGATTCTTTATCTTTTATATGGTATGAAGAGGTGGGGGGGGTAGGTACCTATAGACCGATAATTTGGAAATTATGTCTGGAATGGTAGATAATCTGAAAAGCTCGAAGCAGAAGGGGCTAGTATGGTTGGCGATTATTTGCATGATATTAGCCAGAGTAAAGTTAGCCTTCCAGAAACTGGGCGTACTGTATAGGGCCCACAGATACTTTAATAATGCACAACTGCTAACCCTGTACAAATCGCAAGTGCGCCCCACGGTTGAATTTGGCAGCCACCTCTGGTCTGGAGCTCCAAAATACCTGAAAAATACCCTCGACTCTGTGCAGAAACGGGCGGTCCGTTTGATAGATTCTCCTATCTTAATAGACGGATTGCAATCTTTACAGCACAGGCGTCGGGTGGGAATGCTATCCTTGTTCTACCGGTATTACAATGGAAGATGCTCCGAGGAACTAGCATCATTGATCCCTTCGGCACCGGTGCATAGACTGGAAACACGCCAAACGCGTGCCCAACATTTTTACACGTTTGACATTTGTCACATGAGAACGGGTCGTTTTTTCGACTCGTTCTTGTATTCAACAGCTCGGCTGTGGAATGATTTGCCGGCCTCTGTGTTTCCTCCTTCCTACAACATAGGTCTCTTCAAGACCAATGTTCATTCCTTCCTCTCCTCAAAAAGACCCTCCACACAGCATCCCAGATGACATAGGCCCTGAGGGAAATTATTTTCCTCAAGGCCTCCTGTGTGGAGTTAATATAAAAAAAATATATATTTATGATAGATCTAAGCGATACGGTTAAAAAATTGAATGAGGCCGGCTTTTGGCTCCGTCCCTTGATAATTGAGCGGCGGTTTTCTGAGGGAGTAGTAGAGAGTACAGATTTGAAGATACTCTTGCATCGCCCTGGGTACCTAGCATGGTCGATCGATATAGGTTTTATCGAGAATGTCGGTAACTTGTCATCGCTCCTAAGCACGACTGCAGGCCGCTAACGAACAAATAACATTTCACGTCAAATAAAGTAGGAGCCCTTAGTCGTTGTGAACTGTTGTTTGTTCGTTAGCGGCCTGCAGTCGTGCTTAGGAGCGATGACAAGTTACCGACATTCTCGATATATCAATCGGCCATGCTAGCACCCCAGGTGTAAGACCACCATTCAGAATTGAAGAAGTCGAGTTGAATTTACGTTTGATTGAAGGTGGCTCTATATTACGATCGTGTTGAGGAAAGCGCTAAGTAACAGGCTATTAAAATATCGTTTTATGATTATATGTAATTTATTACAAAAATTTCAAGATTATTTATATTTATGTATTTTGAACGTTATTTTAAAGTTAAAAAGATAATCTACGTCTTAAAGACGTAAGCGATACACAAGAATTGCTGTATTTTTATTTCACAACGTAGCGCGCTGACTATCTCTGTTTATTTATTTATTTGAGACACAAACAGGATATTTATACAACATTTTTGTGGGTAGTATATAATAAATTAAAGTACAAATATAAGTATCCCTAGACTAATGTGTCTGCAGTAACACATATGCATTTTCACAGAAGCAAACTCTTGAAAAACAATGCAAGTATTATTTATACATAACTTGAAAACTTAAATACATAATAATGACAAGTGTACAATATTTATAAAGTATTTACTGAAAAGTAATATGACAACATTTTTTTTAAGTGCATAAATTGTGGAGATATATTTTGAAATATGTTATATTATTTACAAAAAATATCTATGAAACTAGAAGTTAGCTCAGTTGCCGAGCAGAGCTTGCGCTGGGCGGATCTTGCAGCACAGTAATTAATACAATAGTTACGGAGAAATACGTACGACATACGTCCGAAATATATATGATAACGTTTTGTGTAACTTTCAGACTTCTTCGTATAAATGTGATTTATGTAGCAACAAAAAAAATTTTTTTTTAAGTGTAACGAATGATGATAAGCATTTAAATTTTCACATCATACAATAATACGATTCAGATATAAAATGAAACATTATTTTTCATTTTAAAAAAGACTTAATATTTTGTAATTATTAGTACTAAACCCTAATCTAATAATTAACTACCTTTAAACTGTGTAAGTATGTTAATATGTCAAATATACACTTTTAAACTTCAGTATGTCTCTAAGACGTATTTACCTTTAAAGTAAGTAAAAATAAGATTATCTTTCAAGTGTTAAGGCACAATACTTAATGTTTGGCTTCATTCTTCGAAATTCCACAGGTTTTAGGAATGTTTTGAATTATTATATAAAAATTTTGTATACGTGTTTGGTACGTAGTCAAGTCTAATATAACTCCTCGATCTGATCCCCTCATTATAAAATACATTCAATTCAATCGAAAAAATCCGACACAAATTCCTAAGACACATAAATTTTTAACTCGGAAATCCTATTGAAAACAAAAACTATAATTACTTTATGAAAGATATAATTTTATTAAAACTCTCAGATTAAAGAATTATATCCGACTTAATATTTATGCTCAATTTTGTAAATGGTAGAATATACAGTAGCGTGTGTCGCTCTCCATAGAGAGAAAAAAATGGCCTTATTTTTAAACGCCCGGGGTCTCAAAAGTTTCGTATGACCCGCTAAAATGTGATTTGGAAAAAAAAATAAACAAAGGGTTCATATTTTATATTTTGTACCAAACTTATTTTTCATTCCATAACTGCAGTATAAAGAATGCAAAAAAAAATTTTTTGAAACATATGTGAAAATATAAAAGGGAAAAATAACACTTTTTCTGGATAAAATCAGAATTCTTGTTGATTTACTGGTATTCATAAACATATTTTTTTTTTAATTTTTGTCAGCTATACGCATTTTTTAATTACACGCAAACGTTAAAAGGTTAAATTATTGAAAAAAACAATAAAAAAACCAACCTAAAAAATTTTTCTTTTAGGTTTGTTTTCTGATTTTCAATGCATTTTAGCAGGCTAATAACCACTTTCAAAAAAATTAATTTAAATGCAGTTTTCATTTTCTTTGTAAGACGCAACTTTTGAGACCCCAGGCGCTTCTGAATTCAAAAGTTGAAATAATTGACACACCCTAATATACAGTCCTGATTTAACTAACCTCGTAGAGTTTCATATACCCACTAGAGCAACTCGCTTCAAAATCCTGTTTAAATGCAACAACAACAGGACTGAGTATACGAAACACTCGCTTGTACCTAGGTTACATGAAGTTAGTAATAGATACCCAGATGTGGCGGATCTATTTAACTGTATGGAGGTTAGATCCAAGATGGCTATACTATCAAATATTTTCAATCAATATTAATTTTATCCATACCATAATATTGTATGTAATTGTATCTCTTTGGGTCATTTCTTAAACTATTAACTGTAATACCTACTCTTTTTTATTATTTCTTATGTACCTATGGTTTTGTGACATGTAATTTGTGCTTATGGTATAATATGTATATTGTTGATATTAAATAAATAAATAAATACACTTCTTTTATAACGGTTATTGGAAAATTGGAAACTCGTATACAGTCGATCTTAGGGAGCTTCAATACTGCATTGAGGTATTTTAATTAAAATTATTTTACTTCTTCAAACTTCGCAAATTTATTTTGTGGCATCATTTTTCATATAATGAATAACTTATTACTTTGTATAAAACCACTATATTTAAAACAATATCAACATGTTTCGACAACAATGTTGTCTTCATCAAGATATGTTACTATGATACAATAAATGAAAAATTAACTTTATAATTAATTTTATAACTTTTTCATTTATTGTATCATAGTAACATATCCTGATGAAGACAACATTGTTGTCGAAACATGTTGATATTGTTTTAAATATAGTGGTTTTATACAAAGTAATAAGTTATTCATTATATGAAAATTATTTTATACTATATTTTTTAATGTAGCTATTACTTTGTGGTTATCTTATATATTAATACTTATAATCAAAAAATAATTACAAAAAATAGATACATTATTTTAATAGTTTTATTATCACGCCTTTCAGCATTTTTGGATGAAGGTATAAATTAAAGCTAATTTGGATTGAAATAAATTCGATATTGAGTTATAATTTAAAAAAGCTGGTACGGAGAATAATTAATATTTCTCATTGTAACCGCCCTGCACGATCGTAAGAACAACTTTCGACGAAATGTGGATTTAAGATAATTAAATGTGGCAAAATAAAACTTTCATAATGTAAGGAATATAAATATTTTACCTGAACAATGAATTCAACCTATAAATATTGAGTAATTGAGCTGCATAGTTAAATTGGAACTCCGAGAGGTTCAAGTTAACCTAAAAAATGTGTAATTTATGTGTACCTAAACGAATAAGGCAAACCTTTTTTATATTGCCTAGGTTGTGGTTTTATGAAAACGAAATATGTGCTCACTTCGGGAGTCAAACCAATGAATACCAAAGTTTGCAATCCTAACTCAGCGGTGGCGATAAAAAAAGTACTTTTTTAACGTTATCTCCACACAAAAAGTAAAATAATTTCCCTCAGGGCCTATGTCATCTTAGGGGATGATGTGTGGAGGTTTTTTAAGGAAAGGAAAGAGAGGAAGTTCTGAGAAGGACGTAGCTACGAGGGGTGGTTAGAAATCAGGGGGTCAGTGTGTCCAGGAGTGACGAACGTATGAATTCATCCCTCCAACCGCAGTGCAAAGCGATGCGATGGTTCGTGAGGATACAATACTTCTCTCAACCTGTCTTTCTCGATCCTGATCCTATTTATTTATTTATTTATTTATTTATAATTTCTCACCATACATGTGTTCTTATTTTTTTTTTTACAAAAATATTAACCTCACTAGGCTAGCAGCCTGTATTGAGGTTAAATTCATAAATTTGAGTGGTGCATTTACACACAAATCACTATGAACCCGGGCATCCCTGCTAGGTCACTAAACGTAGCTAACCACTTGGGATGACCCATTGCAGAAGTTTTTGTTATCCAATAAATGGTTCCGCGGCGACGGTACTTATACCCACTTCCCAAACTTGCCTACCTAAGATCAACATGCGGCCGGCGTAGTCCAGCGGTAAGGTTGACTAGCACTCCGAAGGTCGCGGGATCGAATCCCGGCGTGGCAAATAAATTTTATTTGATTAATTTGTGTTATTTCACAATTTATTCATTTAAAATAATATATAATATATTTGCGGCACTTTCCAGAGTGGAAGATACTCTCTGTATCGCTCTGGTGTAAGATCACCATTCAGAATTGAAACGTTGCTTGAAATGGCATTAGCCGTCTTTGGTGACCAGATCTGAATAGCCAGGTACTTCCCCACCTCCCTCTCCCCCATCTCCTTCTCTTTCCCATTACCTTCAGCCTCACAACATACCCCAATTGGGGATGCCAAAGCCCGACTGGCTCCAGACGGGAGCAGTTGGGACTCTTGTGCGATATACATGTAAAAAAAAAACATGACTGGTTGTGGAAATGACGACATCAAGAAATACTAATTTCCATAACTAAACATTGCTTCGATGAACTCAAAATCGCTTTGAATTTAAACATCATTTTCAAAATTGGAAGTGAGTGTGTGAAGAATTCAGATGAACAATAAAATACCTACCCATAATATTAAGTTAAGAGGAATATAATCGCTAGAAATATTTTGCATGTCATGCCTGCAAAATTTTAAAATCGATCGACTTTTTGCACGAGGCTAGTAAGCGAAAAAGTGGTTTTTATTTATTTTGTGCATAATTTTATAATTACGAAAAAAAGTTAGAACATTGAAAACCTCAAAAATTGTCTAAGCAATAAAGGGGTATTTTTAAAAAATTGTTTCTTGTATTACTTCATAGTAAAATCATGCAAAAACAATTTTTTTTGGTGGTTTACCCTTAAATTTTTTTTTACGTAAATAATCATTTTATTGTAATTCCAATACATAAAAAAGCTAGTAAAAGCTTCGATTTATCCGTAGCATATTTTTTGATGTTCATACTGTAAGCCGATTCGTCGTAAAGATTGATCAAAATTGTATCTAAATAATATTTCACGTATATATTCATCTTAAAATGGAAAATTGTTTTTACTGTGATAAATATTTTTTTAAATTGGATCTGTTTTGTAAAGGTTTCTGACTAACCGTGGTTATTCACGGGTTTGTGCTAAGTTTTTTCGAAAATTGAACTTTTTGAGCCCGCATCACTTAATAATATAATAATATTGAAGAAGCCAAATAATATCATTGCAGAGCTTTGCTAAATGCATAATAGTTAACTGAATATATTTGGTTTCTCTATTCAATATTATCAACATAAACTCACGTGGTTTTGGTTGGTTTACACTTGTTCAGTAGAGGGTTTAAGTATAGAGAAATAGGTTGTACGTGAGCAAATTCAATATTCGTAGGTCGTAGATAATGATGGCTAACTTCCTATGCGGGTTGAACCCATGGGATTTTGACTATATTATCAGTTGCTTGCATGAACACACGTTCACATCCAAATTCACAACCGCCGATCTGTATTATTTGTACACTCCAATACCAACGACTTATGCATTTTTAATGTTATTGGTTTATATTTTGAGTTACCTGTTAATGGTTTAAGGAAAATTGGATGTCTTAATTTCTGTTTAAAGTACCTACTTCTCCTTAGAAATATATCTTCAATGATTGTCGTATAGACGCACTAACGAACAAATTAAGGATCTTTCTTAGTGAAACAATATTTGAGATCAGTGGAAATCTTGCTTGCGCAATCACGGAGGACTTATCTAGCAGATCATGGAACATGAAATATCGGCCGCTAACTTGTCGATATTAGGGGAACAGTAAAGTTGAATTATAATTTATATAAAACATCAGCGACTTCCCGGCACGCCTTGCAATGCCATAATAAAGAAATTGTTTCTCCCTGCATGTCTTTTACCATTTTTATTTTTTTTATTAGTATCTATAGCAAAATTTGTACATAATGTATTTATAAATTATATTATATTAAGGTATATAAAGTACATTATTATTTTTTTTTTCACAGTCCTCCTCACTAGGGTTTCCTGTTCTGAGGCGGCCTGTAGTTTTTCCACATTTGTATTTAGTATCCAGTTATCTTTACATGGTCTTCAGTATGCTTGATAGTTCATTTTCACTTTGATCTCTCAACCATATTTTTACTTTTGTTTTAAATTTATTTATTTCTGTTATTTTTTTTGTTTGAGTTGGTGGAGCGTTGTATAGTTTTGTCGCATTGAATTTTATATTTCTTTGTCCAAAAGATGTTTTCAAACTGGCTGTAGCTAGAATATTTTGGTTTATTGCCCTGGTTGTGTATCTATGTTGGACAGTGGAGTATTCTGATATGTTTTTTTAAATTTTAAATAAAATATTTTTTGCATAAAGTTTTTGTATGTTGTAGACTTGAATGCTTTGAAATAATTATTCTGTCGGAGTTCTAACCGGTAAATTCAAAATTGTCTTTAGTACTCCTTTTTGGGCTATATTGAGCCGGTCCATGTGAGTGCTCAAGGCAGATCCCCATCCAGTTATCCCGTACTCTATTTGTGATTGACATAAAGCGTAGTACACTTTCTTAATGTCGTTTATGTTGAGGATGTTACGGATGTTACATTCGTCTCCCCGTTCCCCTTTCCCGTCCACCTCCCCTTGCCCTCCCATGTCCCCTTTCCCTCCCATGTCCCCTCCCCTCACTTGCTCCCCTGCACCTTCCCCGCCTTCCCTCACCCCTCTCCCACGAATCCCCCTGCCGCGATCCTCTCCCCCCTCCCGCGTTCAATATATTCTGTCCCGGTACATTCAGATTTTCAAATAGCTCGCGTGCCACCAATTGAATTATTTTTACTTATTTTCATTTTTCATATTTTACAAACATTCATTTTTGTATATTATAAGAACAATTATTCAAATTTGGTTCCTAACACAGGTACTTACATATTTAAAATAAATATAATTTTTGATTAGATTCCAATTTAGTTATTTAGTTAGTAACATAGGTGAGTACTTCAAATAAATGCATTAGAAGGTATTTTGAAAGTTTCAAACATTTCATAAGCTTACTATGGCAATAATACATGGACAACTCATATACACATATACACCCAAGCAAGCGTATTTTGATTTAAATACATATAAATAAAGAAAATAATCTCTTTGAAAATATCTGTACTATCTCTTCGCAAAACCCGGGCAACGCCGGAGACTTCAATAAGTCTACTATAAATAAATACAATTTATAAGATCATTAAACGCAAATATTTCCATTAATGTACCCACATTACAAAAGGTGTTAAATGATTAAACACATTTCATTAACAATAAGCCCAAATGAACAATAATAGGTACCTACCTAATTATTGGAAAATAACTACCTAATTGAATATTACAACGTTACGTAGATTATTAGGTATCGGATAGGATTATTAATAACACACAAATTTGGGAAACCTTGTTCAGAATACAATACATTTTCATATTGTAATGTACAATCCACCCTTGTTCCTCTAAAGTTCCAAAGCCTCCATAAATTAGATCTCCAGATAGGCAGAAGAATTCCTTTATATGTGACAGGATGAATCTACATACAACCTATGTACATTGTATAGAATACCTGTGCCGTTAAACGTAGACGTAAACGTACCACGTTCCGGAATGTTGGTTCACGTTACATGGATATGTTTTATGTATTCTGCTAAGTATTGTGTGTTTGTTACAGTATGAGTAATTTATTGAGGTACTTCATTATAGATTCATTATCCAGACCCACAAACAAGCTACTCAGAAGCAAAACGTATTACATTCAGACTGTAATTATTATTATACAGACCGGGTGGCGCAAGACGTGTTTATGTTAATTTATTAACGAGGTGTCTGTATAAATGTTAACATTTGATTGTGTATCTCTAATTAACTATATTAGGCATAAAACGATAGAATGCATGTAAAACTTTTATATACATTGTTTATTTCGCTTTGAAATGATCCAATTCCCTTGATCCCGATCGTGGAAAGTGTTCTTTTAGTGATCCCGACAACATACATGTGCGCGCCAAATATTCTTCTTACACTCTTTTCTATGTCCGTCTACTACATGTAGAGTTATTTCGATAACATGCTTCTAAGTGAGATTTTATCTTTGGTGAAAGGCTGAAGTAAAGATTTTGACTCCGATGTCAGTGAAATGAACATAGCGGAGTATTTAATCCGTGCAAATAGCCGGGATTTACTAAAAGTGTACCGCAGGACGATATGGGACCAGATTCTCCATTTGCGATCAAGAATTATTCATTTGTCGTCTCGACGAACTTTGTCGATTGATTTTGTATTCTTGAATGTCGAAGGCTTGAAGAGATGATAATATTGGCAGCTCCGTAAATATTGTACATGTTTCTGAAATTTTTTTAAGTTTCTACGGTGTTAATTTGAAATTACGATCTTCTTCTAAATGTCTGTCAGTATATTTATCTAAACCACATCACAAGATTACACGAAAGAGAAATTGAATGCTGCTAATACCTGCAAAACAAGATTGCAAAAACAGGAAATTCATTTTAATGTGAAAACTATCTACCCTTCGGCGAAACGTTCTCGTTGGTCTCAAAGCATAGGCTTTAGCTTGCTCTACATTATTGATTCCATGACAGTCGATCGCGCGACAGTTGGCCCTCCGGCACATCTATATACAATATGCAGTCGATTTAGGTTAAATAGGTTAGGTTAGGTCATACCTAAACACAAAACATAACTAAATATCTCCGATGGAGTGCGCAAAGAGGATTTACCGCCGAAAAACAAAGTATAAAATATATTTTCATTCAAATACATCAAGACTAAAACTTATTTATAATATACTACTGCATATACCAGCGTTTAAGTACAAACAATCGACAAAGTAAATATATTCGTGTGAAATCCATGCCAACACATTTATTATTAAAGGTAATTTTGAAGTTGATATGCGTTTCAAAATCGGTAAATAACGCTGAAAAATTATAATTTTATTGTAATTATAATTTTGGAGGGTCAACTGCTAGGGGATCAACTGTCGGGTCACCACAATACGTATTACAATAAATGCAATAACTCAACCATTATATCAAACCATAAAACAGCCTAATAAAAAATATTCGGTGCCTATCCTTCGAAGAGCGCGCTGTAGATGATCTTAGTTTAGGATGCTTTACTTGATTTTGACAGTTTCGTCGGTGTCGACTGGTTCGACCCACCCGTCGTCCAAACGAATGACTTTTGATATTTGGCTTACGTTCGACGAGATTCGAGAAAACAAAGTCGACCAATGTATGCAATACTTTCGACGGTGATTGCGAGCCGCTTCGATTGGAGAATTGAGCCTCAGCGGTGAAACCGAATCTGTGCATTTGAGCATAATTTTAACCCTGCGGCCACTCTGTTTGATTAGTGTGAGCATTCGTCGACATAGATAGAAATATATGTAGAATTATAATTATATAGGATTGAAAACTTTTGCAATCGTTTTTTACATTGAGCTGACCTTAGGGCAGCTTTGCGCACTCTTCAAAATCTGGTTAAAAGTATTGGGTGTACCTATTATTAATATTGTATTGGTAATACTGAACCTCAGTCAATCCATGTTGACGTGGGTTTCCTCAGTCCCAATTTGGAGATCCTGATTTCAAGCCGGTGCGTGGTACCTAGAAGTGTTGAGCAGTTAACCCGTCGTCCCATGAATGTTAATCGGGTGCTTATAGATTTAAATCGCCTCCTTTATTAGGCGAGCTCGATGGGTTTCGGGTCTTTTCTGTACCTACTTTAACCTCAAATCCAAATAAATGGTCGCTATCTAAGAAGTGTTTAGCTTTTTTGGTTATTTAGTTTTTTTTAGTAATGGATGAACAAAGGCATTTTGTTTTATTTGCTTGTGATTTGTCCAGATGATCAGGTTTGAATGCTCGTACATGATTGTGTTCTTTTCCTTTCTGATAAGAATCTTATCTTTCTCCTTTGAATGAAACGAAAATGGTGACGCTAAGCTTGATTTTTACTGAATGCAGGTACCTCGATTAACTAATTTTTAATATACAAAAATAATTAATTATATAATTTATTTCCACTAAATTTATATTTGACCGTAACCGGTTTCAGCCTGTTAACGCCGTTGTCAGACTGGCACAAACATTTCTTAATCTACAGTTTATACATGGGGGAGAGGGAGGGGGTAGTATTCAAGGATTTTATTCAATTTATGTGGTTTTTCCATATTTGTTGCCATGTTATTTTTTACGATAAGATTTCTATTATTTTTAATTGATAAACTAACGTTTGTGACAATATTTTTATGCATAGCACAAAGGGTAACAATTTATGTAAGCAATAATTATCAGCCTGAAATATTCATCTACATTGAAAAAATCTTCTGAGAAAAGATATGCCGCCAACGGGACATGAACTCGTGTCCTTCTGATTGCCGGTCAGGTGTTCTACCACTGAGCTATGTCGGCATATCTAATACCCGCTAAATAATTCAATATATACTAGTGTTTCATTCAACAATTACAGTTTATTACATTTTTCCACCTGAAAACAATCAACTTTATTTTTGTGAGAGAGGCATTGTTAGTGCTAAATCTCTAGCTAGGTGGCGTTCCCGTTTGCGGTCCCGTTGGCGTCATGTATCTTTTCTCGGAAGATTTTTTCAATGTAGATGAGTGATTCAGGTTGATAATAATTGCCAATAATAATTGTTATAAGATTTATTGTTATTTTGGCTGCTAGCAATAGACATTCGGCTAATAGCAGTGGAGTCAAATAATTAGAAATCGAATCGTCAAAGACGACATGGCAACAAATATGGAAAAACCTTGTAAAGTGAATAAAATCCTTGTAGACTACGCCCCTCTCTCTCCCCCATATGTTATGTTTATAAACTGTAGAATAAGAAACATTCGTACAAGTCTAAAGATGGCTTTTACAGGCTGAAAGCGGTTACGGTCAAAATTAAATTTAATGGATATAAGGTATTAATGTTTTTATTATATTTTTATAATGGAATTCCACCACGAATTGTCAGCATAAAAATAGAAATATTAATAATTTTTTTTTTTTACATGAGCTCCACACAGGAGGCCCTGAGGAATAAAATTTCCCTCAGGGTCTATGTCATCTTTATGCTCACCTATGATGCTGTGTGGAGGGTTTTTTTAAGGAAAGGAAGGAGAGGAGAGTTATGGGAAGGAAAAGGGTTTAAGGGGTGGGTAGGAATCTTGGGTTCAGTATGTCCTGGTCATCCGCCTCCATGACCTAGACAAACCTCACCCCATGAACCCGGGCACCCCTGCTAAATCACCAAACGTAGCGAACCACTTGGGGTAACCAATGGCAGAGGTGTTGGTTATCCAATAAGCGTTCCCGGGGTGGCGGTACCCATTCCCGCCTCCCAAATTAATAATAAATACGTAAAAGCTTGTTGATATATTATTTATTTATTTAAGGAACATAAACAGTCTTAATAATATAATATACATAAGAGGATAACAAAAAAAAGACCAATTATTAATTTTCACAGATAGGTATTTAGAAACGTAAAGTAACTGAATGAAAACGAGAATATTTAAGAAAAAAAAAATAGGACAAGCAGCAATTAAAAAAATATATATAATACAGGTGTAGATTCAACAAGTGATAAACCTAAATATAAAAACACAGCAATAAAATAAATGCGATTATAACTGTAACGAAAATAGGGTGCGAAACAGGTATTTGGATTGGGACGGGTAAGGGGAGGACAGGGATAAAGGAAAGTTGCGACGCAGGTAATTTAAAAATATTAGGTACCATTAATTTAATCACCATGAATATGTGTTATGTATTATTCGCACTATTATTATTATATATTATGTGTTGTATCTTTACAGTGTTTACGATGGGTCCTAAGAGTGTCCCTATTTAGCGATTTTTTAATAGGTTTCGGAAGCGATTGATAGATTGTTCTGCCATTAGATGTTTAGGCTTGCTCGAATCGTATTATGGTTAATTTATTTACTCTGTGGTGATCAATTTTAGAGTCGTTTTGCGACACAGAAGATTTTCACTATAAATCAAGGATCCAGAATTTTATTAAGTTTACCTGACCCCCTAGCACGGTCGATCGATAAGGATTGTATCGATAACTTTCGGGAATTTCTCATCTTTCCCTAGCTTGACGGCCAATCGCCAACTAATAAATAATATTATTGTAGAAAGCAATCACTTTGTGGTTTGACATGTTTAATAACAATAAAATACTTATTTCGTGTAAAACCACGAGTTTTAATTAATTTATTTACCGACCGGTTTTGCTTTGCTCAAGCATCATCATGGTACAAATTAAAACAAGCATATATGAGCACACACTATGTATTTCTTGTTATCTAATTGTATTATGTACCCTGATGATGCTTGAGCAAACCGAAACCGGTCGGTAAATAGATTATTTAAAACTCGTGGTTTTACACAAAACAAGCGTTTTTTTAAAATAAATACTTACTACATTAGACGTCAACTGTTGTTTGTACGTTAGCGATCTGCAGTTGTCCTAGGCATTGATGGGAATTTACCGAAAGTTATCTAGGGGCCTGCTGGGTCAAAACAGTCTAGCAACGGACCTCTTTATTATTTTTTAAATACATATGTAACACTGTAACTTAGCAAAGTCCGTTAAATGAATATTGACTTCATACCGAAATTTCTGTGATGGAAGATCCAACAATTATTTTCCATAGATCTCTAAACATTATTTTAATACTAAAGTAATATATGATTTACTATTTCGTAATCACCGTAATATTATCTAAATAATGCTATCAATTTCACTCAGTTTCATTAAATTCGTGGCTCTGTTAAATGATATTGTTGAACGACACCGTCATAATCTTTATTCAATAATTGGATTAATGAATTTATCGTATAGGTGGGTACGTACAGTAATTAATTGGTAAACCAGATATAATTGATCTATACTTAGAGCCGTTAAGCCTCTATAAATGTATTTGTCTAAAGGACGGCTGTGTTTACAGAGAGAATCAAATATTAATTTTGAAATGATTTCTCAATAATTAATATTGCCATATAACAAGATGAACAACAAAATAATATTAGGTCCTTATATATCAAATTGGCGTTTTGTATGGGAGGAACATAAAGTCGATTTTATTTAATATAATATATTTATTTAATCAAAGTATGTACCATTACTATCTATGAACTTTTGCCACCTCATAGGTAGTTCATCGATCCCTTTACTAAAAAAACCATTCGGACGGGAATCAATAAAATCTTTGAAGGCGGTTTGCACTGCCCCATCGGAGTTGAATTTTTTCCCTTGCAAGAAATTATCACAATTTTGAAAAAAATGGTAATCTGTTGGGGCAAGGTCCGGAGAGTACGGTGGATGTCTTAGACATTCCAATTGAAGCTCCTCTAATTTGGTTGCCGTCTGTTGTGCAGTGTGTGGTCTAGCGCTCTAACGCGCGTTTGTTGAATTGTTTCACTCAATTCGTGAGGTACCCACCTTTCAAGCTTTTTCTCCTTCCTAATTTGCTTCAAGTGGATTGAAACAGTTTTAACACTAACACCGCAGCCTGCAGCTAACTCGGACGTGGTTTGCGATGGATTCGCTTCCACAATAGCCTTTAATTCTTCATTATTAACTTTGGTCTCCGGCCCTCCACGGGGCTTGTTCTGCAGGTCAAAATTTCCAGAACGAAAACGTTGGAACCAAAAACGCACTGTTTTTTTTATTTTGCGGCACCGTCGCCATACACATCATTAATCCTTCGAGCCGTTTCTGCAGCACTAGTGCCATGGTGGAACTCGTACTCGTAAATAACGCGATATTTCAAGTTTTCCATTTTGTAAACTAAGTGACGCAAAGAAAAAAAACAATTAAGGAAAAAACAAATGAATTATAATTTTCAAAACACGAATACATGAGTAAATAGCTGTATAAATTTGAATTTGGAATTCCTAACCAAAGAGAAGATATTTGAGATCAAAGTTGAAAGTACGGCAAAACGCCAATTTCATATGTAAGGACCTATTATATAAATACTAATAAATGTAATATTATTAAATAAAAATAAAATTTGACCAAACTTTATTAACCCCTCACGGTAATTTGTTTACTTTTTGGTTTAGTTCATATAGGTCTCAAATAAATCGTTGTTACTGTTAAAGTGAAAAAAAACCCTTACTGTTAAAGTGAAAAACCGAATCTAAATGGTGCACGATGTTAGAAAGAGAAAATACCACGTTTTATATTTAAATCTAAAAATGAAGAAGTAAATAAGAATTGATACGTATACATATTGAAACCAAAGTATCCGAATGCAATGTGAGAAAAATGAAACTTTGAGATTTTTTTATTAACCACTCGGACTCATAAACTTGTTTTCACGACAATGTAACATTACTAGCTACACGTATGACGTATAAGGCGTACCTTAGTTCTAATTATTTTTTCACGAGGGGTTAAAAACCTGTGCTAGTTAACCTGGCCAAAAGGTTAATAAATTTGTTTTTTTCAGCAACGGAGATCCAAAATATTCAGATTGGGGAGGAGGATGTTTGTAGGCATCTTCCCATCCCCATATACATGCTGCTGCCTCGCCTCTTCACCTGTCCAACCACCCTTACTACCAACTTCAAAATAGGTAATTTCTCCTTTTGTGTCTCCATCTACTCATTACTTCAGTTCTTATTAACCTCTTCGCCGCTACGGGTACATATATGTGCTCAAATGAACTACGCCCTCAGCGTCACGCTTGTGTACTTGTGTGTTCATTTTCACGGAAAAATAGTGAGATAAGTGACATAAAATACATTTGCATAATAAAATTTATTTTCATTATCAGTACGTTAGAAAAAATGTAAGGTGAGCCATTTTTAAAACTTTTTTACGTATGCATTAAAAATTTTAATGTTTCAAAAATTGTTTATTTCTATTTCTGTTTATTTCTAGCGATAAAAATTGAAAGCTAATTTCATTAATTTCCAAAAACGGTTTTCAATTTTCGGATAGGTTCAGAATTATTCCGTTTATTAGGATGCAAAGCGGAAATACTGTGACTCCCTGAAAAAATATGCTCGAGGCCTGAGGGTTTAATTACATTACGTTGGTGATGTACTGTGCCCAAAAATATATATTTAAATATCTTTGACTGTGCCTATCACTATGAAATCCAGTATTGAGTGCAGGCGCAGTATGTAACGTAGCAGTTTACAACAAAAATATTAACACAATATTACGAACATAAAAAAAAAATCCACATCGCATCATTTTTTAACAGATTTTAATAAAATCAATGATTTTTGATCTCTCTTGACTAATGTTCCAAGATTTGGCATCGAATTTATACTTCGACTAATTTCAGTTAATTAAAAGGTAATCCCGCGACAAAATTTCTCCGACAAAATATCCTCCGATAAAATATCCTACGGACAAAACATCCCCCAACAAAATATCTACTAAAACTTAACCTAACCTAACAAAAAATGAAACAAAAAATAATACAAATAACAATAATATTGTCTTTACAGAATGTCTGCATTATTTATTGTTTGGTTAGGTTAGGTGGGGTTGGGTTAGGTTAGGTTTTAGTAGATATTTTGTTGGGGGATGTTTTGTCCGTGGGATGTTTTGTCGGGGATATTTTGTCGCGGGATGAAAATTCATGGAACCAATTCAAGTGGTGCAACGAAATAAGTTTGTGTTTGAACAAAACAGCCTTACCTGCAATAGTCATATTGGCGCTCTTGTGAACTATCCTAAAGGTGGGTGCCTCCGTGGAGACTTCGCAGCGGTAGAGCCCCGCGGAATGGGGCGCCAGGTTGGACAGTTCCAGGTCGCAGGTCACCGGGGAACAACGGGGAGGTCGCGCCAGGCGCACCCCAGATACGGGGAAGGGTAGACCTGGGGGCTGCAACAAACAGATAAGATTAATAGTTGCTAATAGTCAAGTCAAAAAGGTTATTTTTCGTAACTCATAACTTCATAACTCAGTGCCTAATAGGGAGATATCAGTAAAAGATATCACGAGTCATAGTTATTACGAGACAAGCTAATGGAGGGTCTTTTTAGGAAAGGAAGGAGAGGAAGTTCTTGGAAGGAAAAGATTATGAGGGGTGGCTAGGAATCTGGAGGTCAGTGTATCCAGGAGTGACGGGTGTATGAATCCATCCCTTTCACTGTGGTGCAAGCCGATATTCCGAGGGAGAACGACTGAAGAAGTCAAAGGGACTCCCTGAACAATTCTCTTCCAATCCAGCCTGCCATGCAGCTGGTGGGCAGACGTATCTTCCGCCAAGATCCGGACAAACCTCACCCCAGAACCCGGGCAATCCTACTAAGTCACCAAACGTATTGAACCACTAGGGGTGACCTATGGGAGGGGTGTCGGTTGTCCAATAAACCCTTCCTATACCCCCTTCCCAAATTGAAATGTTTTTTTTTAATGAAATCTTTTGACAAATTGCTTGACAACGTCTTAGGGTTGAGGACATAGCCAAAGAAATGTGTCAAAACGCATTTTTTCAACTAACCGAACAAAATTGTTTTCAATTTTAAAAAAATCAAATCAAATTTAAAAAAAAAAAAATGGTGCCGAAATACCGTTGATGGATTTGTATTTAGGTGTACATTTGCAACACTAAATATTTTTTTCTTTTTTTTTCTTACGTGTAGTTTTTGATCTACCCTCTGTTTTAAATATTGGCTGCAATTAGCACTTTCGTGTGTGCGTTTTGCTATCTTATCAGTACATTATATAAATAAATTTATTTTCATATAATGTCTTCATCGCGAAGAAGTTGTCTCAATGTTCCAAATGTGTTTTATTATATTTGCGGTGAATATACAGTAAAAAAGTTCAGAAAATCCATAACAGAATTTATAAAAAGTGCCTATTTTTCGTATTTTAAGTTGAAAATTGTGGATGAATTTAAGCCGTGGATACCCCAGATTGTTGGTAAAATGTGCTATGAACACTCGAGACAGTGGGTCAGTGGTCAAAGAAATCGTATGAGGTTCGGAGTGGCTATGCAATGAAAAGAACAAAAAAATATCACCACGATTGTTACTAAAAAAAAAAAAGTTTCACAAAACTTATTTTTTTTGTTAAAGCGGGTATTTTCGATGGCCCACAAATAAGATTATTAATAAATGATACGGACTTCCTTAGTTCAATGAACAATGTGGAACGATCTGCGTGGATTTCGTTTTTGAAGTTACAAAGACTTTTCTCAGAAATCACAAGTCAAGTAACTACACTGAAATTGTAAAAGACAAGTTAGATAACTTTAAAAACTTAGGATGTAATAAGTCCATTAAAGTCCATTACCTACACAGTCTTCTTGATCAATTTCCAGAGAATCTTGGATCCTATAGCGAAGAACATGGGTAGCGATTTTACCAGGACCTAAAAACTATGGAAGAAAGGTACCAAAGCCAATGGGATGATGATGGCTGATTACAGTTGGGGGGTGCAACGTGATTGTCCCACTATGCTTCATTCAGGAAAATCGCGATAAAGAAAGTTTTTAAGTCCTTAATAATGTAATAAATGCTGTTTTTTTGCGTAATTTTATTTATATATGTACAAGTCAAAATCTAATAAACTACACGTAGGAATCCAAAATGTTTGCTCTTGTTGTACTCAGTATAAGGTCCTAAGTTAAAAAAAATACAGCTACTCGGCACCAAAACCACTGTTTTGACCAGTGATCATTGTATTATGTGAATACCTAGGTGGTTTGGTCGCTGAAAAAATACTGGCTTAAAATTTAATTCGATCTTAGTCTTGTGATGAATGCCAACCTCCAACCTACGAGAAGCCTACAAGAATTTTTTTTAATGGTTTAAATATTATGTAGAGAAAATGGTACATTCGGCGACATCTGTCCGAGCAGTTGGGAGCTATTACAGAGATCTGCATAGATCAATCTGCATTTCCTGGTTGGCTTGCTTTCGAGCTGGTGGGCATTGTTATCCTGCGTGGAAAATAACATAATCTTTTAATTAGTTGCAGTGTGTTAGTACAAAATTCCAAAGCTCCGATTGATTTATTGGTGATGCACGCCCGTCTCTTTCTTCTTTGTCTCTGAAAATAATTAATAATTGTTTTGATCTTACCGCCCTCGATCGATTACAATTTTTTCCAGTCGGGACTTTCATAAATTCGACATTGTGATCGAGGTTTTCCTTTTTTCCGATTCCTAGCTAATGGATTCCTATCGGCCCTTTTTGAGAAAAGACTGATGGAGAAAAACTCTTCAAATATCTGTCTATTTAAGATTCACTTCGGTATTTCGCTTAGTTCCTCAACCTTTTATTAACTAATGGTTTATTTCATTCGCCTTCGAGAGGTGATTCATCAAATAACAAGTCAGATGTTTAATTTTATTGTCCGGAATTAGGTAAATTATTATTTATTCTCAATATTTTAATATCACTTTAGAATTAATAACCGTAGATACGCACGTTTTCCAAGTGTACGAATTATTATCACTACTGTTTATTACAATTTCGTTATTCAATTCACAAATGATTTTTAACCGCTTATTATTGAACCACTGTAGTTTAAACGTGACTCGAACAATTCGTTATTGTTATTTATTTTACCTATGTCATGTTATTTAAAGTAAAGTTAAAGTTTTAATTATTATATCACCTATAGTTAATTTTAAAATCGCGTGTTATATTTTCTTTTATCCGGTAATTTGATTTATTTTAAGACACTGGATCTTTGTTAAATGTGTTATGTGCCAATGTACCCCATGCTATCATTTGTTATCAATTCTCTTGTGCATGCATATTTGTAACAACTAATTAGTTGGAACCTAGTTATCAATAAATACATAGAGATAGCAATAAACCTAGTTGGACCCTATTAATCAATAAGCACATAATTATAAGAACAATATTTGTTAATTCTAACATTAGATAATTATTTATTATATAAGAGAAATTAGAGAAGCAGCACCAGAGTGAACATTGTAGCCGGACCAGACAGTATCGCTGTCCGTGCATTCCTGTAACATAAATACCGATAAATAAACTATATACAGAAATTATACCGAGTACTGAATCAACATTGACAATCACCTACCGGACCCTAACATAAAAGTGGTGTCAGAAGTGGGATCCTCGAAAAAATATTCCAGAAATATTGAGGAACCTTAACAGGGTTAAATTAACAGAACTAAAGACAAAGAGCTGGAGGATTATTGACTCCGGGTCGTGTTTACATAAGACGCGATCGGGAACTGGGGATTTTGGGTGCCTAAAATTTAAACGGAAACACAAAAAAATCTTAGACGGGAATGTTGAAAATAAGTAAATGAAAAATCATCAATAAGGGCACGGAAAACGTAACATGAATGGTCCCAGGGGTCGATTTAATTAAAACCGATCTGGAATGATCACAAAAAAACGGGTAGGATCTCGGAAATTTTCACAAACTGAATATAATAACCTGAAAAAGTGGGAAAATCTATTGATATGGAAATGGAATGGTGAAACGAAGTTATTAGAGCCAAATATCTCAAAAGAAAACTGATTGGAACTACTTAAATTGACTTTAATAAGTACCGATATAAGGATTACTCTGATCTGACAACACTATTCACGATAAACCGGATATTGAAAATATTGCATATCAAAGGCCACGGTACATTTTGGTCACTCTACAATTAAATCAAATCACAGGAAAAGATGCTTAACGTAGCCTGACACTGGGAAATGCGTGTGAACCGTCGAAGGAATCGCTAACCGTTTGACTAGA
Organism: Limnephilus marmoratus; assembly: GCA_917880885.1. Classification (NCBI taxonomy): domain Eukaryota; kingdom Metazoa; phylum Arthropoda; class Insecta; order Trichoptera; family Limnephilidae; genus Limnephilus; species Limnephilus marmoratus. The sequence goes on from OU862922.1 coordinate 45,201,169, forward strand.
GAAAAAAGGTTGGCTATCACTTTGTTGATATGACTTTATCCAAATAAAATTATAGAACATGATTTCAAGCAATTAAGGGTATCATTAACACGAAACGACCTAAACAAAATTATACAAGTTAAATACGAATATTTACTCTAAAATAAAAACATTACTTTTATGGTGTAGGCATTAAAAAATGAATTACGAGCAAGTACATGAAATTTTTAATATAAATACCTGTCAATGAGAAAATTTATGTGATTTTTTACGAGAGAGAGACACTAAACTAATTTGGTTCTAAGACATGAGATAGGGGATTAACAGAGATTAGACAAAAGGGAGGAACCGAATTTGGTCCTTTTCCTATGAAAGTCTGGGCGATCAGGAGTGATTTTTCTATGAAAGGAGAGCTCTAAAAAGTCTTTAAAAGACCATGGTTTGATAAAGAAGGGAATTCGTTGGGAGATTGGGGGAGAGTTCGGACGAAAAACAACGGGAAGTGCGGGATCGTGGTCGTGGTCGTGGAAGACTACTAGTAAAGTTGAAATGTCTACAAGTGTTTGCGAAAATAGTAAATTCAGTGTTTTATTTTCCTCTTAAAATTGAGAAATAAAAGTCCGATAAAGTGCTTTAAAATAATACTTCGTGAAAGTTCGGGTGTTTTATAATGAAAGTGTTTAAAGTCAGTAAATAAGAATTAAATGACATTTGGGGTTCTTTCTTAGAACTTATATTTAGTGGTTTTATAACATTTAACAAAGATCCAGTGTCTTAAAATAAATCAAATTACCGGATAAAAGAAAATATAACACGCGATTTTAAAATTAACTATAGGTGATATAATAATTAAAACTTTAACTTTACTTTAAATAACATGACATAGGTAAAATAAATAACAATAACGAATTGTTCGAGTCACGTTTAAACTACAGTGGTTCAATAATAAGCGGTTAAAAATCCTTTGTGAATTGAATAACGAAATTGTAATAAACAGTAGTGATAATAATTCGTACACTTGGAAAACGTGCGTATCTACGGTTATTAATTCTAAAGTGATATTAAAATATTGAGAATAAATAATAATTTACCTAATTCCGGACAATAAAATTAAACATCTGACTTGTTATTTGATGAATCACCTCTCGAAGGCGAATGAAATAAACCATTAGTTAATACAAGGTTGAGGAACTAAGCGAAATACCGAAGTGAATCTTAAATAGACAGATATTTGAAGAGTTTTTCTCCATCAGTCTTTTCTCAAAAAGGGCCGATAGGAATCCATTAGCTAGGAATCGGAAAAAAGGAAAACCTCGATCACAATATCGAATTTATGAAAGTCCCGACTGGAAAAAATTGTAATCGATCGAGGGCGGTAAGATCAAAACAATTATTAATTATTTTCAGAGACAAAGAAGAAAGAGACGGGCGTGCATCACCAATAAATCAATCGGAGCTTTGGAGTTTTGTACTAACACACTGCAACTAATTAAAAGATTATGTTATTTTCCACGCAGGATAACAATGCCCACCAGCTCAAAAGCAAGCCAACCAGGAAATATCTATTCTGAGTTAGGCTACATATGTAGGTTTTTTGCTTCAGTTAGGTAAATACGCTAATTTATTATAACTCATATAAAACGAATCGAGGCGAGTAGGACGTAATAAATGACTATCGTGGAAGCTCTTTATTCTATATTTCGTGTGCGGGAGTATACATGCGTCTCAAAATTAGGTCAAACAAACAAATACCTACTTATAAATTAGGTTATACAAGTACTTGTTTTAGTTATTGACATAATAACGCTATGTGAAACGTCAATAAATGAAAATAATGTAAATCTATACAAAATATCGGGTTTCAACGCTTACTATTTTTGTCGTACAAAAAGATCGGGTGGCGGAATTATTGTATACGTGAAGGATCATCTTACATTCGAAAAAATAAATATAGTAACAACAAATTTTGAATGCGTTTACGGCACTATTTCTATTTACAAACATAAACGTATACATCTATTGGCAATGTATAGACCTCCAAACACAAATAAAAAATTATTTCTCCATGAACTGGAAACTATATTGGGCAGTATTGACATTAAAGAATCCATTTTAATACTTGGCGATTCGAACATAAATATTTTAAATGAACTCGAACCGATTGTAATCCAATACGAAAACCTAATGGCAAACTTCGGATTGGTCAAAACTATTAACGATGTGACACGAGAAGCGGTATTGTCAAACTATATAACGGCTACTTGTCTAGACCATATCTATATAAGAGAGAGGGAGACGATAGAAATCAGTTCGTGCGTATGTGAAACAATAATAGCTGACCACTACCTAATTGCAACGACGATTTATTTCTCTACCTACGACAAACACACTTTAGACAAATCGCACACTGAGTACTATACTGCACTCTCTGAAAAAAAAGTTAATCTATTTATCTCAATCACTGATTGGAATGAAATGCTAAAAATATCTGAACCTAATGTATTGTACGAAGAAATGAAATCGAAATTTAAAAATATTTATGAACTAATTAACATCACAAAATTGAATAAAAAATATCGCAATTATCAAAAAACTTGGATGAATGATAGCCTCATCGAAAATATACAAACACGAGATACTCTTTGGAGGAAATGGAAAAACTCACCTAACAACAAAAAATATGAAATCGATTTCAAAAAATACAGAAATAAATTAAATAAACAAATAATAAACACAAAAAAATTATACTATAATTATAAATTTAAACACTGTTTCAAAGATATTAAAAAAACATGGAATGAAATTAATAAAACTTTAGGTAGGAAAGATAAATCCGGTTGTGATGAAGTTATATCAAAATATTTCTTAAAATCCAAATCGAAAGATGCAGTGGCAGAAAATTTTGCAGACTTTTTTGATGAGGGAGTAAATAAGTTATTACATGTATGTGATATCCGAGCGTCAGAATACACGCCGGAATATTTAAATCACACAATGTATTTACCACGAGCAAATACAAAGCAAATCGAATTAATTATCGGAGGAATGAAAAATTCCAAGACACCAGGCATAGATTTAATTCGTATGTATGATTTGAAAACACATGTTAAATTACTTAGTCCTATAATCGCCCACTTAATTAACAGAATAATTGATACGGGCCATATTCCCGATGAACTAAAATATAGCATTGTAAGGCCTATCTTTAAAAATGGAAATCACTCTTTAATAAACAATTACAGGCCGATTTCCTTACTTCCTGCATTAGAAAAAATTTTTGAAAAATATATATCAATAAATTTAGATAAATACTTAAATAATCTGAGTATTATTGATGAATGCCAGTATGGCTTTCAAAAAAATAAAAGTTGCGATAAATTGCTCGAAAAATTTTCTAATCATATAAATTCACAACTAAACTGTAAACAACATGTATTGGTTCTATTTATTGATTTCTCGAAAGCTTTCGACATACTTAGCCATATACAAATAATTAAAGTACTTGAATTTATAGGTATCCGGGGTAAACTCCTCTTATTCTTCAAAAACTATCTGACAAATAGAAAAATGAATGTGAACATTTTAAATATAATTAGTAAATCCAGATACATCAAATCGGGAGTACCGCAAGGGTCAATTCTAGGTCCAAAATTATATATTATATATGTAATTGCTATGTGTAAGATTTTCAAAAAAGCTGGTCGATTCATTTTTGCTGATGATACTGCTCTTGTTGTATCAAATGAAAATCCTGAAATAGCTATACAAGAATTACAAAGAGATTTTAACAAGCTTCTCAAATGGGCTCATGATGTAGGATTAATTATTAATGTGAAAAAAACCAAATGCATGTACATAAAATCACCAAGTTTTAAAATGTGGAATGTTCCTAAAATAACCGCTCATAGCTTTGACTATATACATAGAGGAATTGTTAATGATTGTGACTGTGAAAAAATAGATTTCACAAATGAATATACTTATCTGGGAATAATTGTTGATAACAATTTTAAGTGGGATAAACAAGTGGCTTAAATTTGTAACCAGCTCAGATCCTTAGCTAGTAACTTTTACAAATTAAAATTTATTTTGCCTCATTGTACTCTTAAATTCATATATTTTTCTATGGTTGAATCCATTCTTAGATATGGTATTCGAACTTGGGGACATGCAAGCACTACTTACATTAAATATATTGAAAATTTACAAACTGCCATAATAAAAAAAATTGTCACAACAAATATTTACAAACAGAGACATAACTTAAAACTATTGTATGGCTCAGAGAGCCTACTTACAATAAAAGGTCTCCACTGGTTCACTATTATTATGGACAATATGGGGGAAAGCCCTTACAAACACCTACTTGTACACAAACATACCACAAGATTTAGAGAAGGAAAGGGCCTAAAAACTCCTCGAATATTAAATAAATATGGAAGCCGTACTCTTGAATATCTAATACCAGTGATTTTCAATAAAATCAATAAAAACATAAAATTTGAAAAAAATGAGAGACTAAGTCCTAAAATGATAAAACTATGGTTAATGAACGAAAACTCCATGTATCTTTGAATATCTTAATATAGCTGCCTACATATCTTGTTATTAGGCAGGTATATTGAAATATCTTATATATTTATGGTTGTAAGTTAAATTATCTAATATTACTATGTGATCTATTCTAATGTTTCCTTAAAACTATAAATGTATTTACAAATATTTTCTTAGATATTATATTAAGAATGTTTAAATTGTTAGAACCTGCAGACAAGCTGCCATATGACAGCTTTGTGGGTCTACTCAAATTTTTGTACAAAATGTATTATGTAATTTAATAAATAATAATAATAATAATAAAAAAAATAAAATAAAATAAAAGTTAGGTAGGTCTATTGTTTACATAAGCGCGTATAAGGATAGGCGACATACGATATCAGTTTGATTCGTAACCGAAATACCTATATTTCTCAGAACTATGTAGGTCAAGCAAACTATACCTTAGTTGAAGCTAGGTCACCCAGATACCTCTTAGGTTAGCAAAGTACCTACTTAAACGACCAATGTTTGGGCAAAGCTAGCACAAGTAAAATATAAAAGAATTAGTTAACCAATGAATTGTATTTCAAAAGGACAATGACCGTAGAAATAAACAATCTCCAAAGTAGGTCAGTATACCGAAGGTCGTCTGTGTGAAGAGTAAACAGACAAACCATAAAAATGATGTACCTATTTAATATCGGTCTTTCGTTCATCGGAGTTAATTAACTATTGGCACAGTTTAATTAGGTATTACAAGGTGTGATAGGAGTGTGCCTCTTAATCATTCTAGGTAATTACATTGGCGTACTTGAATAATAATAATAATAATAATAATAAGACGAGGGAAAATAATTAACGACAACACATAAAGTAAATAAACAAATAACCATGAGAAATGAAATACGTAACGCAAAAATCAATAGAAATAGCAAATTGATAGGTATAGCTAATACCTACCGAATCCTTTCACCGACGAGATTAGGGTATGTTATATGACCTTCGATTGTGTATCTAAAATTTCGATTAGAATTCAATGACACGGTCACCTAAATTCCATCAACGAATAAACAAAACAAAAGCACAAAAGTCAAGGGGCAGGTTTATCAATCATAGCTTACGACGGAAACTTCGCCCAATATGTGAAAGAAAAATCGACGTTAAATTCACTCAATTCTAAACAACTGATTATACTAGAGCAATCGCCAATAGGTAGCATTGATTCCGCGCGCAAAATTTCGCAAAGTAAAGTACTGCGACTAGCTTCAAACTCAAAGAGAGCTCATCACAATTATTCAGGAGGTCATTAATTCAATGACAACTTGACTTATCTCGTTTTAAATCTTTCTTATAGCAAGTAGGTATCCAAGAACCCATAAATACCCATAATCCTAAAACCTAATACACGAGGAGCTAGTGACCTCATTTAAAAAACACTGGTGTTCAAATGCTCATACAGTCCTGAATCCTAACTTTTCTCGAACGTAAGTTTCAAGGCTACGGTATGTGTTTATGAGCCATCCGGAAATGTAAGTGTCAACCTTTCCCGAACGGAGAGAGCTTTGATCTTGTGGCGGTATTGTCGAGGTGGGGCATACGGGGAAGAGGAAGGACGTGTGCGGACAATACGCAGACGCGGCATTAAAGCTACAGGTTATTCGCATACCGGAAGTTCTTGTCAAACCTGAAAGCAAACATAAGGTTCACGAGGTGAGTTTTATGTCAGCTAGTCAGAGGTGGAGTGTAACGCTGGGTCGGTCACGTGGGAGGAAGGATCTGCCCGTCACAAGCTTACGCCACATTTAACGGATAGAGACATGATAAGGGAAGACATGAAATACCCCTTCTAGACTCAGTAGAGTTAAATTCAACCCGGAGGCGTCGGAAGTCGGAGTGGGACAGAAAAACGGCATGAAGACTTGGTATTCCCCCTGCTGGCGTGAAGGGCCCCTTTCATAGCATGAGACGCTCGTCGAAGAGAGTAAAACTCGGATCTAAGGACAAGCCTAGCAAACGTACTGGGAGAATTCGAGTTTGTAATTGTTGTTCATCGGTTTTCACTTGGTTAGCGGAGGAGCCGACTTTTCAGCAAACATATTATCCCCCTCCCCATATCCATCCATCCTTACTATTTCAACAGTTTTGCGAATACTAACAAATATCACTAACTATGAATACAAACACATTATGTTAGGGGAAGCTGCAGACAAGAACTCCAATTGAGAAAACCGGACTCTCGAATACGAACATTCTACACTGGTAAGGTAAGTTTTTTTATTTCTTGAAATGATGTAATTTATTAACTGTTGTTTATGTTATCGATGTATCAGCGGTGATAGGAAGAATTAAATAAACACACTAAATTCCTACGGAAATCAAATAGACACAAAGTCTAAGGCGGGGTTAGTTTATCAAACTCGGTAAAAGATACTCAAATAATAATAATTAATAAATCGGAAGATTCTCACCCTTTCTCTAAAAGAATCTATGGGTTACCACACGTAATACATTATCTTCTCTACATATGTGTGCATATTAAGTATGCAAACAGATGTAAAATCTAAAACAAAAAATACACAACGCAGATTATAGAAATAATGTGAGCTAAAATCTTAAATCTTGATTACTGTGAGAAAATCGCAGGGATTTAAGAAGATAGGGTAGGTTTAGCTAGATTATAAGGTATAGGGGTTTAGAAATCACGAGCCTGAGGTAGAAATAAACCGAAAGGAGGGTTGAGTCAGGCCATCATACCTAGTGGTGTGATCAGTAGGACATAAGGGTAGAATTATGAGCGTGGCTACGAGACAGGAGCTACGAGATTTAAACTACGAGGTAGAAGCTTAGAAAAGTTAATCAGCTAGGTAGGGTTCATCACAATTGGTGTCAAAAGCCAAGGGTGGCGGACCATTACAGTCTTCATGCAAATACAGACGCCTAAACTATCGCCCTAATGTATAAATCTTATCGCCTCTTTCACTAAACAAGTATAGAACGACATCAGTTAAAAAAAGTGATTGCTATGTTTCTTTTAATCGAAGCTATTTTTAGAGCTCAGTAGGTAGAACGTTAGCCCCTAGGCCGTCCTACACAATCGTTTCAGATTAGAAGAGCTATTAGTCTAAATAAAATACACAGTGTTTTGTTGCGAAGGAGTTTTGAAGAAGAAACCATTCGTAACAGTGCAGCTTAGTGCTATAAATCACACGTTAACATAATAATCGTGACTAAAAATTGCAAATACTCCAGAAAATTCCAATTCTCAGGTCAGCAGCGTCATCAGCTATCGGAAGGTTGAAGGAACCAAAGGGCACACGATATACTAAGTGCTTTCGGAGTTTCAGAACCTAAAGCCTGGAAAGGACCGCCACATGATTTAAGAATGATCACAGACGCAGCGGAATTTAGAGCTAAATTTAAAACTCACCTTTTCAGATAATCTTACCATAAAGTCAAAAGCCTTTCACCTTTACCTTCACAGCCCGCGTCATTTTAAATAACTAATTGTGTAAAAATGCAAGCAAATTCTTATTTGTACGCTTTTGTAAAGGTCATTTCATAAAAATTCTTCAGTCCTCTAGTCGTAGTTTCTCCAGTCTTCTCTATCTCTACATATATTATAAATTAAAATCCGCGCCTATCTGTCTGTCTGTTTGTGATAAACTCAAAAACTACTGAACGGATTTTCACCAATACATAGTGAGTCATGAGGAAGGTTTAGGTAGGATATAATTTGTAAAGGTTTTGTGTAAATTGGTTGAAATATATAATATATAAAGGAGAACATCTGTACGTGGTAGACGAGTGGGCTGGCAAGCGGGCGGTGTGGATTTGATTTGTATGCAAATCTTCAGTTTTATGCCGAGGTTGATGAAATTTTGCACATGTGACCTTCAAAACAAGAGAAAAGTCACTGTCTACATTTGAATTCGAAAACTCTGCGTAAAGCCCGGACATCGCCAACTAGTTCAAAATAAATATTATCTCTTCTTTTGGTACTAATCTTCTTATACATAAATGTAAAATCAACAGTAATGGGGGTAACACATGCTAAATCACGCAATATCCAGTGTTTTAAATATAATACCCTCCGCGTGCAAAGTCGTATCAACTCCAAGCATAAACTTTCTAATTAAAGTATGTGACCTCCCAGGTAAATATGTTTTCTGTATCGATTTGTAAATACTAAAAAAATACATTGAGCCTAAGATTTCATAATAAATTGTTTATCGCCCTTGTTCTGATTTTTCACAAAAACAACACTCCACAAATAATCCAATTTTATTATATTAAAAGAAAATATAAAATGGTCATACCTTCTCCCCAGGCATATATCTGAATATTTCTCTATCATCCTTGAACCACTTGGCGGAGTAGAGGCGATCGCTGCCCATATTGTAACGACAGCTGAGGGTGGCGTTCTCTCTCGGGTCTGCCAGAAGGGGCACCACGAGATCCACTATCTCGTGACCGCCGCTCGGACCTGCAACACATATTTACATATTACATCAGTAGGCTAAGTGGATCGCTTGACTTTATAAATGCTTTTCGGGTTCACACATTGGCATCAGGCGCATTTTATGGCAATGAAAATGTTTGCCAATAACAATTCAATTCAAATTTTAATTTCACGCCATCTGTTTGTTTTTTTAATTAAAATCAACATTTTTTTCGACGCTAAATCTCCACGTCTCCATAACAATGTTTTCTTCATCAGTCGTATACTTTTTTTATGTGAATATCTCTCAAGAATCCCAACCGTGAGACTAGGCATACCCAATTGGGGTATGTTGTGAGACTGAAGGTTAACGGGGAACGAAGTCGCGAAGATAAGGTGGGGAAGAGGAATGTTGGAAAGAGGAATATAGGGCAGTACCTGGCTATTCAGATTTTTTTTTCGCCTGCATACACTTGGTAATGAATATGTTGTTGATGATGTGATAAATATTGAAAGATAATCAACATACAAACATTATTTAATTAAAGCTGTTTGTCAGCGCTTCTCAGTTAGATTATAATCAAATATGCGTTGAATGTTTATTTTATTTTTTATACGAATATCGCACAAGAGTCCCAAGTGCTTCCGTCTGAAGCCAGCGAGACTATGGCATCCCCAATTGGGGTATGTCGTGAGGCTGAAGGTATTGGGGAGGTACCTGGCTATTGAGATCTGGTCACCAAACATGGCTAATGCCATTTCAAGCAACGTTTCAATTCGGAGTGGTGGTCTTACACCAGGGCAATACTGAGAGTATCTTCCACTCTGGAACGTGCCGCAAATATACAATATATTATTTTAAATGAATAAATTGTGAAATAACACAAATTAATCAAATAAATATTATTTGCCACGCTGGGATTCGATCCCTTGACCTTCGGTGTGCGAGTCAAGAGCCTTACCTCTGGACTCCGCCGGCCGTTAGATCTAGTCATCAAACACGGCTGAAGCCCCGTTTCAATTCTGAGTGTTGATCTTACACTGGGGCGATACTGAGAGTATCTTCCACTCTGGAACGTGCCGCAAATATGACACTGATTGTTTTAAGTGATATAATTGTAAAAACTCAAATCAATCAAATAAAATTTACTACTAAAGTAAATCCGCAGATTAACATTAGAAGCGGTGTTAGAGGGCGGTGGGCAAACCCAAATCGGCATAAGAATTGACGAGGAAGTGGAAGAGGCAGGAGTGGGGGGAGTTAATTAGGGAAATACATACATGATCGTTAGAAGAGGAAAAATGATTAAGTGGGAAAATATTCAAAAGGGGTATGTTCATATTTTTTTATGATTACAATGTGTGATCTTTTGCCTAATATCTTTGATTCATTTATTATGTCATAACGGTGACCGGCCAACTCAGAATGAAACCAACTCAGAAGCACATAAGAAAGGTCATTAAGAGTGATGATAAAAATTGGTTAAGTAGGTTAAATTAGGTTAGGGTTACCGGCTATTTTAAAATTATATTTTCACAGCTTTTAATGACCTTTCTGAGGTGTTTTCATTCTGAGTTGGCATGGAACCTGTCATAACAAAGCAAAAACCTTCCTTCAGGAGAACTATTTTTGGAATTATTCATTATTTTTGTTGAGAGCACTGAAAAGCAATTTCCAGGAAATGTGCTTATTACCGATTTAATTGAAAAATGATCAGTCAGATCAGAATGGGACACACGAACAAACGATCCAACTTTCTTTTTCTATCCACAAAATCTGCGATAGTGTTGCCACCTACTAATTCAAAGTCTAGTGTTTCGAGTATCAAAGAAACTTCAGATATAACATCAACACTACCTACAGTCGGCCTTGGAACAGAAATACCCAGTAAGGAAGTGAGGACTGTGAATACACTACCATACTTTTATATTTACAAATATTATAGTCAAAAGTTATCGTAGTGAGACACCATCAAAATAGCGTTAGTACATCCAATTTTTTTTAACCCACATTTCCCCCCTCCTCCTTCGTCTTTCAATTTCATCTCAAAGTCCATTTCACAAAAATATTACGGAAATTTGCAAAATATTTAGGCAATATGCTTTCCGTTTCCGCACAAAGTATTACGGGAAATTGAAAGCATTTAAATTTAAAAATAGAACTTATCTCATTTCGTATACCGAGCCATTTGTATTAAAATGAAAAGAATATCATTCAAGATGGAAACACAATATTTAAAGCGTTTTATTAGCATTTTATTAAGAAAACGAACGCAAATTCGCGATCAAACTATGCGAAACCAATAAATTAAAGACAACTAATAAATTATTTAGATAAATTCCGAGAACTTCAACGAATTTCTCAAATGTAGTCATTATATTATTATGATTTCTATAATTGAATTGATTTTGTATCAAATTGGTGAATGAATATAAAAAAAGGAAAATGAATATTATAAAGGACTAGCTTTTTTCCCCAGCTTCGCTCGCATAGTATTAGGGAGTTTCCATTCCGCCTCCTCCACCTTCCCTATCCCCACTCCACTCCACCCTGTCCGCCCCTCTCCGCCACTTTCCACCCCTCCCCCACACCTTCCCCGTCCCCCCCTTCCCCCCTTACCACACCTCCAAACCCGTTACATTCATTTTTCATACAGCTTGCGTGCCACCTATTACAATTTTTTCATACAAATTTCATAATGCCGGAGCTCTGAGCTATAGCCTTTATGTTATTCTGATGTATTAGTTAAATTATTATAAAGTTTCATTAAAATCTATTCAGTAGGTTTTGCGTGAAAGAGTAACAAACATGCATACATCCATACAAACTTTCACCTTTATAATATTAGTAGGATTCCAATAATAATTAATTATTGGAGAGAATACAGATTAATTAGAAAAATAAGGTAAAACTTTTGTAAATACAAAAACACTCGCAAGTCAAAAAATTGCCATTAGATTCATTTCTATTTACAATATGACTCACACGTTTGAGGTGAAAGATTTTACGTAAGCATTGTAGGACGGTCATCGATGACAGGTCCCAAACATAAATTGACTGAACCTGTGGAAAGAATGCCAGATAATAAGACACCGAATTGTATTAACACTTGGATGCTGTAGTGAAAAATAGGGAAATAAATAGAAAGAGTGATCGGTCAGTGCCTAAGTTGGCATCGCGTTTGGTTCCCACCCGAGAGTCGCGTTTTCGATTTCTCGACTGGCTAAGTCCTCATCACGATACAAACAATAATTTCAGCTTACTGTGATGGTAATAGGAGATTTTCAAATATTGTCAGGTTGTTCGTACCGGAAATGTTTGACTCTTATTAAAAAAAAAGATAAAAAGACTGTGATAGAGGATTGAATCAGGAGGATGAGAAGGACTGACGACTGGAAACGAATAGCGAGGTCAAATCCAACTTTAGTGAAGAATAATATCACACTAGTGTAATTTAAGAAGTTCTTAAGTGTAATTTAAAAAGTTCATTGGTATAATTTAAAAAGTTCATTAGTGTAATTTAAAAATTAATTTAATTTAAGAAGGCCATAAGTTCACTTATTTAAAAAAAATCATTGGAGTAATCTAAAAACTTCATTGGTGTAATAAAAAAAAAAAATTACGCCAGAGAGGAACTCTTTCGTATTTATTTTTATTTATTTATTTATTCTTAGTACATTTATGTTACAAAGGTATAATATATTGTCCTCCACACTAGGAGTTCACCTGTGTTGTGGAGGACATTTTTCAGAAGTAAATTATAAATTGTGAATAGTAAAACAAAAGAGTGTTAATAGCTACTATAAAGAAGAGAAACAATAAAAATCAAAATATAAAATCGACTTCAATTCGACAAAAATTTTAAATTAAAAGTTAGAAAGATTGTAGCCAGTTTCTTATGTTTTTTTTGTATTCAAAAATATTAGTTGTTTTATATTGTGTAGGAAGAGAATTGTATAGCTTTATAGCCTGGTATCTGTAGTGTTTTTGTCCAAAGGATGTGTTTGTTTTTGGTATTTGTAGTTGGAGAGCATGTCTTGTTCTAGTATTGCGAGAGTTTTGTGAAATGTTAAATGTGGATAAGTTCTTGTAAAGGAAAGTTAGTATTTATGGCTGCCTAACTTTACGGGAACCTAGTGTAGCAATTTTTATTATTATGACGACAAATCATTATGACCAGACGATTGGATGACATTTTGAGGAGTGTTATGAAAGGGACTGAATAAAGGGATTAGGTACGGATCCTGAAGAGGGCCGTATTAAATGAAGTGACAGATATGGAGCAACCAAAAAATGTCGTATCACGTATCTTAAGTTTAACTTTGTCATGTATTTAACACAGTGGCGGATAGGTACTGTCTATAATGCCCCTGTGAAAGACCGCCGTTCAGAATCAAAAAATTGCTTGAAATGTGTCTAGTTCTGAAATAGTTTCAAAACTAAACCCATGTCCCAATTCCGTCATTCATTCGTTATCCCTTTGTCTTCCTTCTTTCCTTGAAAGTCCCCACAAAAGGAGAAGATTTTACCTACCTACATGGTACACAAACAATATTGGCACCAAAATCTAAAATCACCTACATAAATGAGTTGAAAAATCGCAGTGATATCGTTCACATCTCGCCATTGAAATCTTGCTATTAATCGCAAAATTACTAATATAACCCCAAAGTGTCGGTAATTGTGACCAAATTGTGTCGTTATTGAAGTAAAGTGCAGCCATCACCAAGTCGGTCCAGAAACAGCGGATGAAAACATCAAAAGTAGGGACTTTTCCTTTCATTTGCCATTTCCTGTGTCTGAGTTGAAAACGCAGTCAATTGTCTTGTTTTCGCACAAAAATTAGATTTATAGTCCACACCTCTCTCGTGTCGCAACATTGGTCGTGATAAAATGGATTTAGCCGTGACTGTTTATTATATCTGAATATCCTTCCTCGTTCCCATCTCTTTACCTTCAGCCTCACAAATTACCCCACTTGCGGATGCAATAAACAATAAGTTGGGACTCTTGTACGGTATTCACATATAACGATTCCAAGAATACCTTTAGACTTTTCTGAGATCCTTCAACAAAATAATGGCAAACGTGCTGTTTAAATTTAAGAAACACATATTACGGATTATAATAAATAAACACGTAAAGTGTAACGTAAGGTATAATTACCTTAAGAGCTTACACAAACACCTTCTCATTAATCAGAATCACTATCATTAGACACAGATAGCTTGTTAGGGAGTCAGATTAAGAAAGGATGTACGTCTAGTGGAAGATGTGAGCAGGTGCGTTACACGAGACGAGTTAGATGGAATTTATAATCTCGTCACAAAGCAAATAATATAAGTACCACTACTCAAAGTCTCGAATTTGCATAATCAGTTCGGTGGAAATTTCTCGCAAAGTGCAGAAAGGAAAGTTTAAAATTGGTCGGATGGCTTCATACACAGATATAGATCACACAAGATTGGTGTTTTCCGTGGAAAAAAGGCCATATGAAACTTCTATAAAATCATAAATCAGTCGATTTTTAAGTAAGCCATAGTTTTTCAACTAAAATTTCTTTACGCTCGCTTGACTTGGTGAGGATGCTGGTGAAAGCGTGACGAGAGCTTTACGAAAAGTGTGATCGGGCGAGGCGAACGGTCGGGCCTTTACGCACGCTTGACTTGGGGAGTAAGCTGGTGAAAGCGTGACGAGATCGTTATGAAAAGTGTGATCGGGCGAGACAAACGGACGGGCGAAGCGAACGGAAGTTGAGAGAGAGATATAAATTAGAGAAGTTTTACTTCAGTCATGTGATCTAAAGCACACTCGTTTTTTTTTTACATTAGCTCCACACAGGAAAACCTGAGGAAAATAATTTCTATGTCATCTTAGGGGATGCTGTGTGCATGATCTTTTTAAGGAAGGGAATTATAGGAAGTTCTGGGAAGAAAGGTGTGAGGGATGGGTAGGAATCTGGGGGTCAGTGTATCCAAGAGTGATGGACGGATCAATCAATCCATCCATCCAACTGCATATTCTCGGCGATGGAATCCGGCTGAAAAGGTCGAAAGGCCTCCCTCAACAAGCCTCTATTGATCCGGCCCGCCATGCATCCGGGCACTCCTGCTAAGTCACCAAACGTCGTGAACCACTGGGAGTGACCTATGGCAGAGGTGTTGGTTATCAGTGTTATCACCAATAGTGATTAGGATAGTTCTCCATGGATAGGGATATTATTATATGGCTTTAAAGCGGGTGTTTTTTTTAATAACCTTAATTTAGGTTCGTACTATTTGTCATATTATTGTTCATTAATTCAGGCTAATATAATTTTGTAGCGCTAACCCGTAAAAAATCACGGAATATTATGATTATTAGGTTATGGAAGCTGTAAATACTTACAATAAAAAACACTTGTGTTTTCGGTAAATTCTGAATTCAAAAGTTAATCATTTATGATAAAGATAGAAATTCAAAGAATGTGTGAGTATTAACGACATAGATACAGGACTGGGCGGCGTTTTCATAATGCGCCGAATAGTACATTGTACGTTACAAATGTGATTGAGATGCTAGGATACGCTTACTCGCTACTACTAATATGACACGAGCTACTGTCGTGGGTTGTCTTTCTCACACGTAATTGTTTGCTATTTCGCTCTCTCAAATGGCGCAAAAAATCTTCGAGAAATAACCGAAATAATTTTATTTTGTATAATAATAAATAATTGGCATGTATTTCCGAATGAAATGTTATGCATTGGCTTTTGCTAGTTAGTGCTTGCCGTGTGATGGAAACATTTTCTCATCGCACACGAGGGCGTTTTGGTGCTTTTTCAATGTAATTTACTTACCAGTAGAATATTATAGAACTTCATAAATAAATAAAATAACTTAAGGCTCTGAAACCGGGCAAAAGAAGAAGATGGAGAGAAGCGAAATTACGAATGTTAGAGGAGAGCGCTAACATTTACAGCGACAAAATCGATGCGAAAATTGCGAAAATGTTTAATAAAACACGCCTCGTTTTAAATAGAGCAAAAATCTCGCAGGTAATGTCTTAAACAGCATTTAAAGAAACACTGTGAATTTTTTCATACATATAACTTGTAAAATAACTGAAACAAACGTGTTTATAACAATTTTTGGAGCATACTTTGCGATTTTTTCTATGGAGGAAATTTTATATAATTTGCGTTTCGGCGCGGGCAAAGTCTAGATATTATCTTCAAGAATAACATATATTTTTTAAGAGCTTCAAAACTTACCGTGTTTTAGGGGGGTATGTGAGAAATCTGTAGAAATTCGGGTTGCGGGCCCTCAATATAGAACCTACGCGACGCGTGGCAATTGAGTACTAAAACTACGAAATCGAAGAAAAATACAATTGCCTTGTCTTTGGCTTACTACTTTGAGATTTCTACCACGTGTCTATATATATATATTACTGAGGATCATTGTCTTGTACTTTTCGACTAAACACCGTTAGTAAACATAAAAAAATTATGACAACTGACATAAATTAAAACAAAATAAAAACACATTTCAAACCAGCTTTTATCTGCGTTTTCGCTCGCGTGGTATTACGGAGAAATTACTGTACAAAGAATTTTCTCACGGGAATGAAAAAGTGAGATAAAAAGTTATTTATATACAATAGTCACTAAAAGTTATCACGTGAAAGAAGAATAAACATACAATTATAATTATACACTTTGGAGTTTATAATATTAGTCAGAATTAATAAAAAAAATGGTACCTTCTACTTTATCGCTTGTCTAAATTTTTACCACAATCGGTTTCAGTGTTGAAAATTACTCTTAAATTCAAAAAAAGTTTAACGATTCATTAACATTGTCATAACCGAAATTTGTGTATTTCTGCCACAGGTCACCCCAAGTAGTTCGCTACGTTTGGTGACTTAGCAGGGGTGTCCGGGTTCATGGGATGAGGTTTGTCTAGGTGTTGGCGGCGGATACGTTTGCCCAAACATTGCGTGGCGGGCTGGATTGGAGGAGACTGATTGAGGGAGATCTTTTGACCTCTCCAGCCGGATTCTCCCGATCCTTCGCCTTGCACCGCAGTGTGAGGAATAGATTACGTCCGTCCCTCCTGGTCACACTGACCCCCAGATTCCTATCCACCCCTCATACCCTTTTCCTTCCCATATCTTCTTCTCCTTCCTTTCCCTTAAAAAACCCTCCCCACAGCATCCTCAAAGATGACATAGCCCCTAGGGAATTTTTTTTCCTCGGTGCCTCCTGTGTGGAGCTAGTGTAAAAAAAAACAAATCTTTATTATTCTGGATTTAATGACAAAATACTCGTACTTGACCGAACTGAATCAATCTTTTTTAATCAAAAGTATAGAAAATATCAATTGCTACTTTATTTATGTAGTTATTTCAAATTGTGAAATAGACTCGATGTTTCATGAATTTAGAAGAAAATTTGTCATATTTTTGTGAATTATTAAAAAAATGTTTATGCTCAGCCTACTTTGTAATTACACATACTGAAATATAAAATGAAAAAAATAACATCCTAAAAAAGCGTTTTTGGTGTCGAAATTTAACATTTGACAAATTTGTGTTCCAACATAAATTGGTCTTCTGTAATCGAAATTTATGAATGTTGTTGTTATAATTATTGTATTTTAATTTTATATTATACTAGCTGGTACCCGGCATGCGTTGCTATGCCATTTAATAAAGAAATTGTTTCTCACTGCGTGTCCTTTCCCATTCGTCCCGTTCCCCTTCCGCCTCCCCTTCTTCTCCTGCATCCCCTTCCCCTCTCGCGTTCCCACTCCGTCACCGCCACCTTCCCTCTCCACACTCCACTCCCCCTCCCCTTCTCCCCGTCCCGCGAACCCCCCTCCCGATTTCCCGTCCCCCCTCCCAGATCCCTCTCCCCCCTCCTAGGTTTCCCTCCCCCATCGCTCCCTCCCTCCCGCTTTCCATACATTTAGTTTTCAAACAGCTCGCGTGCCACCAATAGCAATTTTTTTAAACAAATTTCATAATGCCAGAGCTCACCAGAAGTTTTATACAAACCTTGTCCTGACAATAACGAACCCACAAAAAAAAGAATTATCCAATTTGGTGCAGTCGTTCGAAAATTATGCGCGTACATACATTTCGGCGATTCATTTTTATTTATATAGATAGATAGATAGATAGATAGGAGAAGAAGATAGAAGATAGAAGAAGAAGATAGATAGATAGATAGAAGATTTACGCAGGTAATGGGAAAATCACCTTTTCGAAAAATTATTATTAACTCACTATAATAGCGAAAATTGACTCAAAAATCGCAAAAAGTCTGTATCTTTAATGGCCCAAATTTTATTTTTTGAAACATAAATAAATAAAGTAAAAAACATCTGTACTAGATATTTCCTAAACCGATTCAAAAAATATTATAAGTATTTTGGCCAAAAATACAAATTAAAGTTTTGTATGAAAAAAGGGGTGCAGCCGTCCCTCTTAAAGAAGTTTCCTGAATCTATTCATGGTTTTAGAATTTACTTATTCGGTCTCAATTTTAGACATTGATATACATAAATTACAATAACATTACTTATTACATTTTTAATTTACTTTATATCTAAAAAAAACATAAACGAATAGACCCCTACTATTTTCAATTTTGATGTTCGAAAAAATTGCAGAATATTTATACAACTTTAGGTATGTAATTATTTTCTAAACGAATTTTTGTTTATTAAAGCATCATACTTCTTATTATTTTCCTGCCTATACGTATTTATTATTCCTATACTTTTTTATTATTCCTTCTATTATTGCCAATATTAGATAATCGACTTTATCCTTTCAGTCCTCTGAAAATTAAAAAATACTATACAAAGCATTCCTAATGCTATTTTCATCGGTGACCGGACCGCGTATTTACAATCCCTACCGCGTTTCAGTCGGTAGCGCAACTGTAACGTATTAGGGATTGTAAATACGCGACCTGCCTTCTCAGAACCACCTCAGAAAGGTCATAAAGAGTGATGATAAAAAATAAATGAAAAATGGTTAAATACTTTACGTTAGGTTAGGGTTAACGGCTATTTTAAAATGATTTATTTCATAGCTTTTAATGACTTATCAAAGAGTTGTTGAGATGGCATGAAACCATTTTCATCAATGATCTACAGGGTGATGCAATCAACATCAACAAGTTGTTTGAAAATAAACAAACAAACAAAGAAAATACTTATAACTGATAACAAAAATTGATTCTCGCTTTTACCTTCAACATTTACTTTCGGAGTAGGTCATAGGTAGTTCATTGATGGAATAGAAAACGAAAAGAAATTAACTTTAATATTTAAACCTGTCAGTGAACGTTATATCTAGAGTAATCTTCGACAATGGTTCTTGTCAAATCCGCCCGGTTTTCCGGGGAAATTATATTATTTATGCTAAGTTTTGATGGAAGACTTTCAACGCCCGGGATTTATCTCATTTGTAAGAGGAAGCGGGAGTCTGAGACATCTTTCTCTTCTCATTTTTCAACAATTTTGGTTTAAATTGTGCTTTTATGGCGATCATAAAAAGCAGCGGTGACTGTCGAACTTCGTAATTTTAAGAATTCTTTGACACTTTCAACATTTTTGTAGGCGCTTAACATGCCAGTTGAGGTTGCGGTACATAACGCACGTTTAATATAATATTTCAAATTGTCGCACCTAAAGTAATACAGAAATCATCTTAGATTGGGCAAGAGGGAACGTGGTGTTATTGTTTATTTATCAAAAAATATAGATAGCAGTGGCGGTCGGTGATTTCTTGTATGAGGGATGCTGAAGTATATACCTACCTAATATCAAAAATAAATATTTGTAGACTGGCCCACGAACAAAATGCGATTACTGACAATAATACTATGTCAAATTAGCTCTATAAATCTTTAATGCTTCCCATCCATTATTGCAGTTCTAAAATTAAATTAATTAAATAGATATTCGAAAGATATTCAACGTATTAATCGGCTTCAGTTATTCAAAGCAAACTTTTAAAATGGTCGTGCGAACAAATCTCCACGTACCGAATTAATCCACGCCTCTTGATTATGCTATTCTGTGCACTATGCATACGCGCATTAAAGTCGTTTTCTGCGCAATGGATGCTCCCACCGAATGCGTATACTGCTTCAGGCAAAACTTGGCAGCCAGAATTAAATGCGAATGCGCAAATATCAATTTTTTTCTAACATCGTGGATGCGGAATGAAACAGAGAATCCACTTTTAGTTGCAGGTATTGGTGCTTTTACGCGACATTCGACACAAAATGTTGTTATATGGATTTCGGCCCGGTCCGCTCGACGCGTTTTGTTGTTTTTGGCCGCTGAGGTTGGAACGGTGTCGTTAAATTGCAGTATTTATTGCTGTTTTGGGATAGAAAAAAATAAGCTCAATTTTTTTTAAATGTGGAATAAATAAATAACAATCATTATTATATTTATTATACGCCTAAAAAGTAAGGGAAGCGCCGCATCCACAGTATGTATGGAGGGAGGGACCGCGCCTGATAGATAGACAGATGACTGTTTCGATAGCTGTTGGAAGCTGACACTTTCTTCCGCGGAGTTCGGAATCTCTACCTATCACTGTTGGAATGAAAAAAGGGATGAAGGGGAAAAAATGGGATGTCCACCGAAAACAAGATGACCCTACCTTGCTGATGACGTCCTGGGGTCCCACTCGAGATAACTCCACGGTTGAAAGCACGTATCTTGCGCGGATCCGGGTTTCGACTATAAAGCGACGAGACCAAAGTATTTGGGCTGCCAGTACCGCGCGGTGTTGAAATTGCACTAATTTCGCGGTTAGGAATCAATCTTGAACCGGCGACAATAGCAAGATGGATATATCAGGATAGGTAGGTAAGACGGGAGGGATATATGGGAGTAGGTATAGATTTGCCCGAACAATAACTCAATCGCGGAATCGTGAAAGAATATTGTTGATTTAATAACAACAATGAATTTAATGGGTTTCTTATAGAAAAATATCAGGTAAACGGCAATCCAGCAAGTGGTAGTTTAGTTGAAGCTTAAGTGGTGAATAATAATAACTAGCTGAAGTCCAAGAGCTTTACGCACAGTTTTTCGATATCTCACGGCGTCCCCGACTTCTGCTACCATTCAAAATACTCTCCAAACACTCCTGATACTAATAATAATAATAATATTTAATAATATTTGGCTGATTTATAAAGCGCCGTTTTCGTGAAAAATCACCTCAAGGGCACTGTACATATAAGCATATAATCAAATAAAATTAATACGATAGGCTTACAACTAAGATTCAAAATTATAATTAGGGACTTACATCTAAGATTTACATGTGGATAGTGACTTACGACTAAGACTTATTACTACTGACATAAAACTAGTGACATACATGTATATTTACAACAGTGAATTAAAATTAGAGATTTACAATTAAAATAGGTATTTACATATAACAATAAATATTTTCAGTTTTGCCAGATATCTAATATTACCAAGTGGTCAACAAAACTCTACCGGTGTAGGTACAGACAGCTAACAAAGAAGTATGTTATTGCTGCAAGTCGAAGCAGTTTGAGGATTTTATATATGTATATATATACATATAAATATTTTATTCTACACATTTTACAAATTATTTTATACCCTTTTTCAATATTAATATTAATATTGTTAGCGCCAGAAGAAGAAGGAAGTTCGTACATAATATCACAATTTTATAACACAGTTGTGAAAATGATTTTAATGGATTTAAGGAAGGCATAAATATCTTAAATGTATGAATGAAATTAACCGTCGATCTCAATCGCAATAAGATAATTCAGCACTCAACAACGGATCGGATAGCAATGTTTGAATGGAATAGCGAATTTATGGAAATGAGTGTTTGAATAGGTGAGTTTTGAGTTTGGATCTAAATTCCGTTAGGCTAGTTATGCATCTTAATTCCATAGGAAGTTTATTCCAAGCCTCAGGGCCGGATACTCCGAATGCACGATCACCAAACTTAGTGTTCGGATTTCGCTTAGGTTCTTTCAACCTTCCAATTGCAGATGATGTCGCTGATCTAAGAGTTGACTGCCTTAGACCAATATTTTCCGGAATGCACAGTTCAGAGATATAGGGTGGAGCCATATCATTGATAGCATTAAACACCATCCAGCATAATTTGTACTGGATCCTTTCAGGACATTTCAGCCAGTGAAGATTTTGAAGGTGTTCAGAAATATGCGAAAACTTGGATACCCCAGTAATTAGCCGTGCGGCGGCATTGAACACTGATTGTAGTTTATCAGTTTGGCATTTAGGAAGTCTTGCATAAATGCCATTACAGTAGTCAAGACGTGATACTATGTATGAGTTCACAAGAAGCTTAGTTGCCTCTGTTGAGAGGTTCCTACGAACTGACTTTAGTTGTCTTAGATAGAAGAACCCAGTACTGACGGTCCTATTTACCTGACTTTTTAGCGAAAGGTCTGAATCCAGATAAACACCTAGAAGTTTGACGGTTGTTTTTGCAATTACGTCATTGCCGGAAATAGAAATGGGAGAGTTGTCTATTAAATGTTGGCGTCTATTCGTGGCTGCCCAGAGGAACTCGGTCTTTGTGGGATTCAACTTAAGTTTATTTGAGGACATCCAAAGGCTGATCGCTTCTAGACACTCAGTTATGCGAATTTTAAGGCCGTTGATCTCATTTGGTGTGCAGTAGAAGTAGACTTGCTGATCATCAGCATAACAGTGAGATAAGAGACCAAATGACTCGATAATTGTTGCGACATCATTTGTGAATAGAATGAAGAGAAGTGTACCCAAAACTGATCCCTGAGGTACCCCAGAAGACAGTTTTGTGAAGTTAGACTGTTTGTTTCCAACTTTCACTGCTTGAGAGCGATTGCATAGATAGGATTGTAGCCATTTTTTAATGTTAGACTGTAAACCAAATGTTACTTCTAGTCTCTTAATGAGAAAGTCGTGGTCAATGGTGTCAAATACAGCACTCATATCTAAAAGTGAAAGAAGTGCCAACTTACCTGATTCTATCGCAAGGGTTATATCTGACAGGACACGAAGTAATCCGGTTTCTGTTGAGTGGAACTTCCTATATGCGGATTGATGATCAGTAAATAATTTGTTCACGCTTAAGTGGGAAGTTATTTGAGATGCAACAATTTTTTCAAGAAGTTTCGCTACGAAAGGCAGATTTGACACAGGTCGATAGTTACCAAATTGTCGGCATCAAGCTGCGGTTTTTTTATGATTGGAGTGACTACTGCAGACTTAAGTGGTTCTGGGAAGTCACCTGTACTTAAAGACTTATTAAACACGTGAACCAGGAAGGGAGCCAACACGTTGCTACATTTCTTGAGAAGCCAAGTTGGGATAGGGTCAAGAACACATTGTTTATTTGGCGAACTTAAAATTAACTTTCCTACTTCTTCTAGCGTTGTAGGTATAAATGATGACAGGGAACATTTGGAATTGACTGTAAATATTGGCGGGGGGGCAGAGGACGTGGAAGCGCGAATGGCTTCTATTTTTTCACAGAAAAACTTAGAGAAGGCCTGCGGAGTAATGTCTGTAGTAATTTGCACGGGATTATTGGCGATGATAGTCTTAACTGAGTTCCAGAGACGTCGTGGATTTTTTCGCTCAGAATCAATTTTGTTGATCCAGTATTCTGATCTTTTGGAGCTTACTTTTCTTCTGTACTCTATCTGAGCATTAATCCACTCATCTCGTGGAGCGACGTCGGGGTTTCTTCGGTATGCCCTTTCTAGTTTACGCATTATCCTCTTCTGACTCCGACACTCTTCATCGAACCAGCCATCAGACTTCCTAATTTTCCGCGTTTTAGAGGTGTTAGGAGCATATTTATTTAATAAACTTGATAGTATTTTATTATACTCCTCGATAAGTTCTATCGTCGTCTTAAATTCCCAAATGCTTTCTATGCATAAAGATGAGATTTTTAGTTCCTCGAGGAAATTGTCGAAATCGAATTTACGCCATTCCCTTGAATTTATTGTTATATGGAACTTTAGGCGGGTTGAAATCAATTTCAGCGCGGACAAGACGATGATCCGATAAACCTATGTCATGAACTTTGGCTATTATTGGTGGGCCCTTACACTTCGATACTAAAATGTCTAATACTCCACCAGCGTCATGAGTTGGTTCGTCTACCCATTGGCGGAGTCCAAAGCTATCCAGTAAGTCAATGAATTTGACAGCATTGGGTGACGTCTCACGCTCAAGATGTATATTTATGTCACCCGTGATGATAAGAGTTTCAGATAGTCCCACTGCCCATTCCAAAAAACACGACAACTCCCTAAAAAATTCCACACAGATCGGTTTCGAACCAGGACGGTACAGCGTTAACAGCATAAATGATGATCCCGCAGAAGAAACACGGCACCCAATGTACTCAAAAGTACTGAATGTACCGTTTGCCACCTTGGTAGGCCGCAGTCCTTGTCGGGCTATAATCACAACACCTCCGTAATTCACGTTCAAAATATTTTTAGAGTGTTCCGTAGCTCTAGGTCGAGCCTCCTCCAGAACAGTGTACCCAAGAGCTTGTAGTTTCTTGATCGCATACGACTCGCTGTTTTCGTGCCAGCTTTCCGTCACGGTGAGTATGTGGAGCTTACTATCTTTGAAAACATCATCCACATCTTCTAACTTGTTGTTAAGAGATCGTGCGTTCCAGGAACCCACCGCAAGCCGCCTGCTTCTAAAATTGGCATGTCGTTCTGTTCGTATGACTTTCAAGTTGGGGCAATTATCATGAAGGGCTTCAGAAGCTAGGCTGCTTCGTTCATCGGTTGGTACGACCACTTGAATTCCCTGTTCTGACGGTGTTTCGCTATTATTACAATCCGTATTAGTTTGTGGGTGTTGTACCTTTGTGCGTACATATTTTTTATTGTTTTGTCCACCACGACAACCTCGATATCTAGTTTTTACATTCGGATCACGCACAAGGTTATATAAAGTTACTTTTGCAGCAATTGTAAGTGCGCAAATAAATACACAAATGGACCAATTTTCGTCAAGAAACACATGTACGTACATATTTTTTAATGATTTTATTGAAACTAAAATTAAAATTCTAAAACATACGTTTGCTAGATTATGAATTGATTTATTTTACTGCATGATTATATTATTTGAAATGGGTGTGGTATAATACAAAATCTTATTTGAAAATTTAACAAATCTGCCAACGACCTATGGAATAACCTTATTATATTAAAAATTTAAAAAAATTCTCAAAATTTATTACACGCGAATGCTAGGATAAAAGAACAATCTTTCGAAATCCATTTATAATTTTTTGTAGAAAAGAGTCAATACGTCTAAATTTTGATTTGAAAATGACATATTTCTGGTTTTCTCTGGTAATGCTCTCTTAAGGGAGTACAATTTTCTACCGGGGGAATTCGTTCTTTTTTTCTCGTGAGATGTTCGATTCTCAATTCTATAAAACAGGTATCTTGTTCCAATATTCAACTATCTCCTAGTATTACTTAATAATATTTTTTTAGTTAATCTTCCATCGAGGGAGTTAGGGAACTTAGATCCTAGACACTTAATGTCAAGAGTTCCATTAATCTTCTCCTGTGAGGATAAGGATTGTCTTTGGGATTAATAATATCCTTTGAACTGACGGACACTAAGCGCATAAGCTCTTTATTCTTGTAAAAACCTTCCTTTCATGTCGACGCTGTGCCTTGGGGAAACTTTAAGGACAGAACTAATCGCAGGTAATTTAGTGCATCATTATCTTTCAAATTGACAAATTTTAAGTAAAATTTAACACTTCATAATTTATTTCGTAAAACCTCACCAATTGCTACTTTGCTATTTGAGAAGTATATCGTTATTAATCAATGATTATATAAGAGCTAGTCTTACGAATAAAAATGAATAGTTTAATTACAATTATTAACCAAATGTACGAGATATTGAATATGTTCAAGGTTAGGTGACTGCATTTTGTCCATCATGCAATTTGTAGGTATACAAAACAAATCAATAACGGCTATTTACTTCCTTTGATTTATCTAGACCTCAAAATGAACTTTCAATGTGATAATAATAATAATATAAACATTAATTTAACAATAGAAATTTACATATTTATACAATTTATTTTATTCTATTGACAAAAGGGTCACTAAACATTAAGGATTTCTCCCGGAATGCAGCTGGTTATTTATAATACGTTGCTGTGGCTAACTAAACACGACGCCATCTACTGGATTATCCAACCTTTATAATCACCACCATCTTTGAGTTCACCGCGAAGAGACAGACAGACAGACGCCGCGGAGGACTTTAATTTATAATACCTAGAGATGGTGCGTAAGATTATAATAATGTGCATGAAATGCTTGAGGTAACTAACGTATTTAAGTTGATAAGGATTAATACTGTATCAGTCTAAATAACTTTCCAATTACCGCATTGTAGTGACCATTTTTTTGACAGAATGGGTATGGTAAGCTCTCCGTAAAAGATAGACATCACGAACAGGCAGACAGACAGACGACACGGAGGACTTTAATTTATAAAATGTAGAGAAGATGTAGAGATAGCAAGCTATCCGTAAAATATAGGTATATGCCATCGTGGACTTATTTGTAGATCTATAAAAGAGGAATATCCCTCCATGCATTGTTTTATTATATCTCAAAGGGATTATGCAGTGTTTTCGATGAAAGCTACCAGGCGGCTTGACTTTTTCCGACGATTCTAACAATTATCGTTATTTTTCAACTAATTTGCACATAACCTTAACAAATTATATACCTAAACCTTACCCACGAATCACTCTATCATTGGTGAAAACGCATTAAAATCCGTTAAGTAGTTTTTGAGTTTATCGCGAACAGACAGACAGACAGACAACGTGGAGGACTTTAATTTATAAAATGTAGAGAAGTAGAACGTTAACACAACACGAGATTTTGTCAAATTGAAGGTATGTCCATTCCAAAAATTACAAAAAAAGCTGTTCACTTATCTTGTACCTACTACATTTAATAAGACGCCAAGGCATTAAAAAGCTTATTAAAATGTACTGTACTGAACTCAATAAAATCCTGAAAAATGGTGAAGCACCTATACATTAGTATCCATTGATTGTATGCATGTAGTCTGGCTAAAATATTTCTATGAGTTTAAGTGTTGCATGCCTTTGAGTTTGTGTATACCTACGAGTGCATTGCCTGCAAGGGCGGATCCAGGATTTTTTCTGGGAGGGGCACTAGGGGCGGAAGTGCAAAAAGAAATAAACTTGAAGTATCATACTTCAAGTTTATTTCTACAAGTTCAGGTATTTATAGGAAGGTTTATGAAAGTGTCAAAACAATTGAAAAATTAAATGTTTAGGTAATAAAGACAGTTTTCTATACTGTGATGGAATCTCCACAGTACACAAAAATATCGTCTGGGTTGCCATGTTATATACATCTATCTGTCTATTTTATGCTTTTGTTTTGTAGTCATTAGAAATGTTACTCTGTATTGTGGTTTCTTGATATATGTGTGTTTAATGGTAAAATGAATATCGTGAAATTGACCTGGTAATACTTGTGGAATTAAATTGCTTTTGCAGTTGAGCGGGTGCTTATAATTACGTTTCAAAATATTTTTATCCGAATGATTCTCCCAAAATATTTATGGAGTAGATAAATACTTTTTAAAAAATTAGTATGAAGTTTTTATTCAAGCTGAATTTGACTATCTATACTGCGACTCCACTGTTAATTGGCGGTAAATGCTGCAGAGCAAAGCCCACGCAGCCCTCGAAGGACCAGTCTCGAAACTACGTGAAATCGCTAAGTTATATGGGACGATTAAATAGCATACACTCGCAAAAACTGATGGATAGTCAGTCGATAGTTCAGATCTGTGCTTTTGGAAAATTAGATAAGCACAGATTGGAATAAGGAAAATAGGACTCACCGTTGCAGATGGGGCCTCACTGAACTCCAGTTTTGGTGCACACTTATCACTGTTTATTTAAAAATCGCAATATTCTTACAGTAAGAGGTTACGATACATGCGCCCTGTCTGAGATGTTATTTTGTTCTGAGCAGGAAAGCACACTGTCACCTCTCCAAAGTTGAGTATTTCTTGCAACAATTTTTATGGTGACATTTGGGAAGGAAAGATTAGGTAGGTGGGATAAATTCAGGATTTTGACATATCTACCCACCAAGTCTGTGAATTCAATACCCAATCAATCCCATATAAAGATGCGCAAACAGGTATCCTCCTGGTTCGGCAGTAAAACATTTTATAAATTATTAATATTAAACCGACGTCGGGCTCTCGGAGCAGCCTGACGCATTTTTGGTCGGTCTCGTTATAATTAATTAATTAAGAGGGATGGTTCACACTTTCAGCCCTTAAAAGTGTCAAATAATATTCCTCGCTGAGTGTGAGCTGCGTAATTATACTCAAAATAATTTTACCGTGAGTGGTGTGGACATAAAACCGTTATTAAGAATATGTGCAAAATAATATTGTGAAACGTATTGTAAACGAAGTGAACAGTGTAAACACAGTGTTTTAAAACTCGAGACTAGCATAGAACATTCACCAGATGTGGTCATCTGTTCGACCCTTGGGTGCCTGCCTGCCGTGCCTCTTGACCCCCGCCTCATCCCCGCACCAGTATGACTTGTCCGGTGCGTCGCGCATCGAGAAGGCCTTTCTCAGAAACGCATGAGTCCTGCAGTCTGCACCCCTAGCTGAAGCGGCCGTTCTCAGAAGGATAGAGAAATAAGAGAAAAAAAAATAAGAATATTATCATCTAGTGACCTCTGTTCCCCTAACTGCAGTCCCCGCTGCCCCACCACCACCCGCCACCACCACCCGCCCCGAGCTCATGGAAGGATGACATCGGATTCAAATGGAGTGGTATTACTTATAAGCATTTTTACAGTGATATAAATGCGACCCCCGCTGCCCCACCGACCGTCGCGACGCGGAAGGATGACATCGGACTCTGCCCGCTAATTCTGTTCTTGATAGAAAGTGATTTACTTATAAACATTTTACAATGATTAGACATTATACGAAACATTTTGGAATGAACTTTACAAAGATATAACATTTTACGAAGACATAAATAATGTATAGTGATAAGACAGTATATATTTTCTTCAGTGTTAGTTATTTTTAGTAGTTAATATTTAATTAATAGTAGTTTAAAAATGGCTAATGTTAATATTTAATAAATATTAGTTAAAAAAAAAACTCAAGTGAAAGTGGATTAAAACAATAAAATTAATAATAATAAACCTTTGACAGTGACAAGATACACACACATATATATTTTTTTCTCTAGTGTTAATTTCATGTCGTTTGTTGTTGTTTTTCACAATAGTCGTTATGAATTTCCGGTTTATTATGGTTGTTTTTGCGTATGTGTAAGTTAGATTAAGTTTGGTTAAGTTAGATTAGGTTATATTAAGTTAAATTAAGTTAGATTAAGTTAGATTAAGTGAGATTATGTTAGATTAAGTTAGATTAAGTAGAGTAAGTTAGATTAAGGATGTAAAGCTAGTTTGTAAGAAGTAGTCCGTGGGAGGGAATGGCCGACACAGGTGTCGATGAGACTCGCTATCCATCACATCGCCAACCCTTCGGTGGCGCAAAGAGGAGGACGGAACGTGAGCAATGCCGAATTGGCACATGGAATATAAGAGGAGGGATGGAAAGAAAGATGAATGAATTATGTGATACAATGAAAGGCAAATGTTTGGACGTACTTTGTATAACTGAGAGTATGAAAAAGGGGAGCGGTACATTGCAGCATGATGATAAGTTCGTCATCTGGTCTGGGAGACCAGACACGGAGAGGGCTTGTCAGGGTGTTGCAGCGCTACTGTCTCCCAGAATGGTTGAATGTATGTTGCAGTTTGAATGTGTAACTCCAAGAATAATGTGGATCCGATTCAAAATTGGTTTAACAAGGGTGTTTCTTATTATTTGCTATGCCCCTGTTAATTCTGAAAGTGACGAAGTGAAAGATGATTTTTGGACTGGTGTGAATGATGTTATGAGACTAAAAGAGTTGAATGAAAGGATTATTATGGCGGGCGATTTGAATGGGTGGGTCGGTATTAGACGTGACGGATTTGATTCGGCCTTAGGTATGTTCGGGGATAAAAGAACGAATGATAATGGGAACAGAATACTTGAGGTATGTTTAGAGTGGAACCTTTTTGTGTCGAATACTTTCTTTGATTATAAAGGTATCCATCAGTATACGTGGAAAAGAGGAATTGAAAGATCAATAATCGATTTTGTAGTAATTGACTCTAGGTTGAGAGCCGTTACCGAGGACACAAGAGTTTTCAGAGGGGCTGAGGTTGAAACTGACCACTTTCTGGTGGTGTCAAAAGTAAACCTCTTTCGCGGCTGGCGCTCTAAGGTGAAAACGGTATCAGCTCCAACTAGAATCAAAATAGAAAAACTACAAAACGAGTATGTCAGAAGTGAGTATGAGAAGTGTGCAGAAATGAGATTGAATGAGAAGGAAATGAACGGTCTAAGCATAGAGGAAACATGGAACCACATTAAGGTGAGTCTATGCGAATCTGCTAGAGACGTGTGTGGAATAAGTAAGCAAGGTAGGAAAAAAGGTGATGCATGGTGGGATGATGAGATCAAAGCACTGGTCTCAGAGAAGAAGAAAGCATGGTTACATCTGATAGCGACTGGCAGTGTTTCAAGCGAAGAGAGAGATCGAGCGAAAGAAGTGTATAAGGTATGCAAGAAAAGAGTAAGTGTTGGGGTGAAAGAACGGAAAAAACGCCTGGAAGAAGAAGAGGGAATCAAAATGACAAACCACTTCCAAGAAAACATAAAACTGTTTTGGAAGGAGGTCAAAAGATCCCGGAGTGGACCAGAGAACGGAAGCATGAAAGTGATAAAATCGAAAGATGGACAAATGTTGACGAATGAGAATGAAATTAAAGAGAGATGGATGAAATATTTCGAGGAGGTCTTCGAAAGTAACCCGAGTGACTGTGATCCAAGCGGTGAATCGGTTATGAACGATGATGGAGTGAATGTTACCAAAATCAGCATGGATGAAATAAAAAAATCTATTAAATGTATGAAAAATGGTAAGGCTGTGGGTTTCGACAATATTGCTGCCGAATACTTTAAAGGAGATAGCCGTATTATTCTCACATGGTTGTGCAGACTTTTTAACCAATGTTTAGAGGAGGGTTACACGCCATTAGATTGGAGAAGGGCTGTAATCATGCCATTGTACAAAGGTAAAGGGTCACGTATGGAATGTGGGAATCATAGGGCTATTAGCCTTCTTAGTACAGTGGGCAAGTTGTATGGTAGAATATTGATTGAAAGGGTAAGAATGGAAACAAAAGATAAAATATGGGATGTGCAAGCTGCTTTTATGAGTGGAAGGGGATGCATGGACCAGATTTTCTCATTGCGTATGCTCACTGAAAAGTTTCTTGCAAAAAAACAGAAACTCTTCTGTGCCTTTGTAGATCTACAAAAAGCATACGACCGAGTTGACAGGAAAAAGCTATGGAAGGTATTGTCCAAGTATGGAGTGAATAAGTATCTCATACAGGCAATTGCGTCTCTGTATGAGGGAAGCGTTGCATGTGTTAGGGTGAACGGCGATTTTACGGGGTGGTTTGACATCACAAAAGGTGTTAAACAAGGCTGCGTAATGTCGCCGTGGTTATTCAATCTATATATGGATAATTGTATGCAAGAATTGAAAGAGATGGGATTGGGTGCGAAATTGAGTAATCTAGAAGTATGTTGCCTGTTGTATGCTGATGATGCGGTGCTGATATCTAACAGTATGGAAGATCTACAGTCTCTCGTGTCAAGAATGAACGAAGTATGCATGAAGAATGAGTTAATGATGAATGTAAGTAAGTCTAAAGTCATGGTGTTTGAAAGAGAGAGTACGAAAGCAGTATGCAATATAGTTGTGAATGATGAATACTTGGAGCAGGTGGATGAGTTTGTTTATTTGGGAAGTATGTTTACGAGAGATGGGAAGGCTGATAGAGATATTGAAAGAAGGGTGAATGCAGGTAACTCTATTAATGGAGGACTGAACGCCGTTGGCAGCAACAAAAAACTGTCCAAAGACGCGAAACTAGCCGTCCATAATGGAGTACTGGTACCTACCCTGATGTATGGCAGTGAGGCATGGAACTGGCAGAGGAAGGATGAAAGTAGACTGAACGCTGTAGAAATGAGATCCCTGAGGCGTATGTGTGGTAAAACCATGTATGATCGTGTGAGAAATGTGGAAATCCGCAAAGAATGCAAGGCTGATGTAAGCGTGATGAGTAAGATCAAGAAAGGAACGCTCCGATGGTTTGGGCATGTAGAGCGAATGAACGAGGAAAGGAGTGTAAGGAGAATATATGAAGCAAATGTGAATGGTAGAAGAAGTCGAGGACGCCCAAGAAAGACATGGCACGACCAAGTGAATCAGATACTTGAGTCGGGCCATGTCAAGAGTCAGAATAATAGAAGAGAATGTATGAGACGTTGTATGAATGTAAACGAGGCAAGGAATGTGTGCCAAGACCGGGATGTTTGGCGGTCCGTCCTCTCTGCCTACCCCTGCGGGGAAACGGCGTGATGGTTAGTTAGTTAGTTATTAATATTAAACGTATAATCTGTACTAAAAACAAACAAAATGATATAATAGCCTTACGGATAGTGTAACCGATAGCTTACGCTCAAAATTTACGTTCGACAGTGTGCCCTGCACTATCTCCTATAAACATTCTTCCATCGGACTATTTCCCTTCATTAAAATTCATTATTTTCGTAGTAAAAACTCTAATTTTCTTCACAAAAATGAGCTTGTCTAACGAAATTAATACGCTTAGCGAGTTATTCAAGTACTAATATATTCATCACAACAAATACAGTTCTCCAAGTACTATTATCCTGGAAATGAAACATTTATGGTGCCAAGTGAGATTATTTTTTTAAAAAATCGGCCTTTTTCGTACAAAACTTAAATTTGGATTTGAGACCTAAATCCCTAAACTGAGTAATTATCTTGTAATCTGAAGACAGAGCAAATATCCACTGCGGATGTAGGCTACTTTATTTACGCACCAGATTTAAATGTCCGGGTTAAATTTTCCCCACAGGAAAAACTAAACCCTTTCACACACTTCCCCAAATGATTATCTAGTCAACCCACGCTATGCAATTGCACTATATAAGTATTATATATACAAAACAATACAAGAACAACATGTCAACCTACTAGAGACCGAATGGGATATTTTCATATCAGAGGGTTCGGCTCTGTGGCATTTCTAATTGAACCTATAAATCCTACTGATCCCTCAATATAAATATTTAAAAAATCTTTTGTAATCCTACATGTATTTAAAATTACTGATTTTTGCATTTTATATACAAATTCTTTGACAAATCTAATATGCTTAAATTTTGAATCAGATTCCTAGGTATTATGCCAGTGGCCGAAATAACAAATGGTATTATTTTTATAGTCCGAGAATGCCAAATTCTTTTAATCTCATTTCCTAAATCTGTGTATTTTTTTTATTTTTTCAGAAATAGTTTTTTGAATATTACAGGAATTTGGAATAGCTACATCAATGATATAAGTTATTTTTTTAAAATTTGTCATGTAAAACTTTATCAGGTCTATTATGACTAATTGTTCTGTCTGTTAGTATAGTTTTATCATAATATATTTTATAAAATTCATTTTCTAAAAATGAATTTGGTTCATATTCATAATATGGTACTATATTACGGCAGTCAATCAAGTTATGTTTACAATTTTTTGTATTTCTTGGGCATTAACTATGTAACAATTTCTAGACATTTTGTTTTTTGAAGAGTTTTATTAAATGTACATTTGTTACTTAAATTTAATTTTTCCGCGACCGGGATATACACTTTAGAATGTAACGAATGTGAGGCACAGTATGTAGGTATGACAACTAGAAATTTCAAAACTAGAATCAGGGAACATGAACTTTGTTTACGAAATAATAATTACTACGAATTTGTGAATCATTTAATAGAGTCAGGCCATAGCTTCTATAAAGAATAAACAAAATTTAAACATTGCAATATAAATTCATACTTTAATCTTTGCGCTTTAGAAACGCTCGAAATAAACAAAAAAATTAAATCTAAAATTAATTTAGTGAATAAAATAATAGCCCAGTCATTCCGTAGTTAAAAGGGCCTTTAGCTTGCAAAAGGTCATGTAGTAGCGATTTTGATATATGTTGTTAAGATTGATACTCTAAAGAAAAAAAAAAGTTTTCGACCTCGGGAGGGTCGAGCTCGATCCACCATCTTGGATTGAAGGTCCCAAAATTCGGTTTTTTCAAAATAATTATGAAATGGTTGATTTTACAACCAAGTTGTTCAAGGTAAACTTAAAGAAAACTAAATTACGTACATTTTATTTTCAGAGTTTTTTTTTGTAAGTCTAATAGGTAACGAGTTACAGTGGCGGAAATGTGAATATTTTTCTAAAAAATGATGAAATTCCCAATTGGTGTTATTTTTTCGGGTTATTCATTACATAACTAGCTGTTAAAAACCCGCTCCGTAGGGTTTTACTGCTAGGCCCTGTTGGCAGCTTTTAGTTTGGCTTCGCCCAGTTAGTGTTGGTGACCATTTTATACATAATTATATCATATAATATATTTTTTATCATATAATTATAATAATTTTGTTAACTCATTTCTACACCACCATGAGGTAGAGAACATAGCGCATTTTTTTATTGTGATATCCCCTGTAGGTCTACTCCACAGATATACCAGCGATGGTAGATTTCGAAATTATTTTATATATTGGCTTTTGCGTAATGAATTTTTTTGTTGATGCCGGTTGGTTGATATCGACATCTTAATAACAGTCTTCATCAATGTCATCATCTAATTCATTGCCTGTGGTACTGAGATTCTGGGCTTCCATTGACAAAATCTCTTCATCTTCTTCCTCGACATCGATATGAACCTCTGGCGAATTTCGGCATGTTTGACCATTACAGCACCCACACACAATAGAACAATTCAATCCAGCTTTCCTGCAGCCACATGCAACGCCGCATCCTTTTTTACAATTACATGAAATAAATTTCAATAAAGTCTCAGGTGCTGGTTTCTTAGTCATTCTTACTGGAACAAGCCCGTTGGTGCCACAGTACTGGTTTCCAGCCCCAGTTTTCTGGATTTTTTTGGATTCTATACCATTTTTGGACTTGGTGGTACGTCCTAAATGCATGGTACCGTGCAGCGTCGTTCGTTGGTGGCAAAGAGGCAAGATTGAATTTGCTTTTTGTTGTTGACTTTGCGAAACGTTGGTAGCGGACTTCTTCCAAGGTTTCCTTATCCATGTCACCCCCGTACAAAA
This sequence comes from Limnephilus marmoratus, assembly GCA_917880885.1. NCBI lineage: Eukaryota > Metazoa > Arthropoda > Insecta > Trichoptera > Limnephilidae > Limnephilus > Limnephilus marmoratus. Next base: position 45,236,589 of record OU862922.1, read on the forward strand.
CAACAATAAAGCGTGTTCCTGCATCTGCTATGCCTTCTGGTTTTGCATCATGTTGTTTGAAGATTCCTATTATGGCATTGAGTCTTGTGTCGTTCTGTACAAGTGAACAAAATTTTGTTTTTCCTTGGTTGAAGAAGGACGATGTTGTATCGCAGCCACTAAAGGCAAGGAGAAACAGAATATTCTCAGCCGCTTCTTTTTATTTCACACTATTCGCGGAATACAGTCTTTCAAAAGTTTTGCCTCTCCCGGGTTTGCGAAGATATATACTTCTTTCGGGTGGTGCCAATGCTGTTAGCAGAACTAGGAGATCCAACGTCTTCGCCAATAACGAATACAGCGTCAAATGATGAACACAAGGAAATCGCAGTATTGACAATCAACTCATCAGCATCTTCTTCAGCCTGCTTAACTATAAAATCAGCCTGTATAAATTGCTTTGTAAGCATCGAAATCAGACGGACTTTGTTATTTTCATTGGCTAAAAAACGTTCTTGTGAAACTTGAACTGGCATTGTTTCTTCGAAAAGAACATCTGCAGACATATGCTTCTTCGATCGGCGAAGTCTTTCTGCGGTTTTTGTATTTTTTTTCACCATCATCTAGCGGATATCCATCGAAAACAATAACTGCATGTGATCCATAGTGATGTCTTACATAGTGAACGTACTTCTCGCAAATTGACCCAAAAAAATCATTACGATTCCATACAACTTTATATAAAAGGTATCCTCCATCCACAACATTAATTTTGCTACCTTCAAGTTGCACGCCTTCTGGAAGTTGTTCAAAAACACCATAAAATGATGATTTCGTACCTTTGCGCATTCCTTCTTCAGAGAAAAGCGACAAAGGAAATGGGGCGAGTTCGAATTTAAGGTAATCCTTCAATTCTCCGTCGGATTTCTTCAAAATACACATTCTCTGGAACAACATTAGCGGGTTGTAAAATGTCGATATCAAACAACCGGCATCAACAAAAAAATATCATTACGCAATAGCCAATATATAAAATAATTTCGAAATCTACCATCGCTGGTATATCTGTGGAGTAGACCTACAGGGGATATCACAATAAAAAAGCGCTATGTTCTCTACCTCATGGTGGTGTAGAAATGAGTTAACAAAATTATTATAATTATATGATAAAAAATATATTATATAATATAATTATGTATAAAATGGTCACCAACACTAACTGGGCGAAGCCAAACTAAAAGCTGCCTACAGGGCCTAGCAGTAAAACCCTACGGAGCGGGTTTTTAACAGCTAGTTATGTAATGAATAACCCGAAAAAATAACACAAATTGGGAATTTCATCATTTTTTAGAAAAATATTCACATTTCCGCCACTGTAACTCGTTACCTATTAGACTTACAAAAAAAACTTAAAACATAAAATGTACGTAATTTAGTTTTCTTTAAGTTTACCTTGAACAACTTGGTTATAAAATCAACCATTTCATAATTATTTTGAAAAAACCGAATTTTGGGACCTTCAATCCAAGATGGCGGATCGAGCTCGATCCTCCCGAGGTCGAAAACTTTTTTTTTTCTTTAGAGTATCAATTTTAACAACATATATCAAAATCGCTACTACATGACCTTTTGCAAGGTAAAACTACGGAATGACTGGGCTATAATAGCGCCTTGCCAATCTCCTTTACTAACCATGTTTCCGTATAATATTGACTCCTCCCACCGCTTTCCCTCTCCCCCCAAAATTATCCCTCCCACTACTCCCACCTAATTAATCTTTGGTACTTGCATTTAATTTTTAAGTTAGTTTTAATTCTGCTCGTGAATGATACGGTTGTATCGAAACCGGTCGCGGAAAAATTAATTTAAGTAACAAATGTACATTTAATAAAACTCTTCAAAAAACAAAAAGTTATGTTTAATTACCAAACTTTGGCGAATTATTTTTAAAACCTGATTGTGCCTAAATGTATACTCGGACGGCGCTAATATAGAACATCCCGATATAATATGTTCTATAGTTTCGGGAAAAGCCAAACATTTTCTACATAAATCATCAATTTGATTTATATCTTTGATTATATGCTTTCTATAATTTTTAGTATTAATGACTCTATCTTGAATGGCAAGCATAAACCCTTCTATTTCTGCGCTCAACTCTCCAATACTCAACCATTTGTTTGACGAAAGTTTGTCAACATACGTTTGGTTGAGATAATTGAAGTGTTTTGCGTGAATAATTTTATTTGACCAGGAATCTAATAATTCCTGGTTAGTATTTATAAGAATGTTGGCATTCTCGTCATATAAATTTAAAGGTGTAATATTTCTATCTGCCTTGCAAATTATTTTGTGCATTTCTGAGCTATTAGCTTTCCTATGGAAAAAAATTCTAAGCATTTCTACCTGATTGTGTTTCAAAAATGTTATTTTGACTACACCTCTACCTCCTAAATTTCTAGGTAAATTAATTCGTTCTATAGCTGAATTTGGATGATTGCAATTAAATTTTGTTAACGTAGTTCTAATTAATCGTTCTAAACTATCTAAATCTGTATTGGACCATTTAATTATGCCAAATGAGTACGTTAGTAGAGGTATTGCCCAAGTATTTATTGCTTTTACTAAATTTTTAGCAGATAGATTGCATTTTAAAATTTTTCTGATCCTAGTTTGAAATTTAATCCTAATATCATTTTTAATACTAGTGTGATCTAATCTATTCGATTGCGGGTATCCTAAATATTTATAAACCTCATCCCCTTTCATACTTTGAATTTTGAAATTTCTAAATATACCCTCGTCTCCATCTACAATTTTGCCTTTCTCTATATGGATAGTTTTATATTTATCTAAACCAAAAGTCATTTTAATATCATCTGAAAAAATGTTAACTACCTTAATCATTTTCTCTAAATTTGATTCAGAATTTGAAAATAATTTTATATCATCCATATATAATAGATGTGAAACTATACTACTCTCTCTTGTATTACCCTTAATTTTTATTCCAAACTTGCTTTTAATTAACATTTTAGAAAGGGGATTCAATGCTAAGCAAAACCAAAGAGGGCTCAATGAGTCTCCTTGAAAAATCCCTCTTTTTATTGAAATGCCCGGTACTACTATTTTCTTACCTTTTAAATTAACTAGCAAATCTGTATTCCAAAAGGACATAATATTTTTCAAAAAGCTAATTATAATTGGGTTAACTTTATATATTTTTAATATTTTGATTAGCCACGAGTGCGGGACACTATCAAAAGCTTTTTGATAATCTATATAACAAGTATGTAAATTACGCTTTTGATTTTGAATTTGTTTTAAAATTACAGAATCAATAACTAACTGTTCTTTACATCCCATATGTTTTCTGCGACAACCTTTTTGTTGTTCAGATAAAATATTTTTTATTTTTTTTTATTTTTATTTTTTATTTTTTTTATTTTTTTTTTCCCTTGATTATTATTATTATTATTATTGATTATTTTATTGAAGAAGAACATAGCAATAACAATCTAAACGAAAACATGAACAACACAAAAAAATTAAAAGATAAATGGTAACTGGGATGCAATGTGACGATTTGACAGAAGGTGGCAAAGGCGGAATTTATTAAGCGCGAGAGTTTCTTTGTTCGTGTTCCAGTTACGATCATTATCTTTTTTCCATTTTTCTGTGTTTTGTTCTCTTTAATATTTTAGTTTAGATTATTATTGTTTTCTTCGTCTTCAATGATATGTTGATGGGAATAACCTTCAAAAGTTATAAAAAGAAAGTTTTCCTTATAAAAAATTAAACAGTTTATGTTTGATAGGAAAACTAATTAATTTTACCTATCTTCATCTGCTTTAATTTTTATGTTATGCAAAAGTATCTTTTCTTTAGTAACAAAATATCTTTCACAGAACAATAATACCATTTTAAGATTTTAACCAGTGATTTATGTGTCTCGTCTGAGACAAAAAGAAAATATATTTTTGCACGAATCGTGATAAAATATTTGAGAAATCTCTGATTTAATTAATACATGTTGTTACTGAATGATTAGTATAATAAAGTGATTTGAAGGTAAAATAAATTTTAGGCGAAATTTAACGCTTTCAGAAATTTAATAATGTTTTAGCACCTAGGTTAAATTAATAAACTATTCCCATTTCTCATAATATGCTTCGTTTTTGTTCTTCATTTCCCAGGTTTGTATTTATCTTTTCTATATTAGAGGTATCTTGCCTACGTACAAAAGTATTTTTTTTAATGTATCACTAATAATACCTAACATACTATAATGGATACTAAGTAGCTGGTTTCAAGCAAAATATTGAAAAGCATTGGATAACAAAATATTGAAAAGCATTGGATAACAAAATATTGAAAAGCTTTGGATAACAAAATATTGAAAAGCATTAGATAACCAAATATTGAAAAGCTTTGGATAACAAAATATTGAAAAGCATTGAATAACAAAATATTGAAAAGCTTTGGATAACAAAATATTGAAAAGCATTGGATAGCAAAATATTGAAAAGCATTGGATAATAAAATATTGAAAAGCATTGGATAACAAAATATTGAAAAGCTTTGGATAACAAAATATTGAAAAGCATTGGATAACAAAATATTGAAAAGCATTGGATAACAAAATATTGAAAAGCATTGGATAACAAAATATTGAAAAGCTTTGGATAACAAAATATTGAAAAGCATTGGATAACAAAATATTGAAAAGCTTTGGATAACAAAATATTTAAAAGCATTGGATAACAAAATATTGAAAAGCATTGGATAACAAAATATTGAAAAGCATTGGATAACAAAATATTGAAAAGCATTGGATAACAAAATATTGAAAAGCATTGGATAACAAAATATTGAAAAGCATTGGATAACAAAATATTGATAAGCTTTGGATAACAAAATATTGAAAAGCATTGGATAACAAAATATTGAAAAGCATTGGATAACAAAATTAAGACTTAATTTTTTAAGGAAAAGACTATTGAAAAAACGTTCTCAAATTAGACAAATGAAAAGATTAAAAATAAATAACATTATAACCTGCGGTTACATATATGGCTTGGTTAAATAACTCAAAAGGTGTTCTTATAGTTTTTTACATTAGTTCCACAAGGGAGGTTTCTCAAGGCACGTGTGAAACATATGCATGGGGTGATGTTTGTCAAGGTTTTGGTGGTGGATGCGTCTGCCGGCCTTCTGCGTGGCGGGCCGGATCGAGAGAGACTGGTAGGCCTTTTGACTTCACCTGTCGGACTCTCTCGACCCATCCCCTTGCACCGTAGTTGGATTCATACATCCATCACTCCTGGACAAATTTATCACCAGATTCCTATGCACCTCTCATTTTTTTACATTAGCCCCACACAGGAGGCCCTGAGGAAAATAATTTCCCTCAGGGCCTATGTCATCTTAGGGGATGCTGTGTGGAGGGTCTTTTTAAGGAAGGGAAGGATGGGAAGTTCTGGGAAGGAAAAGGGTATGAGGGGTGGGTAGGAATCTGGAGGTCAGTATATCCAGGAGTGACGAACGTATCAATCCATCTCTCCAACTGCAGTGCACGGCGATAGGTCGAGAGTCCGGCTGGAAAGCTCAAAAGGCCTTCCTCATTCAGTCTCCCTTGATCAGTCCGCCATGCAGCAGGTGGGCAGACGCATCCGCCACTAAGACTTGGACAAACCTTAACCCATGAACACGGGCACCCCTGCTATGTCACCAAACGTAGCGAACCACTTGGGGCGACCTGAGAGGTGTTGGTTATCCAATAAATAGTTCCCGGTGCGGCGGTACCCATACCCGCCTCCCAAATTTGATTGATTTGCGACATCTATGGTCATAAAGCATTTCATCTCATACATGTTTCCTTCCCAGAACTTCATTTCCCCCCTTTTCTTAAAAACACCCTACATACAGCATCCCATAAGATGACATACGCCTTGAGGCTAATTATTTTCCTCAGGGCCTCCTGTGTGAAGCAAATTTTTTTATTATAATTTTAAAAAATATCGTGAACTCAATTGCAAAAGCTCAGATTTCTGCGCTGATATTGGTTGGTGCTATGCTTTTATTATTTTGTTTAAAGGTAAAAACTAACCTCATGCCATGTCCATCTACCTAGATCAAGTTATAAAAATAATGAAAACATCGCAATTTAAAAAAAAGCAACATTTACACGAATGTAGGTAAATGCTGTTATAAGCGTTTGAAATATTGTATAATCCGTGTTTCAGGTTTCGTTCAAAACCTGCGTAGCGCTTCATCACAATGTTAAATCACTTGAGCCGCGAAATACATTAGTCAATAAATTATCCCGGGGATTATTACTGTGAGTTACGGGAACCTAGTACCTATCTCCCGCGTACAATTTAAACCCTTACGTGGTATTAGATAAAAATACGTTTTCTATAAAGCGTGTTTTATAAAAGGGTCTGAAACAGTATTTAATACACAATTTCTGTTGGGTTTAAACATATTTCCTCGCAGTGGCGTGCTATTTATAACCTTTCTTTTAAAATTCATTATTTGTAGGTAGCTGCCCCAGTATAAAATTGATGTTTTATTCAGTATTCCTTGTTTCTTTTTTCTCCTTAGAAAAATGTTCAAGCGAAATAAATAAATTTGCCTCGATTGCTCGAGACTTCCCAGAAGATCATTTTTTAAAGTTTTTGCCAACCTCAAGAAAATCATATCTTCGATTTTTAACATGGAGACATAAAAACTTAATGTAGTGCTATATAGCCAATGAATTAACCATATTTTACCGTTTATCTCATATTTGTAGGATTTATAAAAAAAATATTAAAAAATCGAAAAATTTATAACCGCGCGAATCCTGCGTGTTTTTTTTTACTTTGAAACTGCCGTGAGGGGTACTTATTCGAGTCAATATAGAATATTTTCGATTTCTGTATATTTTTTATGGTATACTTGATGATGAAAGCTGCATATTTATGAAAAAAGGATTTAATTTTAACCATAAACAGCTGTTAAAAAATTCGGCAGGAATTTTTTTTTTTTAACATCATTCTAAAATAGTCTACGAAGTTCGGATTTGCGACATCTATGGTCATAATAGATAAAGCATTTCAATAGCTTCATTTTAAAAATAAATGGCTTGCCAAGGAAATGTTTTAAATAATTAAATGTTTGATACGTTAAATGTTTGATAATAAATGGTAGGAAAATGTGGTCCAATTTTGGACCATAATCGCTCAAGTGGATAATACTTTCAAAAGTTACATAATCCTTCAAAAGGGTTCTTTGTATTGTTCTTTATACAATGTATCATAGTCCACGATTAGTTCTCACATTGCTTTAGTTGTCTATGGGCTCTTAAGGTCAGTCACATGGTCTCGTTTACGAGATACGCCGAAGGCATCCGAAGGCTGGTGTGCAGAGTCATAACGCGAGAACTCTGCAGACAAACCTAGCTTCCAGTTACCAAGGACGTTAGTCCTTCAAAACTATAGGTATACATCAATTACCATACGTCAATAAACAGTCACTGTTAATAAACAGTCACTCGAGAACCTAAGTCTTGTAATAAGTATATTGTAGTGGAGAATGCTGGTCCCAGTACTTACAAATAACACATCTCTGTCGGATAATAAGAGATAGATAGTACAAAGTCGAATGCATAAATATTATTCATCAATATTTTAAGAACTTAAATTAGATTTGTTTTGGCATAGCAACTACAGTGTGTGTAGGCATGTCTTCAAATAAATTTCAAAATTTGGTTAAATAATTGCTCTTCTTGAAACTGTTTCAAAGCGGAACTAACTTCTTATCTTTTAAGTACCAACTTATCTATATATCTGGATGAATGACGTCAAACAAAACAGAAATTAAAAATAAATTCCATTTTCTGAAAATTTGTAAAAAGCTTACGATACTATGGTACACGGTGTTACACAATTTACGTTAGTTGTAACACTTGTAGGTACATTAAAAAAATACTTCTTACAGCTTCAGATGTATGCCTTTCAAAGCTTTGAGAGAGCCGGGAATTATTTTATGGAGAGCTCGGTGTAAAGTTGTCAAGAAATTACAGCCTGAAATTTAAGTGTAGAATTTTTCGGAAAAAAGCATTTATTGCCTCGCAATCTGCTTTGTGAAACGTAACCTTTGTTTGCTACAATTTTATTAAAATGAAAACGCTCGTCATTGTGCCCCGGAAAGGTTTCAGCGGAATCCGGGAGATTTAACGCGATTTTACCTACTAAAAAGAAATACAGCAATATCGTTTATGTTGCTGGTTCACTGGGGAAATTGCCAACAATCAACTCCTTCTGCGTAGTATTTTTCTTGAATAGTTATATTTTTATCCCTTTGCAAAAGTATGCTGTGTGAAATGTAATGTTGTAAAATGACATTTTAATTAGTAATACCTGTTGGCATTCTTTGAGAAAACAAACGACTAGATACGGACGGGTACATGTGTTAGAGCTTCTGCGGTCGTGATTTTCTTTGTAGAAAAGAACTTTTATACTTCGTTTTCATTACGCGAATCACAAACGTATTTAACTATACATTTTTTTTTAAATTTTAAAACTTGCGAGTACCCGGCAAGCGTAACAATACCATTCAAACAAAGAAAGAGTTTTTGAAGTGAAAACTTCTTTAGCACTGTTGTGACTTGAAACTTGATAAAGAGTTTATTCGAAAATCGATCAAAAAATTTGGTACCTAACACAGGTACTTATTTAAAATATCTATAATTCTTGATTCGATTCAAAGTATTAGGTGAGTACTTCAAATAAATTGAATTTTGATTGAACAATCAGTGTTTTGAAAACTGTCATTCACAAACTGTGACATTTTTGACAGTTTCACAAGAGTTTTTGTAATGATTAAAAAACTTTTCAGATGTATTGTCATGTGGTTGTAATAATCCAGAAACCTTTGAAAATTATCTTTAAAATATTTTTTAACAGTGTTTATTAATTGGATTTTATCATAAACTTTTCTAATTTCATCCGGTGGTCGGATGAAATTAGAAAAGTTAATGATAAATAGAATATAATATAATATAACTCCCTTGATCGTACCGGAATGCGTATCTGAATTTTAGCGGGTCGTAGACTTTTGTACACATTCTTTTATAATGTATATTAATTATAACGGAACACGTCAATTACCATTATTTACTGTGTCAACTAAATTTGTTAAATTTATCCCCTTGTTGAATAGTTAATGACTTAACTTATTTTTTTTTATAAGAAAAACTCTCTTTCATAACTTTTAAAGGTTATTCCCATTAATGTAATATATCATTGAAGAATAAGATAACAATAATAATCTAAAAGAAAATATGAAAGAAAACAAGACACAGAAAAACAGAAAAAAGACAATGGTCGCAACTGGGTCTCGAACCCAGACCTCTCACCTGACCGGGACATGCGCGTTAAATAATATGGAAAAATAATTAGTTGAAGATAATATTGTTAAAGCGGCCTACACACGACACTGCATTTAGTGACTGCGGCAGTGACTGCAGAGAGCGTGGAGTTGAGCGAACTAGCGCTGTCTCGTTCTAGCGGCCCTTTAACAAACGAAAGAGCGCTAGTCCGCTCAACTCCACGCTCTCTGCAGTCACTGCCGCAGTCACTAAATGCAGTGTCGTGTGTAGGTCGCTTAATTCTAAAATTTGAAATATGAGATTGACAATTATGACGGTTTGACAGAAGGTGGCAATAGCGAAATTGGTTAACGCGCACGTCCCGGTTAGACTTAACTTCTTTATCTTTATCTTTACTAAGTATAAAATCAATTCGCTTACACTGTATGTGCGCTTAGATCTTTTAAACTACGAAACGGATTTTCATGGGGTTTTCACTAATAGATAGAGTGATTCACGAGGAAGGTTTTTAGATATATGATTTGTCAAGGTTTTGTATAAATTGGTTGAAATACATAATATATCTGGCCAAACGGCAGCGGGCAGCGGGCATCGGGCAGCGTCGTGTGGATTTCATTTAACAGATGGCGTTGGTTATAAAGGTTTAGTTAGCCACAGCAACGCGTGGCCGGGTTTGCTAGCTTTTATATAAAATCACAAATGCAATACTTGACATATTATACCTATTTGAATTTTTCCAAGTACCTCGCAAACCAAAATCGGGCCATTATCTACTGTTTTATTGTGACAACTCCAGCACGGAATCACAATCGTGTATTAAAGGACATTGTCGACATATTTAATACATCATTCACTAAATATAAGCAAGTTTTAGTGGAATTTGTATAGGAAAGTAGAACAACAAATCTAGTTAACAAAACTGCCAAGCTCTACATTAACCTATTTATCTGTTTATTGTACTATTCCCAAACTACATGGTGGAGTACTTTGTTTTTGTGATGTTATGCTAATTTAGGTGTAAAAAAAAACAGACGTGTAAAAGCTCACCTGGGTGTGAAAATCAAAACATATAAATATCGGCATCCTTTGTCAGTGTTAGGAATAATTTATTTGTGTTGATTTATGAATAATTTTTTTATAATTTATTAATTAGCAGGTGCTGAAGATAGAATTTTGGAATTTTTAAAAAATACCGAATAGTACCTACCGAAGATATTAGCAGTCAAAATCGTGTGACGTGACCGAGAGATAAGCGGTGGTTATGCAACTAGCCATTTGAATAATCATACCTTTTTCCTTCCACGAACTTCTTCTCCTTCTTTTCTCTGAAAAGACCCTTCCACACAGCGTATCCAAAGATGGCATTGATTCTGGGGGATTTTTTTTCCTCAGGACCTCCGTGTTTCTTTGTTACATTGGTAGGAGGCCCTGAGGAAAATAATTTCCCTCAGGATGTTAGGGAATGCTGTGTGGAGGGTCTTTTTATGGAAGGGAATGATAGGAAATTCTGGGAAGGAAAAAGGCAGGGGTGGGAAAAAATCTGGGGGTCATCCCTCCAACTACGGTGCAAGGCAATGGGTGAAGAGAGTTCGGCTGGAAAGGTCGAAAGGCTTCCCTCATCCAGTCTCTCCCGATCCGGCCAGCCATGCAGCAGGTGAGCAGACTCATCCGTCACCAAGACCTGGACAATCCTCACTTTGCTAAGTCACCAAACATAGCGAACCACTCGGGGTGACCTATGGAAGAGCTATTGGATATCCATTAAATGGTTCCTGGGGCGGCGAGACCCGAACTCGCCTTCCAAATTGTAAAGTGTGGAGCTGATATACAAATAAATCTACAATCTATAAAAATCTCTCATTCAGTAAAGCCTCGATGACACACGGCAAGTTATAATTGCTACTATCTAAAAGCGGGTAAATCGGCGAGTGAGATTGTCATGATGATACACAAAACTGTCCACTCGCTCAGAAGCGTAGGAAACTGAGGCCGCTGCTAGCGCCATTAACAAGAATAACGACGCCTGCGTGAACTAATATATCCCTATATATCCCTATATATTCCCGTCCTTTACTACTTAATCCTATTCCTATATTCCTCCCCCCCCCCCCTTTTTTATATTTTGTAACTAAAAAATAAAACTAAGAAAATACCCTTACACTGTCACACTTTATTATTAACTATTATCAGTGGAAAGTTCATAATTGGCATAATTATCAAATTATTATTGTATTATTTTGTAATCTCTGATTTGCTGTCAACTTTCTCTAAAATAAATAAAATAAAAATAAAATAAAATAAAACTAATTCTTCACATGTTTGACAGTCGAAATCAGCTATTTATCGGAAGCCATGTTGGAAACATAAATAAACCAATAACGAGCAAGCGGAGCGAGCGTGTAGGCGAGTAAAGTTGACGACCTTTCAACTTTTTTTCGTAGATTGTCATCAATCTGCTAGTCGCTGCTAGTTAGCAGGTAACACGATGACACTGGGCGAGTTTTCTAACAGATAGTGAATTTCCCAGATAGTAGCTTGTAAACTAGCCGTGTGTATCGAGGCTAAATATTATTTATTTTTACTATCGAGTATAAACAATATAATAAGTTAGTCAGTGGATAGTGACTGGTTCAAAGTACGGTAATTCCACTTATTACCGACTGATATTTTTTCTTTGAGTTTCCGAAAAGGTACTTACCTTTATATATAAAACCACACGTCACGAAGTATTTGAAAGAGTGTTACCATTCGCACGGAATCCGAACCGGCTAATGAACCCATAAGTTCAACGTCTTTACTAAAACCACCTACTGAAAAAGGGTACTCGAGAAATCAGGGTTAACATCCAACGACTAACCTATCGTAACTTATCCATTTACCCCTATCGCACCTAAATCATCCCCGTATCGACCCGCTTGAACCCTACTCAGCCAGAGCAACAACCGTAAGAGGGGTGGAGGCTTTTTAGACAAGAATACAAAGCTTATCACGCTGAAATTAATGTAGGCATGAGATCATCCATACTTCATCTACGAAAGCATTCATTTTCTTCTGCATGACGTCATAATATTCTTCTCTCATGAACTTTAACCCGTCAGCTTATATGTGTAGGTCTCATAGAAATCGTTGTTTTTCCCTTATTATCATGATAATAAATATGATCTAAACGGTGTCAAAAGAAAAAAATATCACGCTGTGTATTCAAACAACCTAACCTAACAGTTAACCACATAATAATAAAATAATGCACACCTCAATAAAACCAAAGTTTCAGACCGCAATTTGATAAAAAAATTATTTAATTTTGTGATTTCTTTATAAATTGTTTTTACACGAAACGTCACAAAAATGAGGTGATAATAACGTTTGTAAAACATATTTCTAATAAAATATGTTAAGTATTTTTTTTTCGTTATCAATTTCGTAATTTTTAGTAAGAAAAATCGTAAGGAGAGCCATTTTAAATACTTTTAATGTATAAATTTTTTTTATGTATAAAAAATTATATGCTTATTTAAAACAAGACAATTTGAAAGCCTACTTCATCATATTTCTAAAAAGTTATTTAGTTTTGGATACGTTTTGAAATATTCCGTATATTTGGATTTTACTAAAAAGTGGATGTAATCTAACCTTCTGACAGACTGGGTCAGAGACCTAAGGGGTTGAAATAAACAAAAAAAATCTGGCATTCCAAACAGAAAGAAGTGTGCTTTTTGTTTTTTTTTACATGAATACCGCACAAGAGTCCCAACTGCTCCCGTCTGGAGCCAGTGGGACTATGGCGTCCCCAATTGGGGTATGTTGTGAGGCTGAAGGTAATGGGGAAGGGAAGGAGATGGGAAGAGTGAGGTGGGGAAGTATCTGGAAGTCACCAAACACGGCTAACGCTATTTCAAGCAACGTTTCAATTCTGAATGGTGGTCTTACACCAGGGCAATACTGAGGGTATCTTCCACTCTGGAACGTGCCGCGAATATACTATATATTATTTTAAATGAACGAATTGTGAAATAACACAAATTAATCAAATAAAATTTATTTGCCACGCCGGGATTCGATCCCGCGACCCTCGGAGTGCTAGTCAAGAGCCTTACCGCTGGACTACGCCGCCGGCTTTGTAAACATTGTAATATTAAACCCGTGAAGAGGCGCACTTATTAGGAAAGACTCATGCTATTTTAAATGAATTCCTCATGCTATTTTTAATGAATTTTGTTACCTAATTGTACTATATTATATTGACAAAAAAATTATAGGGGCGCGATGAGCAAAATGCTGCTCGACTAATAAAGCGGTGAATACTTAGACAGGTTCCTAAACCCTTGAGGCCCTGTGGTATCGCTAACATCGAAAAATAGCGTAATATTTTTTTGCGCGCCTTCTCACGGGTTGAAAGCAGTAATGCAAAAATGTTGTTGCTGAGTGGGAACTATGAGTGAAAAAAACTCCAAATATGTATTTATGTTGACTGCTTTGTAAATGATTGGTTTAAAGTTTAAAGCATCGAGTTCGTGGTTCGTGGGGTCAATAATTCTCTCTAAGCCAAGACCTATTTCAAAATTACAGATTCTTTAATATGGGAGTGGAGCACGGCGAAAAGGGGTTAAGTGAATTCGTATGTTGTTAGCTTTCGGGTTATTCGCTACAGCCTTATTAGTAATAAGGTTGTAATACACCTGAAACTTCTTTCCCCTACCTTACCCTAATGCGTTGTTCTCAGGAACGGTGAATTTTCTATGGTCACAGCAGGAACGAATGCTGCAACAACGATGCAGAAATTCAGGGACCACAATTGTTTTATGGTAACCATTGTAAACTAATTTATTTGCTATAAAACAGAATACCATGGCGTCCAACCTTTGATTGATATTGTACCCACGTTTTGGTAGGATTTTAAACTTATGAATTAAATATGTCACTTGTCGTAGAAATATCATACTTGCTAAGGTTATGCCCATCAATTGAATAAATCATTCAAGAAAATTATACTTTTAAATCTAAACTAAACATGAATCAGAACAAGACAAAGATAAATAAAAAGGAAACGGTAGCAACTGAGACTCGAACCCAGGATCTCTTACCGGAACACAACGCCAACCAACTCGACTATTGGGACAATTTTCAAGTCGATGTGGTTTTGTTTATAAAATTATTTAGTTTTTATTAATTTATTTAATTTCTGTGGTTAGAACAGGAATTCGATGATGCGCACTGTAACAATGTTATGTTTAATTTTTATATTCATCGTATATCAGTGACGGTCGAATAATCTTTTGATATCCAGAATAATAGTTTTTTATTGCGTCGTGGGACATTTTTTTATTATTTATTTTACGGTGTAATCACAATTTCTCCAAAGTGTTTTCACGGTAAGTGTTAGTTAAGCTGAGATATATTCGAGAGCTCAACCTGAAATAAATGGGACTCCGTTAGAGACATTTTTCTTTATCGGTAAAGATTCATTTGCTTTATGTTTTGTTTTGTAGAGAGAATGTTTTTAAAGCAAAACCCCTGGGGATGGTTGAATATATTAATATATATTTACTATATTTACTAGCACAGTCTCGGCATATAAGATGGGATTATTACGAAACGTCTAATACTGGAAGTAGTTAGCTACGTTTTTTGGCTTAGCAGGGGTGCCCGGGTTCAAGGGGTGATGTTTGTCTAGAACTTGGCGGCGATTACGTTTGCCCACCAACTGCGTGGCGGGCCGGATCGGGGGAGGCTGGTTAAGGCTGGCTAAGCTAGATCCTTCCAGCCGGACGCTCTCGAGCCAACGCCTTGCAATGCAGTGGGAGGGAGGAAGCCGTACATCCGTCACTACTGGAAACATTGACCCCCAGATTTTAACCAACTCCTCACACTTCTTTACTTCCCAGAACTTACTTACTTCCTTTCCATAAAAAGACCTATCACATATCATTCCCAAATATGACGCAGGTCCTGATTTTGCTTATGTATGGAGCTAATGTAAAAAAAATATAACTTTTGAATTGTTTTTACAAAGCTAAGAAAAACTTTTTTTCACAAACATTTTAGGTGCCATGGTTCTTATTTAAATTTTAAAAATTAAAACAGTTTATCTATAACATAAAAATGAATCGCCGAATGTGTTGCTAAGCGCATAACTTTCGAACGACTGCACCAAATTGGATAATTCTTTTTTTTTGTGAGTTTGTTTTTGTCAGGACAAGGTTTTTATAAAACTTCCGGTGAGCTCTGGCATTTTGAAATTTGAATAAAAAAATTGCTATTGGTGGCACACGAGGAAGCGGCTATTGCTATGGAAAGCTGGAGGGAGGGAGAGATGGGGGAGGGGAACTCTGGAGGGGGGTTCGCGGTACGGGGAAAGTACTCACAGAGCAATGTGCAGAAGGTTTATTAGTGATATTAAAAAAAAAAATTCGAACAGTTTTTTGTAAAGCGTGTGGGTAATGACCTCCCAGGTCTTTCTGGTCCTGGTCATTTTATGCCTGTAAAGGGTATAAATTTAAAAAATATATATATGTACATTTATACGCAGCATTACGTTCATTGGTCGAATACGTTGAATTTGGGAAGCGGGTATGGGTATCGCTGCCCCGGGAACCATTTATTGGATAACCAACACATCTGCCATAGGTCACCCCAAGTCGTTCGCTACGTTTGGTGACTTAGCAGGGGTGCCCGGGTTCATCGGGTGAGGTTTGTCCGGGTCTGGCCACCAACTGCATGGCAGACCGTCAGGAGAGAATGGTTGAGGGAGTCCCTTTGTCTTCTCAAGCCGTACCTTCTCGGAACATCGCCTTGCACCGCAGTGGGAGGGATAAATTCATACGTTCGTCACTCCTGGACATACTGACTCCCAGATTCCTTCGCACCCCTAATACCCTTTTCCTTCCCAGAACTTCCTCCCTGAACCCCGAACACAGCATCCCCAATGATGACATAGACCCTGAGGGGAATTATTTTCCTCAGGGCCTCCTGTGTGGAGCTAATGTAAAAAAAACAAACTAGTTTTGTATCAAGTGATCGATGTTTGGTGGATGCAATTTTTAGCCATAAGTTGTTTTAACGGTGTGTTCAGACTGTAGGTAGAAGTAAGATCGTAGAAATATATTACAAATTTGTACACCGTCCTTGAGGTGATTTTTTACAAAAACGGCGCTGCACAAATCATCCAAATTTATTATTATTATTAATTAGCAAACCTCTTTTATGCCCTGAGTGTTTCACAAGAAAATGCTAAATTAATACAACGATAAAGTGATTTGTCTCAGGCCATCATTTCAGTTTCTATTTTATACTTTGTTACTGTTGCATGTTTTTTAATATACAGTTTGAATATATTATAATCACTTTACACGTGGCACATATGTGACTATCTACCTATCCTTATGTTAATTTGAATTACTATGCTCTTGCAACATTTCAATTTAATTATGATGCTAGAGAGATCCCTGGAATCACTTGCAATGGGGAATTATCTTACTAAACTATATTAGGTGACCGTATCTTGACATTAATTACATAAATTAGGTTAACTTAATCGAATCTCACCCAAAGCTTGCTTAACATAAGCGTACATTGAATTTAATAACAATAATTTAATTTAGCTACGTTTTAACTTATCGACACTAACACAACCATTGTTTATTGGTAATATCATTTAAGCTTCATGTAATAATTTTATAAAGATAGATAAACTCATCGAACCTGACATAACCTAACTTTTTTATACGAGTCCGCAACTGATCCCGTTTGGAGCCAGTAAGACTATGACATCCCCAATTGGGGTATGTTGTGAGGTAGAAGGTTTCGGGGAAAGGAAGGAAATGAAGAAGAGGGAGGTGGGAATGTACCTGTCTATTCAGATCTGGTTCCTAAAATGGCTAAAGCCATTTCAAGCAAATTTGCAATTGGAATAAATGTCGGTCTTAGGGGAATACTAGGAGTATCTTTGACTCTGGAATATGCCGCAAATGTACTATTTATTATTTTAAATTATAAATAGTGGAATAACAGAAAATAATTATTTGCGCCTTAGCCTGAGACCACGGAAACCGTCAAATTAAAACATATTTGTTATGGAAAAAATAGGAAATCAAAACAATAATAAATTATTATCAAACTTAACGATCTCCGTAAATGCCTTGTTTTATTGGGAGGTAGATGCAGAAACCAAAATTAATCTAAACTCAGCGTTGATTTGACTTTAACCATGTTTCATGATCAGATCTGAATATCCAGGTACTTCTCAGTATTTCTCTTCCCCATCTCCTTCACCTCTTTAGTAATTTAAGGGTGTACTGTACAGGGGCCGCGAATACTTTAATAGTACACAACTGCTGACCCTGTAAAAATCGTAAGTGCGTCTCACTGTTGAATTTGACAGCTTCCTCTGGTCTGAAACCTCAAAATTCCTGAAAAAACCCTTAACTTTGTGCAGAAATGGGCGGCCCGTTTGATGGATTTCCCTATCTTAAAAGCGGATTGCAATCTGATAGGCGTCAAGTCGGTATGATGTCCTTGTTCAATGGAAGATGTTCCGAAGAACTAAAGTGATCCCTTTGGTACCGACGCAAACAAAACACGCCAATCGCGTGCTCAACATATGTACACGGTTGAAATTTGTCACGTGGTCTACGATTCGTTCTTGAATTCAACAGCTCGGCTGTAGAATGAAATGCCGACCTCTGTGTTTCCTACCTCATACAACATGGGTCTCTTCAAGACCCATGTTCACTCCTTCCTCTCCTCAAAAAGACACTCCACACAGCATCTTCACAGATGACACAGGCCCCGAGGGAAATTACTTTCCTTAGGGCCTCCTGTGAGTTAATGTAAAAAAAGGCTCAGAAATCGGGAATGCCGTAGTGGCTTCGGGCAGTTGGGACTCTTGTTTTTTTTTTTTTTTTACGTTAACTCCGCGCAGGAGGCCCTGAGGAAAATAATTTCCCTCAGGGCCTATGTCATCTGGGATGCTGTGTGGAGGGTCTTTTTGAGGAGAGGAAGGAATGAACATTAATCTTGAAGACACCCATGTTGTAGGAAGGAGGAAACACAGAGGCCGGCAAATCATTCCACAGCCGAGCTGTTGAACACAAGAACGAGTCGAAGAAACGACCCGTTCTCATGTGACAAATGTCAACCGTGTACAAATGTTGGACACGCGTTTGGCGTGTTTCCGGACTACGCACCGGTGCCAAAGGGATCAATGACGCTAGTTCCTCGGAGCATCTTCCATTGTCATACCGGTAGAACAAGGATAGCATTCCCACCCGACGCCTGTGCTCTAAAGATTGCAATCCGTCTGTTAAGATGGGAGAATCTATCAAACGGACCGCCCGTTTATGCACAGAGTCGAGGGTATTTTTCAGGTATTTTGGAGCTCCAGACCAGAGGTGGCTGCCAAATTCAACCGTGGGGCGCACTTGTGATTTGTACAGTTGTGTACTATTAAAGTATCTGCGGGCCCTGTACAGTACGCCCAGTTGTGTCATATATTTAGGTATTGTTTTCCATATATTACGACAAAACTCATAGAAAATTACCACTCCTAAATTAGGCTAAGGTGTGGTATATCTCTGACTTTATTATCGCGTCTAATCTGATCGTATCACAAAAAAAAACAAATATTTAAAAGAAATGAGAGATATTTTCTTACCACTGTTCACCCAACCAAACTTTAATTTGGGCTAAGAGAAAGTCGCAATTAAATTTAATAATTTCACTAACTCTTGGGATTACGTTATTTACGTATGCAGAAAACTTTCAAAAATCCAAAGAGTTTTACAAAATTCTGAGAAAAATGCTTAGCTTTCTCCTTCGGAATATTCTCCTGAGTGGACCAATTTGTTGTTGTTCTTTGGCAAGTTTAGTTACTCTTATCCCCTCGCAAAACACCACAAGATAATGCATAATTCACTGTGGATTCCTCTTGCAAATATTTAATCTCTTTTATTAAGTAAATATTGCCTGGCGAGGGAGAACTGAAAAATCCTCTCTCCATGTGGGAACTTTCTCTCAAATACATTAAGGAATCTTTGGGGGTTATGTGTTTATTGTGTATAGTGTGTAGATGGCAAAGCGAATAAGTAAGACGATTCAATACTTACAAGTTTATTAACACTATTTACAGACACATAAACCTCCAATTTAAATATATGCAATAATAAAGTAATGTGAAGGGCGAACAAATATTAAAGACAAGCTACTCCTGACCGAGAGTTAAAGCAGAATGAATCGTGAGTTTTTGGTGCAAGCGAGGCCAGTTGCTGGAGGAAAGGTCTGCATCCAATTGGTGCCTGAGGGACCAATCGGGTGGCCGGATGATGCAAATCTGTGTCCTTTGTTCGTCCTCCACAAATCCTTTATCTATACAAAACCTCAGTGAAAACGTGCGCATTATTGTGCAAGCGAACTTGCTAGGTATCAATCGAAAACTTTATAAGTTTAGTGCAAGTCGTAAAAGCTCTTGACTGCAGAAGCGGCAATTTCGTTTGATAGATTACCCTTTCTTATCGGAAGGATTGCAGACTTCAGAACCTATATAGGTGACGCCAGGTGTAATTTCAGTGTTCTTCCTTACTGCATTTTAATAGAAGTTGTTTGGAGAACCTCTGTATTTCTTGTCCATCAAATTCAATTCAAAATGTTTTCCTCATTGATCTACTGGTTTTCAAATCTGTCGTAATTATTATCAAAGTGGAAAACGTGAAGAGCTTGTAGATATCTATTAATTATTATTATTTATAAAAGTTATAAAATTTCCACATGTTAAAAAAAACAAATGGGTAGTTCACATGCGATAGAAGTGAAGCCTTCAGAAAACTTAAATAGACAAGAGTGGGGAGGCTACGAAGCTGATTATTCTCTCGCAGGCTTAACCTAAAGATATACGAGTATGTGTTTGTCTCTTTTAAGTGTCGCTTTTTCGTTTCATCGAATTTAGAATCACAACAGCGCTAAAGAAGTTTTGACTTCAAAAAAATTTGGTATTACTTGACATTTATTCATCAGTTCCATTTGAAAACAACAGATGATGCCACTTCTGTTTACAAAAATCCAAGCTGTACAGTTATTAAGATAAATATGAAAGAGAACAAGACACAGAAAAACAGAAAAGGATAATGGTCGCAAATGGGACTCGAACCCAGAACCTCTAATATATATGTATTACATTGATGGGAATAACCTTCAAAAGTTATGAAAAGAGATATTTTTTTTTTAAAAAAGAAAGACAAACATTCCCGGGTTACGAATAACCCAATAATGTTTGAAAATCTCCTACTACCACCACAGAAAGCCGAAAATTTTGCTTGTGTTGTGATGGAGGACTTAGCCAGCCGAGGAATCGAACACGCGACGCTCGGGTGGGACCCAAGCGCTATGCCCACTCAACCACTGACCAGTCGTACATATAAATACCAGTTTTTCCTACTATGTTAAGTTTGGTTTTTTGTGGCAGAAGAACTTCAATAAAGACAATATTTTTTCACTGGCGAATTCCAACTTATTTATTAACTTTTATAATCACATGTTACAATAATATTTTTCCCGACCCGACAAACACTAAAGTAGTCTTCAGACCATTAACTAGTTGATTCTGCTGTTTCCAAGAGACTTTTTCTCTAAAGAACACATCATTTATAAACAAAAAACGACTAACACAAACAATAAACAATACCTAATACACATGTCAGACTATCAACGTAATGCTGTGATATAAAGAAATCTGCTTTATCGACTATCATTTCAATCAGTGCAACTATCAACTATCAAGTAGGAAAAACTGGTACTAAAAATATATATATCAGCATGCTATATAAAGTATACGTTGCTCTGAGGAAGAACGGTCATTCCGAAACCGGTCGGCTTTAAATAAATATACAAGTGATTCAAACAAAGTAAAACAAAGATAACCGCAAAGTTATAGCTATATTCAAAAGTATATAAAAATAGAGTTTTTCTTATAAAAAATTGAATAATACACTTTGAGCAATATGGGGTATTGTTTAGATATTTTATCCAGGGTCTGACAGTCTATAGGCCTTGCCACGTCTGGGTTATTAAACTGGATGCGTGTGTGTGGAGGTATTTAATAACAACTCTTGATTTAACGCGAGTCAGAATATATTCACAATAGAACTTTTGTGTTACAATAATTTGCACAGATTTAATATTTATCATGCTTAGAGGTAAAGCAGGTAGAGAGGACGAACACTAAAACAGGAATGAATTTGCAAATGAAATTGCGTTGTCACGCACCTAGATAGAGAGTGGTGACCGGTGATACCATTGTAAAAATCGGATAAAAATGGTATTTTGTAGTTTTTCGTTGCTTCGCCACAATACTTTCATAATATCGGATAAAAAGTCTGCGAGAGAATTTAAAATGTACTCACATTTGGGAATACGAGTAGTGTGTTTGGGCTATTTTCGGAGAATCTTAAGAGATTACGAGGGGTATTAAGGGATGTGAAAGTCTATAGATGCGGAGATGCGTCGCGTCGGTGCAAGGAACGCGGTACGTGACATGTATAATATAGCAGGAAAGCCTTATCGCTGGAAACTGTGGATGACTCGAAGCCTGGCGAATATCCGTGTCACGTACACGTAGTTTTACGTAAATATATAATACAGTGGTTCAAACACTGTCTTTGCTCAAAGAAAGTAGTAAAAAAGTTTATTTTTATTTTATGTGACGCTCCGCAAGAGCTCCTTTGTTTGTTCTGCATAAAACCAGAGAAACTATATCGCTATCCAGTTGGGAGACGTCGAGAGGAGCGATATGGAAAAGCCTGTACATCGGAAGGGATTTAATATCATGCGAGCCTTTTTTATTCACACTAAAACTGAAAAACGAGTGGAAGTAAATCGCCACTCAATAATTGTATCACGTCGTGAGGCGGGTTAAAGGAGGGGATGTAAGAAGGGTTTTATGAATGCAGGTCTTAAGGAAACCGAATAAAATACCAATAATTCGTTACAATATAGGTGCGATTTTATTTCTTTATGCTATTTATGTTAACGGAAATGTATGTAATCCGTCATTGTATTCAATTCCTAGGAAATGAATGTAGTTCCTAAAATCGCCCGGAAATGTGTGAAATTAATTATATTACCTAGGAAATCTATACATTTCCTAAATAGCAATCGAAAATGTTAAACATTTAAGATATCAATGGGTACGCGGGGATAGCGGGTTTAACCTAACCTAACCTAACCTACAATCCACCGGAACCGGCCAAGGATTTAAAAAGTGCCTTTGCAAGAAGAACTGTATTAGAGCAAAATATTTGTGCTATAAAAATAAACTATTGTGTACTTCCAAGTGCCATTCCAGCTGACCCTGTAAAAATAAATAGCCATAGAGCATTCTTTTTATACATTTCCTAATACGATATTGGAATTATGTACAATTCCTAGGAAATGTATACATTTCCCAGGACCCAGGATATGTATGTATTAAATAATTTTAAAATAATATTTTATTCATTTCCTAAATAGCTTCGGAGTTGTATACATTTCCTAAGAGTTGTATACAATTCCTAGATTTCATACATTTCCGGTAACATTTACATAATTTCGTGCATTTAACTTTAGTATAGATAAACAACAAGTTCCCGTAATGCCGTAAATACTATATAAAATAACTATGATACATACATTTTTTTTTTAATTTAATTTTATTTATTTATTTTTTTTTTGTTATTAGTTTTTGGGGTATTCTGCCGTGTTACGCTACCTCCTTCTTTAGCCAACGATTCGGACAGCGTTGCAGTGTCCATCATCAGGGCAGATGATAACAAAATAATTTTTGGCCGTGAAAATCTAAAATCGTATATGATACATGCATGGTTGAAAGTACTTATTTTCATTGTATGTATCTTACGACGGTATTTTTTTTAATAAAGTAATTAACTTTATTTACAATAAAAACATACACAAAACCTACTATTATGGGGTAGTAATTATTTTATTCCACCAAGCCAACATAGTTTTGAATTAAAAGCAATAAAGCAATTTTTAAGGACATTATTACGTAGTACTTAAACAGTGTTTCCCCAGGGTTTGAGATTGAGAATTACGAGAAAAATAAAACCTGGAAAAATAAGGGGCGCGTTTAGTGAACGTTTTGCCACAAATGCCCTATGTATGCGTTACATTGCACTCAAAACTGATTATTTTTTTCCATACGGAAATAAAAACATTTCTGATCGCTTGAGACCCCAGATTCCAATTGTTTATCTGCACAATATAAAATATACTTCCCTTGAGTAGTTAAACTTACGCCCTAAAAAATTGTAATTTATAAAGATAATCTCTATTCAGATGTCGATTTAAAAAGTAATATAAAATTCCATGGATAGAAAAATTGCAAAGCATGCTCAGTGAATCGTAAGAAAAGACATCTGGTTATGTTATTTAATATGACATGTTATTTGGTATGCTACAGGTATGAAAAAAAATCATTTTATTTATTTCAAGTAGTCCCATTAGCTCACCACAATGTACGTACCTACAACCCCGATTGACGATTCTGTAGTCCCAAGAGCCTACTACATTAAATGTACAACCCCGATTGACGATGCTATAGTCCCAGTAGCCCACTACACTATACGTACAACCCCGATTTACGATTCCATAGTCCCAATAGCCCACTTAATTGTACATATTATGTACAACCCCGATTGACGATACTATAGTCCCTATAGCCCACTACATTATGCATACAACGATACAACCCTGATCGACGATACTGAATTCCCACTAGCATACCAAGTACAAACAACCCTAATCGACGATACTATAGTCCCAATAGCTGACCATATTGTGCGTAAAGCCCGATTGACGATAGATACTATAGTCCCACTAGCCCACCATATTGTACATATAACCCCGATCGACGATACTGTAATCCGATTGACTCACCATATATTTTTTTATTTTATTTTTTTTTTTGAATAATAAAAGATAAAATATTATAAAATAATACATAACGATCTTAATTAACTAATTTCATTCCCAGTTTGAGGAGAAATATTCTAGAATCTAACTGGGGTAGTTAGCCTATTTACCAATATTTATATTTATTTTTTTAATTATTAATATTTTTTTTAATATTCTCCCATAATACGCAATGCTTGTGTGTATGGCAGGAGGTATTATTTGTTTAGTTATTTTTTTTTTGTTTGTTTTTATTGCTGTTTTTATTTTGTATTTTTTTTTCTAAATAAAGAATAAGAGAAATTTATTTAATTTAATTATTTCATTTATTTATTTATTTGTTTATTTGTACATATATTTTTTTAGTTAAGGTTTTCATTATACTTTTTTAATTGTGTTTTGAATTCTTTGAATCTATCATTAAGGGATCTCATATTTTCTGGCAATTTATTGAAGAAATTTATTCCTAAGTATTTATGGTTTTGTTGCCCCAAAGTATTTTTACAAATCAGAATTGGTAACATGTATTTTTGCCAGATATTTGTTATGTTCTTGAAAGGTACGATTTTGTTTAGGATACCCTCTTTGTAAACTTGTAATGTTGAATGATACAGGAAAAGAGTCATTTTCTGACTTTAAATTCTTTGAATATGAGTACAGATGGATAGAAAAATGATTTCTTCCATATTATTTAAAATTATTAGTTTTTGCGCAATGTAAAGAGATTGTGTGTGAGTTTTATGGGCGCCCCCCCAACCTATTATATTTTACGTATAACATCGATTGACTATATTATAGTCCCGCTATCTCCGAGCTATCCGAGGACTATGAGGTTGTATTTGGAAAAAACGTTATTCCAACCTTAAGATTTGTAAAAAAAAAAAATCAAAAATGCCATAAGTCATTTTAAGTTTGTTCGTGAATGACACGGACGTATCGAAACCGGTTGCAAAAAAATTAAAATTAAAGTAACAAATGGACATTGAAAATTAAAACTCTTCACAACAAAAAATAATTCGCGGCTTTTTTAAAGAAAATGCTTTAATAATTGTATAATCGTACGTGCGGCTTAATTATCAATCAATAAGGGAAAAAATCATATTATCTGAATTAATTGCATTCCTATCGCAATTAAATTAGGCCATAATTTCAACCACATCCGTGGAAACAGCTTTTTTTTACATATGTAATTTTTATAATCAATTTACTTTCATAACTGCCGCATTTTTACATAGTCAATGCCCAAGAAATACAAGAAAATGCCACCAGTCAATGCCCAAGAAATACAGAAAATGCCACCGTTTAAAAAAACCATTATTGATTTCCGATCTCAAAAGTAATCACTCACGCTTTGTTGGGATCGGGATAACTTGAAATAATATTACAAAACCAAGTTGTAAAATATTATCTACTAGGCGGAATGCCCGCGTAGTAAGCGGATCGTAAGTAGAATTTATGAATATGTATTTTTCCCAGGTTTCCCAGTACTAAATAATACCACTCGGAAGGCATCTGTGGGAAATTGGGGAAAATTTATTTTTAGGGAAAAAGCTTTGTTTTTTATTTGCCCATATGGGAGGGTAAATTATGTCCTTGTTTATGTTTTATAGTTTACAGACTTGGGGTTATATTGTCAGGGGGTCGCTTATATCAAACTCTGTAAAAGAAATTCGCAACAAAAATTTTGAATGTTCGTGCGATGGGGGTTTTTTGGGGGTAAATTTTCTTTTTTAAAATGTGAATTATTATATTTATTGACTGTTTTAACGGTTTTTGAGTAGAGTTTTTTTAGTGTGTAACAAAACTTTCAAATATTCACGGTTCGAGAGAATTCCTCGGTCAGTAATATTGGTCGAGGTGATATCCGGCCTCCGTGATCGAGGGGTAAGGCTTTTGACTCGCAATCCGAAGGTCGCGGGATCGATTCTCTACGTGCGCAAGTAAATTTTATTTCTTCTAACACAGCAAACTTATTTTGTGGCACCATTTTGATTTAAATTAATAAATTCCTCGTTTTTACCACTTTTATTATTTACAAAACCAACATGTTTCGTGAGCAATGCTCACTTCTTCAGGGTTTTTTATTGATACAAATTATAATTAGTATCAATTTTATAGTTAGTATCAATAAAAAACCCTGAAGAAGTGAGTATTGCTCACGAAACATGTTGGTTTTGTAAATAATAAAAGTGGTAAAAACGAAGTAATTTATTAATTTAAATTTTATTTGATTAATTTGTGTTATTTCACAATTAATTCATTTTAAATAATATATATTTGCAGCAAAATTTCACAGTAGAATAGCAAATGTGTAAGATCATCATTCAGAATTGAAATGTTGTTTGAAATGGCTTTAACCGTGTTTGGTGAACGGATCCTCCCCATTTCCTTTGCCCCCCCCCCCTTTACCTTCAGCCTCACAACCCCAATTGGAGATCCCCAAAATAGTCTTACTAGCTAAAATAAAAACAAATAAATCCTTTTTAGATAATTTCCAAATCATTTTCTTAACAAGAAGTTGGAATGCACGGTATCTAGGATTTTAAGTAAGAAATTATTTAACTAAGAAAACATGGAAAACTGACGACGACTAATTCAGAGGACATTTATTAATGAATATTTAAAACGACTAGTTAGTGGTGCTGGCGACACGATATCGCTTCGAAGTAAATAAGCACACACTTCACGACTAAAAATTACACATCTACCGGATCTGCCGGATCTGCCCTGATGATGGACACTGCAAAGATGTCCGAAACGTTGGCTAAAGAAGGAGGTAGCGCAACACGGCATAACACCCCAAAAACAAATAACGAAAATGCTTTTGGCCGTGAAAATCTTAAAACTTATCTCCCCCAGTTATTTTCTCAGTCAATTTATAATACTTATACCTACACTTGTACTAAAATATAATGGTTGCATTAATAATAAGTTCGAATAATACCATCCAATGCATTGGTATCATTAGTAATTTCGGATTTGGGTGAGTGTGACATATGATATTATGGTCACACATGTTTGATATTTTTTTTACCTAAACAAAAGATTTTAGGCAAATTTGATAAAGATAATGATAAAAATTCGCAATCCTAGACATTAGACAATTATACGTTAAGACAATTCTCATACACATAAGGAAAAATGATTTAACACTCAAAACTCAACAAAATATTTACACCCGCTATTCATCACACCAAAAATGCAAAATTCCTCCAACAAAAAACAGCTTTCGCCCAGCGACAGTTCTCTTACATCGCCCCTAAAATGTTCAACTTACTAAGTATTGATATTAAGACATCGAAAACTGATGATTTTTATGCCTTTTTTTTGTATTTCTTGGGCATTAACTATGTAACAATTTCTAGACATTTTGTTTTTTAAAGAGTTTTATTAAATGTACATTTGTTACTTAAATTTAATTTTTCCGCGACCGGTTTCGATACAACCGTATCATTCACGAGCAGAATTAAAACTAACTTAAAAATTAAATGTAATAGAGTCAGGCCATAGCTTCAATAAAGAAAAAACAATATTTAAACATTGCAATATAAATTCTTACTTTAATCTTTGCGCTTTAGAAACGCTCGAAATAAACAAAAAAATTAAATCTAAAATTAATTTAGTAAATAAAATAATAGCCCCTTGCAAATCTCCTCTACTAACCATGTTTCCGTGTAATATTGACTCCTCCCACCGTTTTCCCCCTCCCACCAAAATCATCCCTCCCACTACTCCCACCTAATTAATCTTTGGTACTTGCATTTAATTTTTAAGTTAGTTTTAATTCTGCTCGTGAATGATTCGGTTGTATCGAAACCGGTCGCGGAAAAATTAAATTTAAGTAACAAATGTACATTTAATAAAACTCTTTAAAAAACAAAGATTTTTATGCCATTTATATACAGAACTCGTTATTTACTCAGGGAAGGAAAAATATTTCTTTCTAAGGTTAAAAAAATATTTTCCTTCTAATATTTCCTTATAAGGCATTCTTTATAATAATAAAGAATGCCTTACATCTTAAAAACTGTTCTTATTTTATCATATTTCTCGAGTAAAAAATCTTATCTCTAAATTAATTTTCAACCAATACTTTATATTACGCTGATGCTTTTTTTCATATTTTTGACATTGTTCGTCCATTTCATACGCTGCCTAGGAATACCTGCTTTTGTTTTTGTGGGGTCTAAGACTACCATTGTTCATCTGTATAGATGATTTATATATTTATTCTTATTTTTATTTCTATTATCCTTAAAATATTATTATTTGTTACTTTTATTTTTATTTGTTATTCTATTTTATTTTTATTTACACAAGATTCACCTAGTTTATCTCCTTTCCTGTGTGTGATCATTTACCTAATACTAGTATGAATATTTTCCTTAATATGTATGCTACATGTTTGTACTTTCATCTACATATATGGATGAGTGTACTTAATATAACATCTTATGAATCTCGACTACCATAATACGGGCATTTGTATAGCTTGGTAGTCGAAAAACCATGTAAA
This sequence comes from Limnephilus marmoratus, assembly GCA_917880885.1. Taxonomy (NCBI): domain Eukaryota; kingdom Metazoa; phylum Arthropoda; class Insecta; order Trichoptera; family Limnephilidae; genus Limnephilus; species Limnephilus marmoratus. The sequence continues at coordinate 45,265,397 of OU862922.1, forward strand.
ACAAACCTGTAATAAAAAAAATGAATAAATAAAATTAAAATTTAAAAAAAAACGCACGGATTAATCAAATTCCTACTTTTAAATCTAAATCAAAACCATAACTTTTGCAGTAATCCATCGCAAAGTTCCAAATCAAAGTCAGTAGCGTAAACCACTAAGTTGAGAAGATCATTTTTTATATTGACTTCTCTACTGTACTTACCATTAACAAACAACTTGTGAATACTGTTTTTAATGAACAATATTGATAAATGTATTTTTTTTTCTTATCATAATCAAAATTCTACTTCTGAAAGCGATTAATTGTTTTCATTTGTTATTCGTTTCACGGTTTTAAACAAATTAAGAAGGCTTATTTAAGGGTCGATTCCTTCATTGTTGATTTCAACTTGTTTCAAATCTGAAACCTTTGTTTTCAACATTTAAAGGGTTTGGTCCATTATTAAATAAGGGAGACTTGGTTTTAATCCAATTAAAGGACTGCGAATTTGCTATTTACGTTTTCATGATAACGGCAAAACACGTGTTCTTTGAAGTCTTTGTTGTTTTACCAAAAATTGTTTAAAAATTACGTTTGATATCATGACCATGGTAGACTTATGTATTTAAACCAGCGTTTCAATAAAAAAAATATCTATGTAATGCTCGAGAGTGAAAAAAAGAATACGTTAATTGTCAAGGATAAGGATTTTATTTTAATTTTTTTTTTCTAGATTTTTTTTAACTATTACTAGGTGTATAGTATTTATTCTAAATTATTTAACAACAATATGTTGGAAACGAGTTATTTTTTCAAAAATTAATAAATTTCATCTCGATTAGTCGCCGTAAGTTTTCCATGTTTTCTTGGTTTAAAATTCGAGATAGCTTATTATTATACCATTAATTTTTTTTTGCTTGAAACTTGACTTGAAAATCTTCGAAAAAGGATTTATATTGATGTCACCTACACCGATTATATTCTTGACCGAGGCATTTTCTCGAACTATGAAAATTGAAGGCCTAAAACTTCATCCTCATATTTGTATACTCTCATTCAAAGCAGAATAAGAAAACCTTAAGTACTCATTAATCCTTAACTTACTTATTGAACATCCTTTGATCGTATTTTTTTTCGTTGAGTGTATTTCTCAGAAAACAATTTTCTTTTTTTTGCTCTCTTTTTTGTGAGACAAAACTGGTAAATAAAAAACCGCAAAAGAGCAAACATTTTAAATTGTTAATGTAATATTTTTCTGAGTTTCGATTCCTTAAACTTCCGCATGATTATCATTTCGATCCTTTCACATAGAATAACAAACTGTTTTCCAGCGTAAGCCGTATTTATGATTGAAGTTTTTCACGGAAGGTTTGGCGGCGGTAGACGATGCGTTATGAGGGACTGAGGGTTATTGGAAAATATGAGAATTCGAAGGGGTGAGAAGTGAAACGACAGATAATTTATTTAAGACCCTCAAATTGAGGGGAATATAAATAAAATTTGTGAATCAATTTACCTAAACGGTAGCGTGCGATTGCTTTATTAAACCTTATGTTGTAGCGGGTTGAAACATTAAACCCCGGTCTCTAGTTAAAATATCGATTCCTATAAATACATCGATACTATTGAGGTCAGCACGACAGCACTACAGGTGACAGCTGGAAGAAGCAGATCTCTAGAGGCAGTATCAGACCAGTGGAGGTTATCCACCACTTACCCGCCCTGGTATAAGTAACTCCTTCAAGGCTCTCGCCAGATTGTAATTTTTTTTTTGTTAAACGAAGCTACATTTATTTATTTTGAACGAATCTAGACCTCCACGTTGTTAGAAAGCAGTATGCAAGTGCTTAACAGGTAAAAAACATAATACAACAAATCAGGTTAGTAATACAAGCAAAAATAGTAGTTAAAGCAAAATAAAACTCGTTCAAGAAGCTCACGAGGCAGCATTGCATCACGTGAAAAACCCTGTAAACCCTGTATAAATAGATAAGGAACATAGTATAAACAATTAAGTCTCAAATTATTTGGCAAGTATGAATAAAAAATGTGAATTGCATTCAGCCTGATATAAACCACACTCAGCATCCGTGATCCTTAGCCAACCACCCAGTGAAGCCTCAAAGACAGTTAGTGAATAATAGAGTATCAGACCAGCAGAGGTTGAGAGGGGAGGACTTGCGTCTCACCAGGAATCAGATTTTTTTATGTATGTGAATACTTCACAAGAGTCCGAACAGCCGCCGTCTGAAGCCAGTGTGACTATAGCATCCCCAATCGGGGTATGTTGTGAGGCTGAAGGCAGTGGAGAGGGAAAGGAGATGGGGAATAGAAAGGTGGGAAATAACCTGGTTATTCAGATCGGGTCACCAAATACGGCTTAAGCCATTTCAAGCAGCGTTTCAATTCTGAATGTCTTACACCAGGCTTATTGAGAAAATCTTTTACCTTGGAACGTGCTGCAAATATGCAAGATATTATTTTAAATTAATAAAATTGTGAAAAACAAAAAACTAATTAAATAAAAGTTATTTTGCGTATAACGGATTTGAAACCGCTAGTCGAGAGCGTTACCCACGGAGGTTATATATAATAATGGCCTCCTATGACTTTAATTAGTATCTGCTTGTTATTTTTTAAAGCTATCCGTTTTATAGTTTGGTTTATAAGAATGCTTTATAGGAATTTGTGGATTCTCGCTTAATTTTATGTTATGAAAAGAGGAGATAATCAGATGTCAAAAAATCAACAAACTGTCCATAGAAGTTGATAAGGGTAACCAATTAATAATAATCTGTGTAAAGTATGATTATTTAACAGAAAATCAAAAAATTCAGCTACCAACATGACACCAAAAAAGCTCTGCTTTCTACTGTCATCATTTACAGCCAATTCTGTTCAAAAAACTTTTGCACGAAATAAAAAATGACTTAGAAGTATAGCAGTTTGCCGGCCTCCGTAGTCGAGGTGAATGGCTCTCGACTAGCGATACGGAGGTCGTGGGTTCAAATCCCGGCGTGCGCAAGTAAATTTTATTTGATTGATTTTTTTTTATTTCACAATTTAACCGTGTAAAAATAACGCAAGGCAAACTTGCGGCGCGTTCTAAAGTGGAAGATGCTCTCAATATCGCCGTGGTGTAAGACCACCATTCAGAATTGAAACGTTGCTTGAAATAGCTTTAGCAGTGTTTGGTGACTAGATTTGAACAGCCAAATACTTATCCGCCTTTCTCTTCCTTTTCCCCATCTCCTTACCCTCCCCATTCCGTTAGCCTTAAAACATTCCCCCATTAGGGATGTCATAGTCACACTGGCTCCAGGCGATTGGGAGAAATTGGGTATTTTGTGAATTACATAAAATGTAACCTAAATAAACTGTTTAAAACCTATCACCGCAAATAAAATTAAGCCACTTCCTCAACCTGTACCATTATTTGTAAAAGTTATTTAAGCTATTTAGTCGGGAAACACGCCAAACGCGTGCCCAACATTTGTACACGGTTGACTTTTGTCATATGAGAACAGGTCGCTTCTTCGACTCGTTGTGTTCAACAGCTCGGCTGTGAAATGATTTGCCGACCTCTGTATTTCCTCCTTCCTACAACATGGGTCTCTTCAAGACCAATGTTCATTCCTTCCTCTACTCAAAAAGACCCTCCACACAGCATCCCAGATGACATAGGCCCTGAAGGAAATTATTTTCCTCAAGGCCTCTTGTGTGGAGTAAATGTAAAAAAAGTGTAATTTACCTTGTAATTAATCTGTTTTGCATTATTTGAGGATCTCCTAATAAATGCGATTAAGAATGGTTATTGGATATATCAGACATAAATACTACTTATGTAGACTTCATATACAACTTGACGACCTCCGTAGTCCAGTGGCTAAGACTCTTGACTCACATTCCGGAGGTCGCGGGTTCGAACCCGGCATGCGCAAATAAATTTTATTTGAATAATTTGTGTTATTTCACAATTAATTCATTTAAAATAATATATAGTATATTTGCGGCATGTTCCAGAGTGGAAGATACTATCAGTATCGCCCTGGTGTAAGACCACCATTCAGAATTGAAACGTTGCTTGAAAATGGCTTTAGCCGTGTTTAGTGACCAGATCTGAATAGCCAGGTACTTCCCAACCTTCCTCTTCCCCACCTCCTTCTCCTCCCCGCTACCTTCAGCCTCACAACATACCCCAATTGGGGATGCCATAGTCTCACTGGCTCCAGACGGGAGCAGTTGAGATTCTTGTGCGGTATTCACTGAAAAAAAAAAAAAAAAAAAAATACAAAATGTAGATAACCTTTGTAATTTGTTAATGAGTACCTAATTCTATAAATCATTCGCAATCTTTATTAAAATGCAGAAATCCGTTTCCGATTTGAAAATAACACTTCCGTTTCAACTTAATTTCTACAATAAACACCTGTATATATCGGAGGATACGGGGGGGGACATGCATAAAAAAGGTTATTAGTTGAAAAATATTGACGTACGAATCCATCACTTTAACAGAGGTACGAGGCAATGGGTGGGCAGGCACATCGGCTGTCAAGACCTTGACAAACCTCACCTCATGAATTTGAGCATTCCTGCTAAGTCATCAAACGTAGCGGACCACTTGGGGTGACCTATGGCAAAGATGTGATCCAATAAATAGTTCCTGGGATGGCGCTGGCGGTTCCTACACTCGACTCCCAAATTATTCAAATAATATGTTCATGTTAAGATTTAAACTGAAACATCATAGGTACTACCTACATGAAATAACAAAACAACGGATATTTTAAACTTTAAAAAAATTGATATTATTAGATGAATATTTACCGTCTCCCCCATCATGAATAATAGTTGTTTCTTGAACTACTTAGTTGAAATGAAGTGTTATTTCAATAATTTATACGTTTAAAGCATGAGGCGGAATTTCAGAATTTTACCAAATCTACAAGTCATTTTGTAATTTCACCCCGTGAAAATTTTCTCACAGATTATTTTATTATGTGAAAGAGGGTAACACAATTTTACTTTTCTCCTCAAAATAAGTTTCTCCCAAAAGAGTGCGGTAGCGTAAAATTTTAAACAAAAAACGGCTAACGAAACTTTTTGTCGCACAAAAACTAACAGTCTTTCACGAGGGAAAAAATGGAGAGTGAAGGCTAAACGCTTTTACCCTCCCCCTCTACCGAAAGTTATAAAAAAACGCCGGTCTCCAGAGATCAAGGGAGAGAAGTTGAGTATTTTAAGGGTGGGATAAAAAATAGGCTTTGAAAATATAAACAGCGAAGTTACTGCACGACTAAAGGCTGTAGAATCTGCGGCTTCGCTGTTAATTATTGATGATCGGTATAGGGGTTGACTTTATTAAATACACTATTCATAGGTCATTGTTTTTTAGCGTTAAGTGCTTATAACAGGTTCATTCATTCATCTGAAAGCGGTCCCTGGGCTATTGTTGTATCCACATTTGGATTGTTAAACTGGAGGTTGTAGATACGATTTTATTACTGCAGAATAAAATAATACTGGTGCTATTTAATGTTATTTCATACAATGTATTACCATTTAATGACGTTTAGTTAAGTGAATACAATATAAGCAAAACTCAATCGAAAATTTGAAAACAGAAAAACCAGAATTTTTTTATTTTTTATAAAGAAGACAAACATTCCCAGGTTACGAATAACCCAACAATGTTTAAATATCTCCTACTACGACCACAGAAAGCCGAAAATGTTGCTTGTGTTGTGTGACTTAGCACTGACCGGTCTATATATATATGTATATATACGGTCTTTATGTATAATTCCAAGATTTAATAAAAATATACGTTAAGGAAATGGAGATAATGTTGGTAGTTCTTAGTCGAAGTATTATATAATTAAATATGACCGAATCAGATAGGAACACGTTAGTAAGGCTCGTCGTAGGTTCGAGTTACGCTAATATTGGCTTTATTTAATTAGAAATATTACAATTTGAAATTTTACTCATTAAGTTAAAAATAAAAATAAATTAAAGAAATTTATTAAAATAGCGTTTATAAATATAAGGGGGAAATGGATTCAAAAGTCGAAAAAAGAGATAGAGGATACTGATTTGGAATGAAGTAATAAGGTTATTTGTTTTCTAAACAATGTGGGTGTTCATTTTATTCAGAAATTACAAATAGGTACTATGCAAACAGAAAACACGAGAACTTTGGCTACCCAATTTTTGTACATTGTACATTTTGTACAATTTTTGTGCGTGGTAGTCTCGCTAACTTCGGTGAATGAGACCCTCATTTAAAACAGAATTTTCATATGTTCATAGCGTTCCGAAATCCGAGGAAATCGGTCGAAATTATCTTTTACTGGTATAAAGAACATTATCCTGGAATAAAGACCATTATTATTTTACGTCGTTGTCACAAACTTTATTTGAATATACTGCAGACACATTAGTCTAGGGATACTTATATTTGTATTTTAATTTATTATTTACTACCCACAAAAATGTTGTATAAATATCCTGTTTGTGTCTCAAATAAATAAATAAATACTGCAAAATCAATCGAAGAAACATTGAATTCATCTAATATCACCTTGGTCGATAATAAATAACAAGGGTTACAAAATGTTCAAAAATATCTTCAGCATTTCAATGATGTACTGTAAAATATCTTCAGAATCCACTGAGCACCTACAGCTTTTTGCTTTCATCCCTTGGGGAAGAGTTTCTTCATTTATAAAATTACGATAAATCAAAATCACTTCAAAACAAAACAATTTCAATAATAAGTTAACTTTTTTTTCCAGGAGAATCAATTTTTTCCATTTTGAACGTCACAAAAAAAAACATTATAAATTTTGATAAACATGCTTTTTTCCTTGTGCAAATTATTTCTTCAATATTATATATCCCGATTTTGCTTCGTCGTGATAATTTTTAATATTTCCACAAAAGATTTTTTCATTATGAAAATAAAAAATAAGCATTAATGATCGATTTTTCGCAATAAGAAAATAATTGATTGCATTTATTCCATACCTATAGTTTTTTTGCAAAAGGGGTCATTTTTTAATGACTTTGTTCTATTAGTTTCAATTTGGGAGGCGGGAATAGGTACCGCCGCCCCGGGAACCTTTATTGGATGACCAACACGTCTACCGTAGGTCACCCCAAGTGGTTCGCTACGTTTGATGATTTAGCAGGGGTGCCCGGGTTCATGAGGTGAGGTTTGTCTAGGTCTTGGAGGCGAATGCCCGGACAAGCTGAACTCCAGATTCCTACCAATCCCTTAAACCCCTTTCCTTCCCACCTTTCCTTTCCACCAAACTTTCCTTCGCCACCTTCCTTCCCTTAAAAAAACCTTCCACACAGCATACCCGAACACGCCCTGATTGAAATGATTTTCTTCAAGGTTTCCTGTGTGGATCTCATGTAAAAAGAAAAAAAGGACAAAAGTATATAGAAAAGAGTTTTCAAGTCAGTCTAAGATATTTAGATTAAAGATGGGGTTATTCATCCAATGAAACAAAAATAAATAACCGAATGTGAATTGTAGAATTTTTCACTCTTTTACTGCTTGAACACCGTTTTCATATAAATTATAACTTTCAAAAGCATTAAGAAATACATTTGTTTAATTTTTTATTAAAAATAATTATTTTCCAACTAAAATTTGTTAGGTAAACTGATTTTAACATTCAGGTTACATTTGCAAAATTTATCGATATCAACGCTGTTAAACTTAAATTGTAGTAAACGTGTTTTTAAAATAAAATTTGAAAAAATGAATGCATTTAAAAAAATAAATAATATTAAAAAATTGATTTGAAATTTTGTTGAAAATATATGTGATAAATGAGATCTTTTAAAAATGTTGTACTAATGGTAACAACTTTATCGTTAGTCAGAATTCTTCAGTTATATTAAATTTTGAATAAAAAACACTAAAATTCAAGGCAAAGCTTATGTTTAAAGTTCGTTGAACCAGAGTTACGCAGGACAGACACACAACCAAAGTAAGTATTTGTGATAATAAGTGCAAAATACACAAATATGAAAAGTCTAATGAAATATATTTTAGTCATTTTTAAAAGTTAGCGTTTGTAACACCTGTACAGATTTGAAAAGCATTCTCATATTATTATACACTGGTTAGTGCCGAAAGTAAATAAAGTATTAAGATGTTTGATAGAAAAATTTCAAAATAAAAACAATTTTTCAAATATATATATCTTAAATTCTTACCTAATCCAAAAACCATCGTCAACGCCATCAAAATCCAAAAAGTGGCTGAAGAAATCATATTTTTTCTTGTCTCTTCACGAGAAGTTCTCAAAACTGCATCTTAACTGACATCAAAGAGTTATCTAACTGTATCCCACGATAAGTTCACGACTAAATATAATAGAATTCACTGCCAAAAAAACATTTATAATTGAAACCATTATCAATAAATCATTTACTCTCTGCTGAGTACAAATTTAAAAAAGCACACTAAGATAACGCAGTTCAAAAAGTGCACTACACGAAATACAATTAAGTTCAAGATATGCAATTTTTGTTTTCAATATGCAAGCTTTTCGCTGTGTTGAAAGTTTATTTAGATTATAATATTTTATTTAAATTTTGGTTGCGTTTTTTCAATGCAGTGTTTACAGAAACAAAGAAACGTAGAATTTACGTGTGTACGTTTGGGGGCGTGCCTCAGGGTGGCTTCGCGCGCGACTGCCTTAGAGGAGGGGTGTGGAAAGACTGCCTCTTGGCGGAAGCTGTAACGAAAACAGTGGTTGACAGCCCACTATGCGCTTGCGCCTCATCTCTGCTGCGTTCTGTGGAAACTAAAAAGGGGGTGTCAGATTCTCCGAAGGTGATTCTGCATCACATATTCATACATCTAAGTTTAACGCTTTACGAATTTAATTAGTTGAATCTCAGAGTTTCTTTTAGTACAGCATTCAAATCTATAAATTTAAACAACGCCAAGTAAGAAAAAATAACACCCCTTAGTAGCTGGATGACGTGGTCAGTAGAGTAGATGGATGAGTAAGTATTCGATGGATTTTATCTTGCGACGTGGGTTCAATTCCTTTGCTAGGTAAGACATTCATCATTCCACAAACAAATTTCGGCTTGATGGATGTAGGAATTTTTCAAAAATCGTCTGGTTATTCGTAACCCTGGAATGTATTTCTTTAAAAGAAACTCTTATTTTACTCACCAACTAGTCTAGAAATAATGCTCTAGCGACTCCAAAGAAAGCACGAATACTAGTAAGTTGATCAAATGTATAGGAAAAGGTGCACTGGAATTTCACATTGATAAAAAAAGTGCTTTGTAGTTCTTTTCCCACTCTTGTCTGCATTAGTTTTCTAAAGGATTTGCTTCTACCGAGTGTGAATTGCTGATTCTGATTTGTTTATTATCAATCTGTCCATTAACCTGGTAAGGGTCATGTACAAATATCTACATATTTCATTTTGCACGTTTTACCGAGTAGAATTTGCGGGATTCACACTTAACTGGAATTCTAAACACTAGTGTGCACACTCGTACTTACTCGACCGAGTAAAGCAGACTAGTAAGAACTAAGAACGAAGGTTCAAGGCAATGTCCACACAAATGGTTTTACTTGACAAGATTGGCTCAATGTTTAGTGTGCGCCGAACAGTTTGAGCCTCAGCACGTCTACAATTCGGAAGAAACAAAGGCTTTGTTTAGCTCGGCTCTGTGCCACTGCTACTAACTTAGAAGATTTAACATATCTGGAGCCCGGCTCGATGACTCGAAGCGAGTAATTAAGATATAAATTAGGAGTTCCAAATTTAAAACTCGGAACGAACCATCAAGCCATGACATTAGCGTCAACCATTTTTTGTTGCCTCTAAATATCAACGAATCGAAATTTAATTACTGTATCATCATTACATAGTATAAAATGAAGTCGCTTAAAATGTAAGGGCGCGTTAATCTTTTAAACTACGTAACGGATTTTCATGCGGTTTTCACCAATAGATAGAGTGATTGAAGAGAAATGTTTATATGTATAATACGTGTAAATTATATTAGAGAAAAGCCGAGATATTCAAAGAAAACATATTTTTGTGCGATTTAAAACGGCTGGCGGGCCGTACTATAGTCACTTTTGAAATTCGTTCTACGGAAGAAATTGGAAAATAGATGTCTTAGAGTAAGAAGGTATTTGATTTTCCCTTTTCAAATATCCAGTGTTGCATTGCGAGCATTGTATATTAGTGGCAAGTTAATTAGTTTATATGTATAATACATGCTTATTATAGTAGAGAAAAGCCGATAAATTCAAATATTCAATTCAGGCAGCGGGCAGCGGGCAGCGGGCAGCTGGCAAGCGGGTGGTGTGGATTTGAAAAAGATTGGGTAATGGCGTTGTGTTTCGTTAGCCACAGCAACGTGTGGCCGGGTCTGCTAGTATTTAATAATCCAATATATTTTCTTACTGTTTTATTATGCTTTTTTTAAAATTAGCTCTACAGAGGAGAAGGAAAAAATTCTCTCACCGCCGAAGTCATCTTTGTGGTTGCTGGTATTTTTAAGGGAATGGAAGGAGAGGAAATTCTGGGAAAAAGTATGAGAGGTGGGTTGAGGGTGTCAATGTATCCAGGAGTGACAGACGTATGAATCCATCCCTCCCACTGTGTTGCAATATGCAAATGGGTCAATAGAACCTGGTTGGAGAGGTCTAGGTTAGTTTTCCCTCAACCAGTCTCTCCTTATCCGACCGGCCATGCAGTGAAGCATTTGCCACCAATATCCAGACAAACCCTACATACAATTTGGGAGGCGGTTATGGGTACCGCCGCCCCGAGAACCATTTATTGGATATCCAACACCTCTGCCATACGTCACCCCTAGTGGTTCGCTGAGTTAGGTGGCTTAGCCGTGGTGCCGGGTTCATGGGGTGAAGTTTGTCCGGGTCTTGGCGGCGGATGCTGGGATCGGGAGGGAATGGTTGAGGGAGTCCCTTTGATTTCTCCAGCCGTACTCTACCTGTTGGAGGGGTGGATTCATACGTCCCTCACTCATGGACACACTGACCCCCAGATTCCTACCCACCCCTCATACATATTTCCTTCCCAGTTCTGAGAAGGAAATATGTATAAACTCCTTTAAAAAACCTCTCCTTAAGAGCGTTTAATCGTGCAGGGCGGTTACAATGAGAAAGATTAATTATTCTCCGTGTCAGATTTTTAAAATTATAACTCAATATCGATTTTCTTTCATTCCAAATTTGCTTTAATTTATACCTACATCCAAAAATGCTGAAAGGCGTGATGATAAAATTATTAAAACAATGTACTTTTTGTAAATTATTTTTTGATTAAATGTATTTATCATTTTTCAATAATGTCTTAGTTAAATAATAATGTTAAAAAAAAATCTGAAATATACTAGTTTGTAAGTGCGCAAATAAATACACAAACGGACCAATTTTCGTCAAGAAACGCATGAACGTATATATTTTTTAATGATTTTACTTAAACTAAAATTAAAATTCTAAAACATGCGATACCCAGATAATGTATTGATTTATTTTACTGCATCATTATATGATTTGAAATGGGTGTGGTATAATACCAAATCTTTTTTGAAAATTTAACAAATCTGCCAACGACCTATGGTATAACCTTATTGTACTAAAAGTAAACATTTTTTTCAAAATTCAAAACATGCAAATGCTAGATAAAAGAAAATCTTTCGAAATATATTTATATTTTTTTGTCGAAAGGAGTCAATACGTCTGATTTAAAAATGACATATTTCTGGTTTTCTCTGGTAATACCCTCTTAAAAATACCTGTCCTTAAAAAAACTCTCCACCCAGCATCCCCTAAGATGACTTAGGCCATCAGGGAAATTATTTTCCTCAGGGCCTCATGTGTGGAGCTACTGTGAAAAAAAACATGAATCTGAGTACCCTTGCTAAGTCACCAAACGTAGCGAAAGAGATGGAATTAATGGATGCTGGAAATGGAAGTACTCGTAACTCAAAAACCTAAATGTAAGTGTTATTTTATTTATTTTTATATGAATACCTCTGTGAGACTATGGTATCTCCGATTGGGGTATATTGTGAGGCTGAAGGTACTGGGGAGGGGAAGGACATGAGGAAGAGGAAGGTGGGAAAGTACCTGGCTATTCAGATCTGGTCACCAAACACGGCTAAAATCCATTTCAAGCATCGTTTCAATTCTGAATGGTGGTCTTACACCAGGGCGATACTGATGTATCTTCCACTCTGGAACGTGCCTCAAATATAGTACATATTATTTTCAATGAATTAATTGTGAAATAACACAAATTAATCAAATAAAATTTATTTGCCACGCCGGGATTCGATCCGGCGACATTCGGATTGCGAGTCAAGAGTCTTACGCTAGACCACGCCGGCCGTCGAATGCCGTCCTCCATGAATTGGTCGACTTTTAATGGAACCAAATAAGTTTTGATTTTTCCAATTCTAAGTCAAGAATCTAAGCAATTCCAATTCTAAGTCAAGAATCTAAGCGATTTCAGGCTGAGATTTTCTTATCTAGGGAGACACGACAAAGAAGTATAATATTTGAATAGTTATTAAAAATCATTTGCGGGAAGTGATTCTAAATTAGAATCTTATGTTAATGAAACTGGCACAATAATGTTGGCCGCCTGCACAAAGCCTCGTTACAGAGTCCGGCCGTAAAATAATTTCCATGCGAATTCACAAACTTTCATGAAAGTCGACTTTAAATAAATAAATTCGGGATGTTCATTCTGCACTCCGCCATGCAAATGGTTCATTGAAGTGAAATTATTTGCTTTTGTGTTATTCAATTACGTATCATCAATTAAAACTTTACGGAAAATAGAGATTTAAAATTTGATTGAATTTGCATTTTAATGCAATTGAATGAAAACTTATTTTGTCAAAACAATAATTAAATTTTATAGATTCAAGCGTTGTACTTGTCGAAATACACACACAGACGAATGAGCGATGAATAATTATTATTCTTTGCCATTTATCCTGATTTTATAAAAAAGCTTTCCAGTTTTCCATGTCAAGAATCAGAATTATAGAAGAGCATGTATGAGACGATGTATGAATGTGAACGAGGCAAGGAGTGTGCCAAAACCGAGTTGTTTGGCGATCCATCCTCTCTGCCTACCCCTGCGGAGAAGCGGCGTGATGGTTTGTTAGTTAGTTTTCAGTTTTCATAAATATTTTTTACTTATTTACTTTCAGGTCCGGTTTCGGTTCCGGTTTTAGACTGAACGCTGTAGAAATGAGATCCCTGAGGCGTATGTGTGGTAAAACCATGTATGATCGTGTGAGAAATGTGGAAATCCGCAAAGAATGCAAGGCTGATGTAAGCGTGATGAGTAAGATCAAGAAAGGAACGCTCCGATGGTTTGGGCATGTAGAGCGAATGAACGAGGAAAGGAGTGTAAGAAGAATATATGACGCAAATGTGAATGGTAGAAGAAGTCGAGGACGCCCAAGAAAGACATGGCACGACCAAGTGAATCAGATACTTGAGTCGGGCCATGTCAAGAGTCAGAATAATAGAAGAGAATGTATGAGACGTTGTATGAATGTAAACGAGGCAAGGAATGTGTGCCAAGACCGGGATGTTTGGCGGTCCGTCCTCTCTGCCTACCCCTGCGGTGAAACGGCGTGATGGTTAGATAGTTAGTTAGTTAGGTCCGGTTTCGCCCAACAAGTGTCATTTCTGTTTTTCAAAATTTTAAAATCATGTTTTGCGATATGGGTATCAAGCTCTGCGTAATAACTCACACAACCCGAAAATGAAAAAGAAAAAATGAGTTGTAAACTGCTTGGCACCTTTTTGAAAAAAAAATGCCCTTACTGAACGCCTTAACCGGGCGACCGAAGTGGCTCAGTAGCAGGTGAAAATTGAGCGGTTAACTTCCTATGCCCCTTTTTAGGTGCACACTCCTTGCTTCATTCACAACCAAACTTCGTTTCTTTTTCTTCAAATATTAGGTCCATACATATGAAATTGGCGTTTTGCCGTACTGGCAACTTTGATCTCAAATATCTTCTCTTTGGTTAGGAATTCCAAATTCAAATTTATACAGCTATTTACTCGTGTATTTGTGTTTCGAAAATTTTAATTCATTTGTTTTTTCCTTAATTGTTTTTTTTCTTTGCGTCACTTAGTTTACAAAATGGAAAACTTGAAATATCGCGTTATTTACGAGTACGAGTTCCACCGTGGCACTAGTGATGCAGAAAGATTAATGATGTGTATAGCGACGGTGCCGCAAAAGAAAACACAGTGCGTTTTTGGTTCCAACGTTTTCGTTCTAGAAATTTCGACCTGCAGAACAAGGCCGATGGACGGCCGGAGACCAAAGTTGATAATGAAGAATTGAAGGCTATTGTGGAAGCAGATCCATCGCAAACCACGTCCGAGTTAGCTGCAGGCTGCGGTGTTAGTGATAAAACTGTTTTAATCCACTTGAAGCAAATTGGGAAGGTGAAAAAGCTTGAAAGGTGGGTACCTCACGAATTGAGTGAAGCAAATCAACAAACGCGCGTTAGAACGCTAGACCACACAATGCACAACAGACGGCTACCAAATTAGAGGAGCTTCAATTGGAATGTCTAAGACATCCACCGTACTCTCCGGACCTTGCCCCAACAGATTACCATTTTTATCGAAATTTGGATAACTTTTTGCAAGGTAAAAAATTCAACTCCCATGGGGCAGTCCAAACCGCCTTCAAAGATTTTATTGATTCCCGTCCGAATTGTTTTTTAGTAAAGGGATCGATGAACTACCTATGAGATGGCAAAAGTGCATAGAGAGCAATGGCACATACTTTGATTAAATAATTTCATTTTTTTTTTTACATGAGCTCCACGCAGGAGGCTCTGAGGAAAATAATTTCCCTCAGGGCCTATGTCATCTTTGAGGATGCTGTGTGGAGGGTTTTTTTTAAGGAAAGGAAGGAGAGGAGAGTTCTGGGAAGGAAAAGGGTTTAAGGGGTGGGTAGGAATCTGGGGTTCAGTATGTCCTGGTCATCCGCCTCCAAGACCTAGACAAACCTCACCCCATGAACCCGGGCACCCCTGCTAAATCACCAAACGTAGCGAACCACTTGGGGTGACCTATGGCAGAGGTGTTGGTTATCTAATAAAGGTTCCCGGGGCGGCGGTACCCATTCCCGCCTCCCAAATTGACCAATATATTATATTATATATTTTATAAAATTGATAAATATATTATATTAAAAAAAAATCCACTTTATATTCCTCCCATACAAAACGCCAATTTCATATGTAAGGACCTAATATTTAAATTTAAAAAAAACGTATGCACCCTCCTAGCTTCATAGACATGCAGATATCAAATTGCTTTATAAGTTTACTAGTATTTTGATTCTGCATTTTTTTCTGTGAATTTGGGAGCATTTTGAAATAAAACTTGTGTTCAGAAATTCAGATATGATAATAATGATTTATTCGTGGAGATATTGAGGAGAAATGCGGTTATGAAAGAATAACGGTTAATAAAGTGATGAAAAAAACGGTCACGATGGCACAAAGCAATAATAAATTTTATTCTTAGACTGACCTAGTCATTAATATTCTCATGCATATTAAATAAATTATTATTTATATAATGAATCAATTTAACTTTGTTTGAACCACTTATATATTTGAGTAAAGCCGACCGGTTTCGAAACGACCGTTCCTTCTTCAGGGCAATAATAAAAAGTAAAGGTATATAAACGTATATTTTCTCACTTAACTAGTCTTTCCGACATTGTAATCCGTAATTGTAACAAATTTTTCCCATGTCTACCGATCCGTCCGATCCAAAGGAAATCTATATTTACTTTTTAACTTTAGTGTACATTCACTCCTGATCATTTGAACATTGTTAACGAAACAAGTAGTTATTTATTCAAAAACAAAGTGTTGTAAAATAAATTATTTGTCTTTATAAAATAAATGATGCCATACAAAGTGACAGCCGTTTAGAAGAAATTCTCTTAGAAAATTTAAAAAAAAATCTAGCGTAGTTAAAACGTTGTAGAAGTGAAACTTCACCCAGACAAACTCAAACCAATAGGAGAGCCTTGAAAATGAGCTCATAATAAAAACGGCACATGCGGACAGCGTGACGCTTCGTAGGTACTGTTCGTACGTAATGTTTCATTCTATCTCATTCTATCGCAGCCTAAATCCTGTTGTAGATGTACATGTTTGTCTCTTTTTAGTGTCTGTTCCATTTCATCTAGTTTCAAATCACAACGGTGCTAAAGAAGTTTCACTTAAAAAAATAAATGAGTTTTTAACATAAAAATCATTATTTAAAAACGTAATTTCACTTGCACAAAAAATGCCTGTATTTCAACGTGAACATTAAAATTATTCACACATTTTATTTACATAATTAAACTCGACTGATACATCAAAACTAACAGTTAAAAACCCGCTCCGCAAGTTTTTACCGCCGGGCCCTGCGGGCGGTTTCTCCGATTTTTTTGCCCAGTTGGTGTTGGTGACCATTTTATAAATCCAATAGAAACTGGTTCCAAAAATAGCCCATTCCTCGGAACCACTGTCATCCAGTGATAGCTAGTCACCGGGACGGGCAATGACGTCACATGTAATAAATAGCCGCTGATACATATAAGTACTACCGTATATCTAGGGGGGGACGTCCCCAAGCGACCTGCCAACGGAAGTAGCGCCATATATTGAATTCGAAAACGAATTACAAAAGCTGTTTTTTCTTTAATTTCACATACACAGATGTTATTTGTAGCGCAGCGCGCATGGCGTGGCGTCAGACATGCACTCAAAGCCAGGTTCTGAAATTCAAATGCAGGTGCTACCCTATTAATACTGTTCGATGCCATCTACATAAAGTATGAAAAAATGTCGTAGATAAACAGATAATATTGTTTTTGTACCTACTGTGAAACTGTTACCTCTACTAACCTTTTTCATAAAACTTCCGCATATTGATGGAGGCATTAAGCCGATATGTGTCCAATATTAAGTTTTGAGACTGTTTTGCATAATGTATTCGCCAGTCTTGCCGATAAGTGTTTTTGGTCAGCTCGGCTCACTTGTGTTTAGATTGGGGGATGCTGGGGGGGGGGGGGGGGGGGGATCTCTGAAGGGTAGGTCACGTGTCGACTGTAAAGTCGCCTAAGGATTTTCCGGTAGACAGAAAAGGCTTCGCATTTAAATTGGACGTCGTTCTCGGAGACAGCATTTTGAATTGATAATAAACTGATATTTTTATTACTCGATAGGGAAGACGTTAAGTTCGATCGAATAACATTTTAAAATACCACTTATTATATACTCATATTCATAATTAAAAATAATTTCACGTCATCCGTAGTCGAGGAGTAACGCTCTCGGCCAGTGGCGGCTCGTGACTTTTGGATGAGCTAGGGTGCTAATATTAAAAAAAATGGCATCATGGATGTTGTCGTATGCGTAAATTTTTTTTTTCTTTTAAAAAATCGATGTTTTGTATGAAGATTTTTCAGGAAATCGGTGCGGCGCACCCCCAAACTGAAACTTCCTGAAATTTTTCATACAAAAAACTGATTTTCAAAAAAAAAAAAAATTTTTTTTCGGCTACAACAACATCAATAATGCCATTTTTTTAATATCAGCACTCTAGCACACCCAAAAGTCACGAACCTCCACTGCTCTCGGCTATTGATGCGGAGGTCTCGGGTTCATATTCCGATGTACGCCAGTAAATTTTATTGGATTGATTTGCATTATTTCACAATTTAATACACGGTATATTGCCGGCACGTTCCAGAGTGGAAGATACCATCAGTATCGTCTTGGTGTAAGACCACCGTTCAAAATGGAAACGTTGCTTGAAATGGCTTTAGCCGTGTTTGGTGAGCAGATTTGAACAACCGGGTATTTCCTCATTTTCTCTTTCCCGTCTTCTTCCACTCCCCACTTCCTTAAGCCACACAATATACCCCCATTGGGAATGCCATAGTTCTACTGGTTCCAGATGGTTGGGAGCGGTATAGTTGCGCGGTATTCCCAAAAAAATAAAGTTGTTTAAAACGTTTACGAAATATGAAGGAAGTGAAACACGGTATATAATAACCTAAAAATTAATAACGATAATGTCCATAAAATCTCAAATCAAATCCATTACATACTTTTTTAACGGTGCTTTTATTACCCAAAATGCCAACCAGGTTCAATAAATGCCATGAGTATTTTAGGGTGTGTCAATTATTTCAACTTTTGAATTCAGAAACGCCCGGGGTCTCAAAAGTTGCATCTTCCAAAGAAAATGAGAACTGCATTTAATTTTTTTTTAATGGTTATTAGCCCGCTAAAATGCATTGAAAATCAGAAAACAAACCTTAAACCATTTTTTTAAATAATTTAAAAAAAAAAAATTCAGTAATTTAACCTTTTAACTTTGTTTATTATTAAAAAATGCGTATAATTGACAAAAATGAAAAAAAAAGTTCAAGTGTACGAATACAAGTAAGTCAACAAGAATTCTGATTTGATCCAGAAAAAGTGTTATTTTCGCCTTTTATATTTTTAACCAACACATCACATATGTTTAAAAAAAAACATTTTTTTGGTTCTTTGAACTGCAGTTATAATAATAATAATAATAATAAGCCTATTTATTTCTTGTTTTACAACAGTTGGTGTTATAATATTACAATAAACTCAAATTTGATTTATATTAGTAAGTTAGCTTAGATTATGTTAGTAATATAAGTATATGTTTTAAAAATATTTATGAGTTAACAGGAACCCCGGTTTGGGTAAAGGCCTCCTCCAAAGATGCCCATTTTTGTCGGTCTTGTGCTATGGAGTACCAGTTTATGCCAGTTGATCCTTTCAGATCGTCTTCCCAGCGGGCTAAGGATCTCCCCTTCCCCCTCTTGCCTGATGGTCCTTTCCACTGGGTAACTCGTGTGGTCCATCTTCTGTCAGACATTCTCGCTACATGGCCAGCCCAATGCCATTTCAGTTTTTGAGCAAAGGTTAAAGCCTTTGTAACTTTAGTGATATCTCTTATCTTTGTGTGTCTTATTTTGTCGATTTTCTTTATGTTTAACATGCTTCGTTCTAAACCTCTTTGACATGTATCGATTTTATTCTTGGCTTGTCTAGTGAATTTCCAGGTCTGGCTTCCATAAGTTAAGCTTGGTAGTAGACATGAGTTCATCACTTTAGCTTTGAGAGTTATTGGTAAGTTACTTTTAAATATTTCTTTTAGGCTCCAATACTCAAACCAACGGGAAAGCCTTGAAAAATGAGCTCATAATTTAAACGGTACATGCGGACAGCGTGACGCTTCGTAGGTATTGTTCGTAGGTAATGTTTCATTCTATCTCATTCTATATTATTCTGTCGCAGCCTAAATCCTGTTGTAGATGTACATGTTTGTCTCTTTTTAGTGTCGGTTCCATTTCATCTAGTTTCAAATCACAACGGTGCTAAAGAAGTTTCACTTAAAAAAAGTAAATGGGTTTTGAACATAAAAATCATTATTTAAAAACGTAATTTCACTTGCACAAAAGGAAGTGAAACACGGTATAATAACCTAATAATTAATAACGATAATGTCCACAAAATCTCAAATCATATCCATTACATACTTTTTCAACGGTGCTTTTATTACCCAAAATGCCAACCAGGTTCAATAAATGGCATCAGTATTATAGGGTGTGTCAATTATTTCAACTTTTGAATTCAGAAACGCCCGGGGTCTCAAAAGTTGCATCTTCCAAAGAAAATGAGAACTGCATTTAATTTTTTTAATGTTTATTAGCCCGCTAAAATGCATTGAAAATCAGAAAACAAACCTTAAACCATTTTTTTAAATAATTTTTAATAAAAAAAAATCAGTAATTTAACCTTTTAACTTTGTTTATTATTAAAAAATGCGTATAATTGACAAAAATGAAAAAAAAAGTTCAAGTGTACGAATACAAGTAAGTCAACAAGAATTCTGATATTATCCAGAAAAAGTGTTATTTTCGCCTTTTATATTTTTAACCAACACATCACATATGTTTAAAAAAACATTTTTTTGGTCCTTTGAACTGCAATTATGGAATGAAAAATAAGTTTGGTACAAAATATAAAATATGAACCCTTTGTTTAATTTTTTTTCCAAAACACGAAATCTATTTTTTTCAAAACAATAATAGTGAACAATAATCTCATTTATTTTTACGTTTTCGAATAGCTACAGATCATACGAAACTTTTGAGACCCCGGGCGTTTAAATATATGGCCATTTTTTTCTCTCTATGGGGAGCGACACACGCTATGAGTAAGTATAACGCTTTATTAACTCTACGAAACAAAATTTTAAAACATTTAATCTGTTATTTTGGCATTCTCTAAACTCTAAACTTATCTGTATCTTTTTCACGGTTTCGTGTGACAATGATTTCTTAAATTGTTTCAAGACTTGCTTTAAAAAATGTTTGTAATGAATTGGTAATACACATTATAAGGAATTGCTAAAAAGGTTACTGGGGTATTATATAATTATTAAAAAAAACAAGTTAATCTCCACTTAGAAACCATAAATAACATAAACCACATTTATAATGCGTTCAGTGTTCGATTCATCGGCTAGCTAGATTTTAAAATATTTCCGGGTTATTCGTAACCCGGGAATGTTTGTCCTTCTTTAAAAAAAAGTTTTCCCTTTTTTAGAATTTTGGCGTAAACTAAGTAATTTGACTTAAATTCATTTTGATTGAATATCTATTTTTATGTCTAGTGGGATATCCTCGCCTATTATTTGGTCCATTTCTAAATTATTGCCGATTGAATATTGAATTTTTCAATAACTTTTTTATGTTTCTACAACACGAGTGTCCATTTGCATGGAGTCAGTGGGATCTTGTCACACACATTTAAGGAAAGTTGAGATATGTAAATAATGGCAGAAAGGAATAGAAAACTTGGGAAGTATTACTTTTGTAGACAATATGGGTAAACTACGAGAAGAGTACGGTTAAAGTTTTAATCCTAAAATGATTTTTTTAATACCTCACCTGTGAGTCTCAATTCCCGAAACCAATGAGCTCTGGCATTAAGAATAGGGATAGGCAGAAGGAAGTGCGACGATAAAGGAGATGAGCAAGATGAGGGGTGGGAATTTCCAAGCTCTTCAGATCATTCATCAAATACGGCTAATGCTATTTGAGGATACGATTCCGTTGTGACAACTCTTGAATTTTCAAAAGAAACTTTTGAATTTGATTATAGCCCATTCACATGATTCATTTGTCGTTCATTTCGTGATATCATTCCGCCTCTTTCCCTCGAAATGAACCGTGTGAACACGAAAGTGAATAGAGACAGTGCTGAAGGAAGCATTCCAACAATGTTGGAATGCTTCCTTCGGCACTGTTCACTAGCAACCGGAATTTAACATCACGTGACGCGAATGATGTGTGTAAACACTCAAGTGAACAGTCTTTCACTCGCAAATTAGTCGGCCGAAATGTTCTGGCGTGAGGACGTGTAGCCGGAGCGGCTTAAACGTCAAAATGCTCAGTTTAGTTCGCTTTTCGAAATAACTCCTACACGTCTCATAGAAATCGTTGTTTTTCCCTTATTATCAAAGTGAAAAATATGATCTAAACGGTATTGGAAAGAGAAAATAATGTTCTATATATTAAATATAACAATTAACTACAAAAGAATACGAATGTATACTTCTATGGAACCAAAGTTTCTGATCGAATTTGAAAAAAAAATTATGAAAAATTGTGAATTTTTTATGAATTATTTTTATATGAAACGACAAAAAAGTGAGGTGACAGAAACGTTTATAATTTATTTGTCTAACAAAATAAGTATGTGTTCTAATATTTTTTTGTTACCCGTAATTTTAGTTAAAATAATAGCAAGGAGAGCCATTTTTTTAACTTTTAAAAGTTTACGTTAAAAATTATTCTATTTAAAAAATTACGTGGTTATTTCTAATAATAAATTTTGGAAGCATATTTCATCACCTTTCCAAAACAGTTTTTAGTTTTTGGATACGTTAATAAATATTCCATTAATATAGATTTTATTGCAAGCCGAGACCTATTTTGGAATAAAAAAATTTTCATGGTGCAAAAATACTGGTAGATATCAGTTTTCAGGTTATTATTTAACCATATGTTCATTTTATGGTGCTGAAATTTATTTACTATTTACAAGAATCGCCAATTTCTCGTAATTTAGTTCGACGTTATCGGAAATGTCAATTGAAATCGTAAATAATCCCGAACTTAGCCGTCAGCGCCGGACGAATTCCAATGCGCGCCGCGACTACGCTCGACGACTTCGTAGCGAGAATGTCGAGTGAACTCTTCCTTCGAAGGAACCGTGTGAACACGCGGTGAAACGAGAATGGAACATTTCATCGAGTAAACCTTCATCCGTGTTAATCATGTGACTTCAGCTTTAGCACTGAACCCTTGAACTTTGGGCATTGAGACAAAGGTAATTTTTATTTTTATATGAATACCGCACAAGAGTTTCATCTGGAGCAAGTGAGACAATGGCATCCTCAACTAGGGTATATTGTGTTACTGAAGGTAGGCGGGAGGGGAAGAAGTTGGGGCAGAATAAGGTAAAGAAATGCCTGGTGATGCAGATCTGGCCACCAAACACGGCTAAAACCATTTCAGGCCACATTTCATTTCTAAATGGTGGTCTTAGGCAAGTACAATACTGAGAGAATCTTCCTCACAAATGTGCCTAATTACCACATAACTCTGTCTCACGATATCTTATTTTATAAAATTAAGGTTTATTCAATAATGTAACATCGTTTTGATTAAACTACTCCATGAGCAAACGCATAATCTCATTAGAACCTTTATTTCCTCACAGCTTTACATAGCCATAGCGGATAGCTTTACACAAACGAATCCTTGAATGTAAATGAAAAAGTTTCCCGGGAGCTTAACGCCAGGAAGGTTCCGCGGCGGAAAGAAAAATAGAAAAAAAAGAGGGAGAGAGAGGCAGTCCGATTTGATGGCAAAATTAATCAACCGAAGAACGCGCCAAAAGAGTAATTAAAAGTTGACGGAGGTAGTTGAACTGCGAGTAATGATGGAACGCTCAACTTTTTGACTGCAATTATTTAACTGAGAAATGGGGAGCGGGATTAGCACTGATGTTAAAGTATACCCTATTTCTGCAAAACAGATGATGCTGTTTGAAGATTTTAAAGATACATATATATATATTTTTTTTTACCGAGCTTTAACTATTATTAAAAGAGTCAGGCCTATAGTCATCTTGTGTGCTTGAAAACCAAAAATATATTTCTTAGCCTTATTTAAACATGAAAATAATTCCCGTCAAGACCTGTATTATCTATGGGGATGCTGTGTGGAAGGTTGTTTTAATAAAAGAAAGGAATGGAAGTTCTGGGAAGGAAATAGGCATGAGGAAATATGTTAAAAGTGTGGCTAATTGGCAAATATAACTATTTAGTAAAACGATTTTATTTATTTTTTATGATTTTTTTAAGGTTCATGTCGAACCGAAACCAGTTGATTAAAAATAAACAATAAAATGGAATTAAAGCAAAGTTATTTTATTGTCATTATTATAATTATGAATACCCACAGTGTTTCCTACATGTGAAAAATTTAATAGATTTGTTTTGTTTTTTTTTATGAATTAGGTTTTTTTTCTCCTAACTTACAACTTAAAAAAATTATACTATAAAAGTACTAGAGCCAGTCAATAAGTAATGCCTCCAATTTTTTTCTTCTTTAATTATCAAGAAATAAAAAATGCGATTAAATGGGTTGAAAACCATACTCTTGACGATTAATTTGTTACTTTTCAATGTAATCTCCGTCCATTTCCACAGCTCAGGTCCATCTTTAAGAAATCACGGTCACACCCAAAACACCATCGCCATAACTTTGCCCACCGATCACACAGTTTCGTCTCCGGTCACAATTTTTTCCAGAAACTAAGAGCTGCAAGTGTTGTGAGGCCATTGTTTTTCTTTTTTTTATTCTGGCCGGTTAAATTTCTTGGTACCCACCTTGCAAAACTTTTGTTGAAAAATCAGTTGTCGAATAATCGTTATCACACTGCCTTTACTGAGGAAGAGAATGCGACATCTGTGGTTATCTGAGGTCACCACGAATGAGTGCAGTCGCTGCAATCAACGGCCTGCGATGCTCCACTTTTCCTCAGCCACCGGTGTTTGTCCTTCAGCGTGGTTACAGTAACGAACACATCGTCTAGCAGTGCTGAAGTCCACTGTTTAATAATGGTTCACATTTTTCAGTCTTTCATGAATGTGAATTTAAGCGTATCTGATCTTCTCCAGTCTCTGGATGACGGGCGCATGAACAGGTGGAACGAACTAATGGAAGAAATGAGTTTCGAACACTCGAGCAGAAAAGCGTGGCAAACACTCAGGCGACTCGGAGCTGCAAATCAGCCAATTAAGACAACCCCCAAAGTGTCCCCAAATGCTGTTGCTCACCAACTACTCCGCAGTTCAAAAACGACAACAAGGTCTAACATAAGCCACCAGATCAAAAAATCTCTGAAAGCGGCGCGGCTAAAATGGCCGGTGAACCCTAACGATGTGGTCGCCGTTACAGCTGATGATGTAGACATCGCCCTCACTTCAACAAAAGCTGGGAAAGCAGCTGGATGTGACGGAGTTCTTCCAGACTTTTTGAAACATGCTGGGCCACGGACAAAGTTATGGATCGCAAAACTGTTTACTGAAATTTTTAAAACTGGAGTAATTCCAAATATCTGGAAAAAAACTAAAGTTATTGCGATCCTCAAACCCAACAAGCCACCAGAAGATCCAAACAGCTATCGGCCCATCTCGCTTTTAAGTACCATGTATAAACTCCTAGAGCGAGTGGTGCTCCGCAGACTTACCCCAATTCTGGAGAAAGTGGTTCCACAAGAGCAAGCTGGCTTCAGACCAGGCCGTAACTGCTGTGACCAGGTGCTAGCTCTGACAACACACATCGAATCTGGATTCCAGAAACGGCTTAAGACTGCGGCAGCGTTCATTGATCTCTCTGCGGCTTACGACACGGTGTGGCACAAAGGCCTCCTTGTCAAGCTCTACGACACCATAGAGGATGGCAACACAGTACGACTTATTGAGCAACTACTAACTGGCCGTACTTTCAGGGTTTTTCTAGGAGGGCTAAAAAGCAAAAAAATGCACCTGAATAATGGCCTTGCCCAAGGCTCAGTGCTGGCCCCATCACTCTTCAATATCTATACTCGAGATCTTCCTCACACTGAAGGCAGAAAATTTGCTTACGCAGATGACTTCGCCATCACAGTCCAAGCCAAAACCCTCAATGCAGCAGAAGAGATCCTTAATTCTGACCTCAAGGCTATGGAAGAATTTTTCCTCAATTGGCGACTAAAGCCAAATGGGTCGAAAACAGTTGTGACAGCTTTCCATCTCAGTAATTCACAAGCAAACGCAAAACTCTGTGTTCAGTTTGATGGAAAAAATATTTACCATGACCCCCATCCCCGCTATCTTGGAATAACTTTGGACAGGAGCCTGAATTACCGGAAACACATGGAAACAGTGGGCAAAAAAACCAGGACAAGACTAAACTTAGTCAATAAGCTGGCTGGTACTAGCTGGGGATGCGACGCCAACACGCTCAGAACGGCATCCATTGCCCTGGTTTTCTCAGCAGCTGAATACTGTGCTCCAGTATGGGCCAGAAGCGCCCACACTTCCATGGTCGACGTTCAGCTTAATGCCACAATGCGAACCATCAGCGGAACCTTAAAATCGACCCCTCTTCCTTGGCTCCCCGTACTTGCAAATATAACCCCGCCAAATATCAGGCGAGAGATTGCAACACTGAGGGAATACAAGAAGGCGCTGCAAAAAAGCGAAATACCCTTGCACGATGATGTCGTTTCTCACCCGGCATGCCGCTTAAAGTCTCGAAAACCCTTCTGGACGGAAGGAGAAAGACTCCTTCGAACACCTCTCACCCCAGAAGATAGGTGGAAGCTTGAGTGGCAATCAGCTAACGTCAAAAACGCCGATCTCGTGCAAGACCCCACTGAGAGACAGCCTGGGTTCTCATTGCCTCGCAAACTCTGGACTGCCATCAATAGAATAAGGTGCTCCCATAGCCGTTGTGCTCACATGATGCATAGATGGGGCCTTAAAGAGTCGGCGACGTGTGAATGCGGTGCGGTGCAGACCACCGAACATGTAGTCAACGAATGCCCGCTCCATTCATTCCCCGGCGGGATTTATGAGGTCCACAGGGCAACGCCTGAGGCCCTAGACTGGCTCGCAGACCTAGATGTCCCCCTCTGACCCCCCACCATACGAAAGAAGAAGAAGAAGAAGCGTATCACCTTCTACAGCCAAGAATCAATCACAGAACGCTATCTATTACATACATCGATGTCGGCCATTTTGCAAGCGGCTGCAGTGCTGCCACCTGTTGGCGCAAAAAGTTACTACTGCAGCAGATTGTAGAAGAAGGTTTGAGGAATAGCAAAATTAAAATTTTTCACTTAACTAACTTTATTAAAGTAGAAAAAAATAGGAGGCATTTCTTACTGAATGACCCACGTATTACTACTGTTTTGAAGAACTTTTGATATTGTACGCAAACATTAGTTTTAAAAAAGGCAGAGGATGTTAGAAAAATAAACAGAGTTATTTTTAAACATACATATGTCTCGATTGATAAAATGAGTACGTTGATATGACTATAATGAAATCATCAGAATGCATAAACGAAAAATAACATTCCGCTGGAAAACAAAGAAAATTTTATATTTTTGAATGTAGCTATTACTTTGTGGTTATCCATTATAGAAAAATGAAATAATTCAACTTTGTATAAACCACTTATATGATGCGCAAATCCGACCGGTTTCGGAACAAACGTTCCTTCGTCAGGTAAAGCTTATACTAATTTGACAGTTTTGAACAATGTTTGAAACTGTCGAATTAGTATAAGGAACGTTTGTTCCGAAACCGGATACAAAATAAGTGAAAACATATAAGTGGTTAATACAAAGTTGAATTATTTCATTTTTCTATAAAGAAAATTTTGTATATTTTTTTCTGCCAATCTTTTAGATAGGTTATACGTCAATCTGAATTATGCATAACAGTAGATTTATGTAGCAAATATTTTGAATATCTACGTGTGTTATTTCAAAATTAAATTTAATGATATTATAGTGTAGGTGTGCACGAGATCTCATTTTTATTCGAAGAAAATATTATGCCATTCTCTTGGGTAACGTCTAGACTGCTAGACAATACTGAACTATGATAAATCCCAAAATGTCTTTCAGACACCTTTCAAAACTGATGTTTTGAATATTGCGACTACACTCATGCAATATTTATGAGTAAGTCCAATCACAGAGTGTGTAAAACTTAATAGAGAAAGCCTCAGATAACATGACTGAAATAAATTAAATAATGAAGGTACAAACAGACGAGTTTATTATATTATGTCCGCACTATCAAATTATTTATATGTCCTCCATTAATACGATCTCATCACGCTTCAGGCCCAAATCAGTGAGGACAAGGGCAAGCAAGGTTACAAGTGTTCTTTGTCTGGTTAGCCTTTGTCCTGATATTATTATTTTGGGGTTGTACTCGGTAATATCATTGTCATTCTATCCTGACTGAACTGCCATCATTATTGTACCTTCATACAAGTGTAATTTAAATTTTTGGATAAAACAATTATAACTTGGATTAAATCAATTTTGGTTTTTGCTGGAGGATTAAGTATTATGACGACCTTTGTGCTAAAGTGATATTCCTTATTTATTCTAGTTTACAGTTTGAAATGTCGACGATATTTTGATAAATATTGTTATGTTTTTCTCGCATAGAAACATTTTTTATCATAGATAGCCATCACTTTACGGATTGACAAAATACAAGTTATTTTATTTTTAATCTACCCTCTAAGATCTATCATCTGCCTACAGTGCCTACCCCTCTACGTCCCCCTCTCTGACGCTCTGTCCTCCACTAATATTTCGCTTTTTGCCTCTTTATTTAAACCTTATAATGTTATTATGTAAATGTCTGCACTTCGGTTTATATATAACAATGCTGTTTAATAGTAAGTAAGGATATAACCAAATTACTTAACGTACTGTGTTATTAGGTTAACGTAAAATAAATATTAATAAAGTGGTAAAAATCAAGGTAACTTCAACATTTAAATATTTAGGTAGGTACCTTGTTTTAATTATATTCAGAGTGGAAACTAGGTACTATATGCATTGCCTAGTCAGAGAGACCACCACACAGAATAGATGCATTAGTTAAAATGGTGTTACATTTAGCTTTTAAACATAATTAACTTATTCTATTTCTTATTTTTAACTTTATGAGTAAAATCTCAAATTGTAATATTTAAATAAATGAAGACAATATAAGCGAAACTCAATCGAAAATCTGGAAACAGAAAAATCAGAAAAACATATTGACACCTCTGGGACTCGAACCCAGGACCTCTTGCTTTCCGGGCAAACGCGCTAACCACTGTGCCACGGTGTCGATATGAAATTCGGTCATGTTTAACTGTACCATACTTCGACTAAGAACCACCTACATTATCTTCATTTTCTTTAACGACATATTATTGGCAACTATCTTTATGTATGATCGCAAGATTCAAACCCGAACTAAATGCTCTCTAGATAGTGTCCTGGGTTCGAGTCCCAGAGGTGTCAATATGTTTTTCTGATTTTTCTGTTTCCAGATTTTCGATTGAGTTTGGCTTATTTTGTCTTCATTTATTTAAATATTACAATTTGAGGTTTTACTCATTAGTTAAAAATAAAAAATAGAATATTCATCCTAGACTTGCAGAAAAATCGATAGATGTCGCATATTAAATAAAATGGATAAAGATTTATCCAGACACTATCTAGAGAGTATTTAGTTCGGATTTGAATCTTGCAATCATACATAAAGATAGTTGCCAATAATATGTGCGTTAAAGAAAATGAAGATAATGTAGGTGGTTCTTAGTCGAAGTATGGTACAGTTAAACATGACCGAATTTCATATCGACACCGTGGCGCAGTAGTTAGCGCGTTTGCCCGGAAAGCAAGAGGTCCTGGGTTCGAGTCCCAGAGGTGTCAATACGTTTTTCTGATTTTTCTGTTTCCAGATTTTTGATTGTATTCCCGTATTCATTAGCTTTTCAACAAAACCCTACAGAATCTTAGGCATTCGGAATTATTTTGCGTGATAACTTTGAATGAAAAATAAGTCATTTAAAAAACTGATTAGTGAAAGGCTATAAAGTTTCTGATTTATAATAAAGTACATTGTGTCAAATAAGAGTAGAAAACATAGAAGGGCGCCAACGTGGTTCGAATGGCAATATTAAAAATACAATCATGGTGATAATCTAAAGCTGTAGTGTGTAACCTACATTTTTATTAAAAATTAAAAAGGTGTTAAAGTGAAAACAATATTTTTTCATTACAATATAGATACCCATTGATCTGAAAATTAGAATTGCATATAGGTAGGTATATTATTATTTATTATTCGTTTGCAATTTTGTGTTAACACAATGAAGAATAACGAAATTGTAATAAAATACAGCAGCACACTTGAGAAATCATTCATTTACTCAATATCAGCTTAAATACCTAGCGTTGCCCGTGCTTTAGATCATGTCTCTTATTTTGATCTGAACATATTTAACTCATTCAGTTCTAACTAAACTCACCATTATTCTTCCTTTCTACCTACTGTTAAATTCAAATCCATGTTAAATTAAATGAAAGCCAATCACTTTGTAAAACACAATTAAAACAAATTTATGTCATTAAGTAGGTACCTTAACAACAGTACTTCTTCGATTTAAATTTTTTTTAAGAACAAAAAATTGTTGTTTTTGTACAGTGTTCTAAATTTTCAGTGTCATTGCACTTTAAAATAATTTTTGACAGGTAAATTGGTGTTGCCAGCCTTCAAAATTTTGTAGTTCTATTTTTTATATTTTCTACTCTTATTTGACAGACTATACTTATCACACACTATTTTCAATAAGAAACCTTCCACCCTCACAAAATTACAACAATTGTGTTAAAATAATTACTGCAATAGTACTCGTAATATTCATGTGTTTGTTTTTTATCCTGAATCGAAAGTCAAATTTACCCCCGTGAGCACACTGTTCAAAAACCACCCCTTAAGGTAAAGCCTGATACAAAATGACTTGATTACTTTCAATAAACAACAATGTACCATTGTTAGGGTGTAATTGCGCCTTGTCCCCAGAGGTAGTTTAAGTTTTATATTACGCCGCCTGCCTTTTTCAGTCGAGGGAATTTCCTGTAGGATCTGCGAGGTTTCAAGGGTGGAAAGTCACAGAGGTGATAATGGGAATGGAGGTTAATACCTGAAATCGATAATTTTAAATTAGCAAGATGATAATATTTTATCTTGCATATTTTCCTTTTTTATGTGATAATATACTAGCCTCAATTAATCTCCTCGACAAGCCAAAACCAGAGGAAACGTGTTTTTCCCAGCTTAGGTAATATTGTGCTATATTCATGTGACGGCTCCCGTGGATGAGTGTCGATTTCGATTAGGAGTTTCGCGAGTTCAATTCTCGGCGTGTGCAAGTAAATTTTATTTGATTGATTTGTGTTATTTCAAAATTTATTTATTTAAACTAATTTTATAGTCTATTTGCAGCTCATTTCAAAGGAGTAAATACTTTCAGGATCAGCAGAAGAAAGACAATCAATTCAGAATCGAATCGTTGCTCGAAATGGTTTTAGAAGTGATTAATGATCAGATCCAAATAGCCAAGTATTTCCTCACTTTCTTATTCCTCACTTTCTTCCCTTTCTCACAATCTTCAGCCTCACGACTTACTCCAATTGGGAATGCTATAGTTTCACTGGCTGCAGAAGGTTGGGTGCAGTTGGGACTACAGTGCGGAACTCGTATGAGACTTAAAAATAGAACAGAATCTTTAAGAAAGCTTTTTATCATCGTCCAAATGCCCTTTCCAATTTTGTTTAGTAATTATTTTATTTAATACACATTACACCATTTTATCAAATCTCGTCCGCACATAACGAGAGATATCCGTAGGATGAAAAATACAGTATTCAAGGGATCAACTACTCCCAATTAGGGGAACGTTGGTATCCCAAGAACTGAGGTTTATTTTATGACTGAAGAAAATTGAGAGAGGTGCAAAAAACGGAAAAGAAAATTTAATTATTATGAAGTGCCTACCTTACCACTCACAACTACATACTTAAAATAGCTATAATCCTTTCAAGTAATATTTTATTTTGAATTGTGGCTTCTCCCCCCCTAAAACTAGACAGATGCAACTGTTCGCGAATTATTATGTGGGATTGGTTGGGTATTGCATTCGCAGACTTAGTGGGTAGCATATGTCAAAATCCTGAAATTATCCCACCTACCTAATCTTTCCAACCTAAATGTCACCATGAAAAATTGTTGCAAGAAAAAGTACTCAACTTTGGAGGGGTGACAGTGTGTTTGCTGTTCGGTGCAAATAAACATCTGAGACAGGGTGCATGTACATAACCTCTTGCTATAAGAATATTATCATTTATAAATTTAAACATTGTGAAGTGTACACCACAAACTGGATTTCAGTGAGGCCCCATCTACAACGGTGAGTCCTATTTTCCTTTTTCCAATCTGGATTATCTAATTTTCTAAAAGCACAGATCTGAACTATCGACTGACTATCCATCAGGTTTTGCAAGTGTATGCTATTTAATCGTCCCGTATAACTTAGCGATCACGTAGTTTCGGGACTTCGAGGATTGCATAGGCCTTGCTCTGCAGCACTTAACGCCAATTTACAGTGGAGTCGTAGTTTCGCGACACCAGCAACCTTGTTAAAATTTCCACAATTTTTATTGCTCGCTTCAGAAATCGAGGCCACTTACCTACTAATATTTGAATATTGACCATAAACTCAAAGACCATACCATATTGCCAAAAAGGGTCATCAATGGCTCTGTTGATTTAATTATATCGAATTGCGGTTTTTTCCACCCTAAAACTAGATAGATGCAACTTTGTTAAAATTTCCATAATATTTTTCAATGCTCGCTTTGGAAATCGCGGCCACTTACTAATTTGAATATTGACCCTAAACTCAAAGACCACACCGTATTGCCAAAGAGGTCATCAACGGTTCTGTTGATTTAAGTTTATTTTTCGCATAATATTTGATAGCGTCCTCCGTGGGTTTTATCTCCAATCGTCACACTTTCCACGTTTAGCCGGTCCTGCGAGAGGAGTGAGGAGTGAGCGGAATAGACCGCACCGGATCGTGTTTACCAATCGCTCCGGCTGAATATTAAAACGCCATGAATATTCAGTTCGCCGGCGCTGGCGGACGAATTTATTCATGCCGGATGTTATGGCCGTCGCCGTTCTGCAAAATATTAAAACAGAATATGGACTTTCACTTTAAATCATACATTACGCTACCCCCGACGCTGTCGCTAGCCTGCAGAGGGGTTTTACTATGAAATCCACCCTCAGTGTATTTCAATATTATAGTTTGCGCATGCAAAGTATTAAGTATTTGAACACTAAAATATTATGGCAGATTATCTACAATATTTAGATTTTTTAAATAATAAATCGATCAGTGTGATTACAGTGTTGGACGCTGGGCTTGTGACTTGTAATTATTATTTAGCTAGGAAATTAATCTTCTCTCAAGTCGGTTTCTCATTGCTGAGGATCGTGACTCCCACTCTAATTTCTTTGGTGGACAATGCTTCTCCCCTCCTCGCGGTCCTACACTGCATGGAGAGCTGTGGATATATATACGAGTATATACAAATTCCATAAAGCTGGGTCCACACTCATGTTCTTTTGTTCATTCCGTTCCTCCGTTCTGTATCAGCGTCGCGATCAAGAACGCTAGTTTGGACGCCCGTTCGGAACGGTACGGTGTTACGGAGGGACGTTACGGGTAAAAATATTCGAAATTAAAAAATATTACATATACGCCCAAAGATATTCAAATACAGATCAATATCTTTGGGTACGCCCCTATCCATCGGGAGTCGTCTTTTTCGGCCCGTTCAAAGGCGATTCGATACGGGTATGCGCCAGTCTGGACGCGATCGCGGCATGGCGCAGGTCGTTCTCTTTGGATGCCGATGATCGCAGCGACATTACGGACGTATTTTTACTTGCGTTCAGAGTTTTTGATACGGAACGGACGTACCAAATGGAGGAACGGAACGGACAAAAGAACATGTGTGGACCCAGCTTAACGTAATTATTTAGATAGATAGAGAGGGATTTCTAGATTTGGATTAGATATTTAGATTCGGAGGTCGCGGGTTCGAATCCCGGCATGCGCAAGTAAATTTTATTAGATTGGTCCGTGTTTTCACAATTTAAATATTTAATATAATATAAGGTTTATTTCGGCAAATTTCAGAGTGGAATATACTCTCAGAATCGTTCTGGTCCTTACCACCATTCAGAATTGAAACGCAGTTTAAAATGGCTTTAGCTGTTTTTGGTGACTAAATCCGAATAGCCAGTACCTCCACACCTTTCTTTTATCTTTCCTTATCCTTCATACTTATTTATTTATTTATTACACGCCCTGATGGGCTTTTACATTATAATTTATAAGTTGAGTAACAAACAATGAAGAAAATATAATACAATGAGAAAAGAAAATACACAAAACAGTGTAACAACAAAACAAATAATAAAATAAAAATACATATTATGTAAAAATGATAAGAAGTCTCATATTCAATATAAACAAAAATTGAAGAAATTATGTGAATCTATTTGTGCCTAGAAGAATAAAAGTGATAGAATATACAACGTTTATACTGATTAGTTTTAAGATGAAATATATCACCTAGATTAGAATATTTATTTCCGAGACTGTGAAGTGTCGGAAACGGAGAATTTTGATAAGCTAGTGTCCTGGTGTTATTGAAGTAGAAGGGTAATAAATGTCGACATGATTTTTGGGGAACATGGATATTGATAAATTGAAGTAATTCAGAACAGTCCATTTTGTAATGCAGTATTTTATTTAATAGTATTAAATCTGTGATTATTCTTCTTTCTGAAAGTTTCAATAGAGACGTTTTATCCAGGAGATAATTGTAATCAATGTTTAGTATAGGAATATGCAATTTATAGTTTATAAACCTTAGAAACTTCCGTTGAATCTTTTCAATGTTGTCTGAATGAATGTTGTAAAAGGGAGACCACAACGTAGAATTATATTCAAGTTGGCATCTGACAAGGGTTTTATATAATATAATAAATGTTTCTAAATCATTGAAATCTTTTGCAGCTCTCAAAACAAAACCAAGAGCCTTTAGGGCTTTCTTGATAATATTATTAATATGACATACAAAGGTGAGTTTACTGTCGAACATAATGCCTAGATCCATAATTAATTAATCCATAAGAATACTGAAAAATAATAGGATTATTTATTTTGGAAAAACGAATGAACTGACATTTATTTATATTTAATGCTAGTTTGTTAATAGAGCACCATTCAAAAAGATATATCAAGTTAGTTTGAAGTATAATACAATCATTAATGTGGTTAATCTCTTTATATAGTTTCATGTCATCGGCAAATAGTAGCACATTTATGTCAGTAAATATATCCACAATATCATTTATAAATATAATAAATAAAATGGGCCCTAAATGGGAACCTTGCGGCACTCCACTTGTTGCTATAAATTTGTAAGATTTTTATTTGCCATTTATTTTCACACTAAGAATTCTTTTGGACAAATAACTAACAAACCAATTTAATAAGCTACCATAAACTCCAAGTTTCGCCAATTTATTGATTAGTATTTTGTGACACACCTTGTCAAAGGCCTTGCTAAAATCAGTGTATATTGAGTCAACCTGGCACTTGTTGGCTAAAGATTTAGATATGAAGTTTTCGTATATTAGTAAATTAATCAGTGTAGATTTATTTGAACAAAAGCCATGTTGGTAGGGAGTTATAATTTTTTAAATGTTTTTGGATATTTTATGGAGGACAATTTTTTTCAAAAAGCTTAAGTATCGATGATTGGATACATATTGGTCTATAATTTGTTACGTCCGTTTTGTCCCCTTTTTTAAAAATGGCTGTAAGAAAACTGTGTTTCCATGTATCAGGGAAACTGCCTGTCTCTAGTTACTGGTTAAAAATTAGAAAAAGAGGAACAACTAAACCGTTTAAACATTCTTTAATTAGCACAGGTGGAATATTATCAGGTCCTTCATTTTTTCTAGCATCTAACAAATTTACATGGTTTTTGATATCTTCAATTTCTATGCGTACTTCAGATATATCCAGACTAAGATTGGATGAGAATTTTGGAATTTCGTTGCTAGGTATATCCTCTTCATACACAGACTTAAAATAATCGGCGAATAGATTTACAATGTTTTTATCATTACACCCAATTTTTCCATTGAAATTCATAGAAGTTGGAATACCTAAGTTAGTATTTTTTTGAGAACTTGTGTAATTCCAAAACTGTTTTATATTTACACGAATTTCACTTTCAATTTTGTCAATGTAATTTTTATAACACAATTTTGAGATTTTACAACACTCTCTTCTTAACAATTGAAATTTATTGTAATCACTCGTCAGTCTGGATCGCTTGTAATTTTTATGAGCTATTTTCTTACTATATGTTAAGGTGATCAAATTGGGACTAAACCAGTTTGGAAAATGAGAAATTCTATTATGTCGAAGGGGCACAAAATTTGCAATAGCATCATTTAGAATGTCATAGAATTTATTTACATTATCGTTAATATCTGCGTTTTCTAGAAAGGACCAGTCTGTTGTATTTAAGCAATCAGAAATTTTTTGAAAATTTGCTTTACGGAATTTATAAAATGACTTGATATTTTAAAGATGAGTGTTGTTAACAAAGGGAATATGTCCAGAGGAGGATGGTAAACGTCTACAGGTAATAGTTCTTCCAAAGATTTACATACGTTAGTTGTGGGCTCACTGCAAAAAACTAGATCTAGAATGCGACTATTTATATTAGCGACAGTGTTAAGTTGTGGGATTGATAAATAATTCGACATACCCAGAATCTCTCTCTCACTAAGATTAGCAGGTGACATATTAATACCAGACAATTCAGGGTCATCATGGTTCCAGGATATATTTGGCAAGTTATAGTCTCCTACCACGACAAGTTTGGCATTGGGATATTTAAACCTTAAAAATATCTTATCTTCAGTCTCACAACAATTAGGGATGCCATAGTCTCACTGGCTTCAGGCGGTTGAGAGCAATTGGAACTCTTAGCCAGTATTTACATTAAAAAATATAAATATTGACATTTATATATATATTCATCATTCTATCGTTTATTTGGAACGGGGTTGATGAAATTAACTGAAATTATCTACAAAGTAAAAATAAATACAGCTCAAAAAGTGTCCTTGCACCTGTGAATGCTAAAGATTTTCATCTTTTAATTTTTTTTATTAATTTTGATGCTGAACATTGGAAAAAAATTACAATGCTATCATCCAGCTTAAATGCATCGTAAAAAGAGATATAATTATTTAATATTAATTTATCATATTTTTCATTATTAATTATAAATAATAAGTATTATAAAAAATATTTTCTTTATTTTCATAACCCTCCTCAATACCCGCTCAATGATGGACTGTATGTTGCCGTGTTGGTGTTATTTAGCTTCGTTTTTATAATAATTAGGAACAAGGTATGATTAACAATCTTGATTTGCTTCGTACACAAGTACATCCCTATAGTGTTTTTTTTAAGGCAAGTACTTTGAAATTTTCGTTATTTGTTTTTAGGGTGTTATGCCGTGTTGCGCTACCTCCTTCTTTAGCCAACGTTTCGGACATCGTTGCAGTGTCCATCATCAGGGCAGATCCGGCAGATCCGGTAGATGTGTCTACCGGATC
Source organism: Limnephilus marmoratus (assembly GCA_917880885.1). Lineage (NCBI taxonomy): Eukaryota > Metazoa > Arthropoda > Insecta > Trichoptera > Limnephilidae > Limnephilus > Limnephilus marmoratus. The sequence continues at coordinate 45,302,437 of OU862922.1, forward strand.
TGCCGGATCATCTACCGGATTTGTTAGATTGATTCGTGTTTTCACAATTTAAACATTTAATATGTTATAAGGTATATTTCGGCACATTTCAGAGCGTAATATATTCTCAGAATCGCTCTGGTCGACCGCTATTCAGAATTGAAACGCAGTTTAAAATGGCTTTAGCTGTTTTTGGTGACTAAATCCGAATAGCCAGGTACCTCCCTACCTTTCTTTTATCTTCCCTTACCCTTCCTACTTATCATACCTATAGTGTTTTTTTAAGGCAAGTACTTTGAAATTTTCGTTATTTGTTTTTAGGGTGTTATGCGGTGTTGCGCTACCTCCTTCTTTAGCCAACGTTTCGGACATCGTTGCAGTGTCCATCATCAGGGCAGATCCATCCTGATGATGTACACTGCAACGATGTCCGAAACGTTGGCTAAAGAAGGAGGTAGCGCAACACGGCATAACACTCCAAAAACAAATAACAAAAATGCTTTTGGCCGTGAAAATCTTAAAGCGAACCTACTTTAAAATTAGTTAAAAATTCACTGTGTACCCAACGCATTGACTTCAACATGAAATAATTATTTAATTGTACCTAGATTACATAATCGTTTTCATTAATTATTGTAGAGCAGTACCTACGGAACTCGTTGATTGGTAATCGCGCTTTGCGTCGTCCTTATCACGCTCTCTTTCAGTAGAAAATTTACATTGTTATTTGGACTCTATTTTTGTTTTTAGACTTTGTATTTTCCCTTATGATAAGGCGGCTTGGACATGTGCTCACTTTGGCTTGGACACAGGATGCTTGCAAAACGACTACCATACAGAATTCTATCGGCAATTCCAGTTAGTTGCCCCGAACAATGCTGACCAAGCTGGGGAATACGATTTGAAACTATTTTTACGTACTTTTAAAATTGTCTCCCAACCTGAATCCTGTGGGACCATGAAACCTCCAACAGAGGAAAGTTGTGAGGCAGTTTGAGGTTAGGAAGGAAGATGAGAAAAGAGACGAGAAAAAAGTTGAAAAACAACTGTCTCAATAAGATCTCATAACATACCTCAGCTACTTTCAGCAGCTTTTTGATTCTGAATTGTATTCTGTCGTAAGGGTGGTGCCAATATTAGAGATGGTAATATACAGTGGCGGTCCTTCCCTCGGGACAATTGGTCAAAAACCTCCCTATATTATAAGATGACCGTAAAACATAATATTTTAATGAAATATTAAGCAAATAAAAACAAGAGGAATTATTCTAATGCATTTGAAATGCACCGCGAGAAAGCAGGCAGCGGCAAGTAGTGACATCTAACGTCTTGAATGGAAGCTTTCTTTTCCACGCACTATGATTGGTTGGATCAAACTATGAAATGCCCCGATATCATATCTTCTGTCTCTTTCGAGATATCATATATTTTGTCTCTTTCACCACACAATAAACGAGATGGCACTATGTCACTTAGTAAAAAGTTTTCAGATTCTAGAGACAGTTTGGGTCAGCGCCGTGAGGGAGAGAGAGCATTCTGAATATTATGGTTTGATAAACTTAGGTTGATTTCGCAAATTTTTGTCGCGTGAAATAATTTAGTATATTAAATGTAATTTGACGTATGTCGATGAATTTGACTCTCACACTCGTGCGGTTCCTACAAATGAATATTATCATATTTAATTTGATACATGATATAAATTGAAATATATCATTTTTTAAAATGACCTTCCACTTCTGGACACCTAGAGCCGCCTCTGGTAATATATAATATTTAAAAAAACACCTTTAAAAAATAAGGAAAATGAATTATTTTCATTTTTCCAGGCTTTAAGATAGTGTTCACTTACTACAGACACACTCTGACAGAAGTCTTCTAAAAACAAATTGATGAAAATATACAATAAATACAGGTTAAAGAAAAACCAACACATTCTAACTAGATCCTACGAGATAATATCACTCCAATACTGAAGGGATTCCGCTGTCTGAATACATTCCAGAATCCTACGTGCTTACGTGATCATTGCATTTTAGCATGCAGTCGATATACCTACTCGTATTATATTCCAGAATGCTAGTCTTTGTGTTTCGTACATTCCCTCGCACATTTTCTTACATTCCATTTCTTCGTTTCTTATTTCATTTATTCCCTTTCTATAGCACCTTAGAGTATGCAAGCGGTCAGATTCCTTTTTCATTCATAATATGCAGAAGGAATCTAATATTATACTGCATCTACCGCAGCAAACGATCGATCAGTTTCGGGGCCACAGGGAGTATTTTTTTGAACTGGAAATGATACAGATTTGCAGATGTATGATAATCCCAATTGTTTTATTTTAGTTTTTTTAATCATGGCCACTTTTAGATATACCAATCAAGGAGAATTTTCAAGGTGATTGAATCTTGAGATAATTTTTTTAATTGCCTTATATCTGCGGTTGCTGAAAATGATTATTAAGAAGCAAAACGCGAAAAGTTATGCATCAGCCAACAAAATGCAAAAATATGTGAAAGTTTCTCTGAAAGGGTCTAAAAGATAAAAGTAAAAAATAATATTTCTTCAAATGTTTGTTCAACCTATAAATTTGGGTCACATAAAGTGTTTGTTTAGGGTCTATTGGGGTTACAGTTTTTATCATCTTCTGCCGTTTTATCACCCCCTATGAAGTTATAAATTTGTATTGATCGGTGGAGGGAGAAATTCATAATAATATCCTCGGTCATAATTCACGGTTTCTAAAATACTTTTGGGATTTTCTTACGAAGGTTGTTAAGCGAACTAAGTAATACTAATTTTGTTCCCACAAATTTTGTAAATACTCTTTGCGACCGACTCGGCCACTGTTTGCCCAATTAAGTGGGTTATCAGAAAATTAACATTTCGATTTTCTCACTGACTGGTTTTATACTAACTAGCTTTATGTAAACGGGTAGGTATCATTTCCACTGGCACTTATATAGAAAACCGATATAACAGAATTCATGTTTTGAAATGCACAATGACAACGTGTACTGTGCACATAGAATAAAAAAATATCTGTACCTTAACCTTAAAGGATACCTTGATAAACAACTAGCAATTGCTATGGACTAAGGTGGCAATTATTGCTATAGACTTAAGTGGTCTATCCTTTAATGTACAGAATATGAGATGTGATGTCTTGGGATCGGGTAGTAATAACATCTGTTAATGTTACAATGTTTATTGGTTGTCAGATTAATATGGAGAGAGCGCTCAATAGCGGTACATCCCTTTTATACTTCCCATACTCGCTATCTCGCTCTCATGCCGTCACCCTCATACACATACGTCACACCCCCACACTTAAAACCTAATTACATACATTTCTTTATTCACAAATTTATACAAAACAAAATATCTAAATATTTCCATTCCATAGTATATGTAATTTTTCTTGTTCTTCACGTGTAGCGTGGGCGTTGACCTCGAGGGCGTAACCTCCCCTCCCATGGTGTAGGTGACCTGCAAAAATTAGAGGAATTAGGAAATTTGGTCATGTCCACATCCGAGAGTGGACCCAGGTCCAGCAAATCATCAGACCTATCACACTCCCCCCACCTAACCTTCCTCTCTGAAATCTGATCATGGTGGCGTTTCCAAATTTGTCCCGTAGACATAATTTTAACTAAATAAATCCTATTCCCCAATCTTTTAAAAATTTTTCCTAAAATCCATTTATTATCATTACTTCTTAAATCCCTGGTTAAAACTTTAGAACCAACCTCAAAGTACTTTTTAAATTTTCTTCCTCTATAATACTTTTTCTGTTTATGCTGGCTCAATAACATTTTGTTTTTAACCGTGTTGTCAATTCCTTTAAAACCTTGACTCTCAACATTATCCACTATTGGAATAATCGTATTAAAAATTGATCTAATCTTCCTACCCAACATTAATGTACTAGGCTCAATGCCCGTAGACATTGAAGGCGTATTTCTAATATCAACTAAAAACGTCAAAAGTTTATCTTCAAAATCAGTAGGAAATTTATTATTTACCATAATTTTTTTTAAAAAATTCTTCACTGTTTTAACCCCATTTTCAGCTAAACCGTTAGAAGCAGGATGCTGTACAGCTGAAGTCAATGATTCTATATTATAATTATGACAAAATTCCTTAAAAACTGACGATGTGAAAGCTGTACCATTGTCACTTACAATTTTTTCCGGGATTCCGAACATAGAAAATAATCTTTTCAAAACTTTTATTGTACAAAACGAATCTACCTTATTTACAACATGACAGTCTATCCATTTTGTAGTTGCATCAACAATAATTAAAAAATTATGACCTCCCAACGGTCCCATGAAGTCAATATGCAATCTACTCCAGATTAAACCATTTATTGGCCAAGGTGCCAACTCAACTTTACACGGAGTAGGTAAACATTCCATGCATCGAGCACACTGTTTCACAGTTACTTCTATATCATTGTTCATTCCGAGCCAAAAAAAATAATTTCGAGCAAGACTTTTCGATTTTACAATGTCTAAATGTGATTGATGTAAAAAATTCAATATAATTTCCCTTAATTCCCTTGGAACTACAAATTTATTATTATAAAATAAACATGAATTATAAGTCGATAATTTATCCCTAAAATACCAGAATTTCAATAAATCATCCTTTAAGAACTTTTTATCCGGCCAACCATTTGCTGTGAACTCGATAATGCTCGCTATATTTACATCATTAATCGAAAACTGTTTCATCGTTTCCGCATTTAATGTTGTTTCTGCCTCGATTATGTTCACAAACTCTGACTCAACCGTATTCACGTTTAAAGAATCAATATAATTTAAAAAATAATCGCTAGCATCAATATCGTCGCTACACACATTATATCGAACGTGTCATAGGAATACGTGTGCATTGAACGAGTGCGCGAAAGCATATGACAACCCTGGAAATTCAAGATTGGAATTTACGCTGTCACAGAGTACCGTGCCGCGAGCACGACAATCTGAGTGCTGCTATTGGCTAGCGGAACAATGTGCATGTGATGCCCCTTCCAAATGATTTGTCTACAACGCAATTATGTCCTTTAACTAACTAATCAATTGAAAACATTAATGAAATTGATAATGAATATGTGCGGCAGCCTCATTGGACTGGAAAACACATCTAAATAACTACCTAATACTTCCACAAGGGAGTCTAGACAGCAATGATCAACGCCAAGGAATTGGCTGTCTATTTACGTCACCCCCACCATGCGACCAGCCGAGCCACTATTGGTCAATTCTGAACAAAGGAAAAATCTGAATCGTGAATATTTACGACAGCGAATTCATGTTCCGAAAAATTTGGAGCTCAATTTCGAGAAATTGGGAATAATTTGGATCAAGAAATAAACATCATCACCTAAAAATGAGTATATGCTACAAAAACAACCCAAAAACTGACGTCTATCAGTGATTGTTGCACTTTAAGAAAAATATTTACTGTTTAAAATTGTACCTTATATCACATATGTATACTTGTACCTTTTCTTGTAAACACAATAAAAATGATGTGAGACTTTGGTATCCTAAGTTGGTAAGATCATGGCAAAAACTATCACACATAATTTTGATACAGCTGACTTCCAATCGTAGCGACCAGGGAAATTACCTAAAACAAGTACCTTAGAAAAATTAAGGAGGTTCTGTCCCCCAAAAGTCTGACCTGAGTTTGCCCTATAAAAATAGAAGTCAAACCGGTAGGAAGTCAGTTCAAAACTATCAGCCAAGAAGAAAGATACCAACTCAAGATACCAACAGTCTCCAAGTTCAAACCTCTTTTAAAGTGTTTTAGTCAGTCTTAGATTCAGTTTACCTATCCCAGTATCCCAGTAACCTAAAAACCCCAGTCTCCCACAGTCTCCAAAGTGAAAAATATTTATTTTAATCCAGTACTAAAATCAGTTTTGCCATTATACCTAGAAGCATTTTTTGTCAAAGTAGTAAATTCATTTAAAAGACCAGTGGCGTTCCAAAATCCACTGGCGTACGAAACTCCATGGGCGTGTCATTGTGGCCAGCTCCCTATTATATTTAGTTTATGTACAAACGTCTAGTACATTTGGTCCTTCGAGCCGGATCTACACATAACACGCCTTCAGTCTTACCCAGTGGAAATGCCGTCTCTTCGCAGTGGCCGTAAGACCCCGACACCTTCCGAAATATCGCTGTCTAAACCTAACGCCCCGGGAACAAGCCGAAACATGCCAGTGGCACCCCGTCGGACCCCGGGCCCACGCACCGTAGACACCGATGAGACGCCATCCAGCGGAACCCGCCACGATCTATCCGGTGCGAACCCTGCCAGGAACCCTGACCTCATCACTCTTGACCAACCTGCTCCAGAATGTGTCGCCGAGAGCCTCCACGGATCCAACAGTAAAAGCAGTAAAACAACTTCTGAATCAACTGAAGACTCCCTGCGATTGTTGCGCCGAGAGATGCGCATTCGGGACAGACGTCACGCAAAGCAGACAGCCAATCTGCTCAGAGCCCTGAACGCTGCAACACGCCAAGCAGTCAGCCAACCTACCCAGGAGCCCGCACCAACCAGCCCGACCCTGCGAGCCAACCTCGGTCAGGTAGTAATTCAAACCCAGGCACCAACCGGTCCGTCTACGAACGAGTTCGCAACGAGATATGCCACTCGAGTACACACGTCAGACGGCCCGTCTACCGGAAAGTTTGCAACGAGATATGCAACAACTCAAGTGCACGCACCAACCGGCTCTTCTACTAATGAGTTCGCAACGAGATATGCCACTCAAGTACATAAGCCAGCCGAAGAGTTTGCAACGAGATATGCAACTACTCAAGTGCATGCACCAACCGTCCCTTCTACTAATGAGTTTGCAACGAGATATGCCACTCAAGTTCACAAGCCGGCCGAAGAGTTTGCAACGAGATATGCAACTACTCAAATGGACACACCAGCCGGTCAGCCTACCAATGAATTTGCTGTAACCGATCCAACCGGATACGCCGCCGCCGCCACCCAAGAGTACACACTACTGACGGGCCCTGCAAAGAACATCCCTACGGCCGAATACAGCCATATCGGACCCGAGCGCCCACTTTACAACACAGCAGGGTACCAGCATCAGCCAGCCTCCTCCGGCCAGGATTCCCCATTATTTACACCACCGCACACAGCCAATCAGACAGCACGGCACACCCGAGAATGGTTGCAGCATGGCAACGACCCACTGGCCCAGATCGCCTCGGTGATGGCGGAGGCGCTCCGCTCTTCCAGAACGCAAGATAGCCCCCGCACATTAGAAGATGATTCAAGAATGGCTGCCCTCATCGCCAGGCAATCCACAGCAAAAGATTTGCCTTCCTTCTCCGGAGATCCCCTCGAGTGGCCCACCTGGAAGGCACAGTACGCTCAATCCACCGCCACCTGCCAAATGACTCCGAGCGAAAATCTCATTCGGCTGCAACGCGCCCTCAAAGGCAAGGCACGAGATACCGTGGGTCCCCTACTAATGGATCCTGCGCAAGTCCCAGAGATCATCAGCGTCCTCGAGCAGCGATACGGCAGCGCTAACTCCATAGCAAAATTTATGCTAGACAAGGTTAAAAAACTACCTTACCTCACGACCGAGGTATCACTCGAGGACCTGGCAGATTTCTCCGGGACGGTACAAAACCTGGTGGCATCTCTCCGGATCCTGAAAACCGAAGGTTATCTCACCAATCCTGCATTACTGAATGACGTCACTGACAAAATGCCGAGTTCCCTGCGGCTGGCATGGCTAATCGAGATCCGCAAACAACACTCTCCGGCTACCATAACCCAGCTCGCTGCCTTTCTGAAAGAGGTTTCAAACGCAATTCCAAACAGTGGGATGGTGGACCACATACGATCTCGACCACGCCGTGAACAAATACATGCCGGGTACCAGGAGGAAGAAGAGAGTGAACGCATGCGACTTCTACCGAGCCATGAGCAAATACATGCCGGACATCAAGAAGAAATCAGGGATGGCCCAAAAGAAAAGATCGCCCCCATAAAACGCAAAGTAAACGAGGAACATACTTACCCTGGACCGAGCCGAAAAAGAAAAACAGCTGATGAAAGCTGCGCCCAATGTGGCGGCAATCATAAAACCCGCGAATGCAAAGAATTCGCAGCCAAAGATGTTGAACTCCGATGGGAAACTGTACGCATGGGAAGATTATGCCGCAAGTGCTTAGAAAAACACCACTCACGAAGCTGCAAAATAAACCAATGGTGCAAAGTAGGGGATTGCAGATCCCCACACCACCCCCTGCTACATAATCCCGAGTTCGTACGAAAAAGCGCCGTGGAAAATGTCAACTTGTGACGCCAGGACTCCGGACAGAGAGTACTATTAAAAATTGCGCCAGTCATATTAAGCGCTCCAAACAAAGAAGAAGTGTCAGTGTTCGCTCTCCTGGATGAAGGATCCACAGTAACACTTGTCGACACTGACACCGCAATACAAGTCGGAGCAAACGGCCCAGTTCACGGACTGCGAATCCACGGCGCGAAAGGAATGTGCACCTCCGACAATCTCTCCCAACGAGTGAGACTAAGAATACGAGGTGCAGGCAACAGTAATACATTTCACATATCTGCCAGCACAATAAGCAACCTCAACCTGCCGGAGCAACAGATCCAAGGAAGGTCGGTTGTCCCGAAGCTGCTAATAGGCCAAGATAACGCTCACCTGATCGTGTCAAGGGAAGTTCGTGAATGCAATGATACTACGCGAATAGCATCACGCACCGCACTAGGATGGATCGCTCATGGGGGAGTCAACCCCAGAGATAATAACACGACCACCACTTTGGCACTACAACCAGAAACGGCCGCAGACATACAGTTGAGGGAGCTAGTAAAAACCAACTTCGCCATCGACTCCCTCGGAGTAACATCAGCCACCAGAGTCAATGCAAGCGAACAACAGGCAATTGCACTTATGAATGCAACTACCCGTCCTCTTCCTGTAGGAAGGTGGGAAACCGGTCTACTATGGCGCAATCCAGAAGCCACGCTACCTGATAATCGGCAGTGTGCGCTGAAATGACTTCTGTCCCTGGAGAAAAAGCTAGAAAAGGACAAAAATCTAGCAGTGGCCTACAATGACAAAATAAATCAACTTATCAACAAAGGCAACGCCAAGAAGTTATCAAGCCATGAAGCTTCCACCACCACACCTCGCAAATGGTACCTGCCCCACTTTGCAGTAATCAACCCAAATAAGCCAGGAAAAATCAGAGTGGTGTTCGATGCCGCAAGCCGATGCCGAGGAACCTCCCTCAACGACCAGCTGCTTACTGGTCCTGATCTGCTGTCCTCCCTCCTGGGGAATATAATACGCTTCCGGGAAGGAAACATCGCTATTGCTGCAGACATCAAAGAAATGTTCCTGCAAATAAAAATAAGGCGAGAAGATCAGTCGTCCCAGCTATTCCTGTGGAGGACATCACCCCATCACGAACCAGACACCTATCAAATGTCATCGATGATGTTCGGAGCCACCTGTTCCCCAAGCAGTGCCCAATTCGTCCGAAATAAAGTGGCTGAAACATACGAGCACGAGTACCCGGCCGCCGCAAAAGCCGTACGCACCAAGTTCTACATGGACGATTACCTAGATGCAGCAGACACACCCAATGAAGCTGCTGCACTCGCCCAAAGTGTAAGTGCCCTGCTCGCGAAAGGAGGGTTCCACTTGACAAATTGGGCGTCCAACAGCCCGGCGGCCCTAGCTAGTGTACCTATAGAAGACCGTGCCAGCTCCACGATACAAATCAGCAGCGGAGGTCCGGAAACAGAGCGAGTGCTTGGTTTAATCTGGGACCCCACCACAGACCGCTTCCTGTACTCATTTCGTGAGGCAATTTCCCACGACACGGCCACACAACCTACCAAGCGGCAACTATTATCCATAGTAATGAAGATCTTCGACCCAGTCGGCTTCGTTGCCTGCCTTACCATCAGATCCAAGATACTACTGCAAGCAGTGTGGCGCTCAAGCGTCGGCTGGGATGAACCCATTGCCCCTGAACATGCCCAGAGATGGACAGACTGGCTAAACCTGTTGCACACGAACAGCATCTCAATCCCGAGACGTTGCCTCTACAACAAACTAAACAACGTAACACTACACCTTTTCTGCGATGCATCGGAGCAAGCTTGCTGTGCCGTGGCCTACTTCACCGAAAAAATAGATAGATCCTTACGAGTAACATTCCTTGCAAGTAAATGCAAGGTAGCGCCACTGAAGCCTCTCTCCATTCCACGCCTCGAGCTTCAAGCCGCCCTCATAGCAGCGAGACTAGCCCAGACGATCCAAAAAGAAAGCAAAGCCCTGATATCCCGCACCAGCTTCTGGACAGACTCCACAACTGTACTATGCTGGTTACGCACCGACCCACGCTCCTACTCAACCTTTGTGGCAAACCGATTGGGCGAAATAGACGAACTAACCAACATACCCGACTGGAAATGGGTACCCACAAAACTCAATCCCGCTGACATAGGAACGCGAGACTTAGAGGTGCCAGACTTAACACCAGAAGGAAGATGGTTTACTGGCCCAGCCTTTCTCACTTCCCCGGAGGGTGCGTGGCCAAAAGAACGGGCACCCGCCCACAGGCCTGACGACCTGACACTAGAAGTCAAACCTCACTACGTTGGCCTTGTGTCCACCAGGGGCGAAGCACTCCCATCAGTAGAGCGGTTCTCCTCATGGCATCGGCTGATTCGCTCCACAGCTTGGATCCTCCGATTTATCAGACGATGCAAGATGGGGCCCAATAAACCAGTAGAAGGCCCACTACTAGCCGAGGAGATAAAAGCAGCAGAACACAGATGGATCAAAAGGTCCCAGGAAAACGCTTTTACAACTGATCTACACATCATCCGACAAGGTAAAAAACTGCCTGCTGGCAGCCGCCTCAACTCCCTGAACCCCTTCTTTGGACCAGATGACCTACTACGAATGGGGACCCGACTACAAGCCTTGGAAAGAACAAAGATTGTGGCCCGAACTCCCATAATACTGGACGGCGACGAACCCTACACTCGACTTCTGATCAGTCACTACCACAAAAAGGCGGATCATCCTAGTACTGAGAAAACAGTAGCAGAAATACGCAATCATTTCTTCATAATACGACTACGCACAACAAGCAGGAAGATAACGCACGCCTGCCCCACTTGCTTCATACGACGCAGCAAACCGACTCCACCTCTGATGGGCGCATTACCACCACCCCGCCTGATGCATCACGTCCGCCCATTCACACACTGCGGGCTTGATTATTTCGGCCCTATGGCTATCACGGTCGGTAGGCATCGAGAAAAACGATATGGAGCCATCTTCACCTGCCTCTCGACACGCGCCATTCACCTAGAACTAGCCGCTTCACTGACTGCTGACTCGGCCATCATGGCCCTACAAAGAATGACCGCCCGCAGAGGACAACCAGCAGCCATATACTCGGATAACGGGACAAACTTTCACGGAGCTGACACCGAGATGAGGGATGCCTTGCTGTCAATAAGTCAAGACGCCAGAATGATTGACGCAATAGCTACCCAGGGCATCGAGTGGCACTTCATACCACCACTAAGTCCGCACATGGGGGGAGCTTGGGAAAGATTAGTACGATCAGTAAAGAAAGCCCTAAGCGCTACACTAAATGAAAGAGCACCAAAAGAAGAAACGCTACGCACCGCACTTGCAGAAGCTGAGTTTGTGGTAAATAATCGTCCACTCACCCACATTTCAGTTGACCCACGTGATGAAGAACCTTTAACACCCAACCACTTTTTGCTAGGGTCAGCCGGGAAGCGCCCCCAATTATCCTTCTACGACAAAAAAGAAGAGGAAACATGCCTACGCCGCCAGTGGCGCATCGGACAACAACTTGCAGACACCTTCTGGAGGCGATGGCTGCGGGAATACCTCCCTTCCATGGCTGTCCGGCAAAAATGGCACCATCCAACTACACCAATTAAGAAGGATGACCTAGTGATCATCATGGACCCAGCACTGCCTCGAAACAGTTGGCCACGTGGCCGTATCATCGAAGCAATACCTGCAGCTGATGGACAAGTCAGAACTGCCCGGATCCAAACCAGTACTGGGATATACGTAAGGCCGGCAGTCAAAATCGCCGTCATTCTGCCTGCCACGCCAGCAACTGATGAAACTGTACCCTCTGCGAAGACACCCGATTCAAAACTCAGACATCGGAAAAGGACACGCCCGACGAAGTAGCTGAGCACAGTCGAGACTGCACTGAGGGGAGTATATCGAACGTGTCATAGGAATACGTGTGCATTGAACGAGTGCGCGAAAGCATATGACAACCCTGGAAATTCAAGATTGGAATTTACGCTGTCACAGAGTACCGTGCCGCGAGCACGACAATCTGAGTGCTGCTATTGGCTAGCGGAACAATGTGCATGTGATGCCCCTTCCAAATGATTTGTCTACAACGCAATTATGTCCTTTAACTAACTAATCAATTGAAAACATTAATGAAATTGATAATGAATATGTGCGGCAGCCTCATTGGACTGGAAAACACATCTAAATAACTACCTAATACTTCCACAAGGGAGTCTAGACAGCAATGATCAACGCCAAGGAATTGGCTGTCTATTTACGTCACCCCCACCATGCGACCAGCCGAGCCACTATTGGTCAATTCTGAACAAAGGAAAAATCTGAATCGTGAATATTTACGACAGCGAATTCATGTTCCGAAAAATTTGGAGCTCAATTTCGAGAAATTGGGAATAATTTGGATCAAGAAATAAACATCATCACCTAAAAATGAGTATATGCTACAAAAACAACCCAAAAACTGACGTCTATCAGTGATTGTTGCACTTTAAGAAAAATATTTACTGTTTAAAATTGTACCTTATATCACATATGTATACTTGTACCTTTTCTTGTAAACACAATAAAAATGATGTGAGACTTTGGTATCCTAAGTTGGTAAGATCATGGCAAAAACTATCACACATAATTTTGACACAGCTGACTTCCAATCGTAGCGACCAGGGAAATTACCTAAAACAAGTACCTTAGAAAAATTAAGGAGGTTCTGTCCCCCAAAAGTCTGACCTGAGTTTGCCCTATAAAAATAGAAGTCAAACCGGTAGGAAGTCAGTTCAAAACTATCAGCCAAGAAGAAAGATACCAACTCAAGATACCAACAGTCTCCAAGTTCAAACCTCTTTTAAAGTGTTTTAGTCAGTCTTAGATTCAGTTTACCTATCCCAGTATCCCAGTAACCTAAAAACCCCAGTCTCCCACAGTCTCCAAAGTGAAAAATATTTATTTTAATCCAGTACTAAAATCAGTTTTGCCATTATACCTAGAAGCATTTTTTGTCAAAGTAGTAAATTCATTTAAAAGACCAGTGGCGTTCCAAAATCCACTGGCGTACGAAACTCCATTGGCGTGTCATTGTGGCCAGCTCCCTATTATATTTAGTTTATGTACAAACGTCTAGTACACACATCTAAATTATCCTTATTATTAATCGGCATTCGTGATAAGAAATCCGCTTTGTTATCACCTGACTTAATATGCTCTATACTATAGTCAAAAGTCTGGAGTATTAGGGCGTACCTCTGGAGACGGTTAGCGGCCAAAACGGGTACTTGCTTATCCGTGTTCAAAATGTGTACTAACGATTTATTGTCGCAAGCCAAAACAAATTTATTGCCGTATAAATACTGAAAGAATTTCTTCAACCCAAAAATTATAGCACACGCTTCCTTATCTAAAATAGAGTACTTTAATTCTGTTTCTGACAATAATCGGCTAGCAAATGCGATAGGTCTCTCTAAACCATTATCATATACATGGCAAATCACCGCTGATAACGCTTTTTCAGATGCGTCTGAAATAAGTTTAATTGGTAAATTAGGATCAAAATGCACTAAAATATTATCTGACGTCAGCAGTTTCTTAACTCGCTCAAACGCAATATTACATTCCTCAGACCACACATATTTTACTCCCCTTTTTAACAAGTTATACAATGGAGACAAAATACCTGAAATATTATGAACAAAAGCTCTATAATATGAAATAACCCCAAGTAAACTCCTAAGTTCTGAAACATTTTTCGGTACTGCCATTTGAGTAATCGCACAGATTTTATTTTCTAAAGGCATAACTCCTTTCCGCGAAATTTTAAAACCTAAATATTCTATCTCAGTTTCTAGAAAAGAACACTTATTTTCATTAATAGTTAAACCACAATCACTTAACTTGCTAAGTACAGATTCACAAATAGAGAATAATTCCTCTTCAGAATTTCCAAACAACAAAATATCATCTAGAAATATACGAACGTTACGAAGTCTACCTACTACCGCCTGAATAACTTGCATAAATATAGCCGGGCTTGTGGTCAAACCGAAAGGCAACACTTTATACCTGAATAAACCCACATGCGTACTTATCACACATAATTTTCTCGACTTCTCGTTCAACGAAATCTGACCAAAAGCATTACGCAAATCTATTTTCGCAAAAAATTTCGCACCATTTAAAGATGAAATTAAATCTTCTATACGAGGCAATGGATATTTCAACTTCGCTAACATAGGGTTTAATGTGGTTTTAAAATCAGTACAAATTCTAATTGAACCGTCTTTCTTTTTTACAACAACAATCGGACTAGCCATATCACTTATTTCTACGTTTTCAATTATATCTTCACGTAACATCTTATTTAATTCCTCCTCTACCTTACCACGTAAACTAAAAGGTAACGATCTTGGATTTACAAACTTTGGCCTGAACTCCGAAATAACTTCGATGTTAGCTTCATAACCTATAAGCCTACCCGATTTTTCTGAAAACACATGAGCATATTTTTTCTTTAAACTATCACGAAAATTTAATTGATTATCACAACTAGTCTCACTGGTATTTACCGAATTTATTCCACTTAATCCGATACCGAAAACTTGTAAAAAATTTCTACCAACAATCGTAGAATTACCGTTTTTAATTATTATAAACTGCGTATCTACACTTTTATTTAAAAATAACACACTTAAATTAACTTTACCTACAATATTTAACCGTTTCCCGTCATATCCTGATAATTGAATATCGCATCTTTCCAATGTACAAGAAACAAAATCTTTTAAATACACTTCATATGGAATTGCAATTATCTCAGCGCCGGTGTCAACAATCGCTCGCAGAACAGTGTTACCAATAATGAGATCTACGAATATCGGTTCCGGCCCCGTGGCGTCATGCAACATAAAAACCGAATTTAATCGTTTATTCTTATTACCTACATTAATTTTACTGTTTTTACACACATTACTAGGATGACCCGATTTATTGCACCGATTACAAAAAATATTCTTCCAACAATCTTTCTGCAAATGATTCGTTTTTCCGCACAAAAAACATTTTCTTAATGCAATATTTACTGGCGTCTTACTACGCACTGCACTTTTAAATCTGATCGGACTATCCGACCTGGATTTACGGACAACATTACTATCCTTATGCACAACATTTAAATTCATATCAACTTTCTTAAAATTAACAACATGTTCCCATGAAGCTGCTAACTGAATGCATTCCGAAAAAGAAGTATTTACCCCCTCAACGAACAACTTATGTTTCAATTTTTCATTGAAAATTCCAATAATGAATATGTCTTTTAAACAAGATTCTAGCCTCAATTCAAAATTGCACGTCAAACTCAGTCCTCTCAACCTAGCAGCGTAATCTTTAATAGATTCGTTAGCTAGCTGTTTACACTTATAAAATAACTCACGCGACTCGAAAATATTTTGAATAGGTTTGCAATGTGAATCAAATAATTTACATAAATCATCAAAAGAACAAACAGAAACCTTTTTAGGGAAACATAGATCACATAATAAAGAGAAAGTTTCTTCGGTGAGGCAACTCAGCAAAAATGCTCTTTTGCGTTCTTGTGATAACACTTTGTCATCATGTAAAATGAGGGCCTGATCCAGTCGTTCCTTGAACAATGACCAGTTTCCCGTTCTGTAACAGAACGTCCCCAAATTTTTACAAACACCCTCCATTGGGGGAAGAGCTGAAACAAAATAATCAAGACTACTTATCTCAGCACTTCCAAGAAGGCTACACTCCGAGGTCCACGTTCCACGTTCCACGTGCACGCCACCCAGAGCTGAAGATCACCGTCCCCGTCTGGCTCCGTCTCCCGACAGCTGCGGATCCAATCCCTACTCCGAGGTCTTCCTTCCCAGACTGCAGCGACGGAAACCAAGTCCTGGTTCCCGGCTAATCCACACGATGATCCAGTCCTTGACCCGATCCTTGATCCGGTCCTTTTGTACCCCGTTACACGGTGTACCCGAACGACAATAATTTTGTAATTTGTCGGTCCCACACACGCGAATACTTGCGTGTGGCTGCTCCAATTTCTTCTTAATGCGATCGCTTCCTGCGATCGCTTCCTGCGATCGCTTCCTGCAATCCTGACAACAATCCGTCAGATCCCGAAATCTACCGCGTAGATTCTACCAATTTACGTAAAAATTTACGAACTACCGAGCTGCGCCAACTGTGGTGTTGGCGGGTAGAAAATAATATCAAGATGTTACGATGTTTATTGGTTGCCAGATTAATATGGAGAGAGCGCTCAATAGCGGTACATCCCTTTTATACTTCCCATACTCGCTATCTCGCTCTCATGCCGTCACCCTCATACACATACGTCACATGTCTTGTGCGGTGTTTCATGATACAAAAATAGGCCCAAATTAGTCTCATATTTCCATTCAAAACCGTGTTTTCTAAATTCAAATGGATGAAGATATACGATTTCCGGCGAGTGTAAGTGAGACGAAACGCTGGGCAGATGAGCTAAATGGAACATTTGTTTTCATTCAAATTTGTACGGAAGGCACTTTTACTGTTATATTTTTTACTAGCAGACCCAGCCACACGTTGCTGTGGCTAACGAAACACAACCCCATTACCCAACATTTATAACCAAAGCCATCTGTTAAATCAAATCCACACCGCCCGCTTGCCATCCCACTCCCTTTGTTTATATATTTCAACCAATTTACACAAATCCTTCATAAATTATATACCTAAAAACCTTCCTCATGAATCACTCTATCAATTGGTGAAAACCGCCTGAAAATCCGTCGCGTAGAGCGACTTCATTTTAAACCATGTCTTCACATATATTAATAAATCTGCATGTAACATTGGTCTTACGATGAATTGAACGACAAATTTAATTCACGACGCACTTGCTACTGAACAATTAAATTATTAAACCATTTTGGAGAAATTGTGACTCGCCGAAATGTCTTATTATTCAACATAATTGCATTACTAGATATACGACTATCTGAGCTTAGCAGAACTTTTAACGTTGAATTCTGTACAATGGTGTTTGTATATAGAATATACATTGCATTAGAGCAATAATTAATTGAATCAAAGCTGTGACGCTAAATTAATAATATAACACCGCGATATATGACTATCTGAGCTCAGCAGAACTTTTAACGTTGAATTCTGTACAATGGTGTTTGTAAATAGAATATACATTGCATTAGAGCAATAATTAATTGCATTAAAGCTGTGACGCTAAATTAATAATATAACACCACCATCTACGAAGGTTTGGCTTTGTCTAAAACCAAATCACAAACTATTACACCATTTCCTCGCAAGTGCTGATGACATAGAGAATGCATCGCAGTACCTACACCTGTTAAGGTACTCATTGAAATTAAATTACGCTCTTCTATTATATCACGTTTTGGTAAGACGTAACAAAGGTATTTTAATAATGAATCTGATGTAACATTTTATTTCTTTGTCGCACTCAATAGAGAACTCCAATCCATTTTTTTATGAATAATGACATTCTAACTTAAATAACTGCATTTTTATTTTTAGAGTTAGTTTTAATAGTTAAAATAATTGTCAAAGTTTTAATTTTTCACGACCCCCCGAAAACCACCGTATGTATGGTGAATCGTGTGACGTTATCACTCCTGAAAAATTAGTATAGGATCGGACAATCAGTTGATCAACTACCGCCATTTTGAATTCCGTTGTTCGAAGTATTCTCCTAGAAGAAGCATTACTATTTTTTTGTGCAGTAGTTTTTGAATATTTTCAATAATAGAGATAAACAAATAAGAGATACCTTTATTTTTGAAACATTATTTAGGCCTAAATAATGTTTCAATAAACACAACAACTAAATCTCTATAAACAATATGCAAATAAACGAATAAATTAATACGATGGCTTGTGTCATATTATACATTCACATACAATGACTTTACGGTGACGTCACGACACGTCAAACAGTGACGTCACCACTAAAATTTCAATAATGCCAACTTGACGGCGTATTTTTACGACCCGATGAGAAATGGACTTTTTAATATTTTTTTAAGAACTCTGTGTTTAATATTATTAAATAAAACTTATATATTCAGAATCATTATTTATTGGTCTATATGAACATATTTTTTTAAAGCCATAATATTTTTCACTGGAGTTCCTTATTGCTTCTCCCCTCTCCTTGTTGGTCGTATATTCACCTTAGATCGAGGAATAAATTGGTCATACTTAAAGGATTTTTCCTTGTATAATCACTGTTGTACAAATAATCTGATTGGGTAGGATAAGAATAACCCAACGATATATTGTACTTGGAAAGGAGCGAGCAACATATGGCTTTGTTCATCCAATCGATAAACAGCTTATGTTTAACATTAAACAAACAGGTCGTTAAAATATTATTAGCTTTGTTCTCGTTCCCATGTTGGATATAGTTATCGGAAATTACTACTGTCTGTATACATTTCCGTATCCCTTTTATTGCATTAATTCTGGAATTGAGAGAACCAAGCATTGTTTACGTTTTGTTTACTTGGTAAGCCTGGAAGTTCCGTAAAGTTTGATTGCAGATTTATGCAAGCGTTAATTTACTAAGTATTTTTTTGTGAACAAAAATTAGTGTTAACAACCAAACCAAATTCTATCCGTCTGTAATTTAACTAACTATCTAACTAGTTCTTTTTTAAAATTAGGTTATTTAACCATCGGGATGCTTCTTGCAGGTTTTGGCAGAGAGCGTGGACTTCTAAAGATCTTGGCACACACTCCTTGCCTCATTCACACACATACATACTATTCTATTATTTCCACCCTTTGACGTAGCCCGATCCAAGCATCTGATTTCTGATCTTGTCGTGCTTTCTTCATCTCGACTTCTTCTATCATTCACATTTCTCCTTACCCTCCTTTCTAATTTAAAGGGTTTAAATTAAAAAAAAGGTTTTTAAATTTATTTTAGCGTTAAAGTCTGGATTGTCGCCCTTGATAAAAACCTATTGAAAACAGATGCAGAAGCTGAGTCAGGAGAGACACTGAACCTGGACAATGCATTGGACTGATTAGAGACAAGGGATACGAAATGTATGCCCGGAAACGTCTTTTGAAAACGTCTTTTGGAAATCAAAAATTGATGATTATATTTATAACCTATATCGAAACCTTTGTGTAGGTCAGTTTATAAGCTTTAAACTGGAATATAAATCATGTAATCTATGCTGCATACGTTCAGCTTTAACTGTGCGATCAGACAGTACAGTATGATCCGTCGAGGTAGAAATATATCTTTTATGATCGGTACCAATTATCGGCATTTCAGTTGATTAAATTTATCTTATAAAATTAAAATCATCTCCTGAATCAGAACCAGATTTTAATGCCTCCACCAATTTAAGTTCTTTTTTATAGTACCAAGAGAGTAGGTTTTTTTTACAACCGATAATTTGCTTAGAACTTTGTTCCTTCCAATTTATTCATTAATCTCTTGAAGCTACTATTCTTTTGGTTCCACCGTGGTAATCTTTGTGTTTTGCCCCGCTTTGAAGTAACTAACACTCTTAGAACATTAGACTTACTCATAATGATCTCTTGATTATCATTAGGTGCCAACAATCTTCACATTAGTATTTAAAAAATAATCCTTTTATATTGAAGAAGAAGATAACAATAATAATCTAAACGAAAATATGAAAGAGAACTAGACACAGAAAAGAGAAAAAAAGACAATGGTCGCAACTGGGACTCGAACCCAGAACTCTTGTCTAACCGGGACGTGCGCGTTAACCAATTTCGCTATTGCTACCTTCTGTCAAGTCGTCGTAGTAGTCAATCTCATATTTCAAATTTTAGAAATACTATCTTCAACTAATTATTTTTCCAAATTATGGGCAACTACCCTTTTAAGTTCCATTTGAATAAAATTCGGATACTTTTATCCGAGACGCGATCCAGGATACAAACCAATTCTTAGAACGATTGTTTCCAATAAAAAGGGAGTTACCCATTTTTTTATAATTTTTTTTTATATGAATACCGCACAAGAGTCCCAACTGCTCCCATCTGAAGTCAGTGAGACTATGGCATCCCCAATCGGGGTATGTTGTGAGGCTGAAGGTAGTGGGGAGGGGTAGGAGATAGGGAAGAGGAAGGTGGGGAAGTACCTGGCTATTCAGATCTGGTCACCAAACACGGCTAATTCCATTTCAAGCAATGTTTCAATTCTGAATGGTGGTCTTACACCAGGGCGATACTGAGAGTATCTTCCACTCTGGAACGTGCCGCAAATATACTATATATTATTTTAAATGAATAAATTGTGAAATAACACAAATTAATCAAATGAAATTGAATTGCCACGCCGGGATTCGATCCCGCGATCTTCGGTGTGCGACTCAAGAGCCTTACCGCTGGACTACGCCGGCCGTCAAATGGCCCATTATATGGAAAAAATAATTACTTGAAGATAATATTGTTAATTCTAACATTTGAAAAATGAGATTGACTATTATGACGGCTTGACAGAAGGTAGCTATAGCGAAATTGGTTAACGCGCATGTCCCAGTTAGACGAGAAGTCTGAGTTCGAGTCCCAGTTGCGACCATCGTCGTTTTTCTATTTTCTGTGTCTTGTTGTCTTTCATATTTTCGTTTAGATTATTATTATCTTCTTCTTCAATAATATGTTACATTGATGGGAATAACCTTCAAAAGTTATAAAAGAGAGTTTTTCTTATAAAAAATTGAATCCTTTTTCACATTGGTAAAATCTTAGCCTTCTCTAATTACATGAATCTGTATAATTGTGGAAATTGACGCCTATGATTTAAGACAGCAGTATATTATTCCGTGGATTTATGACACTTTCGAAGTTCATAAGTACTTAAGATAGAAAATTGCAAAGCAGTAGCGAGGTAGGTACTTACTTAACATTCAATAAACAAAGACCAACATTAGAGGTTAAAAACAAATGTGCTTAATACATTGCGATTTCAACTGTGAAATTAAGATGTAAAATGGACCCTCTTCTCTGCTTTTATAGCTACTTTATAAACGTGTGGGCTCTACTGGGTCAACTGCACGAAGAGCAGCGTGAAACGAGTGCAAAACGACAACCCCTACCAAACGATGTTTAGGTCCCCGGACATAGTACCTAGCACTTCTACCAACTTCACGGAGGGGCGGGTACTCGCGTAGCCAACTTTACGGCACTGTAAGAAGAGGGGTGGCAGAAATTAGGGGCAGAATTTACACATCGGAGGATGCCCCCCATAAGGGATTTTCGTCTTCCTGATTCCAACGTTAAATAACACTGAATAAGATTAAGACAGGCAGGTGTAGCATGCTCGAACTTTTGCTGACTAAGTCCCCCATCCTTCGCACAAGCAATCGATTTTTATTATTACGGTAGTTAAAAAAATAGTATTTTATAAAAATAAATAAAACAAATTCAACATAAGACATTCATCGGAAAAAACACAAAAGTGATAAAGTTTTTGTTGCAACAAGGATTTGAACTCTTCTGCAGGTGACTGTTCGAACTGCTGGCTGGACATCATAAATATATTAATTATACTACTAGCTGATCCGGCCACGCATTGCTGTATTGCTGTGGCTAACGAAAAGCAACTCCACCTACTGGATGGTTATCCAACCATTTAATTCACACAACCAAATGTTAATTTGCATACAAATCAAATCGATCGATCGCTCCATTTATATTATTGTAGCGTGTTCCCGGTATGCGTTGCTATTGCCACTAAATAAAGAAATTATTTCACCCTGCTTGTCCTTTCCCATTTGTCCCGTTCCGCTCCCGCCACCCCTTCCTCTCCCGCGTCCTCTTCCCCTCTCGCGTTCCCATTTCGCCTTTCCTCTACCCACTCTCCTCGCCCTCCCGAGTTCCCCTCCCCCTGCCGAGTTCTTCTCCCACCTTCCGGGTTCCCCTCCCCCTTCCCGCATTCCATTCACTCAGTCCCGGTACATTCAGTTTTCAAACAGCTTGCGTGCCACCTATTACAATTTTTTTATACAAATTTCATAACGCCAGAGCTCACCGGTACATAAAGAACATTTGCGGGCATGCATACATCAAATCATTTGAAGTTTTTGAATTTTTGGAATTCACTCACTACTCAATATTATACTTATCATAATATTCCTGCAGCTCTTTCAAAAGATGAGAATTCATTTCATACAAAATGTATGAGGAAAGGAAATTTCTTTTTTCGTGACTTTTTTTTCAATATTGAATAGCTAGTAGTCCAGTGGCTACGACTCTTGACTCACATTCCGGAGGTCGCGGGTTCGAACCCGGCATGCGCAAATAAATTTTATTTTGATTAATTTGTGTTATTTCACAATTAATTCATTTAAAATAATATATAGTATATTTGCGGCATGTTCCAGAGTGGAAGATACTATCAGTATCGCCCAGGTGTAAGACCACCATTCAGAATTGAAACGTTGCTTGAAAATGGCTTTAGCCGTGTTTAGTGACCAGATCTGAATAGCCAGGTACTTCCAACCTTCCTCTTCCCCACCTCCTTCCCCTCCCCACTACCTTCAGCCTCACAACATACCCCAATTGGGGATGCCATAGTCTCACTGGCTCCAGACAGGAGCAGTTGAGATTCTTGTGCGGTTTTCACTGTAAAAAAAAAAAAAAAGCTATTCTGATATTCGGGGCGGAGATAAATCCAACAAATCAAATATCATAAAAATCGGTCCAGCCGTTCTCGAATTTTAAATGGTGTAACTAACCCGACTTTGCTTATGTATATTAACATACTAGTTCCAAAAAAATCCTGCAATAGTTTGAAACCTTGACAAATCAGTTCCAGTTTTTAAAACTGCCCCTTTAACCTAATTTCAATGCGATGTTTAAAGAGTAATAGTTTCTCAGAGTTTGCCAATCATTTATCGGAGACGAACCATACTTTGGATTTAATGGAACTGAGTTGATACACTGTAATGGTGATGGTATTCACTTAGACAAACTTGAAATCTTGGAAATTAGAAAGAGTGTAAATTATAAAGATGAGTTTAAATAATATTATTGATAGGGTCGAGTATCAATTTAGTGGGCTCAGAAACAAAATACAAGTATCTCGGTACGGCTAAAGTTCGGTTTATGGGGGAAATTCCTAAAAAATAAAACTAGTTATTTTTATACTAATTATGGGCCGGAAAAACCGAATCTGAAAGAATTAGGCGGCGGAAAGCAATATTAACTGAGTTACACGACTTTATAATTTTTTATACGCATACAGGAAAATAGCCATTTTGGAAACATTCTGATTCCTACAAAATCAAACTAATAGTTATTTTTATACTAACTTTGGGCCGGGGAATCCGAATCTGAAAGAATTAGGCGGCGGCAAGCAATATTAACTGAATTACACGACTTTAAAATTTTCCATACATGCACATGAAAATATTCATTTCGCAAGCTGATTTTGACTTGACACACGTAGTACAAAGACCATAGAAAACAAGATAACATAGATGTTTTTACCACACAAAATTAAGTGTTGCCATTAACCAGTAATATCAATAACGTAAAATAACACGTTTATATTTTAAGTACTTATTCTTTATAAATTTTACTCACTTTTGTATCACAAACCATGTTACATAAACCCAGCGTAGATGCTAAACTACTTGAAAACAGGGATGTTTTATTGCCGTGACGCGAGCAGGCGGTATAAAGGGGCACAAACCATGTTACACAAACCTAGCGTAGCCGTTAAACTACTTGAAAACAGGGATGTTTTTTTGCCGTGACGCGAGCAGGCGGTATAAAGGGGCACAAACCATGTTACACAAACCTAGCGTAGCCGCTAAACTACTTGAAAACAGGGATGTTTTTATGCCGTGACGCGAGCAGGCGGTATAAAGGGGCACAAACCATGTTACACAAACCTAGCGTAGCCGCTAAACTACTTGAAAACGTAGGCTGTTTTTTTAAATTGATGCGAGCAGGCGGTATAAAGGGGCACAAACCATGTTACACAAACCTAGCGTAGCCGCTAAACTACTTGAAAACGTAGGCTGTTTTTTTAAATTGACGCGAGCAGGCGGTATAAAGGGGCACAAACCATGTTACACAAACCTAGCGTTAGGTTAGGTTAGGTTAGGGACGTGAGCAGGCGGTATAAAGGGGCACAAACCATGTTCGAGGTACGTTTTTCTGCTGTTATCTATTTTCAGGTTAATGTGTTATGTGATAAATTATCATGTGAGGTGTGTTTTATGTTATTGATATAGGGATTAATATTTTTGAGAGCTGGTAACACTGCTGGCACATGTTTTCGTAGATTTCTTGTTTATCTATGATTTTGTACTGAATGAGTCAAATTCAGCTACCGAAATGAATATTTTCTTGTTTGTGTGTATTGAAAATTTTAAAGTCGTGTAATTCAGTTAATATTGCTTGCCGCCGCCTAATTCTTTCAGATTCGGATTCCTCGGCCCAAAGTTAGTATAAAAATAACTATTAGTTTGATTTTGTAGGAATCAGAATACTTCCAAAATGGCTATTTTCCTGTATGCGTATAAAAAATTTTAAAGTCGTGTAACTCAGTTAATATTGCTTTCCGCCGCCTAATTCTTTCAGATTCGGTTTTTCCGGCCCATAATTAGTATAAAAATAACTAGTTTTATTTTTTAGGAATTTCCCCCATAAACCGAATTTATTCCCTCGGTACGATAGTTTATTTTACAAGTTACACAGAATATCAGTTAATGTTTTTTACAGTCTCACATGACGCTTCCAAAAACTCATATCTTCTGTCAAAAAAGAAAAATCAAACAAAACAATTCAATTCGAATTCTGGTGCGTTTAAAAAAATGGATTCGTGTAACCACCGTACGAAAGTACCTAGACTACAATAGGTAACTCGATTCGAGCCGTGACTGATTCCCTTTGCATTTTTTTTTAGTGACGGGGTTTTGGGTCACTCTTCATGCACGTATCATTATCAATAACCAAAATATCATTTTAAATGACCCGCTGTAAAATTTGTTCCCCCTTGTAAATTACTCCCTTTAAACTCCCGCCCATCCATTGACATATCTAAGTCTACTATTGAAATTAGTTTTAAGGGAACCCTGATAAAGTAAGCATTGCTTACGAAACGTCGATTAGTTTTTTTAGACTATAAAAATGGAATAAAAGTAAACAATTAAACTAAATATTTATTGAGATACGTTTTTTGAGTTTCACGGCCAAAACTATTTTCGTTATTTGTTCACACTTCTACCAGATCTGCCCTGATGATGGACACTGCAACGCTGTCCGAAACGTTGGCTAAAGAAGGAGGTAGCGCAACACGGCATAACACCCCAAAAACAAATAATGAAAAGTAAGTATTTATTAAGGACGCTCAGATGGTTTGGGCATGTAGAGCGAATGAACGAGGAAAGGAATGTAAGGAGAATATATGACGCAAATGTGAATGGTAGAAGAAGTCGGGGACGCCCGAGGAATACATGGCACGACCAAGTGAATCAGATACTTGAGTCGGGCCATGTGAAGGGTCGGAATAATAGAAGAGCATGTATGAGACGATGTATGCATTTGAACGAGGCAAGGAGTGTGTGCCAAGATCGAGTTGTTTGGCGGTCCGTCCTCTCTGCCTACCCCTGCGGAGAAACGGCGTGATGGTTGGTTAGTTAGTTAAAATGTATGTAGGTACCTGTTTTATCACTTATCTCAATTCTTCACACACTCAGCTCCTATTTTGAAAATGACACTTTTATTCAAATCAAATTGAGTTCATTGAAGCAGATTACATGCAGGACTAACGCATAGCACAGACAACTGTAATTAGTACGTTTGATTTTCCGTTGGATGCATCCACTTTTATTTTCATGCAAATTAATTTGTGTCACTAAATAATATATGAAACTATTAAAATTACGATACAATCAATCATGAAAAAAGCCACATAACAATGAATAATGTAGGTTTTTTGTTATTAAACTCATTATATCCAAACTAAATCACAAGCAGTTTTAAGAAAGCTCTCTTGAACGATCCAGATTTTATACAAAGTCTGGAATAAAACAGGCTTACATTAGCGAGTAACTTCGTAAGGCTCTTAATTGTACAAACTCCGCTGCGACTATGACAATGCAATCCTTTTATGAAGATAAGATTTCAGTAGTTGTGCTGCGAGTCCTGCAGCCGAAACGGAAGTTAAGAGATAAGAAGATGTTTATGGGTGAATCAAAAGTTGTATTGTTGGGAATGCATGGGGAACAGCCAGACAAAGGCGAGTTAATGGTGGCGTAATTAGCTGGTAATATTCAACTCAGGATTAGAGACATAACTTCGAGTTTCATGATTCTACATAGATTAGTGAATTACTGTTCTTGATGAATTATGTTGTTGTAATGACTATTTTTTGACATGAAAACTTCTTTTGCGCTGTTGTGATTTGAAACTCGATGAAACGGAAACTAGTGACACTAAAGAGAGACAAGCACATACATCCATAGGATTCAGCCTGCGAGAGAATGAGTTAGACTAATCGGTGTCCTCTTTGTGCGGTGCCTCGTAGCCTATCGGCCTCCTCTTTGTGCGGTGCTTCATATGTCAAAGAATATGTCAAAAAAAATTAACTTGCTAATAATATTATAATAATAAAAAAAACAGAATTCGCAATTGACACGCAGTAGAAGCGGAACCTTCAGAAAACTAAAGTAGACGAGTGGGGAGTCTACGAAGCACCGCACAAAAAGGAGACTGATTATGCTATCTTATTCTCTCGCAAGCTAAATCCTAAAGATGTATGTGTTTGTCTCTTTTTTATGTCACTATTTTTCATTTCATCGAGTTTCAAATCACAATGATGCTAAAAAAGTTTTCACCTCAATAAATCCCACAATTATCCTACTCCTGATACTTTGCATTCGTCTCGTTATCTCGAAGTTTAGTTTTCTAAAGGTTTCACTACTACCACGTGTGAATTGCACACATGATTTTTAGGATAATATAATGTGTATTAAAACAGAATTCGTTTCAAATAGTTCACTATTAAACACTGGAAATACAAGCCAACATTAGTCATTTAATGTGGTTTTGGTTTTGAATCATCACAATCTGTTGATACCTAGCATTAATCCTTGTACCGTTTCCTAATTTAATTTCTACCTACAAATACTTCTGTCCATCTACCTACAGTATGCCGAATAATAATAATCATGTGTCATTGTATTCAGTTAGAAAGAAAAAGTTATTCTATCAGCACCTGCGGCATGTGTGATTTACGGAACCCCCTTGTTTGACCGTGTCGAAACTGATGAAAGCCATCGTGAGCTCGCGAGTTTATGGTGGTTAAAGTGATGAACCAGCAAAATTGACGAGATAAGCAAAAGAAGAAATAAGGTAAGTCGGCATCCTTGACTTTCACCATTCTTTCCGCTTTGCAACGGTGCCTGGTGTACGTCCCCAACACTACCTTTCCGCTGATAAAAATATTCATTATTTGTTATTGTTTTAGGTTGCATAATATATGAAGGAATTTTCAAACCAAATTCTATGAATAAATAGTGATTTTTGATTCACTCCACAAATATTCCATTTATGCAGACGCCAGACAGAAGTTCAAATAAGTGATCACTTCTTTGAAGACTTTGCGCACACATTTGGTCACATATTGTTGTATCTGCCAGACATGTGTCAAAGTTTTGATCACTCCTTTGAGCTCACAGTTTTCAAATAGACTTCACACAATATGGTCGACACAGTTTGCTTATATTATTTATGTGCGTCTAATTATTTATATTATCTAATTATCTAATTAATTTATCTAATTATATTTATCTAAATATATTAACCTAAATATATTTATCTAAATATATTTATCTAAATATATCTATGGTTCCAGGCTTTATTAGTCTCGCCAGACACGAATTCAAAGAAGTGATCAAACAAGTGATCACATGTGTGGCACGGGCATTTGACACTGTTGTCACATAAGTGATCACTTAAGTGCGCTTTGCCGTTCCGTGTCGGTTTTTTAGCGCACATCAAAGGGATCAAAGTTCAAAGTTTGAGTGCCTGCCACACTGCGCGAAGCTCAGTTGCGCGAGCGTCGCCGTGGAGAGCAGTCGTGCGTGGACAGCCAAACGAACTAACGATGGAGTGGAATAATAAGAGCGTTTCCGAGTTTATAGAGTTGATGCAAGTAGAGCCAGATATATGGGATCCGAAACGTAAAGGGCATAAAAATCGAAATAACATCAATGACGCCTGGAACCGAATTAAACACCACTCTTCAATACCTTGCTCTATCGAAGAATTAATTAGATAGATATATTTAGATAAATATATTTAGATAAATATATTTAGATAAATATATTTAGGTAAATATATTTAGATAAATATAATTAGATAAATTAATTAGATAATTAGATAATATAAATAATTAGACGCACATAAATAATATAAGCAAACTGTGTCGACCATATTGTGTGAAGTCTATTTGAAAACTGTGAGCTCAAAGGAGTGATCAAAACTTTGACACATGTCTGGCAGATACAACAATATGTGACCAAATGTGTGCGCAAAGTCTTCAAAGAAGTGATCACTTCTTTGAAGACTTCTGTCTGGCGCCTGCATTAATAGCACAGTGCTTTGTCTCACTTACACTCGCCTGATGTCGTAGATCACTATCCCATTTAAGAAACTAAATTTAAGCCTCCATTGAGCAAATTTTTCAATCACGAGACAGGCCAACAAGGCACGTCTTATGTTCTTTATTCTTTGATTCCACATGTAGTAAATTCTACAATGTGATCTGTGAAATTTATTATTAAATTCGCGTTAGATGCCATTTTTGGACATTGAAAAATATCTGATACATTATCGACACATGCAGAACGCAAGTAAGCCATCAAAGAAATTAGTTGTATGAATACATACACAAAAACGCTAAATAGCAGAAGTTTAAAAATAATTAGTAATATAAGAAGAAAATTATTACGTAAAACACTCTTGTTTCTTGATCTTCTTATCTCGTAATATATAAAACAAAGTTGGGTTAGTTTATTTATTTATTTATTTAAGAAACATAAACAGTCTTAATAACATAATATACATAAGAGGATAACAAAAAACAGACCAATTATTAATGTTCACAGATAGGTATTTAGAAACATAAAAGTAACAGAATGTAAACTAGAATATTTAAGAAAAGAAAAAAAAAACAGGACAAAACAGGAATTAAAAAAAATATATATATAAATATATATAATGCAGGTGTAGATTCAACAAGTGATAAACCTAAATATAAAAATACATCAATAAAACAAATGCTATTATAACTGTAAAGAAAATAGGGTGCAAAACAGGTATTTGGATTGGGACGGGTAAGGGGAGTACAGGGATAAGGGAAAGTTGCCACGCAGGTAATTAAAAAATATAAGTACATTTAAATTAATCATCATGAATATGTGTTATTTATTATTCGCGCGTAGAATGTTATACAATGAAATTCTGTAGCGAAAGTAACTAGCAGTGAATATGTCAGCAAAGTTTCTAAACGTACAAATTTAATGTTATAGTAGTTACATGCCCTTTGCATAAATTCATTTTAGTTGGAATTGGTGTTGCAGCTATCAATGTATAAATTAAAGTTACACCATTTATAACTCGAGAACGGCTGGACCAATTTTTATGATCTTTTATTTGTTGGATTTGTCTCCTCCCCGAATACCAGAATAGATATGAAAATATCGGGAATATTCACGAAAAAAAAATTATGAAGTAAATTCTTTTCCTGGTACATTTTGTATAGAACGAATTCTTATCTTTTGAAAGAGCGGCAGGAATATTGTGATAAGTATAATATTGAGTAGTGAGTGAATTCTAAAAATTCAAAAACGTTAAATGTTAATGCGGTGATTGTTTTGCTTTTGTTCTTAAACATATAATGCTGCCCCTCTTTCTTACACACTGAATGTCAACAGTCGAAAATGGGACAAACGGTGAACGTATTTCTGTACCCCTTCAAAGGAAGATTACAATAATTATAATAAATCTCCCTCTCAAGTATAAAGAAAATGAAACGCATTTCCCGCAAGCAGGTGGAAGAGTAAAAATTATTATAAGCAATAATTATCAGCCTGAAACACTCACCTACATTGAAAAAATCTTCCGAGAAAAGATACATGACGCCAACGGGACTTGAACCCGTGTCAGTCTGATTGCCCGTCAGGTGCTCTCACCACTGAGCTTTGGCGGCTTATCTAATACCCGCCAATTAATTCAATATATACTAGTGTTTCATTCAACAATTACCTTGTCAACAATTACTTTAACTTGTCAAATATTAATTATTATTTATTTAAATTAGTATTTCACCAAAAAATGTTGACATAATTTGTCTCGACGCCACCTAGCGAGAGATTTAGCACTAACAATGCCTCTCTCACAAAAATAAAAGTTGGTTGTTTCAGGTGGAAAAATGTAATAAACAGTAATTGTTGAACGAAACACTAGTATATGTTGAATTATTTTTTGGGTTTTAGATAAGCCGCCATAGCTCAGTGGTGAGAGTACCT
The DNA here is from genome assembly GCA_917880885.1 of Limnephilus marmoratus. Classification (NCBI taxonomy): domain Eukaryota; kingdom Metazoa; phylum Arthropoda; class Insecta; order Trichoptera; family Limnephilidae; genus Limnephilus; species Limnephilus marmoratus. Next base: position 45,333,418 of record OU862922.1, read on the forward strand.
GACCGGCAATCAGAAGGACATGGGTTCAAGTCCCGTTGGCGTCATGTATCTCTCCTCGGAAGATTTTTTCAATGTAAATGAGTGTTTCAGGCTGATAATTATTGCTTATAATAATTGTTACCCTTTGTGCTATGCATAAAAATCTTGTATTAAACGTTAGTTTATCAATTAAAAATAATAATTAATATTTGAAGTTAAAGTATTTCACAAAAAAATGTAGACATAATTTTTCTCTACGCCACCTAGCGAGAGATTTAGCACTAACAATGCCTCTCTCACAAAAATAAAAGTTGGTTGTTTTCTGGTGGAAAAATGTAACAAACATTAATTCAGTTAATAAGTTAACACAAGAGTAATTGATTCTGAGGCGGTACGAAGTTCGCAGGGTCAGCTAGTGTTTAAATAAATTAAGAGTTCGCTATTTCGATTGTCTCCATCAAACCTGCCCAAATCAACCACCCTTGAATTCCACATTCAAATTGTCATAGTTTCATTTTTATTTTCCACTAGCTGGTACCCGGCGTGCATTGCTATGCCATTTAATAACGAAATTGTTTCTCCCTGCGCGTCCTTCTTCCCTTCCTTTCCCGCGTCCCCTTCCCCTAACGCGTTCCCACTCCTCCTCTACCTTCCCTCTCCTCACTCTACTCCCCCCCTTCCCCGTCCCGCGAACCCCCCTCCCGAGTTCCCCTCCCTCCTCCTATAATCACCTCCTCCCTCCCGCGGAACCCCCTCCCTAGCTATCTCCCCCCCTCCCGAGTTCCCCTCCGCCCTCCCGGGTTCCCCTCCCCCCTCCTGCATTCCATACATTCATTCCCGAGACATTCAGTTTTCAAACAGCTCGTGTGCCACTTATTGAAATTTTTTTATACAAATTTAATGATGCCAGAGCTCGTGTCCTTTCCCATTCGTGCCGTTCCCCTTCCTCCTCCCCTTCCTCTTTCGCGTCCCCTTCCCCTCTCGCGTTCCCACTCCGCTTTTTCCGCCTTCCCTCTCCTCCTTTCCCTCGCGCGCTTCCCCTGTCTTTTGAATCCCCCTCCCGTGTTCCTCTCCCCCCTCCCGAGTTCCCCTCCCCCCTCGCGGGTTCCACTCCCCACCCCTCCCGCGGACCCCCGAAAGTAGGTAGGACAGTTTATATGGGAAAATGAAATTTTTGCTTTAACTATTTTCCTCGCAATTTTTCCATATTTTCTCACCCTTTAAACCTTCCCTGGAATACGACAAACATTTCAAAACCAAAATCAGCTAAATCGGCCTAGCCGTTCTCGAGTTTTAGCGAGACAAACGAACAGCAATTGATTTTTATATATATAGATAGATAACCAAGATATATTTTGAATATCTATTTTGGTTCTATCCAGTAACATCATCTGCTTTCCTTTGTCATGAATATTTCTGCCAATATTCCGAGTGTCTCGTCTCCTTATTCAAATATTTATTTTGATTATTTAGCAGTCTGCCTTTCTCCAAGTCCCTCAATATGAATGCCAGTTTTAAAGTATCGGTTTATTATTTCAGCCACGGACCCTTAATCATAGAACCTACGTGTATTAATCAACTTTCTTTGGGCACATAGAAGGGATTTGGGTAAATTGAAACACAAAACCTAATTAAATTCATTTTGTATTCAAAGCATCGGTCGTTATGTCCATAATACTAGGCCCCTAATAGCGAGGACCCATTATTGTTTATAATATTACCTTAAACCCAACCGAAATATTCCTATTTCGTAGCTATATCCCGGTTAATATGTTTGGTTAACTGAGAGCTTTTATGCGGTGACCTGACAGAAAAGTCTGCGACAAAATAACCTCGTTGTAAACGTTGAAATAAGATTATCTTAGTCAAAACAGAATTTTATTAACCTTCCGTTCCTGCGGTGGCAAATTGGCAAATACCTTCAATGCCAGTCTTAAATATTATCTTTTAACGTCAAAAAATAATTATTTTCGCTCTAGTAATCTCAGGAAAAACTAAGGGAATTGCAGGATAAGTACATTTTATTTAAATGATTATTTTGTGTGAAAGAAATGCGTAGGTATTCTTTATTTTAAGAGTAGTGAATTCTCTTGGTATCGCCCTGGTAAAATTACACCGTTTAACCCTCGACCCGTCGCGTTGGGTCTTTAAAAGCAAAGGTTTTACAGAAAACCTAATTATTTACATTTTTAAAAGTTTCTTACTTTAGGTAGCTTCCTAAAAGGGATTATACTTGACGCTAGCGCCGCTGACATTCAGTCTATGTATGTGCGATGTGAGATACATACGATGTGAGACTTGTGTTTCGGCGTGAGGCTAAAAAAAAAACAAGTTTATACGATTTTCATTGTATTTCGTTGATTTTTTTTGTAATAATAAATCTGTATCGATCTCAAATAGTTTTAAGTTTGATAAAAATTGGTTAGATTTATTTTTTAAAGTTTACTATTAAAAAAGTATCTTAAAAATTATGAAAAAATATTCCTTGTTGATTTTAAAGCTTTTCCATTGAAAATAAATATTTAATTTTTAATCGTCTCTGAATACCTAAATTCTTCCAAACCTTCATATTAATAAAGTAAATTTATTACATGAAAGGGGAGTTACCTTGCACCAAACGGTGTAGGTCTGATTTTTTGGTATGTTGCTACAAATTGTCCAAAAGCAGTGGGACTGTACTGCGTGCCATCATTTGAAGGATGTTGTGAGGCTAAAAGGATAGGGGAGATGAAATAGGCATGGAAGATAGCCCAGTAAATTTAAACATCTTACTAGTACCTTGCATCAAATGATGTAGTTAGTAATTTTTTGGTATTTTGTAAATGCGTAAACGCATGCAAAATCTTTTTCAAAACATTCTCACGAGACTTGTCTAGGTGAGTCAAATATTTCAACGACAATGGCAAGTCATTTTTTAAAATTTTATTTTATTTTATTTTGTTATAAAGAAAAAGTTATACAATCTTACAGGGAAAAAAAATAAAGAAATATTACGGGAAAAAAGAAAGGTCCCAGTAAACTACTTTTAAGTATTATCGTTATTTGTTTTTGGGGTGTTATGCCGTGTTGCGCTACCTCCTTCTTTAGTCAACGTTTCAGCGCATACACGGCATAACACCTTAAAAATAAATAACGATAATACTATTGGCTGTGAAAATCTTAAAAAGTATCCATTTTTAAGTAATTTGTCAATGGGTGCTTTTACTTTAAAGTAAAAAAAAACTTATTTTACTTAACTTTGCAGTTAGAAAATTTTTGTGATGGAATCTAATACAAACTATTTCTTTCGATGAGCCAATTTTTCGACATAATATTTGTTTTTACATTATTTGTAATTTTTTTAATTTCGGCAGGTAACATTTTTAAGCAATTGGGTATTATATAGTCCAGCGTTCTTTGTCCATATTTGTTTAAATGCTTAGGTACGATTAATCCTTCATTTAACGTAAAACGAGTATTGTAAGTGTGGTCCAGTCTATTTATTTATACAGGGCTATTCAAACGCTGAAATATATTTTATACCACAGAATTTTGAGATTCTGGTACGGAACATTAACCTTTGTTGGTATACATTTTTATGAGCTAATAATTTAACTAATGAACTTTGAACTGATTGAAAATGACTTACATTTGTTTTACAGGAAAGTCCCCAAGCCAAAATTCCGTACTTTATAATAGATTAATGATGAATAAATTAATCGAAGTATGCATATTGGAACATAGAATTTAAGCGTATACAATCTACTGACTATGGATTTCAGGCTTTCACAGAGTTTATTTATTTGTAAATCCCATTTGAAAATTGAAGAAAAATTTCGAGTTTGGTAACAGTTAACAGAAACAAACAGAACAATATAAGTTCTAGAACAATGCTATCTAAAAACAAAAAAATGATAAAAAACCTACTGTATACATACATACGTTTTAAGATTTTCACGGCCAAAAGTATTTTCGTTATTTGTTTTTGGGGTGCTATGCCGTGTTGCGCTACCTCCTTCTTGAGCTTCGTTTCGGTCAGTGTCCATCATCAGCAACTGCAACGCTGTCCGAAACGTTGGCTCAAGAAGGAGGTAGCGCAACACGGCATAACACCCCAAAAACAAATAACGAAAAACAAAAAAAACTACTGTATATTTTTTTATTGAAATTAGTTGATTCGTTTCAGGGTGGTTCATTGTTAATAGATGTATGTGTAAAGGTTCGTATCAAGTAATTGACTACGAAGAATACCCTTTGATGCTAACCTGTGTTTTCCTAACCCATACTAATTTACTAAAACACGATTACTCAACACAACACTGCGCCAGTCTTGCAGCGGTTTGTGTAAATGTTGAAACATCTGCAATAGTAATTAAGTTGAGTACGAATTTAACGGCAGTCAAATGAACGATGTTCTTCGAAAATAATCCATTTAAAATTCATTCAAATAAGACAAGAATTTTCGGATGCATAATTCAACACATTTTAACATTCTGACTGTAAGGGTGACAACCGTAATTATAAAGGGGTTAGCAGAGAGGATGGACCGCGTTTTTTTAAACTTACAACTTTTTTATAACATTGAAAATTTATTTCTTGAGTAAAAAAAAAATGCGTTTTTTTTTCAATTGAGGGTGACGACCGTAATTATAGAAGGATAAGCAGAGAGGATGGACCGCGTTTTTTTTACTTTAAAATTTTTTTTTTGAAGTATAAGAAAAGCGCGGTCTATAATTACGGTCGTCACTCTCACAGACACAGGTAGAGCAACGAAGCGCGTAAGGCGAATTAAACGAGGTAGTGTTTTTGTAAGGTGATTTATGTATTACAATTCCTACCGCGTTTCTGTCGGTAGCGCGACTGAAACGCGGTAGGGATTGTAAATACGCGTCCCGGGTCCTGGGTGCTGTTGAGGATATCGTGTCGCTCGGGTTCGGTTGGAGTCGGGCCTCGGAGTCGGAACCGGAACAGGTACTCGAACCCGGAAAAGAACCCTGACGACTCGTGAATGGCTCGGAATCGCGAACATGGTGACGCCGGTGAAGGCATTCGGTTTTTGGGTCATTTCCGAGTCCGGCTCCGTGTTCTGGGTTTCCAGGCACGGCGTATCATCAGGATGCGGCGGCGAGGCCGTGCGGCAGCGGACAGTTGGCAGTAGTTGGCGGGTGACACGCTATGTTTATCGTATTGCACTATCTAAATATTCGCAAGGAAGATGAATACTTTGCAACACGCTCGTTTATTATATCCTTTTATCAATGTTCATTTCATGCTTTAACTGGCGATGTCGGTTGTCCGTTTTACATAACTCGCTTTCATCAACTTTCTAGGAACCTCTTCCGACATAACTCCTCTCACGTTCCTCTCTCTCCCGTCTCGATCTTGCCCTATCAACTCTTAGTTATTTCCTTCTTGTCCTTGCGACCCATGTTAGTCAACGCTTTCTTTGACTTTGAACGTACAACGCGAGAGATTTTCTTTCTTTACTTTAAAGAATTTATTAAAATTTACTTCCGATGAAATTTTATTCAAAATTAATTCAAAATTAATAGAATACTTACTTAGATTTAACCACGTTTATTTGATTTTTTAGCCGAACTCACTACAATCACTTTTTCAAACACAGCAAGCTTATTTTGTGGCACTATCTTCTATCTATCTTCTTCTTCTTCTTCTTCTATATAATCTATCTATATAAATAAAAATAAATCGCCGAAATGTATGTACGCGCATAACTTCCGAACGACTACATTAAATTAGATAATATTTTTTTGTTGTGTTCGTTATGGTCAGGACAAGGTTTGTATAACACTACTAGTGAGCTCTGGCATTATGAAATTTGTATAAAAAAACATCCAATAGATAGCACGCGAGCTGTTTGAAAACTGAATGTACCGGGACTGAATGAATGGAATACGGGAGGAAAATGCGAATCGGGATGGAGGTTTGAGGGAGGGGGGGAGGGGAACTAGGGATCGGGGAGGGTAACCTGGGAGGGGGGAAGGGAACTCAGGAGGGGGTTTCGCGGGACGGGGGAAGGTGGGGAGTGCAGTGGGGAGAGGGAAGGTGGAGGAGGCGGAGTGGGAACGCGACAGGGGAAGGGAACATGGGAGAGGAAGGGGAGGCAGAAGGGAAACGGAACGAATGGGAAAGACACGCACGGATAAACAATTTCTTTATTAAATGGCATAGCAACGCATGCCTGGTACCAGCTAGTTTTAAATAAAAAATGAATTGAAAGGATAGATAGTTTTAATTCCGTTTTTTTAGTTTTAACTATGTTTATTGCAATATACTTTCATTACGGCCGTCTGTGTGTTTTATCCTAGCTAGATTTGTCCGGTACCTAATGAGTGCTATCAAAAAACTTACAGTGAGCTTTTAGGCGCATGGTTTTGCTTGTTCAAGCCTACATTGTGTAAGCAAACATAAATAATATTATTTTTATCACGTCATTTTTACGCTGCGTTCCTCACACTCTAAAAGCTATATAAATTTCAATTAAATTGCGCTTTTACAGCATGTTAACAGTCCCGAAAGTACTTCCGAATTTTTAAAAAGGCTTTACGTTTTTAAAATTGAATTTTCAGTTAATAATATAGGCACCATTTTTTAAAGTGCAGCAGAATTTATAATCATTCGAGAGTCAATGCCTTTCACCGCCTCCCTTATAACGGGGCTTTTTGCCGAAACGTCAAATTTTATTTTATTACTTTCTCTGTGATAAAATACACATCCCGCCAAAATAAAATGCACTTCAAAGTCCATAAAATTTAGTAGGATTGCTTTGTTATGAGACTTTATTAAAACATCTCGTATAGCCAGAAGGATTTTAAGTAAATGCAAACCATAATTGGGGTGCATTTAACTGTCGTATAAAAGTAATTGCTTAAATTCTTCCACGGTATGACAGTAAAATTCGTCATATTCTGCTCCCTCTTTACCGCAAAGCTGAACGGAAGCAGCTTGCATTTCTCAAACAGCTAATATCAAAACAAGTATTAAATTTGAGAATCAGAATATTTGAAATAACAAGTTTCGTATTTAGGTAAATAAAGATATCAATGGGATCTCCCAAAGAGGCACAAATAATTATTATCTTTAAGCACCCGGACCAGGACAATATAGTAACTATCTCGAATAAAGCATCTCTCAGATTTTTTTTTCGTTAAGTATGGAGGCCATGTGGAAAATAATTTCCCTTTGGGCCTATGTCATCTTTACGTATGTTGTGTGGAGGGTTTTTTTTATGAAAGGAAGGAGTAGAAGTTCTGGAAAGGGAAGGTATGAAGGGTGGATAGGAATCTTCCGGAGGTCTCCCTCAACCAGTCTGTCCCAATCCGGCTCGCCACCTGGTGGTGCAGTTGGTGAGCAGACAATTGTTCGCCGCCAAGGCCCGAACAAACCTCACCCCCAATGAGCCTGGGCAGTACTGGGCACCCCTGCTAAGTCACCAAACGAAACGAATCACTAAGGTTGAACCAAGACAATACTGATTATTGCTTTATTTCCCACTTGACATTCAATTTCAAATAGAATCGCAGTTTTTGAACGATTTCTCAAAATTAAATACTTTTTTGTAAACAGATAAAAGATTCATTCAGATTTTAATAATTATTAAAAATTGAACGCAAACACATTATGTAGCTTAAGTTTTCAAAATCATTTACCGGTATATCTTCTGTTAAACAATATAAAACCACTCAATACAAAACTAAAAATAAAACATTTAGTTAGATAACATTGTTATTTTCGTTTTTTTTCCCAATAATTTTACAAAAAATTACATACGCATAAATTTTACAAATCAAGTGTAAGTAATGGAAACTTACTAAAGGCACTGGCCTGTATTATAAAGGATATATTTTTTTGAAATGGGCATTTCACCCTAAGAAGAGTGCTTTATGAAGGTTATTGTTAAAGACCGGTCAGTGGCTGAGTTGGCATCGCGTTTGGGTCCCACCCGGGCGTCGCGTGTTCGAATCCTCAGCTGACTAAGTCTTCATTCACGACACACGTAACATTTTCCGCTTATTGCGGTGATAGTGGTAGTATATTTTTGGGTTATTCGTGATCTGGGAATTTTTGTCATTCTTAAAAAAAACCGTCGTCACCTAATTTTTTTTCGTTTTGTATAAAAATGATTATTTACTAAATTGGCGCACCTTGACCGGGTGAACTCTTGCCGATTTTATGTTTTATATAATTATTTCAACTTGTTGGTAGCGTCTATGGTAAAACCGTAGATGCAAATAGACAGTTTTCCGTTCCTGATTATAATAGAAAGGATATAGAATGAGTAGTCAAGACATATATATTATATATGTAGAGATGTGCCCAAATGAAGGGAAATAACATGTCGTAGAGTACACTCTTGGTTTAGGTTTCTAAACACATGTCAGAATTTGTTCTAATAAAAGTTAACCTTCGATAAGGGAGAGCAACGGAAAAATAATCACATTACTAACAAAATTGTATTTTTTTAATTTTTAGAATACAAAATCTCACGTATCATCCAAACATTTAAAGTAATTTGATTATCCCTGCGGTATTTTTGTTAAGTCATTTATATTTTGGGGTTGGCTTTGGGGTATATTGTTATACCAATGAAAATAAGGATTAAGGTTGAAGGGTTATTAAAGGGTTCGTATAATCTGGGTCTTGACATGGTAAGATATTTACAAAGCATCACAAAGATACACAGGAAACAGACCCATTTTATCTTTGTGCTCTTAGATAGCTTTGAGTGATTTGTATCTTTTGGCGTAACTTGAATAATGCACTAACCAGAGTGGAAAGAATGAGTGACAATCGATTTTTTTTTTTTGGTTTTATTTTAACGTAATAATTGTATCCTTAATATATTATGGTTAACATATTATTTACATTTTGCATTTCAAAATATTGTAGTGTGGAGAGAATGTAGGTACGAAGCAAAAGCAGGAATAAACTAGAAACTAAAATTATAAAATAACGGAAACCACGTAACTGCCGTTTAGGGTAAAATGCTTTCACTTAAACATTGTTACAGAAATAATATTCCTACAAGCGTGTCCAGAGGTCGAAGTCTAGAACACTTTTTTTTTGTATTCACAAAATACATCTATTGGGCGTGTTCACGCCTTTATTGTTACATGTTGCCTTTTGGAACTACCTATTGGGTGCCCTCTGCCTCAGTTCAAATAAAATCACCGCACGGTATACAAGTCCTAACAATCGCATCGCTTTGTAATAATCACGTCGCAGAACTCATAAACCGCAGTTTAATACGCAAAAATATCGCTTGCTTACCATTAACTCCACAAAGCAAATATCACCAATTTCCCTTCCTCCTCATGTTTCCAAACAAACAATTACCTTCCCGGTGACATAAACTCAGTGCATGGAGGGTGTATAGCAGTTTGGAGATATTGGTAAGTCAACTCCAGAAATATAATAAAATAGATAAAAACCGCAATTTTACAGTCCACAAAACGCAGCATTTGATCCCTCGATTTCTCGAGAGGGAACACCTGCTCCCCCGCAACATTTGGCCATTCGAGCCGCATAACATCGAGTATTTATTTTATTATGCTTACGGAAGGATTCAATGAGCTATATTCGTTTGAAATCATATTACAATACCTACCCGCCATTTAAACTTACCTGCCATTTAAACTTATCATAGTACCTGTCTACCCGCTATCCAAAATTTTCACAATATCTTCAAGTTATTCATTTGATATTTTGGGTCATTAATTTATTCTTGTCAAAGTATTGTTGTCGAAAATTTATTCGCCATAACACAATAGTCACAAATATCTACTTAGATACCAACGTAGGTAATTACTTATGAGCATCGCGTATTTGATGAGTCATTAAAATATTTGCAGTAATTATTTCGTAAACAACTTGTCCACTATGTTGTACCACCGTTCAGTATACTTTGGTCCGAAGGCAAAAACCGCCCAGTGCACTTGTGACTGTTGCACATTATTATTTTATAAATAATTAAAACTTTTTAGTTTGCAAATACTTGTAAAAATGGAGGACCAATTAAAAAGATATATATATATATATAGATAGTTTTATTAAAAAATAAAAGTGAAATGATTCTTAAAAGGGTCAAAAATATTGCAGTGCTGGAGCATCACGTTCATTTGAATTTTTTTATGTCAGAATCTGAGACTATAACGGAAATTAAAAATACATTTGAATAAATTATTGATCAAATTAACGAGAATACGTTTTTTTACATTAACTCCACACAGGAGGCTCTGAGGAAAATAACTTCCCTCAGGGCCTATGTCATCTTTGAAGATGCTGTGTGGAGGGTCTTTTTGAGGAAAGGAAGGAGTGAACACGGGTCTTGAAGAGATCCATATTGTAGGAGGGAGGAAACACAGAGGCCGGCAAATCGCTCCACAGCCGAGCCGTTGAACTCAAGAACGAGTCATAGAAACGACCCGTTCTCATGTGACTAATGTCAACCGTGTACAAATGTTGAGCGCGTGTTTGGCGCGTTTCCCGACTATGCACCGGTGCCAAGGGGATCCATTACTTTGCAATGCAGTAAGAGGGATGAATTTATACGTCCGTCACTCCTAGACACACTGACACATTCATTCAAACGCAGTCATGCACATTATTGTACCTACTCAGCAGACCTTCGGAAACCTTTTTTTCGATTTATAATAATATTTATAAATTAATGGAGTTGCATTATAAATTGATAAGTAGAAATGACTGATTGGCTTTTTTAAAATGAAAATCTACCCAAAAACATAAAAAACCCTTAGGCTAAAATTATTTGAACGAATCCAGAATGAAAATATTAGCTCTCTAATAAAAAGTATAATTATTTTTTTTAACAAATAAATATTATATTATGGATGATCGGACAAATCAACAATCTGCAACTTAATTATTATTTTTTTATTCATAAACTAACGTTTAGACAAGATTTTTATGCATAGCACAAAGGGTAACAATTATTATAAGCAATAATTGTTAGCCTGAAACACTCACTAAAATAAAGTTGGTTGTTTTCAGGTGGAAAAAATATAATAAGCAGTAATTGTTGAATGAAACACTAGTATATATTGAATTATTTGGCGGGTATTTGATAAGCCGCCATAGCTCAGTGGTCAGAACATCCGACCGGCAATCGGAAAGACACGGGTTCAAGTCCCGTTGGCGGCAAGTATCTTTTCTCGGAAGATTTTTCAATGTAAATGAGTGTTTCAGGCTGACAATTATTGCTTATAATAATTGTCAGCCTATGCATAAAAATCTTGTCTAAAAATTAGTTTATAAATAAAAAAATAATAATTAATATTTGGCAAGTTTAAGTATTTCCCCAATAAATGCAGACGTAATTTGTTTCGACGCCACCTAGCGAGGGATTTAACACTAACAATGTCTCTCTTGCAAAAATAAAGTTGGTTGTTTTCAGATGGAAAAAATATATAATAAGCAGTAATTGTTGAATGAAACACTAGTATATATTGAATTATTTGGCGGGTATTTGATAAGCCGCCATAGCTCAGTAGTCAGAGCATCCGACCGGCAATCGGAAGGACACGGGTTCAAGTCCCGTTGGCGGCAAGTGTCTTTTCTCGGAAGATTTTTCAATGTAAATGAGTGTTTCAGGCTGACAATTATTGCTTATAATAATTAATCTGCAACTTCATCACTGCTTTGAAAAATCATTAAAAGTGATTAAAAAACTTCAATAAACGGTTCACGCTAGGTTAGGTTATGGCAATTTAAAAAAAATCATTTCTAATGACTTTTCAAAGGTGTGTTGAAATGCCACTTTGATGATATTCGACTTAACTTTTTAACAAAGATGTCAAAGGAAGGTACTTCTGCACCTTTCTCTTCCCTTTCTCTTTTCCCACCCTATTACCTTCAGCCTCACAATATCCCACGATGGCAATGTTGTACGCTCAAAAATATGACTTTTGGCAAATTTACGTCACACCATCGCATATATTATTCTCTTGATAATTAGTGAACCAGGAGGATGTAAAAATATTGGTTTACTATGAATAATTAAATTTGATGAAATTATGTAGTTACGTACCATTTTTTAAATTTAATGGAGTCTGTTTAAACGTCGGAAAAAATAGAATTTAATGATGGTCGTTTTGATTAGCTTCCTTCTGAAGAGCTACTCTTAATAATTTATCTCGAGAATAACTTTTACTTCTACTTAAAACTGAGTGCCCAATAAAGATAAAGGAAAATGGCCCAGAAATCTCAAAAGCAAACAAAAATTTGTAAGAGCAGTAATTCAGATTTTTACTTAAAAGTTATGTTTTCATAAACAAGATTCTTTCATTTTAGTACAATTGGAAAGCACGTCGATTTCCACGAACTAAAGAAGATAAAACAGATTGTATTATTTACTTTGATATCAAAATTTTATATGAAGTATCTGCTTTCCGAGGGTGAATTCTTAATTTTTTAGGGGAAAGAATTTTAATGTTTAATTCAGTACTTTAGTTCTTAAGAGGGCATTACCAGAGAAAACCAGAAATATGTCATTTTCAAATCAGATTTTAGACGTGTTGACTCTTTTCCACAAAAAAATATAAATGGATTTCGAAAGATTGTTCTTTTATCTAGCATTCGCATGAAATAAATTTTGAGAATTTTTTTAATTTATAGATTAATAAGGTTATTCCATAGGTCGTTGGCAGATTTGTTAAATTTTCAAAAAAGATTTTGTATTATACCACACCCATTTCAAATAATATAATCATGTATTAAAATAAATCAATACATTATCTAGCAAACGCATGTTTTAGAATTTTAATTTTAGTTTCAATAAAATCATTAAAAAATATGTACGTACATGTGTTTCTTGACAAAAATTGGTCCAATTGTGTATTTATTTGCGCACTTACAAACTAATATGTTTCAGATTTTTTTAACATTCTTATTAAATTTAGACATTATTGAAAAATGATAAATACTTATAATCAAAACATAACTACAAAAAGTACTTTATTTTAATAGTTTTATCATCACGCCTTTTAGCATTTTTGGATGAAGGTATAAATTAAAGCTAATTTGAATTGAAATAAATTCGATATTGAGCTATAATTTAAAAAAAGCTGGTACGGAGAATAATAAATCTTTCTCATTGTAACCGCCCTGCACGATTGTAAGAACAACTTTCGACGAAATATGGATTTTCGTCCGCTGGCTGGTTAAATGCTCTTAATGCATATGATTATAAATTAATTTGACTCTTTCTTATATAATAACTAGCAGACCCGGCCACACGTTGCTGTGGCTAACGAAACACAACGCCATTACCTAATCTTTATAAAATCCACAACACCCGCTTGCCAGCTGCCCGCTGCCCGCTGCCCGCTGCCTGAATTGAATATTTGAATTTATCGGCTTTTCTCTACTTTAAAAAGCATGTATTATTCATATAAACTAAATAGCTCGCCTAACTTGCAATGCAACACTGGATATTTGAAAAGGGAAAATCAAATACCTACTTACTCTAGGACATCTATTTTCCAATTTCTTCCGTAGAACGAATTTCAAAAGTGACTATAGTACAGCCCGCCAGCCGTTTTAAATCGCACAAAAATATGTTTTCTTTGAATTTCTCGGCTTTTCTCTAATATAATTTACATGTATTATACATATAAACATTACTCTTCAATCACTCTGTCTATTGGTGAAAACCGCATGAAAATCTGTTGCGTAGTTTAAAAGATTAACGCGCACATCCATTTTGAGTGACTTCATTTTATACTATGTAAATAAATGAATGATAATGATAATGATAATGATGTAATGATAATGATAATGATGATAATGATAATGATGATGATGATGATATCAGATACAACTTGTAACTTATCTACTGAAATATATGGTAATAAAAATAACATTTATTGTCGGCAGATTTTTACAAATTTTTTGCATGTTTTTTTTCATTCGCTGCACATAGAAGGCCTTGAGGGAAAAATTGCCTCAGGTCCTACGCCTTCTTTGATTATGCTGCTTGTGGAAATGTGGATGCTAGGGCCTTTTTTGGAAAAAAGATAAAGTTCTAGGAAGGAAAAGGTATGAGGGTGAGTAGGAATCTGAGGGTCAGTGTGTCCAGGAGTTTGGCGGCCGGCGTAGGTAAAGCGCTTGACTCGCATTCCGAAGGTCGCGGGATCGAATCCCGGCGTGGCAAATAAATTTTATTTTATTAATTTGTGAATTTCACAATTTATTCATTTAAAATAATATATTATAGTATATTCGCGGCACGTTTCAGAGTGGTATATACTCTCAGTATTGCCCTGGTGTAAGACCACCATTCAGATTTGAAATGTTGCCTGAAATGGCTTTAGCCGTGTTTGGTGACCCAATCTGAATAGCCAGGTACTTCCCCACCTTCTTCTTCCCTATCTCCTTCCATCCCCACTATCTTCAGCCTCACAACATACCCCATTTGGGGATGCCATAGTCTCTCTGGCTCCAGACTGGAGCAGTTGGGACTCTTGTGCGGTATTCATGTAAAAAAAAAGGAGTAACGGAATCTAACCCTCCCACTGCGGTGCAAGGCGATGTTACGGGAGAGCCCTGTTGAAAAGCGAAGGCTTAGTACTCTCCTTAATTTGATTATATTATTTATATCTCACTACGTAAATAAAATAGTAAAGCGAATTTTATGAGGAATTTTTGGTAGCACTACTACCACTTCTCCATATCCCCTCCCCAAATCCTCCAGAATTACAACATTATGCGTAATTGAAGATGCGATAGTCCCACTGGCTTTGGGCAGTTCTTTCGGGGTTAAGACATTCAAAATCAATTACTTACTCTATTTATCGGCATGTCAGCTAATCAACAAAATAAGAACTGGTAATTAATTTTCATCTCAAATTTTCACACTTTGTTTATATTATGCTAAAAATCATTATTTTAATTAAGTGATATATTATTCAAATGAAACTTTATAGTACCTACTATGATTAACAATATCATAATAATGTACGATTTCAAACGAATTTAATAGCCCTATTTTACGTTAAGTATTCATTTCCAACGACAGTAAATAATATATTAAAGATCGTGCAAAGTTAACTGAATTGCCCAATGAAATAATAACTTTTTATTTGTCATTTCCTTGTTCAAATAAACTTCAATCGATATGACACAAACACAAAAGGGTCAATAAATTAAAAAAAAAACTAGAATTTTATTTTTAAAACTTTATGAATTCGAGTATTTCAGAAAATTGCGCAGCTGAAGATATTACTTCATCGCATTTTACACCACTTTTTGACTTCTTTAATATTTTTACAATAAAGTTCCGAATAAAAATATTTCACCGCATTACAATCTTGGTGTATATTTTGTACTACATTTACCACGTATTTGATTATAATAGAGGCTCTGCGGGAAACCAGCTGCATTCCGGAATGAATGCATATGGCTGAGCAGTGACTAATTTGTCAATTGAATTAATGTTATAAAATAATGATTTGGGACGCGGGTATGGGTACCGCCGTCCCTGGAATCATTTATTGGATAACCAACACCCCTGCCATAGGTCACCCTAAGTGATTCGCTACGTTTGGTGACTTATCAGGGGTGTCCGGGTTCATAGCGTAAAGTTTGTCTAGGTCTTGGCGGCAAATGTATTAACTCATCTACTACGTGGTGGGCCGGATTAGGAGACTGTTGAGGGAGACCTAACCTAGATCTCTCCAGTCGGACTCTCTCGATCCATCGCCTTGCACCGCATTGGGAAGGATGGATTCATGCGTTCGTTACTTCTGGACACATTGACCCCCAGATTCCTACCTAATCCTCATATTTTTTTATTTTCCAGAACTTCCTTTCCTTTCTTTCAAAAAAGACCCTCCACTTAACATCCTCAAAGATGACTTTGGTACTAAGGGATTTTTATCCTCAGGGTCTCCTGTATAGAGCTAATGTAAAAAAACATAAATTTAAAAATACATATTTTTAAATACAGCTATTTGCTCGAACTCTTGCCTTGCCTTACCCAAAAATTCACAGAACAAACTGCTCCTACAGGCTCTCTGCGTGGTGCGGCAGTGAGTTTATATGAATTTATTATTCAAATCACCTTTTTACTTCGTAATTGTGTACCTACATTGTGGTTTAAACCATGGTTCTAGGGTTTTGCAGGAAAGACAAAGAAGAAATGAATTAAATCGCATAATCTAAAAAATGTTCCCTGCATAAAGAGACCTTTCAGAATTCTCGGCCGATGTTATGTTAATTTTGTTTCTTTTGTCAAAAAAAACCATAATACATTATTCATAATCACTTACCGTAACATCGCAGGTACAGATGCAGAAACTTCATATAATTATACTCTGACATTGGTTCCTTGCTTCATTCACATTTACAGATATTATGAAAAAATCTGTCGTCTGTGGTGGTCTATTCGCAGTCCAATTTTACATTTTAGTATTCCTGAAACCACATAGAGACCGTCAAACAACCACTTTCTGTTTTCTTCATGATACGTCATCGCAAGTGCGCTTAATTATGGGAATAAACGATCTTAAGAAAAACGAAGCTTCGAAAATAAATCCATATAACTGATTTTTATTTTTTTTTTCAAATTAACACAGCTGAGCAGAGGAAACTAATTTCCCTTAGTCTTTTTAGAAAAGGATGGAGAGGAAGTCTGTAAAAGAAAAGGTAAGAGGGTGAGTAGGAATCAGAGGATCAGTGTGTCATAAGTAACTGACATGTGAATCCTCCCACTGCGGTGCTAGACGATGTTCCGAAAGAGTCCTGCTGAAGAGATCAAAAGGTCTCCATCAACCAGTCTCTCCCGATCTAGTTGGTGGACAGACCCATCTACAGCCAAGACCCAGACAAACCTCATCCCATGAACCCGGGCAACCTGGTAAGCCACCATATGTAGAGAACCACTTGGGGTGAACTATGGCAGAGGTTATCTGTTTTATATATATATATGTTATGGTTAAGGTTTTCACGGGTGTAAGATGACTTTTCTCGGTTTACCCGCGTAACGTAGTCCTGAGAAGGACTTTTTAACTCCTAACGTTTCGGACAGATCACACTGTCCATCTTCAGAGGCCTTATGTCTTTAGTTTTTGTCTCAAACTGATAGCTTTCGCATGTCTGTTCGGTCCAGAATCCAAGACTTAAGTGAGTGCAAATCAATTCCTATGGCTAGAGCGGAGTACCCGGGTTGAATGTGATTTATGGTGTTGGGGGTAGGAGGTGGGACCGGCAGTCTCAGTCGGTTTACATGTAGAGACCTGATTGGTTAGGCTAATTGTGGGTACTTCTGATAATTTTGGAAATGCCGTTTTTGGGGGATTTTCGTCAATTATTACTTTCCAGGTGTTGGGAATTCTTATGGAGTCGTTTCTGGTGTTCATATTATTTTTATGTTTATAAATTTCTATCGCTTCGCGGTAAATTCTTTTTGGTTCATTGTATACGCTAGCTATTGTTGTTGTATTATTGAAGTCTATTTTATGACCTTCATAAAGGACGTGTTGAACTAAGGATGAAGTTAAGCGTTTATTAGTGACATCTACTTTATGTTCTGCAATTCTACATGATATTTTTCTATTGCATCGTCCAATATACACCTTTTCACACGCCCCACAAGGTATTTTATAAATCCCGTGTGATTCAAGTGGAATGTGGTCTTTCGGACTTCTTAATAGAGACGAGATTTTATTTTCCGATTTATAAATAGTTTTGATTTTATTGCTTTTGAGGATTCGACTGATTTTATCTGTTGAGCCTTTTATATATGGGAGAATTGCTACAGAAAGGGGTTCTGTTTCCGTTTCAGGATTAGTTTTTTTACGTTTGTTTATGGATTTGTTTATTAAATATTTGGAATAGCCGTTTGCTTGAAGAGCACTACTAAGGAGATCTAGTTCTTCACGAATATGATCTTTGTCCGCTAGTCGTTTTGATCGGGTAACTAATCGTCGCCTCAGTTCTTAAGAGGTAATACCATCGGTGAGAAATCTCGACGGTAGGTATTTTCAAAAATTATCGTTATCGCACCGCGCTCACAAAAGAACTAGCTATAGATGTGTGGGTGAGACCACGTGAGTGTTCTCTCTCCCCCTCTGCGCCTCCTTCCTACCGTCTTCCGCGAATCTCATCGCATGCTTAGTCAGAATCGCGCTATAGATGTGTGAGTGAATGCAGGCCTTGTGTGTGTGGGCTACGCGCTTCACCCGTAATAAGCCGAATTATTATTTCTGCCGACCACGCATGTTCCAATATGCAAACGTGTAGAGACAAGACACATTCAATTTCTCTCCCCGCTCACAGGAGCGTCCCATTGTAAGCGTCCTATGAATATGCTATTATAGCTACTTTATATCGTTGTTGCGCGCACAAAATATCCTGTGGGTATTTTAGAACATTAGGAGAAATAATAAATAAAAAAATAGGGACCCATATTTTTATTTATTTTTATTAATTGTAGAGTTATTTGTGATACCATGTTTGGGTGAAAACAAGTGGGCTTAATATATATTTTTTTAATAAAACCGACAATTTTTTCTTAAATTTTGCATTCAGGATTTTTGTGCGCACTTTTTATGCACATATGATATTTTGTGTAGCAAACGTAGGGCCTCGGGCATATTTTTTCATAAGGTCGAAATATTTCCGCTTTGCAATAAAATCCAAATAAATGGAATATTTCTGATAGTATCCGAAAACTAAAAACTGTTTTTGAAAGGCGATGAAATAAACTTTGGTTTTATAAAGGTGTACAATTACAATATTTTGTGGTTAACTTTTGAATTTGAATATAAAGTTTGATATTTTCTCTTTCTCTTTCGAACACCGTTTAAAACTTATTTCTCAACATAATACTCACAATAGTTATAATAGCGTATTTTCC
Source organism: Limnephilus marmoratus (assembly GCA_917880885.1). NCBI lineage: Eukaryota > Metazoa > Arthropoda > Insecta > Trichoptera > Limnephilidae > Limnephilus > Limnephilus marmoratus. The sequence goes on from OU862922.1 coordinate 45,352,271, forward strand.
AATGTGGATATTTTCAATTGCAAACTTACTGAATATAAAAGGTCCATAAAAAGAGTGCTTCTCTAATGGTTCTTGAATAATGTTATGTTTTTATTGTTTATATTTCTGTTATGATTTGATTTATTTGTACAACCTCTCTCCATGGCTACCAATGTTTTGATAGATTTTTTGTTTTGTAATTTTTCATTTTATATTAAAAAAAATGTTTTGAGTATACATAAATATATATTTTTTGTTTTATATAATTTTAGATTCATATTCCTTTTTATAAAATTAATTTACTTATTCTTATTATGCTGTCTCAGTAGAAGTAAAGTCACAAGGAGGAAATCCGTAATTGGTTTTATTTTGGCTATTTAATACTATGTACAAACTGAAATAAATATAAACTGTCGATTTCCCGAAAATTAATAAATAAATAATAGTAAGGGAGACACGAGATCGATATGAGTTGTTCCCAAAGCTAACAAATAGCCGGGGGGGGGGGGGGGGGGTTAAATTTGGATTTGTGACCAAAACACCCAAATAAACTGAAAATGTATTTTTTTATCAAAAGGTAGAGAAAATATCTTGTGTGGATAAATATGTTTTATTTTATTTATTTTTGTTTCAAATTACGAAATATTGGTCTTAAAAAAATTAATTTCGTATGATTTTGGATGCAACTTAATTTTTTGGTAATTTTTTGAGAGTTAAATATAAATTATAAAAAAATATTTTTGCTTTACCTACTGAGTTAATATTGAAGAAATATATATATATATATATATATATATATATATATATATATATATATATATATATATATGTTATGGTTAAGGTTTTCACGGGTGTAAGATGTAAAACACTTTTCTCGGTTTACCCGCGTAACGTAGTCCTGAGAAGGACTTTTTAACTCCTGACGTTTCGGACAGATCACACTGTCCATCTTCAGAGGCCTTATGTCTTTAGCTTTTGTCTCAAACTGATAGCTTTCGCATGTCTGTTCGGTCCAGAATCCAAGACTCAAGTGAGTGCAAATCAATTCCTATGGCTAGAACGGAGTACCCGGGTTGATTGTGATTTATGGTGCTAAATCACAATCAACCCGGGTACTCCGTTCTAGCCATAGGAATTGATTTGCACTCACTTGAGTCTTGGATTCTGGACCGAACAGACATGCGAAAGCTATCAGTTTGAGACAAAAGCTAAAGACATAAGGCCTCTGAAGATGGACAGTGTGATCTGTCCGAAACGTCAGGAGTTAAAAAGTCCTTCTCAGGACTACGTTACGCGGGTAAACCGAGAAAAGTGTTTTACATATATATATATATATATATTTTTTAATATTTAATATAGATATATAATTGTTCAATGGAGTTATATAAATTACATATGGTGTACATACATAGGATACGGTTACATACTAAAATATTGTGCACTTGGGAGAAATTCGAAAAATCTAAATAAAATAGAGATGAATATAGATTAATAATAAATAGAAAGAATGAGAAAAACAGGTAATTATTTAGTTAATTATTCCTGATGAAATGTATCTTCGGTTTATATTTTTTTTTATTTCTGTAGTATATGTTGTATATTTTTTTTAAATAATTACCATTAATTACAAGTAATGGTCAGAGTTGCCTCTAATATGATTAAAAAGATGAGTTTGAAAAATGGGATATATTTGTCAGATTATTTAGGAAACCGTGGTGAATCAAATGGTGTAAACAAAAAAAAATTGGTCGAAAACCTCACATGGGATATTTTGTGAATGCAACGACGATATGTTCTCAAGAGTTTTGAGAATAAATATATAGATATATTTTTTTTTACGTTATTAATTTATCAAAAAAATAACATTCTTGCATCTATTTTATTATATACTTGATGTGGAAAATAACATAGTTACTATATTAAGCCAAATAATGTACATGCGGATATACAATTGGATATATGCATAATGATAATTATACTAAAAAGGTTTTATTTCTGGGAGTGCAAAAGTCATATAGCTTCATATGTGCTAGAGCTACAAAACTACACTACTTGGATGTTTCTGACCACAAATGTTTAAAAAACTGGCGTAAAAGTACTAATGACGTGTAAGCCCATAGAAGGGTTCTCGAGAAACACAGAAATGCATTGATTGAAATTGCACAAACGAATTGGTTATGGCGACCCAGCTTGAAATGCTGCAAATGGGTCCAATCTTTGTGGCGTCATTTTTAATTAAATGAGAACAAATAACTTGGTAAAAACAGCTTTATGTAATCAATATTATCAACATATTTCGAAAACAGAGTGTTCTTCGTCATGATAAGATTAATATTAAAAGACAAACAAGTATAGGCATATGAGAATTATAGACAAAATAATAAAGGGAGAGGTGATTAATTACTTAAAAATATCACAAAATGCAATTATATAAAATGAAATATAAAAATTATTTTTAAGTTAAATACCCTTATAGTATAGCAAAGTCATCGGAGAAGCTGTGTGGAGGTTATTTTTAATGAAAGGAAGGAGAGGAATTTCTGGGTAAGTAAAAATATGAAATGATGGTGGAGAGAGTCCGGCTGTAGAGATCAAAAGATCTCCCTCTTCCAGTTTCTCCCAATCCGGCCCGTCACGCAGTAAGTGGACAAAATCATCCGCCACCAAAACCCATGCAGACCTCACCCGTGAACCCGGGAACCCATGCTCAGTCACCAAACATAGCGGACCACTTGGGGTGACCAAGTGGCGGGGGTGTTGGTTATCCAATAAATGGTTCCCGGGGCGATGGTACCTATAACGCCTCCCAAATTGAAAATTTATTATAGTACTTGACATAAACAATTTTAATTTTGCACAATTTTAGTATGAAAGCTCGGTCAGTATTGGTATACCGCGATGAGTCACTAAACAGAAAAAAACGAATAAAAATATCTATTACTCGGGCAAGGACAACACTAGTCTATCGATAAAATTCGTTACATCACTACTTCGCTTTATATGTATTTGTCAAAACCCCCGTTCCCCGGCCCCCCCAGGAGAACTGAGCGAAAGGGACACCTGCACGTCGGGCCGAAAATACCTAAATAAAATCTTCGAAATCGATGTTTTGTATTCCCCATTTTTCTTCTCCAAAACTGGACCGATTTTAATTTTTTTTTTCACTAACTGTATTAAAAGAAAATATTCTATGTCGGTACGTTTTGCTTTTTTTCAAAATACATTGGTTAGTTTGTATACTGAACGTTTTTTGACGGCGTTTAAATTAGGCAATTTTATTCATTTTTGGAAGGTCCTAACTTCTATAAGAAGTAAATTATCAAAAAAAGCAAAACGTACCGACACGCTAGTGGTCGATATCTATATTATGTAAAAAAAAAATTTGCTCTAGGGTCAAAATCCAGAGAGATAAACGGGGAATACGTTTGTATGGAAAAACGCCGCTAGTATTTCCTCTTAATTGTCCAAACGACCATTTTAGTTTTTGTTCAAACTCCACTTTAAAACTAAAAATAAAGTATAAAAAAGGATAGTTAAGCACTTAATTAGGAATTATTTAAACTAATCAGACCTTTGCCTTTACGGAAATAGCTTTATCTTAAACACCGATCATAATGTTTCATTGAAATAATGAAAGAAAACCTTTACCTCCTGTCACATTTTCAAATGGTCGTTTGGACAATTAAGAACTAAGGCGACGTAATGTATTTATAACTGATGACAACTGAGATGGGTTGTGATTTGAGTTGGCGTTTAAATATCTATTTGTATGTGTCGGTTTACGATACACGGTATGTCCCAGGCTGCCGTTCTTTTTCTTTTTAACTAAAATATCGAGAAATGGGAGACAATCGTTTTCTTCGATTTCCATGGTAAATTTAATATCTTCATGGATACTATTCAAATGAATAAGGAAGTTATTTAATTCTTTAATTCCGTGTTGCCAAATAATGAAAGTATCATCTACGTAACGCCGCCATAGTGAAGGTTTCAGAGGAGCGCTCTCTAATGCCTTTATTTCAAAGTACATCATGTAAATATTCGCGATTACTGGGCTGAGGGGGGAGCCCATAGGGGCACCTTGAATTTGTTTATGTATTTGTCCCTCAAATTGAAAGTAGGTATTTTTAAGGCAATGTTCCGTCAGAGTGATAAAATCAGTAGGAACGTCTAGTTTTGATTTAATTAACTCTAATGCTTCAGTGATTGGTATTTTTGTGAACAAAGAGACTACATCGAAGCTCACTAGAATGTCACCCTTGTTTAAAGTTATATTTATTAGAAATTGTTGAAATGAAATGCTCAGCATTGCGAACGTAAGAATCCGCTTTTTCAACAAAAGGCTGAAAGCGTTGGGCTAGAAATTTTGCTAATATTTGGGTAGGCGAACCACACGAGCTAACAATAGGCCTGAGAGGCGCGTTAGGTTTATGAATCTTTGGAAGACCATACATTTTCGGACAACATGTTGACTTTTCTCTAGGGATAAGCATCTTCTTAAGATCATCATCGAGTTTAGAGGCCATGATTTTACTTTTTGTTGTTTTTTCTAGATATGTAGTGGGGTCGCTTTTATTAACCTTGTAAACGGGATCAAGTAAAATTTCGCGCATTTTTGAGGTATAATCGCTTGTGTTCATTATTACTGTCGCGTTGCCTTTATCTGCTGGTAAGATTATTATTTCTTTGTTCGAACGAAGTGCTTTAAGGGCTTTCAATTCTTCTAGTGATATATTTCTCTTAGGTTTCACGGCTTTTCTAAGTATATGACACGTTTCTTGTTGGATTATTTCGGCTTTGTCTAAGGGAAGTTTAGAGATGGACGATTCTACTGCGGTGATGATATCTTCTTTTGGAATTTTTGAAGGTGTTACACTAAAATTGAAACCTTTTGCTAGTACTGATTTAGTGGCATTATCAAGGGGAAAGTTTGACAAGTTGTGAACTACTTTATCTATGTCTAAAGCGTGTGTTTTTGAGGATGGAGGTACGCGGCAGAGAGAGTTGAATTTCCTTATTTGGCGTGCTTTCGTTAGTTCAATATTAGTGTCTACGCGTTTTTGAATTAACATATCTAATTGGTCCCACAAAACATGATGTATTAAAGAAGATAATTTAAAAAATGACTCACTGATTTGCTTGCTGACACCGTCGAGTTGGTATCGGATGTTGTGGATCTCCTCTCGAACAAGGGCTAGACCGGCTTTATCCAAGATGTTGAGAGTGGCACGGCGTTGGTTGGAGCGTGGTTTAAGTTTAAAAGCACACGGAACGACGTTTTTATCACGGCACCGGCGTAAAAAATTCAAATCACAAATTAGTTTAGCACGCTTCGATCTTAACTTTTCGAATGATTTGCACGAACGTAAAATTTCCTCCCCGTAGAGGTTTAATATGTTATGGTTAAGGTTTTCACGGGTGTAAGATGTAAAACACTTTCCTCGGTTTACCCACGTAACGTAGTCCTGAGAAGGACATTTTAACTCCTGACGTTTCGGACAGATCACACTGTCCATCTTCAGAGGCCTTATGTCTTTAGTTTTTGTCTCAAACTGATAGCTTTCGCATGTCTGTTCGGTCCAGAATCCAAGACTTAAGTGAGTGCAAATCAATTCCTATGGCTAGAGCGGAGTACCCGGGTTGATTGTGATTTATGGTGTTGGGGGTAGGTACCCACAATTAGCCTAACCAATCAGGTCTCTACATGTAAACCGACTGAGACTGCCGGTCCCACCTCCTACCCCCAACACCATAAATCACAATCAACCCGGGTACTCCGCTCTAGCCATAGGAATTGATTTGCACTCACTTAAGTCTTGGATTCTGGACCGAACAGACATGCGAAAGCTATCAGTTTGAGACAAAAACTAAAGACATAAGGCCTCTGAAGATGGACAGTGTGATCTGTCCGAAACGTCAGGAGTTAAAAAGTCCTTCTCAGGACTACGTTACGCGGGTAAACCGAGAAAAGTGTTTTACATATATATATATTGTATCTTGTTTATCCAATAAATGGTTCCCCAGGAGGCGCAACCCATAGCCGCCTCACCCAAGTTTGCACCCCAAGTCTTGTTTTTCATATTTATATCATTCATTATTATTTCTTGGAAATAATGTAATGGGGAAAATATCTAACTTTGAGAGATTTTGCAAAGCACTGATTTGTAACGTATCATTACCAAAAGAAGAGCTTCAAAGCGTGACGGACGTATGAATCCGACCTTCCTTCTGCAAGGGGATGTTATGAGAGAGTCCTGCTGAAGAGACCAAAATGTCTCCCTAACCAACCAGTCTTTCCCGATCTGGCCTACCACGCAGTTAGTAAAGCAGTCTCATCCGCTATCGAGACCCGGACGCGTATTTACAATCCCTAACGCGTTTCAGTCGCTCTAAATTTTCAATATCAAAATTTAAATATTTAGAAATAAAATTATTAATTTCTAATATACACATTGGAAAGATTATTTTATCTACATTTTAGAACAATTTTTATTTTTGCAAAGTGATAAAAAATTATCGATATAGAGGTGTATTTACAATATATGGGAATAATTTTAAAATTTAAATATTTAGAAATAAAATTATTAATTTCTAATATACACATCAGAAAGATTATTTTATCTAGATTTTAGAACAATTTTTGTTTTGGCAATGTGATAAAAAATAACCAATATAGAGGTATATTTAAAATGTAAATTGTCGTTACCGCGACCGAATCGGTATAGGTTTTGTAAATACACGACCCGGACAAACCTCACCCCATGAACCCGGGCAGCCCTGGTAAGTCACCAAATATAGAGAACCATTTGGGGTGTACTATGGCAGAGGTTATCCGTTGTATATATATATTATATGTGGGGAGGCGTAACCCATGGCCGCCTCACCCAAATTTACACCCCAATTCTTGGTTTACCTACCCTTTTCTTGGAAATAATAATGTATGATTTTTATAATGTAATGGGTAAAATGCCTAACTTTGAGAGATTTTACAAGGCACTGGTTCGTAACATATCATTACCAAAAGAAGAGCTTCAATGCTTCTATTACAATAACAATTATTAAACGAAATAAGGTGTAATTAACATAAGCCAGTGAGCCTCTGAATTAAGCAAGAATAATTTATTCATAGAAGTTTCTGGCGAGACAAGAATTACACAGTGCTAGGGTTCAGAGACAATGGTAGAGATTTTAGTGCCTCGTATTTTATAACCCTACATTTACAACTTAAGTGGCTATACTTAAAGAGACTTTCCAAAGGAAGTTATAAATCCTTGATCTGTCTTTGGTTTATTCAGGAACATAAACACGCAATTCTGGCGTTTTCTTCAAACTAATCTTGATTTATCTTGCGCGCTCAGTCCGCAATTATTTAAATCAATTGTTAAATAAACTTAATGATATTGGTGAATTAAAAAAAATCAGGATGGTGTGGAGATAACTATGTTCCCATGCGTATATATTTTATTCTACCGCAGACCCGTGACAAATCGGGGAATATTATTGTAAGTCCAATTTAAAAATAGAGAAATAAAATAATTCTCTTTTAAAATATTATTATATTAAAGGTATACCTAATTTATCATTGAAGAAGAAGATAAAAATAATAATCTAAACGAAAATATGAAAGAGAACAAGACCCAGAAAAACAGAAAAAGATAATGGTCGCAAATGGGACTCGAACCCAGAACCTCTCGTCTAACCGGAACGTGTGCGTTTACAAATTCCGCCATTGCCACCTACTGTCACACCGTCATATGAGTCAATCTCATATTTCAAATTTTAGAATTAACAACATTATCTTCAACTAATTTTGTATATAACTAATAAATATAATTTTGGATATAAAATCTGACAAGAGGTTCTGGGATCGAGTTCCAGTTGCGACCATTTTTATTATTATTATCTTCTTGTTCAATGGTATGTTATATTGATGGGGATAACGTCCAAAAGTAAAAAAAAAGAGTTTTTCTTATAAAAATTGAGTATACCAAATTCTTTCCAATACTGAAAATGATACCTTTTGCAAATTTGAGTTCATTGTTAGTTTCACGGGAGAATAGTTTTTCACATTTCACGCACGCGCAACAACCGAAATTATTATTAAGTATGGTGTCCTATAAATTGCCCCGAAACCAGAGATCGCGAGTACCAAATCCGGTGCGGAGCACGTAATAATTTCTCATAAAAAGGGTTTTTATTAAAAAATTGTAATGTGTTCATGAATGGGGATGAGTGCAAGCGAGAGAATGCTTGCAGGTGTTATATAAAGGGATGAATGCGTGCCCCGTCCTCTCTGGTCTTTACCGTTCCGTGATAAACACCCGTAGAAATCTACCTATAAGCTCTTTATTACCATACATTACAATTTGGCGTAGCACGATACAGAACTACGAAAAATATGCTTAATTGATGACAATTTCGATGATATTGGAATTTGAAAAAATGAACACTGAAGTAGCTACGCGTTTTTACGAGTGGATGATTCAAGCATATACCCGCGTTTATGGAGAAGCAATATCGTCAGGCAATATCGTTGCATTTTGCCGGTTGAGAAGAAGATTGCACCGATTATGGGTGCTGAAGCTCCAGGAAGACTGGAACTGATGAATCAAGCAACAAAAGAGATAGCCGGAAAATGGGGATAGGTCCTGGTGTCTGTTGCTATAGTCAGGGATAATGCGCTTGGACGAAAAAGAGTTACTGCAGGGAGACTGAGACATGGGTTCACCATCCGGATGAGGTTAGCTGGACGTTGCTCCGTCGCTGTTTCTTGAGACTCCGGAGGGTGAACTTGTAACTTTGAACTCCTGGAAGGGCTTATATAAGTTTTTTTAATAAGTTAGAAGGAGGGAATTTGTAAAAGACGGGGAATTGGTCTTTGCTTAAGGAGAGATCGGACTAAGCCCTCATTTTATCTGACGATAAATTGTCACCAGAACGTAAAAGTGAGTTCTTGCTAACGGACCACGGTAAAAGTTAGTTCGTACCTGTATTTTTTTTTTTAATTTAAAGTACTTAAATCAAATTTTATATTTTTAAGAAAGTAAGTGTACAAATATTATAGTTTTTATTACTGCTGTAGCCGTTTCGCCGATGAAGGCCATTTTCAAACTATGATTGCGTCATATTGAGTAACTTATTTACATGATTTTATTTACCCCATTTTTTTTCTCAGGCGTTTAAAGTGATTTATCAATATTTTCAGTATAAACCGATTTACTTTGAAAATCAACCGAGTGAAGCACACACCGAAAATATTTTATTTTTCTCCTCAGCGGTCAAAACAGAAAAATTGATGTAATAATAAAAACTATATACTTGCAGAATCCAAAAATTCTAAACTCTTACTGTTAATTAAAAAATAATAATTTAATAATATTTGTACGAATTGAGCACATTTACAAATAAATAAATATTGAGACGTGCCCCTGGCTAGCATAAATACCTCGATTTAGTGAACTTTCTATTCCACTCCGTAGCAATGATGCCACTGCTTGTCACGGTTATTTTGTACCGATGACTGTAGTGGAGCTAGCGACACGGTATCGCTTCCAAGTAAACAAGCACACATTTCACCACAAAAATTACACATTTACCGGATTTGCCCTTACGATGGACACTGCTACGCTGTCCGAAACGTTGGCTAAAGAAGGAGATAGCGCAACACGGCATAGCACCCCAAAAATAAATAACGAAAAATAAATATTTGGTTGTTTATCTAAATGTTGGATATAGCCGTACCTATGTTCTCTCAGTATCGACGCGGTGAAAAACCACAAATCAGAATCGAAAAGTAAGCGCCGCATATACAAATATTGTGAAAACTTCCGCAAAAGCAGGGATTAAATAATTATTTATATCTGAATTAGAATAGATAAACAAATTTTCTTTTACTTTCCAATAAGTACAGGTAGATAATGCCAATAACCCTAATATGTAAAATTGCTTCAACGGAATCAATTTTCAAGTAAAATATTTGACTAAACAAAGTTCTTTTACGATGAGCTTATATGAGCAACCGAAAAGGGACCTATTTAATGAGCAGAACTTTTCAAAGCGAACTAATAAAATTTTTGCCAACAACAATATTTCAACCGCCAAATTAGTGGCATAAATGGACGTAAAAAATCTCTGAAAGAATTTTTCCATGAACATTCTGCGTTCAGAAATTTTAATTGGAAAACTTACACCAATATTTCCGTTCTCTATTGAACATGTTCTCATTTGGAATTCTGCGAATCTAAACAATTTTCTCAAATAATAATTTTTTGTAATACATTTAACTCTCTTTTGAAAAAAAAATGATAATGTTAAAATCATAACATTACTCGTACCTACATTCAATCAAAAAAGAGTGCAATTCAAAAAACCCGATTTTTTTAAAGATAATAAGTACTAAATTTATTAAAATGGAAGGGCAGCATGATGGAAATTTTGAAATAAAGTTTTACGTCTTTTTGTTCCGTTGTCAGCAGACCTAACCTAGATCTCTCCAGCCGAACTCTCTCGACCCATTGCCTTGCACTGCAGTTGGAGGAATAAATAATTCATAAGATGTCTATTGACATTGACTCCCAGATTTCCACCCTCCCCTCTTGCCTTTTTCCTTCCCAGAACTTCCTTTTCCTAAAAATACACTCCACACAGCATTACCAAAGATGATATATGCCTTGAGGGTTTTTTTTCCTCATGGCCTTCTGTGTTTTTTTTTTACATTAGATCCACATTTAGGAAAAAAAATCCCTCAGGGCCTTTGTCGTCTTTGGAGAATCTGTGTGGTGGGCCTTTGAACGGATGTGAAGTTCTGGGAAGGAAAAGGGTATGAGAGATGAGAAGGAATCTGGGGGTCACTTTGCCCAGTAGTGACTGACGAATGAATCCATCCCTCTCACTGCGGGGCAAGGTGATGGGTCGAGATAGTCCGGCTGGAGGGTTCAAAAGGTCTCCCTCAACCAGTCTCTCCCGCTATCCAGCCTGCCGCAGCAAATGGTTTCGGGGGCGGCATTGCCCATAGCCGCCTCCCTAATTGATATTGTAAAATAATGTGATAAGATTATGTGGAGCTAATGTAAAAAAAATAATGAGGAGCTAATTAAGAAAATAATGTAAAGCTAATGTAAAAAAATATTGTGGAGATAATGTGAAAAAAATAACGGGGGGCTAATGTAAAAAAATAATGTGAAACTAATATAAAAATAAACAATGTGGAGCTAATGTAAAAAAATAAAGTGGAGCTAATGTAAAAGAAGAATGTAGAACTAATGTAAAAATATAATGTGGAGCTAATAAAAAAAAATGTGTGTCTTTATCTTTATGTGCATCATCTGATGCCCTCTCACACCGGAGGTTGGCTAGCATCACTTAAATCTTCAACCCACATTTACCTCTAGACAGAATACCTTTTTGCCTGACTATCTGCCGCAAAGCCGTATAATCTGTCTATTACATAACAAAAGTTCGCAGACTTCAATAACTGTCACATAATCACATAATTTACCGCTCTCTCTCACAGAATTACGAACATATAACGTAGTTACATAGGATATACGTAGATATTCTAACATACTCAAATCATAGGCATTTACATAATCAGCCGATCATACGCCGTAAGCTTCGTCTTTAGGCCAATTTTCCGATCGAATGAACCAGTATTGGGATTTAGGATATCTAATTTTGGAAAATCGGTGGCGCTTATTCAGAATTAATTGCTTTAAGTTTTACAAGCCGAGACTTTTGCCGGGAAATGGGGAAAGGAATCCATTTAATTTATTAATGAAATATATTTTTGACACACGTAAAGTATTTTACAATCGGAATTGAGTGAAACTGTTTTATTGGTTTGCTTTACCCAGTGAATTTTCATTAAATATTTAGGTCTTATTTATGGAAGACAAAATGAATAAAAAATGAACTGAAGAAAATTGATGAAAAGCTTGAAGATGTGGATTAAATGTTATCTTTTTCCAAAATCCTCGCAATATTTTTGAAAGCACAAATATTCCACAAAAATTCTTTTTTTTATATAATGACGACCATTTTGAATGAATTTTAAATATTAATTGTATTATAATATAAATCCTGATCAATCATCACGGGTTTATTTTATGGAATAATTAACGACCTTCAGTCAAATTTAAACAATCCAGTAATTGGGAAACTTAACCATTAATATTTCAGTCATTTTACTTAGAAGTTAACAAGGGCACAGGTAATAAAAATAAAAGCTATTAATTTTTTTCAACATAAGTACCTGTCTAGAAATGGCATAAATACATCGTCTGTAGGTGGTAACAACCAGAGTATGATAATGCTTTCAGAGGGCGAAACAGCTGTAACGCATAATAATAATTACGAAGCAGAAGCAGAACTTGTTTATAATAAACTGTTTTTATACGTTGAATAATAATATTATTAAATATATAAAAAATTAAAATGGAGTTCTACAAAATAAACTTAATAACAATAAATAAGAAAAATAGTGGTCCCTTGTAATTTAAAACTCCGAATTGGTTTACTATTAATTTGATTTGAAAATTTTGAGATTCAGAAGTGAATTTACAAATTTCGTTCTCTATTGAATAAATCAGTGAAACGTTTCAAGTTCAATCTTCCGCAAGCAAATCTTCCAAGTTTCGACTATCACAATAAGTTATAAAGCGATATTCCAATACTGCCATAGTAACATATAACAATTTTGGTGGCAATAAGATTCCAAAAATTTCAAATTCAATTTGTTCGTAACGAAGGAAATAAAAAAATGGCAGTATATTTGTTTACTGATTTTTTGCTAATATAATAGAATACGTTATTGGATACAATAATAACAACATGATATGATAATAAAAAATGGCAGACATATATATGTCTACTGTTTTTTTGTTAATATCATATATTTACGTTATTGAATCCAATAATAATCACAACTCACGGAAGAATAGTTGAAATAGAAAAGATAAAGATTAACTAACCATCAAGCCGTTTCCCCGCAGGGGTTGGCAGAGAGGGCGGACCGCCAAAGAACTCGGTCTTGGCACACATTCTTTGCCTCGTTCACATTCATACATCGTCTCATACATGCTCTACTATTATTCTGACTCCATTCGCTCTACATGCCCAAACCATCGGAGCGTTGCTTTCTTGATCTTACTCATTACGCTTACGCAAAAGATTATACTTTAAGAAAATAAAGATAATTAGTACGGTTCAGTTAAAAATGAAAGAAGTTGATATGGTAGATTTAGCTCAGTGATCAGAACAATGTCCCGGCATGGCAGAGTTCTGAGTTCAATTCCAAAATTCGTCCAAATCTTTTTCTGTCTTTTCTTTTTCACATTTTTCGTTTGAGAATGTTTAAATATTGTATTTGAAGGGTTATGAATAACAACAGTTCTTTAAAGCAATGAATTTATTTATATTAATCAAATATATCGGGAGACAATCTTATTGTTCAGAGTTCGAGCCGCGACAAACAATTGACAGTTATAAGTACACACAATTTTATATAGATGGAGCTCACGTCGCTTCGTATTATCTTAACAGTATTCAATTTTTAAAGATTATAATTTTACCCCTCGGGCCTTGACCATATTTTTCAAATGGGGTCAAAATATTTCAGCACTGCAATAAAATCCAAATATATGTATGGAATATTTCTGAACGTATCCGAAAACTAATAATTTTTTTAAAGATGATAAAATACACTTTCAAATTTTATAAATTGAAATAAACATATAATTTCTTAAATACGAAAATTTACAATACGTTTTTTTACAAAAAAAAATACTGATAACGAAAAACAACACGTACATACTTTATTAGACGAATGTATTTTAAACGTTACAGTCACCTCAATTTGTTGTGGTAATTTATTTATTTATTAATTTTCGGGAAATCGACAGTTTATATTTATTTCAGTTTGTACATAGTATTAAATAGCCAAAATAAAACCAATTACGGATTTCCTCCTTGTGACTTTACTTCTACTGAGACAGCATAATAAGAATAAGTAAATTAATTTTATAAAAAAGGAATATGAATCGAAAATTATATAAAAAAAAAAAAAAAAATATATATATATATATATATTTATATCTCTATATATATATATATATATATATATATATATCTCCAAAACATTTTTTTTAAAATAAGATGAAAAATTACAAAACAAAAAATTTATCAATACATAGGTAGCCATGGAGAGAGGTTGTACATGTAAATCAAATCAGAACAGAAATATAAACAATAAAAACATAACATTATTCAAGAACCATCAGAGAAATACTCTTTTATGGACCTTTTATATTCAGTAAGTTTGCAATTGAAAATGTCCACATTGGATAATACGCTATTATAACTATTGCATAGTCTGTTCAGGCAAGAATTATGCTTACAGTTTGTCTTGCATTGATCCACCCTGAACAGGACAGAAGAGCGTGTTAAACGTGCAGGTACATTGAATTGAATTTTATTTAGCAACTCTGGGCATTGAATATTATTGTTGACTACTTTATACAGGAATAGTGCATCCATATGATGCCTTCGTACACTCAATGAATCAATTTTAAAGTGTGAAGCTGCCTCTGCATAATTATTAAATCTTACAAACGACTTGTACCAAAGAAATTATATTTAAAAATGATATTATATTTAATAGATATTTTATTTAAAAATAATAAATACATTCCCAAGGCTTCGTAATTTTATTCAAATTGTCATCCGAAACTTTGATTTCATAAAGGTGAACAAATTATTTCTTTTGTGGTTAACTTTTATAAAGTTTTCAGTTTGTAAATAGCTATTTGTATTTTTGTGAATATATTATAATAATTCAATTATATTATATTACCCATACTATATTTGTAAGCATTTCTTTTAGTACAAAAGTTTATAATAGAAATTTATTTATGGTTTATAGTCATTAAATTTGCCTAGTGGAGGTATTTACCTACTTACGTAGAATTTTTCTTTTCCAAGAAAACGCTTTGAGATTTCGTGTTTTGAATGCAGCTTTGCGAAATGGCACCGGAGAAAGCTTTACTGCAATCAAAGGTCACGTCCTGAAGTTATAACGTTGTATTTGGTAAACGTGCAACGTACACGACTAACGTACCATGCAGTCCTTATAACTTCCTGTCACGTTAACGCTAAGAATGAATAAGGTCATCCCAGATTCCACCAGGGACGAAGGACGATTAAGAGACGCCGCTTTTCCAAAATCTCACCGTCAAAACAACCTTCGTGACAAAGCGGCAAGCTCATTTGCTTAGCACCTAGAGGTCGCCGAAATGGTCAAACAAAATCCTACAAATTTTCCTCAATGTTTAATCGTTCTTGATTGAAAATTTTATTTTTTGCTAGCGATTACCCGGCGTGCGTTGCGAAACCACACAAAGCAAGAAATTGTTTCTACCTGCATGTCCTTTCCCATAAGTCACCTTTCCCACCTTTTGGCCTTCCCTCTCCTCGGTTGTCCCTTTCCGACTTCCCGCGTCCCCCCCTTCACAGGTCTTCCCTCTCCCTCCTTCCCTACCTACTGCTAAACTATGTGTAATACAAACATTTTTTTAACAACTTGCGTGATACCTATTATAATTTTTTTAATAAAATTTTCACAATTCCAGAGCTCACCATTATAAATATGACATGCGACTTGCGGACGTGCGCACAATAAATCATCAAAGTTTTACGGCAATCGGATGAATTATATACGAACGCATATGGGACAAATAAAGAAACGTTATTTTTTGTATTTAAAGATTTGTTTATTACTTCTTCTAACACAGCAAACTTATTTTGAGGCAGAATTTTAATTCAAATTAATAAAATACTTAGTTTTTACCACTTTTATTATTGTTTACAAAAACCAACATGTTTCGTGAGCAACGCTCACTTCTTCAGGGTTTTTATAGATACTTATTATAAATAATAAACATAGACAATGGTGTCAATTGAAAAAGAATAGACATAGACAATGGCATCAATGAAAATATGAGAATGGGTAGAGGAGAGAGAGGCAATGGGGGACAATTTATTTATACCAATAGACAATGGTATCAATGGAAATATGAGAATGGGTAGAGGAGAGAGGAACAATGGGGAACAATTTACAAAATTGTTCTTAAATATTAAACCTGTTCCCTTTGTAAATTGTCCCCTATTGCCCCCTCTCCTCTACCCATTCTCATATTTCCATTGATACCATCATCTATGTCTATTATTTATAATAAGTATCAATAAAAAACCTGAAGAAGTGAGCGTTTTCTCACGAAACATGGTTTTTGTAAACAGTAAAAGTGGTAAAAACTAAGTATTTTATTAATTTGAATTTATTTATTAATTATTAGGTATCATTACATAGATGACTTTTGCATGATTTTGACACTTTATGCGATGCAGCGAAATAAAATGAAATAAAACATACACGTTATTGTGAAGGCATATAAACGTATAGCATCTGCTTATATAATACAATAAAAGAAAGGAGAAAAAAACAGCAATCATTTTTTATATTTTTAGATGGTAAAAAAAATAATATGGTATTTTATCACCAATTTGGAAGGCGGGAATGGGTACCGCCGCCCTGGGAACTTTTATTGGATAACCAACACCTCTGCCATAGGTCACCCCAAGTGGTTCGCTAAGTTTGGTGGTTTTGCAGGGGTGCCCGGGTTGGGGTGAGGTTTGTAGGTCTTGGAGGCGGATGACCAGGACATACTGAACCCCAGATTCCTACCCACCCCTTAAACCCTTTTCCTTCCCAGAACTCTCCTATCCTTCCTTTCCTTAAAAAAACCCTCCACATGTAACTTACTGGTTTTAGCTATTTCTATTTGCTAATTTATATCAGAAATGAAACCAATAATTCTTCAAACAAATTATCAATTTATTGGGTAATCACATGAATTGCGCAGTTTGCTTAAATAGAGACTCTTATAAAATTAAATTAATAATACTCAGGTAGTGGTCCAAGGTTCCTTGAGGAGGAATCTCTTGAATAATGAAACTAGTTAAATAAATGTGTTAGAAATAATTTATATCCTGTGACATGTGACATTTGCTTGAAACAACGAGCACTAACCTTATTCATGAGAGTAACTTCGGGATAGTCGGGCGCCAGGTCTGTCAGAAGAACATGACCATCTTAAAATAATTCCTCAGCTTTACATCTAAAGAAACCAGTATCGGTAGAAAATAACTAACGCCTCCACAATGTCGGCCGGAGCAAAATCCCAATCACCATCTTCCTCCCGTGAAATCCGTTGAGTGCCGCTTCCTTCCGTTCCCCGCTAGGCGTCGCCACCATCTCCAGTGTGAGCAACGCAAGAAACCAAAGTGTGCTAGGATCCCAAATGCGAGTCAACATTAAATAATCGGGGTAACATGTTAAAACTGTTACACACATAGCATCCCCAAAGATGACATAGGCCCTGTGGGAAATTATTTTCCTCTGGGCCTCCTATGTGGAGCTCATGTAAAAAAAAAACACACTTATGTATTTTAACATGGGAGTAATCCTCAAACTGGAATGCCATAGTTCCACTTTGTCCGAGGTGGTTTAAGACTCTTGTACGATATCGCACATAAACTTCTATGACTTGCTCAAAATATATCTATTTCATGATGCAGTCATAGCTACTAGGCGATTGTTCATAATATTGTGGACTGATTGTTATAATGTGGATACGTTTGAAGCAATTACCTAAAAATGACTGAAAACCTCAGTTTCTCTATGCAGTTACTACAAAGATATTGAAATACAAGTAGATGTGTTATCTGCAGTTTTTACTAGGTGGGACTGCGCTTCCGGGTGTCGCCGATATTATTTACCAATTAACAAATAAACTAAATGAATGAATAATTAACGAATAAACCAAACGAACGTTAAACTAAATGAACGAATTCTTTCCGTATTCAAACTATATTGTTAAGCAACACAAATGCACATCTTCAAAAAATCAACGAAATGAACAAATTCTTTTTGTATGCAAACTACTCTAATTAGGGCGTAGTCCGCCGACAGATGCGCGGACACCATAGCATATCTCTTTTGTATTTGAATATCTTTGAGTTACTACTAACTCCGCTAACACAAAGAATAATACTTTTTAAACCGATCTCCTACAAACGTCGACCTCCGTGGAAGTCAGTATTCCGTACTCCAAGCCACCAAGTTACATATAAACTAACGTGATAGTTATGTCAAAGTGTTTGTGAGCGGAGTAACTTTGATCCTGCTTAGCCTTTAAGGCAAGACTTCTCACAGATCTGGATTCTATGGTTGATTGGATTGTAGCTATGCCATCTTGCTAGTGTTTCAATTAACTAGATGCATTCAAGTGACTTGGATTCAATTGTTATTTACCATTCAACACAAGTGATATTCAGTTAAATCTTAATTATGTAGTAGAAAAAATCTTCAGAAATTTGGCTTATTTTTCAGATGGTCAAACTATTTTCGCTTTAAAATAAAATTTAAATAAATGGAATATTTCTGGACATATCTGAATAATAAAAACAGTTTTTGAAAAATGATAAAATACGCTATTAAATTTTATTATTCAAAATAAACACATAATTTTTAAAACCATAAAAATTTTGCACACAAACGTAAAAATGTTTAAAAATTGCTCACCGTACATTTTTTTTAACTAAAATTACTGATAACGAAAAAAAAAACACGAACATATTTTATTGGACAAATGTAATATAAACGTTTTGATCACCTAACTTCTTTGTTGTTTCTTTTGAAAACATTGAAGAAAAGGTTGTTTTGCCTTTCTAACAACATTTAGAATATACTGAGGAACGTGCCGCAAATACACCATATATTATTTTAAATGATTAAATTGTGAAAAACCAAATCAATCAAATAACATTTATTTGCGCCCGGATTGTGAGTCGAGAGTCTTACCCTTCTACTACGGTGATAGAATAAAACAAAAATAAAATAAATCAATGAAGAAGAAGATAACAATACTAATCTAAACGAAAATACGAAAGAAAACAAGACACAGAAAACAGAAAAAAAGAGACAATGGTCGGGACTCAGACCTCTCGTCTAACCGGGATGGGCGAGTTAAGGCGGCGGTTCACGCCGCGACCGCGACACGCGACCGAGACCAGAGACGGAGACTGGAGACCGCAGATAAGTATGTGTGTTTGTTGTAAAAAATGACTGCTTTTTTTGACTAATACTGTGAGAAGCTGATCGAACTGATCAGACAGCATATACAACGCACAATTGTAATCTAATTAGATTCCGAAAAAAATAATCACTTAATTAAATTAACAAATTAAAAAAAAAAATACATTATTAATTTTAAAATTAAATTAAATTATATTTATTTTCAATGATATTCTTCCTTTTGTAAGCATTGTCTTTTTCGGAAAATTTAATACGTAAACAAACTGTGTTTTATTCAGCCTAAAATAAGTCCTGAACATATTATTGTCAAACAATAGGTGATTCTTCACTAAGAGCGATAATGATCCTTCTTGGTCTCTAGTTGTATATAATTCCATAATAGGTAATCTTTTTTTAGATTTGTAATAATAATATAAGAACAAATCATCGTCTTCTTCTTCCTCAAATTGTAACTTTTTTTTTCTTTATTCATCATATAACTTTTTGTACAGTTTTTACAGGTGATTCGACTACCACGCTAGGTACGTGCCCGTTTTATGGTAGTCGAATTATGAATATATAATTATATAAATGTAAGAATTGTTATTGGTTAATATATAGTTTAGTGAGGTACAATGTTTTTGTATGACAACGAATTCTTTAAGTGGTTTGTCAATTAAGTAGATAATATTTATATAATAAATATACTTGGGTTTCCATTACAGTGTAAATTCAAGACAGTACAACACAACTGAGTCCATTGATACATCGTAAGACTCTGCGACACTGCAGTACCTGCAGAAGGGACCGAGACACTTGGCGCGGTCTACTGTCTCCGTCTCTGGTCTCGGTTGCGGGTCGCGGTCGCGGCGCGAACCGCCGCCTTTAACCAATTTCACTATTGCTACCTTCTGTCAAGCCATCATAATCGTCAATCTCACGTCTCAAATTTTAGAATTAACAATACTATCATCAACTAATTATTTTTTCATATTATGGTCGCTTACCCTTTTTATTGGAAACAATCATTCTAAGAGTTGGCTTGTATCCTGGATAGCATCTCGGATAAAAGTATCCGAATTTATTCACATGGAACTATTGACTTTTTATAATAGCCTAAATGAATAATCAATTTTTTATAAGAAAAACTCTCTTTTTATACCTTTTGAAGGTTATTCCCATCAATATAATATATTATTGAAGAAGAAGATAACCATACTAATCTAAACGAAAATATAAAAGAGAACAAGACACGGAAAACAGAAAATAATAAAAAATGATCGCTTGAATAAGGTTTATAAATATAATCCCATCCAAGGGTTTGGTTTTCTATGTTTTTAATTTTCCTATTTTTTAAACTCTGCCTTAAATAATAATGTGTGGTTCGTGTGTTTACAATCATGAATGTTTAATAGGATGCCATCAATTAAGGTAAGCCTCATAAATTGGTTTGTAGATACCTTGGAAAAATCACAGAAATAATTCACTTCTCAAAATTACATGGGGGCTAGATAAGTGGAAGGAAAACCAGCATTAAATTTAAGATGGTCGCTTAGTCTAAATTCGGGATCGATAGATTTTGTACCAGGAAAGGATGGTTTAGTATTGACATAGTCCCATTTATTACGTTGAACCTTTTTTCTTTTTGTAAGTACTTTACAGTAAAAATAGAAAGAAGAACTGAGTTACAGGTGATAACAGAAATACGATTATTATTCCAATAATTTTATGATAATCTTTAGTGTTATCTTAACCTATCCTTACCAAGATAAGTTTTAAGATTTTCACGGCCAAAAGCATTTTCGTTATTTGTTTTTGGGGTGTTGTGCCGTGTTGCGCTACCTCCTTCTTTAGCCAACGTTTCGGACATCGTTGCAGTGTCCATCATCAGGGCAGATCCGGCAGATCCGGTAGATGTGTAATTTTTAGTCGTGAAGTGTGTGCTTATTTACTTCGAAGGGATACCGTGTCGCCAGCACCACTAACTTTCACCAGTACAAAATACTCGTGACAAGCAGTGGCATCATCGCCGCGGAACGGAATAGAAAGTTCATTAAAACGTGGTATTTACGCTAGCCAGGGGCAAGTCCATTTGCGAGATGCCGACGGAAGTGGCTCCATCTCTTAATGAAATATAAAATTAGAAATCACAATGGTAAGAATTTAAGAAAAAAAAAATAAAAAAAAATAACAATTTTTAACTTTCACCAGTACAAAATAATCGTGACAAGCAGTGGCGTCGTCGCCGCGGAACGGAATAGAAAGTTCATTAAAACGTGGTATTTATGCTGTACTAAATTCGCTTTAGCCAGTGTAATTCTATTTCTTAAATTCTTACCATTGTGACTTCTAATTTTAGAATTCATTAAGAGATGGAGCCACTTCGGTCGGCATCTCGCAAACGGACTTGCCCCTGACTAGCATAAATACCACGTTTTAATTAACTTTCTATTCCGTTCCGCGGCGACGACGCCACTGCTTGTCACGATTATTTTGTACTGGTGAAAGTTAACAATTGTAATTTTTTTTTTTTTTTTCTTAAATTCTTACCATTGTGATTTCTAATTTTAGATTTCATTAAGAGATGGAGCCACTTCCGTCGGCATCTCGCAAATGGACTTGCCCCTGGCTAGCGTAAATACCACGTTTTAATGAACTTTCTATTCCGTTCCGCGGCGATGACGCCACTGCTTGTCACGAGTATTTTGTACTGGTGAAAGTTAGTGGTGCTGGCGACACGGTATCGCTTCGAAGTAAATAAGCACACACTTCACGACTAAAAATTACACATTACCGGATCTGCCCTGATGATGGACACTGCAACGATGTCCGAAACGTTGGCTAAAGAAGGAGGTAGCGCAACACGGCACAACACCCCAAAAACAAATAACGAAAATACCCTTACCAAGTTTGAAAGCTTACTTCCACTTTACTAAGATTACACATCACCGTTACCGTAATATTTTTATCGCATTTCTCATTGAGAGCATAGCAACTGCTTGACTTTGGACTTTATATATTTTTTTAATGTTATGGTGTCAAGCTTGAAGAAAATTGAAAAAAAGATTTTTTATTGAGATGAAGACCGTGACTTTCTTTGTACGATTTTTTTTAAATAAAATAAAAAAAAAGTTGCATGAAATATATTACAAAAGTTGTTAAAATGGTTTCATGAAATCCCTAAAAAAGTTACATGAAATACGAGGTTTATTATTAATTTGGTAGGTATTTAAGAAGGTGCTGTGCAAATCTTATGATTTCAGAGATAAAATGGTTTTGATTTACGAAATGAAAGAAAATTAGTAACACCCTTTTTTAGGGTGTGGAGTCTACTGTTCACA
Organism: Limnephilus marmoratus; assembly: GCA_917880885.1. Classification (NCBI taxonomy): domain Eukaryota; kingdom Metazoa; phylum Arthropoda; class Insecta; order Trichoptera; family Limnephilidae; genus Limnephilus; species Limnephilus marmoratus. The sequence goes on from OU862922.1 coordinate 45,374,717, forward strand.
GAACTACTTGTTATTTCTAAATGGATTCATAGATTCATAAATTACCCTAAATAAATAAGTCATCAAAAATTAAATTTTGTGCATCCACTTCGTGAAGCAAAACATTTAATTTTCCTTTAAAAGACGAAGATTCCATTTCATCAAGAATCCGTTAAATCTGTTAGAGCAGGAACGCTGCTAAGGTGTTTTCACTTTTGCAGTACAAACGTCAAAAGGATAGTATCAAACGCATTCTGGACATCGCCATATATGTACGTCAGAACTATGAGTAGGTTATACTGTATATCAATGGAATACGTCAGCTACAATAATGCTAACGCCAACTATTCCGCCTACCGAGATACTGCAGCGACAGGGAAATGTCCCTGGAGGGACGAGTGCACTCTTTCAGAACACTTACTTCTCCACTACCGCACACCGCATGGAAATTTATGACGCAGATCGGCAATAATGGCGTAAAGCGAAGAATACCATCATCATTGCCATCGTTGCCTGAATGGAGTCCCCCCTGCCCTGATGGCCTTCTGAGGATGGAGACGGTCAAATATCCTCTCATAAATGGCTTCTTGCATAAATTATTGTATTTAATATTGTTCACTTCTTCTACATTATTTTATGTACCTATTGTTATTTTGTGTATGTAGGTAAGTATTTTTTTATTACTTTGCCTTTTTTAACCTCCGACGCGATGCAAGGAGCGGTGTTATAGGTTTGACTTTCTATGTGTCTTTCGGTGTGTGCGTCTGTCTGTGGCATCGTAACTCCTAAACGAATGGGCCAATTATGATGATAATCTGTTCAGGCGTTTCAAGGTCATCAGCTCTCTTTTGTGTCGGAGGTTGCTTAAAATTTTGAAAATTTTATTTATTGAACAAGTACCGGTACGCACAAATTCTTAAACGTAAATACACAATACTTTGACACAAACACTTTTATTTACTTAAGCTCCACAAAGGAGGCCCGTGGAAAATAATTCCTCTCAGGGTCTGTCAACTTTGGGGATGCTGTGTGAAGGGTCTTTTCAGGAAATAATGGAGAAGAAGTTCTTGGAAGTAAGAACGAATTCGTAAGGGGTGGGTAGCAACTTAGCGGTCAGTTTGTCCAGGAGTGGCGGACGTATGAATCCATCCCTCCCAACGCGGTGCAAGGCGATGTCCGACAGAGTCCTACTGGAGAGGTGAACTCGTCTTCCGCAACCAGTCTCTCCCCATCCGGCCTGCTACGCAGTTTGAGGGCAGACGCATCCACCGCCAAGACTGTGAAAAACAGACCCGGACAAATCTAGTAGGCGGGAATGGGTACCACCGCCCCGGGAACCTTTATTGGACAACCAACACCTCTGCCATGGGTCAGCCCAGGTGGTTCGCTACGTTTGGTGATTTAGCATGGGTGCCCGGGTTCATGGGGTGAGGTTTGTCTAGGTCTTGGGGGCGGATGACTAGTGGAGTACCGCTAATTGATGTACGGATGTGTTTTTTTTCCGTGCAAACGTAAAATCTGTTTTCAAGTCATTATTAACCTAACAGTGTTTTAAAATGACAGAACCTACGCTCCGTGATTTGATGAACATCATTAACGAACAGACCGTTCTAATAAAGGATGTTCTACGGCGTATAAAACGTGTTGAAAAAAGTGTATTTAATCAAACTCAAGATGACAATGCACAAAGTGTCAACGAATCGCCCTCGGAATTCCCGAAACTAGCCGATTGCGCTAAAGACCCGCCTACTGCGCCCGACGGTGACGGTGCGCTCGCCGCCCAAACCCCGCGCTCCCCCCGCCGGCCCAGCAAGGAACTGCTATACAGCGATGCATGCGTGCAGCCGCCCGTAGTGCCCCCCGAGCCGCCCGTAGTGCCCCCCGAGCCCTCCGCGTCCCCCGCGCTCGGCCCGTTAGACACAACATCAGGCAGAATTACCCGCTCGCAGACTAAAGGGTCAAATTCTACCAAAATCCATACTGCCCCAAAGAGCAAGGAGAAAGGGACAAAAATTCCTGCTAGCCCAAGGGACGTCCAGCAACCAGAAGCATCCACGTCTTCGACTGGAACCTCTGACGGCCATACACCTACACCAGCAAAGAAGTCGCAGCCCTCAAACAAACCGACCTCGACAGGGCCATCACGCCTAGCGGATCGCGACCAACAGTGGACTGTTGTTGGTCGTAAAAAACGACCCGCTACTGTAATAGGTAACTTAAAAGAGCAAGGTACCCATACTTATTTCCACCTGTACCCGCTACATCCTGAAACCTCGATCAACGATTTAACGTCGTATCTTCAGTCGATTGTAAGTACCGCCTCATTTAAAGTCTCTAAAATTAAATCAAAGGGAGAATATGCCTCATTCAAGTTAGGGATCCCAAATTCCGTGAAAACCGAAGTTCTAAAACCGGAACATTGGCCTAAATATTCATATCTTAAAGAATGGAAAAATAAAATAAATGCACCGCGGCTTCCGGGTTTAAAACCCAGTTGACTTGCGGATAATTTACATTTCTTTTACCAAAATGTTAGAGGACTAAAGAGTAAATGTGCCTCATTTTACTCTAATGTTTTAATAAACAATTATGATGTAATTGGACTCACTGAGACGTAGCTAAACTCAAGTGTGTTCAATCCAGAGCTCTTCGATGACAGCTTCAAAGTATTTAGAAAAGACAGAGACAGTGGAAGTGGCCGTAGACAGGGAGGAGGCTGTCTATTAGCCGTAAAGAGTGCGAATGGCCTTATTAAGGTAGAGCACTTACCTGTGTATAGTTTATTTTCCACCTGCATCTCACTTTGAAACATATAAATTATTTTTTGATACAATACAACGTAATGTAGATGTTATTGGTGGAAATAATGTAATTGTTCTCGGAGATTTCAATATGCACTCCGCAAGCGGTTCCGTAGAAACGGAAAACGACCTTAATTTTCTATGCGCCGTTTTTGGTCTCTCCCAATATAATAACGTTCAAAACATAAACTTAAGAGTTTTAGATTTAATTTTATGCAACATATCCATAAATGTTATTCATTCCGATTCTCCCCTTGTTATCGAAGATAAACATCACCCTGCGCTAGAATTTATTTTTTCATGCAAAAAAAACATTAAAACTACAAACATACCAAAAAATGACAAGAATGCTTTGCGTGGATGGAATTTTGGGCAGGGCAATGTTTATGAACTGTACAATATGATGAGCCAACTAGATTGGCAAGAACTGTACAATTTTAGCACTATAAATGAGGCGGTACATCATTTTTATGCTTGTATTTACAATATTTTTGATGCCTGTTTCTCTAGAAAACCTCCCAGTAGAGGTGGTCGTCGATATCCGAAGTGGTTCTGTCAAGATACCATCGCGAGCATTAGGAAGAAACATGCTCTCCATAAAAAATGGAAGGCTACCGGCTGTCGAGGTGATTATGATTTGTTCAGTGTGCATAGAGCCGTGGTTAAGCGCAATATACGCACTGCTTTCCAATTATATGTAAATTCTATTGAACACGAAATCAAGCATGATCCAAACATGTTTTGGGACTACGTCAAATCACTGAGAAAAGATGGTGGTATTCAAGACACCATGACGCATTGTGATCAGGAAGTTCGTGGAGTAGATGTAGCTAACGCTTTTGCAACACACTTCTAATCCGTGTATAGTAATGAGTCTCCATTACTAAATACAAATATTGCTGCCAAGTTGAATATAAAGGGAGCCCAGAATATCGATATTAATCAAATTGATGAATCAGATATAAAAACTTCCATTAGAAAAATGAAAAATACATATTCACTTGGTCCAGATTTTCTTCCAGTATTCTTCCTTAAAGGTTGTGCCGAGTTTTTAAAAAAGCCACTTAGTTTCTTATTTAATCTTTCCCTGGAAACCGGTGTATTTCCTGATTCCTGGAAAATTTCGAAGATTTGTCCGATTTATAAAAGCGGTACAAAGACCTCTGTAGAAAATTTTAGGCCAGTAGTAATACTATCTGCACCGGCCAAACTGTTCGAATCGATTATTCATAAATACACACTGCCACAAGTGGAGCCGTACTTAATTTCAGAACAGCACGGATTTAGAAAAGGTCGATCTACAGAAACCAACTTATTGGTGTTTACTGATTACGTATCAAAATCTTTAGATAAAGGCCATCAGGTAGATTGTTCGTATAAAGACTTTTCAAAGGCCTTCGATACTGTTAATCACGACGTCTTACTCAATAAGCTGGCTGAAATAGGATTCTCAATGAGACTACTCACCTTTTTTGCTTGCTATCTTGCAGACAGGAAACAGTTTGTATCTCATGGACTATTCCAGTCTATTCTATTTTTTGTACGATCAGGAGTACCCCAAGGTTCTAATTTAGGCCCACTCCTTTTTTCCATATTTATTAATGATATTTCAGAAGTAATTCTGCACTCCAGGTTTCTTCTTTTTGCTGATGACCTGAAACTATTCTTAGAAATACTAACCCTAGAGGACTGCAATCGACTCCAATCAGATATTGATAGAATTATTGACTGGAGTAAAAGAAATCGGATTGAGTTCAATATATCTAAATGTTTAATTTTGTCATTCACTAGGGCGTGTCATACCTGGTATTACCGGTATACGATGGACGCCCGAAGTCTAAAACGTGTCTCCACCATGAAGGACCTTGGAATCATGTTTGATAGTAGGCTGACATTTCATACTCACATTCAGATGGCTTGTAGCACTTCATTGAGAATGCTGGGCTTTGTTCTGCGTACTGCAAGGAATTTTAAAGACACCCGGGTTCTCATAATTCTATTCAATTCCTTAGTAAGGAGTAGACTTGAAAGTGGGTCGATAATTTGGAGTCCGCACCAAGCAAAATATTCCCTCATGTTGGAGAGAGTTCAGAAAAAATTTCTGAGATTTCTGTACATGAGGGAGTACGGCTATTACCCGTGGCTCTATCCTACCGAATTTCTTTTGGGCATGCTCGGAATGAACCATCTACGTGTCAGAAGGGATGTACACATTGCTACGCATTTCTTCAGATTGATTCGTGGATGGCTTGAGAACTCAGCTATCTTGGAAAATATTCATTTTTATATTCCCGATGGTTATCTTCGCCATCGACAGCATAGGCTGTTCTATCTTCCGGCCTGCAGGACTAACTTGCCAATGGTCATGCCGATCGGGAGAGCAATTTTGCTGTTGAACAGAATTAATTCGGATATCGACATATTTAGCGTCAGTGAAGCTGCCTTTAAAAGGCAAGCTCAATTGATGCTCATATAGTTTTTTTTTTTGCTTAACATTTATATTTATGTTTAATGTAATACTGTTACAAATGTATTTTAAAAACGCACTGAAATTTTAAATTTTGTAATGTTTTTGAAAGAATAAAATAAATTGAATTGAATTGACACACCGAACCCCAGATTCCTACCCACGCCTTGAACCCTTTTCCTTTCCGGAACTCTCCTCTCCTTCAGCGAGAACCACTTGAGCTGACCTATGGGAGAGGTGTTGGTTATCCAATGAATGGTTCCCGAGGCGGTGGTACCCATAATCGCCTCCAAAATTGAAATCCGTCTGATTTCTTTTGAATTATTTAGAAATATGCATTGCGCTACCTCCGCAGACATCCTTGAATAAATTATTATTATTTTCCAAGTCGGAATTCTTGGTTGGTTCAACTGAAGCAAGCGTTTCTGCTTGCAACTACTGACACAGTGCTCGAAGGATGCAATTTCATGCTACGAAAATCAGGGATTTTGCGAATCGATCAGTATATCGATTATCAATCGTCGGGACAATCGTCGTTTTGCTAGAATATTTCCTACATTGTACATATTTAGGAGGCGGATATGGATACCAACACTTCTGTCGTAGGTCATCCCATGAGGTTTGCCATGTTTGGTCACTTAGTAGGGATGTCCGGCTTCATGGGGTGAGATTTTATCGGGTTTTAGCAACGAGAGAGACAGGTTGAAGGCGACATTTTGACCTCTCCAGCAGCACGTTCTCACGGAACGTTCCCATGCACGCCAGTCGGGCGGATGGATTCATATATCTATTACTCCTGGACCCACTGACCCGCAGATTCCTACCCACGCTTCACAACTTTTTACTTCCCAGAACTTCCTTCAGAAAAGACCTTCCACACGGCATCCCCAAAGATAGTCATCAACCTTTACATGCGCCCTGAGTAATAATATAAAAAACGAAGTTTAATTAACTTTTCATACGTTTAGCAAGATATAATTACAAACCGGCGTATTTATCCGGATAATCGGCTTAATACTATACTTGGATTTGTCTGCCTACAGATTTAGGTGTATTATTTTACACTGACATAGGATACTCAAGATTGGGATTTATGATACATCTTTTTACTTTTAGCTAGGGGAAAATGAATATGTAGTTAACCCATACGTATTATAACCTTCCGGGAAATCGGTGATCTACTAGGATATTGTGCACTTGGGACAACAAGGTTCTATCATACAATTTGGCTAAAATTGACTTTTTTAAACGAAGTTTGTTCGTTTTCTTTGTTTCATTAACTCTTGGAATGCCATCCTAGCTCGACCTAGTTATACCCGGGGTAAAATCCTAATCGCAATTTTTCGCATACAAATAAATAAATACTGCCCTCACCTGCCCTTCTTAACCACTTAAACGTTAATTCTCTGTGCCAAATGAATTGCCCGTTGATTTAAAAACTTCTCTCTCTAATACCATTGCTAAAACAAAAATATAATAGTTTTCCTTTATAGCTAATTGCTCAACGATTTATTTCCATCCACCTTCATTATTTTTCTTCTCAATTCTGTTGAGAATCATTCCCGTTATTTTCCTGATTCGTACCCATACCTGTTCCCTACCTACATATGTTAAGTCACAAGTTCAGTGCCTTGACAGTCTTTAAACTGAAAGTGGTGTTCTATGATCAGAATCTCCTGAGTTTATTGTCCCTATTGACAAACACCATCCTTCACTTATAATTTCTATACCCCACACTGTAGATGATAATCCTAAAATCTCAAGATCTTGTTATAATTTTAAAAATGCAGATTACAATAAAGTTAATGAGGCGCTGTCTAACATTGACTGGACAAGTCTTAATGAAGGTGATATTGATCAAAATACTGACTTTTTTTACTCGCAACTCTATAATGTAATTTCAAATAATATTCCTCTTATCCAACACAAAGAATCAAAGTATCCTGTATAGTTTACTAAAGAATTAATTTGCTTGATAAATTGTAAAAAAGAATCTCATAAAATCTACAAAGAAAATAGATCTGTACCTAATTATATTAAATTTAAAAATATCAGGAAAGATTGCAAAAATTTGTCTAAAATTTGTTATAAAAATTATATAATGGAAGTCGAAAATACAATAAATCATGATGTTAAACACTTCTGGAAACATGTAAATTCTATGAAAAAAAATGAAGCCGGGATCCCTGGAACTATGAACCATAAACAAAGGAGTTCTAGCAACATAAAAGAAATTGTTGACATGTTTGCCGATTTCTTTAAAGATGTGTTTGAACCCGGCATTTCAGATGAACAAATTCCGGAATTTAATTCTGATATAAATTTGCAATTATCTAATATTAAAATTAACCTCACTGACATTACAAATTATATTAAAACACTTGAATCCAAATTAAGTTCTGGATCGGATCAAATTCCACTCATTCTGATAAAAAAACTGTGCAGACAGCTTATCCATTCCATTGTTCATGTTATTTAATAAGTCCTTGTCAACGGGAAATTTCCCAAAACTGTGGAAAAAGAGTTATTTAACACCAATATTTAAAAGCGGGGATAAATCTGCAATTGATAATTATCGTCCAATTTGTATCCAATCATCCATACCCAAGCTTTTCGAAAAATTGATTCTTATAAAGATAAACCCTAGCGTGAAATCCATCATTACAACTTGTCAACATGGTTTTGTCTCGGGCAGATCAACCTTAACCAACCTATCCCTGTACGAAAATTATATATCAAAGGCACTTGCTAATAGACAACAAGTCGATTCCATATATACTGATTTCAGCAAAGCGTTTGATAAGGTTTGCCTTAAAATTCTTGTTAACAAACTGGCGGAATATGGCATAACTGGTAACTTACTATCCTGGTTTATGAATTATTTGTCTAATCGAGAACTTACTGTCTGCATCAAAGGTCAACTGTCCTACACATTTAAAGCTACAAGTGGCGTGCACCAGGGCTCACATCTAGGACCCATTCTTTTTAACATATTTATAAATGACGTTACAAATGTATTTACTCGTGTCTTTATATTGATGTTCGCAGATGATATGAAAATTTACCAAATTATAGACAATATTAATGATTGCTTATTCTTACAATCAAATCTCATTAGCTTTTCTGATTGGTGTATCCAAAATAAATTAACCCTTAATGTAAAAAAGTGTCAAGTCATGAGATTTTATAGGAAGAATAACCCATTGATTTTCACATATAGGATGAACAATCAAGCCTTAGCATCTGTACCCGAAATAAAAGACCTGGGGATAATATTTGACACAAAATTATCATTTATCTCCCACATTAATAATATAACCACTAAAGCGATGCAAATGCTGGGTCTCATTTTAAGAACTTCAAAAGATTTCAAAAATTTAAAAACTTTAAAAATATTATATTCATCCATTGTCAGAAGTCATTTAGAATTCAACTCAACCATTTGGAATCCATTTTACAATATTCGTGAAAAATCCATCGAGCGAATCCAACATAAATTTTTACGAAATATAAATTATAGATTAGGAATTCCTATTGAAAATATTAGCTACATGTCACTGTTGAAAATTATGGACCTCGCTACATTAAAAGAAAGAAGAATATGTACTGATCTATTTTTTCTGTATAAAATTGTTAATAACATGTTTGACTCCCCTGAACTCCTTAGGCTGATTAATTTTCATGTGCCTAGTAGAACGGTTCGTCAGATTGTACCTTACCATTGTAACAATTCAGGTACCAATTCAGAAATAAACTCAGTAATGAACCGACTGCACAGTACAGGGAATAAATATTACATGAATACCAACGGTACTGAAAGTCTATCAACCTATAAAAACATTGTCATTAAATCTGTATGTCTATCTAGATAAATTTGAAATGTTTATAAATTTTCAATATGTGTCGAATGTATATGAATGTGTATCCTTTATTTTATTCTGTTGCTTTTAAGCTGCAAGAAAATCACTTCTTTAAATGTATATGAATGTGTATTCTATAATTTACTCTTTTGTTTTAAGTTAAAAAATCTATACTTGATACTTATTTAATTGTTATCTCTTAATTCTTTGATTTTAACAAATGTATTTTTAAATTTATCATATGTAAAAGCCCTAATTGGGCGTGTACAAATAAATAAAAAAAATAAAATTTTTTTTACTTATTTGATTAATCACGAGTTCCGTGAAAATCTTTAAAATTACGACTGTGTTAATCGGTGCAAATTAAAAACGTGGAAATTGGACAAGCGACACTATTATCCTGCTTCAGAGAATTTAAGGGATCCTTTCCCAACTTCCAAAAAATTTCTAACAATTCCTTTCCTATTTTAAGATTTTTAATCCAATTTTTCTACTGTATTTCAATCCATTTTGAAAACGCTTCAATATTTTATGTTTTCTCTTGGAATCCGTGTTTGTATTGATTTTTAAAATAAAAACTACAAGTAATTTTTGGAAGAATGGATGAATAATTACACACGAAATTAATTAACTTCTGACCTTCAATTGAGAATATTTTTTTAATTAATTGGACACAATTATTACGGCGTTGTGAAGCGAGTTACCGATCTAGTGTCAGCTTTACCACTGACTCGGATTACCTTGAAACCCAGTTAGTTTTTATTGGGAACGTTCAGTATTCCACCCAGTCTGCATATGGGGCTTGGTGTAAGCTATCAATCAACTAGCACAATCACTGGCTTATGTTCTTGAAATTCTGGCTAAACTTGTGTTTACTGTACGTGTGTCGTGTACACGTACAACACTACAACGGGGATCAGGGGCTTGCATGTGACGCAGACTGAATGATAAATTGAAGTTTACAAAAAAAACATATTTGATAACATCGAACGTGGATGGGTGTTTTAATGACGTGATCATTTTTCTACACTTTGAGGGACGGATATCGGTATCACGCTCCGGGATACATTTATTGTATAACTTACACCTCTGCCGTAGATCACCCCAAGTGGTTGGCTACGTATTTGGTGACTCGGCAGGGGTGCTAGGCTCTTGGGTTCTTGGGGACAGGTTTGTCTAGGTGTACGTCTGCCCACCTTTTGCGTAGTGGGCCCGGCCGGGTAGAGAGAGATTGGTTAAGGGAGGCGTTTAACCTCTCCAGCCGGACTCTCTCGACCCATCATCTTGTTCCGCAGTTGAAGGTTTGGATTCATACATCCGCAACTCATGGACACACTGTGCCCCAGATTCCTACTCATCCATCATTTTTTTTCATTTCCAGAACTTCTTCTTCTTCGATACGTTTTTTAGATGGCCAAAATTTATTTTCTTTATTTGTTTTTAAGCATCTACAATCATTTTGAAGTATATTGTAATACCAGCTCGGAATGTAGTGGAGCTGGCAACACGGTGTAGCTTCCAAGTAAATAAGCACACATTTCACCATTAACAATTACACATCTACCGGATCTGCCCTGATAATGAATACTGCAATGCCGTCCGAAACGTTAACTAAAGAAGGATGTAGCGCAACACGGCATAACACCCCAAAAACAAATAAAGAAAAATTCTCTCCTTCATTTCCCCTAAAAGACACTACACATAGCATCCCTTCAGATGACGTAGAACCCGAAGGAAATTATTTTTCTCAGGGCCTCCTGTATGTAGCTAATGTAAAAAAGAAACTTTGAACACAAGTATTATTTTATTAAGGGATGTTTCAAAAAATTCGCAGGTATGTACGTCTTTTTAACCTCTTTGTGGAATTAAACCAAACTGTGGGTAGTTTCAAACGTGGCTTAGCTTTTTCACGTTCTTGAAGCTGTTATCGATAAGATCATTTTAAAGACAAAATTAGAGAACAGAAATACATTATTTTGTAGCTTTGAAAGGTTCATTATATTATCTCTTTTACATTTTAAATGAACTTCCAGAACATAAAAAGTAGAATTTTTCTTATAAAATATTTTTAGATATTCCAGGTCAAAATTAAGATGATATTTAAAATCTACGTAATATAAATTGGCAACTTTCATATAGCACTATTTCAACCTTCTAAAGTTTTCAAATTCAAAATGATCCTTGTACCTAGATTTATCAAAATAAAATCTTTTTAAGTCCATGTGAACAATCGTTAAACTCAGTTTCATTTATAACCATCTTTTTACGGGAACAGATCCGTGAATTTCCGGTGAATTCGATAGAAAACGGATCAAAAGCAGGGAAATAACATTCTCTCCAACGCAAATAAAACATCGCAATGAAGTTACTTCCTATCATCATCACATTGCCACCTAATTTTCCACACCGCGCTAAGATACCGAGGCGAGAGGAGAAAAACGAAATAAATACATCATGTACGTTTCACGAAAGATATTTCCAATTTCAGAAATCGATTTTCTTACTTCAGTCTCAGACGGGGAGAAAAAATATTCTTGCACTTTAAAAGGAAATTGTCATATTTTCAGAATGATAGAACGTTGTTTGGGAAAGGGAAATAGGTTTGAATATTTTCCAATTTTCAGGAAAAATAATTTAGTTCTTATCGACCTGTCTGTGGTAGGGGATTCATTTCAATATTTTTTCAACGAAAATAACAAATAATAGGAAAAATAATCATGTTCGGTTTTTGGAGCGTTCTCGAAAAGTCTATATTTAAATCACAAGGACTTTAGTAGGGTATGATTTGAAATTTCCACGGCCAAAAGTACCTAATATCGTGAATTATTTTTGGCTTATTATGCCATATTGTAAAACCGACAATTAGATAAGTACTTTGGATTTGTTGCTGAAGTCCTGGGAGACCCAATACGCGTAGAGCACGCATAATCCAATTAATATTAATAAAGACAACGAGACCAAGCTCAATAGTTCTTGGTATCCAGTAATTCACGGCTTCACCAAAACTAAACGCAGAAAATCTTTTTAAATTGTACTCTAATACTAGTTCTCAGAGGTCGGAGTTGGCAACACGGTATCGCATCTACTTACATAAACATACGCTCTTCCACATATCTTCCACAATCTTCAATCACACATCTACCCTGATGGACACTCTATTGCTATCCGAAATATTGGATAAGGAAGGAGGTAGGGCAACACGGCACAATAATCCAAAAATACTTCACGATAAAACAAATACCGTACAAAAGTTCTAACTATTCCCAATTGTCTAAAGTCAGCGAAACTCCAGCATCTCTAAATGGGAAATAGTGTGAGGCTGGCAGTAGTTTGACGACCTCCGTAGTCCAGTGGCTAAGACTCTTGACTCACATTCCGAAGGTCGCGGGTTCGAACCCGGCATGCGCAAATAAATTTTATTTGATTAATTTGTGTTATTTCACAATTAATTCATTTAAAATAATATATAGTATATTTGCGGCATGTTCCAGAGTGGAAGATACTATCAGTATCGCCCTGATGTAAGACCACCATTCAGAATTGAAACGTTGCTTGAAAATGGCTTTAGCCGTGTTTAGTGACCAGATCTGAATAGCCAGGTACTTCCCAACCTTCCTCTTCCCCACCTCCTTCCCCTCCCCGCTACCTTCAGCCTCACAACATACCCCAATTGGGGATGCCATAGTCTCACTGGCTCCAGACGGGAGCAGTTGAGGTTCTTGTTCGGTATTCCTGTTAAAAAAAAAAAAAAGTTTGATATTATTAAAGATCGGTCTTTGTTTTGTAATGGTGATATGCAACTTTGTGTGTATTAAAAAGTGTATGTATTAAATGTTAATCCTTTATAGCAGTGTTTCTTAACCAGTGGTCCGCAGACCCCTGGGTGTCCGACAGGGTGTTTCTTCTCTGGACCAATTATCAAAAATTAATGAATGCCACCAAGTCTCGTAATGGCGAGGAGTCTTCAATTTGGGATTATTTTCCAGTATCAGACAAAAATTAAAATTGAGTATCAGACCCTTTCAATACAGATTTTACTGATACTACTGGCTTGACAATGGCACAGGAAAACCAATTAATAGAAATATCTTGTGATTCAGCTTTGAAACGTAATTTCAAAGCATCCTCTTTGTCAAGTTTTTGGGTGATTGTAAAGAAAGATGATTATAAGGAAATATCAGAAGAAGCACTGAAAAATTTACTACTTTTCTCAACCACATACATCTGTGAAAAGGCATGCTCTGTTCTTGTATAAACTAAAAACAAATATAGAAAAAGATTTCAAGTGGAATCCGATTTGAGATTGCGACTTAGTATTTAGTAACATCAACTCGAATATCACTAATTTAGTTGCAAAAAAGTAACCCCATCCTTCACATTAATTAAACGTTAATTAATGAAAATGTTGGTGTTTCCTTTGTACGTAAAGGGCGTTTAACCAGCCAGCGGCCGAAAATCCACATTTCATTGAAAGGTGTTCTTACGATCGTACAGGGCGTTTCCAATGAGAAAGATTATTTATTCTCCCTACCAGTTTTTTTAAATTATAACTCAATATCGATTTTATTTCATTCCAAATTTACTTTAATTTATACCTACGTCCAAAAATGCTGAAAGGCGTGATGATAAAACTATTAAAATTATGTACTTCTTGTAATTATTATTATTATCATTTTTCAATAATAAAATAAATTTACAAACGGACCAATTTTCGTCAAGAAACACATGTACGTATATATTTTTTAATGATTTTATTTAAAGTAAAATTAAAATTCTGAAGCATGCGTTTCCCAGATAATGTATTGATTTATTTTACTGCATGATTACATGATTTGAAATGGGTTTTGCATAATACAAAATTTTTTTTGAAAATTTAACAAATCTGCCAACGACCTAAGGTAAAACCTTATTGAACTAAAAATGAACATTTAAAACATGCATTTACCAGATAAAAGAACAATCTTTCGAAATCAATTTATAATTTTTTGTGGAAAAGAGTCAATACGTCTAAAATCTGATTTTAAAATGACTTATTTCTGGTTTTGTCTGGTTATACCCTCTTAATTATTAACGATTTTTTTTGTAATTTTTGTACTACAATAATTGGTCCGAAAAATATTGCTGTTTTTTTGAATTAAGGGGTCCCTGAAAATTATGCTTCATTTCCTAGGGGACCGTGACTGAAAAAGGTTAGGAAACGCTGCTTTATAGCTTGCGCTATTCCCTTCCGTCGGCAAAATTCAAGTTCAACTCCATGCTACGAGTATTTTGAAGGGAAAACACAAATTATTCAATCTGCAATAAAGTTGCTCATGGTAAATGTTAGAAGCAAGTGGGCGAGCTTATGTACTTATAAAGTTTGACCAATGGAAAGGCAGTCCATTGACGGCAATGAAGCATGGATGCAGATTAAACTTACACTATTAACTTTAAGAAGTTATCAAAGAATGCGTGGCTAATGGAATACACAAAGAAGAATTAATCCCTACCTGTCCTAATGGAAATGAAACACGGACCTCTAGCACGGTCAATTACAGTCGATCGATAAGGATTATATCGATAACTTTCGGTAAATTCTCATCCTTCCCTAGCATGCCGTGTAGTTAGTAGAGCGTCGAGTTAGCGACTATATAAAATAATTGTATATGTATATACAAAACATAATAGTGAATTTAAGTAAAAATATTGTATTTCTTAGTCCACCTCACTAGGGGGTCCAGTGCCGAGGCGGACTTTATTTAAATATAGTTTAATTGTCTTCTACATATGTCGTTTTCAGTGTCTTCATTAGGGTTTTTTCATTGACCTCTTTCAGCTATATTTTTATTCTTAATTTGCAGATCAGAATTTTTTGAATATTTTTATGTCTTGGGGAAGGATATTATGGAATTTTGTTGCAAAGTATGTGTAGTTTACTGGTCCTAAAGTGGTTTTATAACTTGGAATATCATTTTGGAATAATACAAAGTAAAGCATAAGTCAACTATCCTATGGAACCTGATTTTAACAAAAACTACGATCATACTCGTATCATAAAAATGAAAAATTTCAGTGTGGTCAGATATAAATATCCAGAAGAAGATAATATGAACAGATCTAAATGAAACATGAAACAAAACAAAACAAAGAAAAAAAAGTATGTAACCTGGATTTGAACCCGTGACCTTCAGATTGCTAGTCGAGAGCCTTACCACTCAGTTAATTAGGTTGTCTTGCAGGCATCGACCAAGTTTATATACTTGTTATACTTGATCGAAGCTTGCAGGTTAGATTCTTCTATTTTCGAAAGAGAATAAAATTTCGTAAAAAGATTGGATGCATATATTTCGCCAGCCGCATTATATTTTATGGCAGAAAATATTTTTTAAATTTTATTAAAAATTCTCTTCCACTTGTGGCGTTTTTCGTACCGTAATGTAAAATTTATTATCTTATGAAAAAATATTACAACTTCCTGAACTATCTCTGGAATCCGACGGCATTTTGAATGACATTAAAAATTCTAAGTAAGAACAGCGTAGGTACTACTGGACACAAAAACCAGCATAACTCAGTCATCTTTTGATATTTTTACAACTATAATTAATTAAGTAGGAGAAGTAGAACGCAAAAAGATGTTTTATTAAAAAACAGTCTATAATTCCGTACGCTTTTATTGCACCATTTTTTTAAATTAATTGATATTTTATTATAATATCCGAATGTGTAACAAGCAACATGATATAACAGGAAAATGATCTTTTACTTATTTAAATGATAACATGTTTCTGAACCAATGGTTTCTTCGTCAGGATAAAATGAAATTTTCGCAGAAGCCATTTTTTAATGTGAATACCTACAAGAGCACTGCTCCCAACCGCGTGAAGCCAGTGAGACTATGACAACTCCAACTGAAGTATGTTGTGAGGCTGAAAATAGGAAAAGAAAGGTGAGGAAGTAGCTGACTATTGAAATCTGGTCACCTAACACGGCTAAAGCCATTTCAAGCAACATTTCAAGCAACATTTCAATTCTGAATGGTGATCTTACACCAGGGCGATACTGAGAGTGTTTTCCACTCTGGAACAAGCAGCAAATAAACTTTGTATTATTAAACTAGCTGACCCGGCCACGCTTTGCTTTGGCTAATAAAACACAACGTTATCTACTGGATGGTTATCCAACCTTTTTAACCACAGCCGTCTTTGAGTTTATCGCGAAGAGACAGATGCCGCGGAGGACTTTAATTTATAATACGTAGAGATGGTGTGAAAGATTATAATAATGTGCATGAAATGCTTGGGGTAACTAACGTATTTAAGTTAATAAGGATTAATACTGTATCCGTCTAAATAACTTTTTACCGCAATGTACGTGACCATTTTTTTTGAAGATAGAATGGGTATAGTAAGCTATCCGTAAAAGATAGATATATGCCTTCGCGGACTTTTTTGTAGATCTATAAAAGAGGAATATCCCACCATGCATTGTTTTGTTATATCCCTAAAGGATTAGGCAGCGTTTTCGATGAAAGCTACCAGGCGGATCGACTTTTTCCGACACTTCTAAGAATAATCGTTATGTTTCAACCAATTTACACAAATCCTTGACAAATTACATACCTTTCTCACGAAACACTCTATCTATTGGTGAAAACCGCAGGAAAATCCGTTCAGTAGTTTTCGAGTTTATCGCGAACAGACAGACAGACAGACGACGCTGAGGACTTTAATTTATAATATGTAGAGATGATTAAATTCTGAAATAACACAATTTGATTTGAACCCGCGATCTTCGAATTGATTCGTAGAACCTCGACCACGTCAAACACGGCAGCGGTTTCGAAACATGTTGATAATTTTGATGAAATAAGTGGTGGGTACAAAGTGATTCGTTTTCATTTAATTAAAAATGACCCTTCAAATTGAATTTGCCATTATTAAAAAATATTCTTCTATCTGAATTATTTTGGTAAAAAATATATCTGAGAGAAAACTTGAAATTAAAACTGCTGATGCCGATAAGAAAATAACGAGAGAAAATATTATCTTGTCGATCGTTTGATATAACGATGTCATTTTAAAAGGCCTCCCTTGGAATCATTTTGTCATGCCCAAATAATAAAGTCGAACAATTATTCCGTTAAAAGCAATCAAGGCGAGAGAGTTCGCCCAATAAAATTATCCGATTAAATAATCTACCGAAATGCCGACCTTCCCATTGAGAAGCGGGCTGCGTAATTACGAGACCAATGGAATAAATTTAATTGAAAACCTTTCAATCCTTCAATATCAATATGGCATAGAAATTTTATCTTTCAGCCCGTTCCTCCATTCAGAGGTGGGAGAAGAGAGAACAAACGGAGCTCCTATAAGGTTGTTTCTGCAGGGTCATCACTTTATCACTAAGCCATATACTTACAAATGTTTTTATTTTATTTTTATTATTATTTTATTTTTTTTTATTTTAACATGAGCTCTAAAAATAGTTTCCCTCGGGGTCTATGCCAACTTTGAAAGAGGATAAATTTAAGAAAAAGAAGGAAAGGAATAAATGGGAAGAAAAAAAAGGTTCCACGCCAAATCAGAATCGAGTCAACTTAATACTTCTTGTAATAGTCATTAAAGCTATGAAAAAAATAATTTTAAAATAGCCTATAACCCAAACTTAATGTAACCTATTTAACCAATTGTTTAACGACTTTTCAATGGAGGTTCTGAGTTGGTTTCATTCTGAGTTGTCCGGTCACCGACCTGAAGCTTCACTTGTCCGCACCCGATCGCGTATTTCCAATCCCTAACGCGGTTGAGTCACTCTAGCGACTGAGCCGCGTTAGGGATTGGAAGGCGTAAATCGCCTTACAAACACTACCGCATTTCAGTCGCGCTAGTGACTGAACCGCGTTAGGGATTGTTATGCATAAATCACCTTACAAAAGCTATACCGATTCAGTCACCTACGCGCTTCGTTACTCTTATCAGTTTCTGTGAGGGCGACGACCGTAATTATAGAGAGGTTAGCAGAGAGGATGGACAGCGTTTTTTTAGTTAGCATTTTTTTTACATTGAAAATTTATTTTAAGTTAAAAAAAACGCTAACTAAAAAAACGCTGTCCATCCTCTCTGCTAACCTCTCTATAATTACGGTCGTCACCCTCACAGAAACTGATAGAGCAACGAAGCGCGTAGGTGACTGAATCGGTATAGCTTTTGTAAGGTGATTTATGCATAACAATCCCTAACGCGGTTCAGTCAATATCGCGACTAAAATGCGGTAGTGTTTGTAAGGCGATTTACGCCTTCCAATCCCTAACGCGGCTCAGTCTCTAGAGTGACTCAAGCGCGTTAGGGATTGGAAATACGCCACCCGATCCGTGTGTTGGCCGTGCGGTCTCTCTCACGATTGCAGTTCAGTATTTTTTTGGAAACTTACGTCAGAGCTCACTCTTATATATATATATATATATATAGAAACTATCGCGGGGATGCGCACATCAAAGTCTCATTGCAATTGGATGAATGGTTTAGGTACTGCAAAAGGGACAAACAAGGAAACATTCATTTTTATATATTAAGATATAATCAAAACTACGCATTCAGAATTGTCTGTTGTGTGATTTCATGTTTCTGAAAAAATAAGAAAATATACAGATTTGGGAAATGAGATTAAAAGAATTTGACATTCTCAGACTATAAAAATATTACCATTTGTTATTTCGGCTACTGGCATCATACCTAGCTCTCTCTCATTCAAAATTTATGCGTATAATCATTTGTCAAAGAATTCAATTCAAATCGTACGTCACTAACAGGAGTCAAGCAGTTAGAGCTAAGGGTTTCTCTTCACGTTTCTATAATATACCCTCAGGAATTCCATAAGGATTACACCTCGGACCTCTCCTTTTTATTTTGTATATAAATGATATAGACTCTTGCTTCAAAAACTCTAAAATCCAAATTTTTGCTGATGACATTAAAATTTACAAAAAAGTAATTAATATTAATGACAGCCTAGAATTGCAAGAGGATATCAATAGGCTTGGACTATATTGCGCGAACAACCAACCAACTGTACCTTAATCTAGAAAAATGTAATACAATATCTTTCACCAAAAGCACTAACCCCCTAACATTCCCATATAAAATAAACGGAGTTGAATTAAAAAGGTGTAGTGAAGTAAGGGACTTAGGAATAATAATGGACTCCGGAATGTCTTTCCGATCACACATAAATTCCATTTGTGACAGGGCCTACAAACTCCTAGGATTCATTGTAAGAGTGACTAAACTATTCAGATCACCACATGTAATCAAGATATTATATTTTTCTTTTGTTCGCTCCATACTAGAATTTGGATCAGTGATTTGGAATCCCCAATACAAAGTCAACATTGAAAGGTTAGAAAGAATCCAAAAAATTTTTTTTAAATACTTAGACTTTAAATCGTTCCGAATATCAGAACATGTAAAAGATTCCTTAGCATTCCATAAAATTACATCACTAGAAGAGAGAAGAAATATATCCGACCAGAAATTTTTATACAAAATCATCAACAACGCTGTTGACAGCAACTATCTTCTGGAAAACATCCATTTCCACTGTCCAGTACGTAATACAAGAACAAACAAACTATTCCACATCCCACAATCAAAAACTAACTACTCACAACATACATTTCTGAAAAGGAAGTGCACAAAATATAACAATATCCTTTCAGACGCTGATATTTTCCATTTGTCCTCAGTTCAATTCACAAAATATGTAACGGAGAAGATCAAAACAGATTATTGATCGTGAATCCTGCTGTGTGCCTTATTTTATTGTTTTTCTCTTATTATGTTGGTTTCATCTGATTTTATTATGTTGGTTTCATCTGATTTTCTGTAATCTAGTTAGGTATTATGTATGTATAACTTCTTATATTAATGAGTTTTTTGTTTTTTCTTTAAATTCTATATTCTCAAATGTGGAAACTTCACTGGTTCATGCAAATTTGTCAAATGTAATTATTTAATAAAATATGTACAACTGTTTGTTTCCCAAATAAAGTAAAATAAAATAAAATAAAATATATAAAAATGCATAAATCAGTCATTTTAAATACACGTAGGATTACAAAAGATTTTTTAAATATTTATATTGAGGGATCAGTAGGATTTACAGGTCCAATTAGGAGTTCTACCGAACCAAACCCCCTGATATGAAAATATCTGGAGTCGATGAATTATTTTCCCATTTGGTCTCTGGTAGGTTGACATGTTGTTCTTGTATTGTTTTGTATGTATTATACTTACATAGTGCAAAGTGCAATTGCAAAGCGTGAATTGACTAGATGATCATTTGTGGAAAAGTATGTGAAAGGGTTTAGTTTTTCCTGTGGGGAAGATTTAACCCGGACAAAATCTAAAGTTAATGAAATATTTAAAATAAAATTGAAAGCGAAGAACGGTGCGGCCCCGGTGCGGTGGTTGCGGTGTCGTTGCGGTAAGGTGGGGATTTTTATCTTATGACAAGCATCATAAAGTTGTTCTATACTTTTATTTTTTACGCACAATTCGCAAAGTGTAAAATATTTTATTAAAGGAATGAAATAAATTACAATAAATAAATGATATTGACACGATGCTTCGTGATAACCCTAGCTACAAAATGAGGTTCCAGATTTTAGGTACAATGTAGTATAGACGGTGACCCGGGTAAGGGATCCCGTTTTAATCGGGTAGTCAAAGTACCTCACATGTTAATTTCAAATTGAAAATACGTGTCTTTGAGGAAATCCGAATAAATAATTCAAGTAATGTCTGGATCTATCGGCCTATTTTCAGAGTCTAGACGCTTAGAATACTGAGGTAGTTACTGGGACCACCGTAAATTCTCTTTGCTTTACACGGTGAACCTATGGTAAACACATTCATAAAATAATTTATTTTCATCGCTGACACGTGTAACATCAAAATATTTGTCTAATTTATCCCCCAGGACATATTCGTCAAAGACAATTATTTTTGCTTATTTGTGTCTTATCACACTGTGGTTTTATTATAAGAACTGACATCATCCCATCGCTGAAGAAAATAAATCTCATGCGATATTGTTTCGAATTAATGTGAGCTAATGTTAAGAACTGATTTCCATTAAAAAGTACGGAAAATACTCGATTTTTTTCCTTCTTTGACCCCCTAAGGAATATTTTTGTACAACATTTTTTTTTTTTCGTTTTTTTCTTACGTAAGCTCACAGAGAAAGCCCAGAGGTAAAAAAAAACCTCAGAGCCTATAGCCTGGATCACATGTACCTATTAGATTGGCGAGGCAGTAAAATGATACTAGGCCGAGAGAGTTGGATGGACGAGTAGGTGTTGACACGTAATTATCAATTTGGCACCCAGTTAGTCTGTCAATCGCGGGAGGCGGTAAAGTGGTGCGAGAGACGTGAAAGTGGCGAGTAGCGAGTACGCAGCGAGTGAATGTTTATACCAGCCAAGTAGGCAAGCGAATCAGTGCGGGGAAGTGCGGGGGTGGGCCCAGTAAGTAGAACAGGGTCCGAGTGACTGTCTTGCCCTTTTACTTAGCCAAGCGCTCGGCCGAGTACTCGTTGATGTGTTTACACATACCGAGCACTCGGCCGAGAGCACTGTCTCGCCCCTCTACTCGGTGCGTGTAATCCAGACTTGTCATTTTTGAAGATGCTGTGTGGAAGATTTTTTGAAGGGATTTTTTTAAGGAAAAGGGTATGAGGGGGGGTAGGAATCTGAAGGCCAGTGTGTCCAGGAGTAACGGACGAGTGGATCCATCCCTCCCACTGCGGTTTAAGGCGGTGGGTCAAGATAGTCCTGTAGAGCTTAAAAGGTCTCCCTCAACCAGTCCCTCCCGATCCGGCCTGCCATGTTGTTGGTGGACCTGGGCACCCCTGTTAAGTAATCAAACTTAGCAAATCACTTAATGTACGACAACTCTTTAAAATTCACTGTTTCCCAGCTCCTTCTAAAATTTAAGTTATGCAAAAATTAAAAAGGTTTTTATTTTGCAACCTGCATTTTTTTTTTTTTTTACATTAACACCACACAGGAGGCCCTGAGGAAAATAATTTCCCTCAGGGCCTATGTCATCTTTGTAGATGCTGTGTGGAGGGTCTCTTTGAGGAAAGGAAGGAGTGAACATGGGTCTTGAAGAGACCCATGTTGTAGGAGGGAGGAAACACAGAGGCCGGCAAATCGTTCCACAGCCGAGCCGTTGAACTCAAGAACGAGTCATAGAAACGACCCGTTCTCATGTGAGTAATGTCAACCGTGTACAAATGTTGAGCGCGTGTTTGGCGTGTTTCCCGACTATGCACCGGAGCCGAGGGGATCAATGATGCTAGTTCCTCGGAGCATCTTCCATTGTAATACCGGTAGAACAAGGACAGCATTCCCACCTGACGCCTATGCTCTAAAGATTGCAGTCCGTCTGTTAGGATGGGAGAATCTATCAAACGGACCGCCCGTTTCTGCACAGAGTCAAGGGTTTTTTTAGGTATTTTGGAGCTCCAGACCAGAGGTGGCTGCCAAATTCAACCGTGGGGCGCACTTGCGATTTGTACAGGGTTAGCAGTTGGGTACTATTAAAGTATCTGCGGGCCCTGTACAGTACGCCCAGTTTCTGAGAGGCTAACTTAACTCTGGTTTCGATGGAGCCCCCGTACCTGAGCTGGTCACTTAGAGTTACACCAAGCATATCAATGGAGGTCCTGTTCGGAAGGTTGCTTCCGTTGAAGGAGACTAGATTTTCATTTCGATCCCTTTTAGACGTTATCAAACATGATTGGGTCTTTGAAACATTAAATTCGACGAGGTTATTCTTACCCCAAGAGAAAATACTCTCGAGGTAACCGTCCATTCTTTGCTTCAAAGCCCTCCGAGCTATTGGAGTTTGTGTGCCCTTTGGGGGCTTGTCAAACAAAAAGCTATCATGGACTGTACTGTCATCCGCGTAACAATGAATCGGTGCACATGACAAGATGATGATTATTAATGCATGATTATTACAACACATTTACGTCTAGTTTATATACCACATGACAAGTGTTTATTTGTTTTTCTTAATTGTTTCCTTTATTTGTTTATTTGGTTTACTGATATATTGTATTAACCCTATATTTATCTGTTTTCAGCCGTTTCGACTAACACTGCATGTTTGTAATGCTGTATCTCTCTAACGAATGCGCCGATCGAACAAGTTCTCCGTGCCTACTTACTGTCGCCGACGCAACCAGAGCTTTCAAGGATTGACAGCGCCATGTTAAGGTAAGTGCCACCATTTCCTAGTATCTACAGTCTCCTGAAAACACAAAGTACCTATATAAATGTGTCAATGTTACCATAATTTCATATTTTTGGTATTTAAAAGAGAATGAACCTGTATGTTAGTTGTAACAGTGAACACGAAAAGACTTCTTTTCATTAATTTCTTTCAGATTTGTGTCACCGCTGATAATTTTAATCTCGAAATGTTCATGATCTTAAGTTTATCATATTTTTTAAAAATAATTATATGAACTACATAGGTACACGCGAATGAAAAAAAAATCCATTTTACAGAAGTTTTTTTTTAAAATAACATACGCGTTTGAAAGCGTCGCGTAGTAAGCAAAACAAAAATTGTGAGGGTTGTTAGTCAAATCGACAAATGGTTGGTCTTTACGTTTACAATTTTACTATTGATCTTCTGGGGTTAAGGTATAGAACTGTATGCTCTTTTAAGGTTAACTTGCGGTTCACCCATGGAACTCGATCGGGACATCATATTTATACATGTAATAAAATAATACACCAATCTTTCTGATAGTGAATTTACAATTTTTGAAATTATGTGAAGTATGAACTACCAGAGGTCATAGATGTTGGCGTATTTGATTATCTAATTTTTATTAAATATAAAACAAATAATATTCCAATTCAATGGTGAATCACATGAATTAAATTAAGTTATATTTAACATTTTAATACGAATGTCTGCCATGATTAACATTTATTACAGCGTATTTTCTGTAAATGATGTAACTTTATTTTTTAGAAAAAACATTTTAAAAATAAATAATAAAATTATACAAGAAAAATAAATAGGTGGGTGCCACATAATATGATATCTTGGAAGTCCATTGATTTTTTTAAATTTAAAGTTCTTTCAATCGTTAAAAGCGTAGCATATCGTCGAACAATGCAAAAAGTGCAGACATTTCATTTAACTTTATAAAGAGAAGCGAGAGAGAAAATAGCCACAACCATATCAAGCAAAAAAAAGTGAAAATCATTGAGAAAGTTTTTGTACGCAAACCGGAGGACGTCGTAAAAAGCGGAAAGCCGAAGGAAACTTCGACACCAATTTTTTAAATGTTTTTAAAGTACAACAGGTGGTGCCTGCGTCACTCGAGCATTAACTCAACGAAAAAAACTTCGTCCCTTTTACAGAAGTCGCCCTTTGTAAAGGAGATTTATTAGGACTTTTTTCACGAGACATTAACTACTCGTAGGTATATTGAGGTGGAAACATCGTGTGTCAAAAAACATACGCTTTGCGTTAGTGATACGTTTTGCAAGTGTTATTACGCGTTAAT
This sequence comes from Limnephilus marmoratus, assembly GCA_917880885.1. Lineage (NCBI taxonomy): Eukaryota > Metazoa > Arthropoda > Insecta > Trichoptera > Limnephilidae > Limnephilus > Limnephilus marmoratus. The sequence continues at coordinate 45,399,397 of OU862922.1, forward strand.
TTTGACTTTGAAGAAAAAGAGTCACTTACGAAAATTTTAAAACATCCTGACTTACTATCCGGTTTCGATGGACTTTCCAAATAAACTTGACGCTAGAGCTCATAGTTTGAAGGTTTTTACAGCTTAATAGGGCATTACCAGAGAAAACCAGAAATATGTCATTTTCAAATCAGATTTTAGACGAATTGACTCTTTTCCACAAAAAATTATAAATAGATTTCAAAAGATTGTTCTTTTATCTAGCATTCGCATGTAATAAATTTTGAGATTTTTTTAAAATTTTTAGTATAATAAGGTTATTCCATAGGTCGTTGGCGGATTTGTTAAATTTTCTAAAAAGGTTTTGTATTATACCACACCCATTTCAAATAATATTTAATCATGCGGTAAAATAAATCAATACATTATCTGGCAAACGCATGTTTTAGAATTTTAATTTTAGTTTCAATAAAATCATTAAAAAATATGTACGTACATGTGTTTCTTGACGAAAATTGGTTCATTTGTGTATTTATTTGCGCACTTACAAACTAATATATTTCAGATTTTTTTAACATTCTTATTAAATTTAGACATTATTGAAAAATGATAAATACTTATAATCAAAAAATAATTACAAAAAGTACATTATTTTAATAGTTTTATCATCACGCCTTTCAGCATTTTTGGATGAAGGTATAAATTTTCAACATTTTTGGATGAAGCTAATTTGGATTGAAATAAATTCGATATTGAGTTATAATTTAAAAAAGCTGGTACGGAGAATAATTAATCTTTCTCATTGTAACCGCCCTGCACGATCGTAAGAACAACTTTCGACGAAATGTGGATTTTCGTCCGCTGGCTGGTTAAACGCTCTTAAGTTTATTTACGAAAAAAATAATTTTTCTTTTGTTAGTGAATATAATATAAACCAATTAGGTTATATTTATAATATATTGGATTATGGTTAGAGCTTAGGACACAGGTAGATATATACAGGTAGATATTAAAGTTATAGGGTTGCACAAATGTATAAGAAAAATATTAAATAAATAGTAGTTTTTATTTCAGTGTTTTTAAGGTTAATTTGATAGTAAACGTTTCAAGGATGCAGTGGAAAATACCAATATCTCTTATTCCATTGTAAGATTTATAGATACGTCCGAGCAAAGAGATTTGAAATTTTTGCATATTTCGATTTGAAATTTTGTTCATAAAATGTGGAATTCGATTTGATTTAATGTTGAGGACAACGAAATGCAATTTTTTATAATACGGCTGGTGAGTCAATAAGGAAGTTTGCAATCCAATCTAATGCAGAAACAGTGTGTCAAAGCATTTTCTCCGTTTGTAAAGAGCAATAGGGTTGCACTGATGATTTTTCAAAACGATACGATAGGTTTATCAAAAATTTTGTTTGAATATTTTCAATCCAGTTTATTTAAGTTTGGTATTGAGGATTCCAAATGACAGATGTAAATTCGAGATAAGATCTTACATATGACATTTATGTAGTAGATCAAGTGTAAAAGATTTAAATAATGGTTTTGTGATTCGTGAAATGAACCCCGTTTGTAGGGCTTTTTTGAAATGTGTTCAAAATGATCTTTAAATAAACATTTGCATATTTTCATATCGTCAGCATAAATAATGAAATCAGAATGACTGATAACATTTTGATGTCATTGAAGGACAAAGTAAAGATCACCGGTTCTTAATAGGAACCTTGGGGTACCCCCTGAGGAAATAGTTATTATCTACTGTGAAATGAAGATATATAAATAATAAATTCATGGTTAAATAGAAAGTGTTGTTTTATTTTTATAATGAAATCTTTTAGGTAAAGTGAGAACCATCTGCAAAGATTTCCACTTATACCATCTTTATCGAGTTTATTTAAGCGTACCTTGTCTAAAGCTTAAGAAAAATCATTATAAATAGATAGTCAACCTGTTTCTTTTTGTCCATAAAACTAAGAACAAAATTGGTAAACCACCCCAATGACTCAATAGTTTTACCTTGGGAAAAACCGTGTTTCTGTTGGTTGAAAATTGTTTTCTAGATAAATTAAAGAATAGGTCATAAACTATTTCTTCCAAGATTATACTACTTAAAACACATAGCTTTGATATATGCCTATAATTCGTGTTTTCCCCTCTTTTTAAACGACTTCGAAAAGGAGGAGGTTCTCAATTTTTTTTTTTTTTTTTTAATTTATTTTTATTTATTTTTTATGTTTGTTACCTCAGAACTTTCGATTGGGTGAACCGATATTGATGATTCTTTTTTTATTTGAAAGCTGGTGCTTCCCGTGTGGTCCCATTTTAATTTGGTCTAGTTCTGACAATGGAATCTATGAGAAAATCATATAAGTCTTAAATTTGCATCAAGTATGTGCGCGACAAATGGACGAATAACTCAATATCACGCCAACCGATTTCGATGATTCTTTTTTTATTGGAAAGGATGTACTTCAAGGGTAGTTTGATGAGAGTTTGGTTAGGTTCTGATTATGGGATCCATGACAAAGTAACGGAAATCTCCAATTCTGAAGAACAAATTTACGATACTCGGCCGAATATTAATCGAATTAGTTAGTGTACTTCAGATTCACTAAAAATCAAAAAATAAACAAAAATTTTAACAAAACAAATAAACGACTTCAAAAAATGCCCTAAAAAATAAAAAAATAATTTCGTATTCTTCTACAACTTTATAATCAACTTACCTTTTCTACTCATCAATATGTAGGTACGATTGTTATTTTTGGAGTCGGGGTCAACCAAGGTACCCGCGGCCCGGCGTGTTCACTTGACAGCTCCTCTCCCGCCGACACCGACTCCAAAAATAACAATCGTACCTTCATATTGATGAGTAGAAAAGGTAAGTTGATTATAAAGTTGTAGAAGAATACGAAATTATTTTTTAACTTTTTAGTGCATTTTTTGAAGTCGTTTATTTGTTTTGTTAAAATTTTTGTTTATTAAAAATAGGTGTTACAAAGCTTTAGTTTCCAAATGGTAGGAAATACTCCTTTGATAGAAAGTGTGAACAGTAAAGTCACCGGGGTAACTATTTGTTCAGCTCAATGAAAAATAATAGTTAGATGTGATTTATTACATTCAGTGCTTCTTTTCGTGTTGACATTTTTCAGATATTTGCATACTAAATGTGGATCAAAATTAACCGATTTCGGATGAATCTACTCTATTTGTGAAAACGTTTTTAATTTGGGAGGGAACAATAACAAATTGAAAATAATCTGTAAAAAATAGTTGCTGCCCATCACTTAAAGAAATGTTTCCGTGGAACATCGACAGAATCCCGGAAATCAATATATTGGAGAACCAACACCCCGGCCGTAGGTCAAGGCAAGTGGTTCACTATGTTTGGTGACTTATCGGGGGTGCCCGGGTACACGAGGTGAGGTTTGTCTGGGTCTTGGCGGCGAATGCATTTGAAGGATTGAAGGAGACATAACCTATTTGTATCCAGCCGGACTCTCTCGACACCAGGAGGGTCTGTCACTCCTGGGCACATTGACCTCCAAATTCTTACTCACCCCTGATACATTTTTTTTCGCAGAAATTCCTCTCCTTCTTTTCCCTAAAAATACCCTCCACACAGCATTCCTAAATATGACATTAGCCCCATAGGAGCTTATTTTGAAATAAAATGACGTAGATAATGTTTTTTCTTAATTTTCATGAAATATAATTAATTTTGTATGCCTGAAACAAAATAATTATTTGTTTCAGGCATTTAAATTCATTAATTTTCCTGCTTTTAATAAAAAAAAATCTAAAGATGTTGATAATGATATCTTAGGACTTATTTTAAGGTGAACCTTTTGCTTTTGCCAGGAACCATAAATTAATACGTTTGCTCAATTTTCAGTAAACCGGAACTTGATAACACACCAAAACTACTTTTCAAATAAAGATAACAGAAGTTTATGGTCTTACAGACTACGGGAAGGGAATAGTGGTTTTCAAGACGTTAAGATCCGGACAAAGGAAAATTAAAGTTCATTATTTTTTAACTAAACAAAAAAAAAACATTTTTTTAATCTTTTAGGTTAATACCTAACCGGAGGCCTAACCGGGCTCACAGTCCGAAACCAGTGGGGCTAAGGCATCCCCAATTAGGGTATTTTGTAAAACAGAAGCTTCCAGAAGGAAATGAAAGAAGACGAGGTAAATTAGCTTGGAAAGAACCTCAGATCTCATCACCAAAGACGATTAAAGCCTTTCCAGCAACGTATTGATTCTAAATGGTGGTCTTTCATTGATGCTAGAACGTGCCTTAAATATTCCAAAAATTATTTTATTTAATTTTTTTTATTGTGAAATAACGATACTGCCGAAAATAAATTTGATTATGCACAACGCGATTTGAAATCGAGACATATTATATGGACGTCGAAGATCAGCCCGTCTGCTTGTTTAGGAATAAATACATCCCAAAACACGTAATCGCGTTATACTTTCATAAGACCAAAAACGTCCCCAGCGACCTTACATTTATTTTAAAAGCTATATATCTCTCTTCCTCTCATGCAATCATTTATATTTTTCTTTTAACCAGAAAGAGAACAAAATGATGTTTCTTATTGTCTTTAAAATATGAAAGCCATCTTGAATAGATATTTTACAATCTCGATCCAAAGTGACGGTTTCTGATTTTTCGCACGAAACTGAGGCTTCCGGATTGTGAGGTGCGAATATATTGAACCAAGCAGACGAGTTTTAACCACTCGACAACGGTGGTCGTCGTGGTGTGGTGGTTGATTGTTCCTAATACATAGACAGGTAAAAATGAAAATAAATAATCGAAAATAGTCTAAAATTTTAATTCGGTTGCACATCCGAATAAAATGGTTGAGTAAGTTTTCTTTTTAATACAAGTGAGTTGAGTTTTCTTTTTAATACAAGTGATATTTTCTAAATGGTAATTGATTTTGTGAAGAATTCAAACGAGCAATAAAGTACGTATCTACCTGAACCTATTAATTTATTGTTCTTAAATGTTTTTTTTATTGTCATTAAAATTGAAACTGATTTATTGTCTACCTACCGGTGCAAATAATATAATATTTTTAACAGGTTTTTTTATTTTTTTATTGAGACCGAGGGGTGTTGGTTACCCAATAAATGGTTCCCGGGGCGACGGTACCCATACCCGCTTCCCAGATTTCGCTTAAAATTAATTTATTCCACCGTCCTTACAAAATAGTTGGTGGTGTAAAGGTCAGTTTTCTAGCGAGCAGTTAGTTGATCTGGGTTCAAGGTTTTTCTTTTTATACCCGCTTCCCAGAGTTCGCTTAAAATTAATTTATACCACCGTTCTTACAATATGTATAGTTGGTGGTGTAAAGGTCAGTTTTTTAGTGAGCAGTGAGTTAGTCTGGGTTCAAGGTTTTTTTCTTTTTAACTTTAATTTTTGCTATTATTAAAAAAATAAATTATGTACGAGTAGGTATCTCGTGAAAAACGTTTCACATAAAATACGTATGACGTAAACACCTACACGATAAAAATCTTTGTATATATAATAAAGTTGTTTTGGTTACATTTTGTTAAGTATGCTGATACCCTTGTTAATTGCTGTGCCGCAAAGCTATCATCTTACCTCCGCATAATCCAAGCACCGGATAAACTTTTCTAATAAAGCAAACCAACCGCAAAAGTTACAAAATAATATCCTTTTATTTATCCCCGGGGCGAAAGCGTCGGGATATCTCGTGGATGATTTTTCTACCCTCATATATCTCGGATTTTCACCCTTAATTGCCAATACATACATCAGTTGAGTTGGCAAAGTGGTCCGTGAAGCGCAAAGGAAAGTAGAGGAACAAAGGGATGAAGCAAATTAAGCGAAATTCGAGATAAACATCATACATAATAATACAGGCTCCCCATAATGAACTATGTTAATAGCGTTTTACGAAAGGGTGCGTTTTTTTAATAGATAAGAAATGTTAATCATAATAAATCTTGACATGTAGCAAACACTTTGTGGGAATACATAATTATAATAAAGACAATTAATCATAATAATTTATGTTTAATTTATTTATAAATGCATGATATTTAATGAAGATATTTTCAAAGCCTCGATACATTAAATTACCATAATAGGAAGCTGCCTATTTCATGGTGTCCAATGGAGAATAATTACTTTGTAAGAAGTCTGGTGTATACATATTGATTTAGTATCGATTTAGACACACTAAACCCCAGATTCCTACCCATCCCTTAAACCCTTTTCCTTCCCAGAACTCTCCTCTCCTTCCTTTCCCTAAAAAAACCCTCCACACAGCATCCCCAAAGATGACATAATAAATAATTTTCCTCAGGGCCTCCTGTGTGGAGCTCATGTAAAAAAAATATAAACATTGCGAAAATGGAAGAATTAAAATAGAAAGGAGAAAGAGACGTGGATTAGATTATAAAAACATACACTATTTTTTATGTGTGTATAGGTGCGTATATTGACTGGAGCATACTTGTTGAGGGGTTAGGCTCTTGTCTCGCAATCCGAAGGTCGCGGGATCGAATCCCGGCGTGAGCAAACAAATTTTAATTTATTGAGTTGTGTTATTTTACAATGGATACATTTAGAACCATATATAGTATATTTGGGACACGTTCCAGAATGGAAGACACTATCGGTATCGCCCTAGTGTAAGACCACCAATCAGAATTAAAACGTTGCTTTAAATGGTTTAGCTGTGTTTGCTGACCAGATCTGAATAGTTTGGTACTTTTATTCGAATTTATTAAACACGAGGGCTTACTGTTAGATACAATCCGTGTAAACGTTTTCTGAACAAATTATTGCGAACAATGCTAACACTTTTTTCGTTATATGTTTTTGGGGTGTTGTGCCGTGTTGCGCTACCTCCTTCTTTAGCCAACGTTTCGGACATCGTTGCAGTGTCCATCATCAGGGCAGATCCGGCAGATCCGGTAGATGTGTAATTTTTAGTCGTGAAGTGTGTGCTTATTTACTTCGAAGCGATACCGTGTCGCCAGCAGCACTAACTTTCACCAGTACAAAATACTCGTGACAAGCAGTGGCGTCATCGCCGCGGAACGGAATAGAAAGTTCATTAAAACGTGGTATTTATGCTAGCCAGGGGCAAGTCCGTTTGCGAGATGCCGACGGAAGTGGCTCCATCTCTTAATGAAATCTAAAATTAGAAATCACAGTGGTAAGAATTTAGGAAAAAATAAAATAAAATAAAAAATTACAATTGTTAACTTTCACCAGTACAAAATAATCGTGACAAGCAGTGGCGTCGTCGCCGCGGAACGGAATAGAAAGTTCATTAAAACGTGGTATTTATGCTAGTCAGGGGCAAGTCCGTTTGCGAGATGCCGACCGAAGTGGCTCCATCTCTTAATGAATTCTAAAATTAGAAATCACGATGGTAAGAATTTAAGAAATAGAATTACAATGGTTAAAGCGAATTTAGTCAATATAAATCAAAATGGTTTACCACGAGCTCGCATTACTATATACTTAGACATGGTTTTTTAGCTCTATTAATAATAAATGAATTTTACTAGAATTAGAATTACACAGGTTAAAGCGAATTTAGTCAATATAAAGTTATAACACAAAAAAATGGTTTACCACGAGCTGGCCTTACTGTATACTTAGACATGTTTTTTGCGTTTAGCTTTGGTGTAGCCGTCAATCACCGGATACCAAGAGCTATTGAGCTTAGCTCCGTCGTCTCTATTAATATTAAAAGGATTTTTGTAGATTTCAATTGCCTCCGTAATTAGGCGTGCTCTATAAGTTTTAGGTCTTCCCAAGACCTCAGGAACAAATCCAAAGTAATGGCCGGTTTCGATTAAGTGCTCAGCGATTGCCGATTTATCAGGGTGGCCGAGTTTGCAAGCACGAAAGTGTTCTGCTATCCTTTTGGAGATCGTCCTCTCTGTTTGGCCTACATAAACCTTGTCACATCCGGAACAGCTGAGTTTATACACTCCATCTGCTTCCAGAGGAAACTTAGTCTTTGCAGACCTCAGTAGGTCTTGAATTTTAGTTGTGGCACCGAAGACAGTCTTGATGCTATCTTTTCTCAACAGCCTGGCGATTCTGTCTGTCACATTGTGAACGTAAGGCAGGAAAGCGCAGCCTTTTAACTCTTGTTTAGCTCTGTCTTCATTTGGTGTAGATTTGGCTCTTATGATTTGCCTTGTCTGACTAGCTGGGTAACCGTTGCGTTCCAGTGCATCGGTCAGCTTTGTAAGTTCTGCTCCAATTTTAGTTTCTTCACATATTCTGGTCGCTCGCGTCACCAACGTATGGATAAGTCCTCTCTTCTGCGCTGGGTGGTGATGCGAATCGGCATGTAGATACCGATTTGTGTGCGTTGGTTTTCTATATACAGTGTGTCCTAGATTACCATCTTCTTTTCGCATCACCTCCACATCTAGAAAAGGCAGGATTTTCGCATCGTTTTCTACTTCCATTGTGAACTTGATTTTACTGTGGAGTGAATTAAGATGATTCAGAAATTCATTCAGTTTCTCTGTTCCATGAGGCCAGATGGCGAAGACATCGTCAACATAACGCCACCATACCTTGGGAACAGCTGAAGCTGTGTCGAGTGCCACTTCTTCAAACTTCTCCATAAAAAAGTTGGCAAGTACTGGCGACAATGGACTGCCCATCGCAACTCCTTCCACTTGCTCAAAAAGTTCACCCTGGAATGCAAAATATCCCGTTTTGAGACAGTGTTCAAAAAGTTTGCAAATGTCGTCCTCATAGATCTCCCTGAGCATTGTCATGGAGTCTTCTAGAGGCACATTTGTAAAAAGGGACACTACATCAAAACTGACCAGGATATCGCCTTCCTCAGTCTTGACCTTTTTTAGCTTACTGATCAGATCTGTGGAGTCCTTGATCCAAGATTCAGTTTTACCAGTTTGCATCTGTAGTAGTCTGGAGAGGTATTGGGACAGTTTGTAAGTAGGTGCACCAATAGCACTGACAATCGGTCTCATTGGGATATCCTTTTTGTGTATTTTCGGAAGACCGTATAGGGCAGGAGTTCTGGAGGCTTTTACAAAAAGCCCAGATCGATCCTCTTTCCTAATACTGGAAGCTTTAACTAGCTCTCTAGTCTTCAGGTCAATCTTATTGGTGGGGTTGTTCTTTATTTTCTTGTAAGTGCCGGCATCGCACAGGAGGTCTTCCATCTTCTTAATGTAGTCAACCGTATTAATCACCACAGTGGCATTACCTTTGTCGGCAGGCAGAACTAAGATGTCCTCATTGGCGCGCAATTCTTTTAGGGCCGCAAACTCTCCTTTTGTGATGTTTGGGCGGGGTATTTCAGCCCTTTTCAAAATATGGCAAGTCTCTTGTCGTATGTCCTCTGCTTGCGACTCTGACATTTTATGGACTTTCATCATTGTATGTAGTGCTGTCTCCACACCACATATGATAGATTCCACAGGTATCTTTTTGGGGGCAACTGCGTAGTTCATCCCCTTGGCAAGCACAGAAGTTGCGTCTGGGCTCAGCGCAAAGGACGAAATGTTAATAACAACTTTATTATGATCAAGTTGTTTTCGATCACCTTTTTTGCCTTGATTGAGCCTCTCAAACTTGTGTTTATGCCTCGCATCTGTTGACTGCTTACTTCTTTGTGCTTGTTGGTAAGTCAAATTTAAGTAATTTTGTACTGGTGAAAGTTAACAATTGTAATTTTTTATTTTATTTTATTTTTTCCTAAATTCTTACCACTGTGATTTCTAATTTTAGATTTCATTAAGAGATGGAGCCACTTCCGTCGGCATCTCGCAAACGGACTTGCCCCTGGCTAGCATAAATACCACGTTTTAATGAACTTTCTATTCCGTTCCGCGGCGATGACGCCACTGCTTGTCACGAGTATTTTGTACTGGTGAAAGTTAGTGCTGCTGGCGACACGGTATCGCTTCGAAGTAAATAAGCACACACTTCACGACTAAAAATTACACATCTACCGGATCTGCCGGATCTGCCCTGATGATGGACACTGCAACGATGTCCGAAACGTTGGCTAAAGAAGGAGGTAGCGCAACACGGCACAACACCCCAAAAACATATAACGAAAATGCTTCTGGCCGTGAAAATCTTAAAACCAATGCTAACACTGTACCAACGAGTGCTGAGCATGCTTTTTGTGATCTTTGTAGTTTTTAGGAAGTTGAAACATACTTAAAAACTTTCAAAAAGGCAGCATTAAGGCTCTGCAACCGGGCCCGAAAACAAGAAGATGGAGAGATACGAAATTACGAATGTTAGAGGAGAGCGCTAACATTTACAGTGACAAAATCGATGCGAAAATTGCGAAAATGTTTAATAAAACACGACTCGTTTAAAATAGAGCAAAAATATCTTAAACAGCATTTAAAGAAACACTGTGAATTTTTTCATACATATAACTTGTAAAATAACTGAAACAAGCGTGTTAATAATAATTTTTAGAGCATACTTTGCGATGTTTTTCTATCGAGGGAATTTTATATAATTTGAGTTTCGGCGAGGGCTAGATATTATCTTCAAGAATAAAAAACATTTTTTTAAGAGCTTTAAAACTTACCGTGTTTAAGGGAAATATGTAATAAATCGGTACAAATCCGGGTTGCGGGCCCTTAAGAAAGTTATTTTAAAGAATAATAATGTTTAATATCAAATATTAATATATATATTATTTGCTCACATAACTCCTTTCATGTTATGGATTAACATTACATATCAAACATTTCACTCTTTAAATTCAGCCCAATTACAACAACAAAAAATTACATAGTATTCAACATTTTTTTTAAATATTCATTGCTTTGATGGTTACGTAATTTGTGGATTTTTCGACCACCATGATAGGCATATGCCGGAGTTATGGTGGAAGTGATTAAAAATAAGAAACACCTGAAGCAAATCATCTCATGCACGTAAAGGTAATAGGTATTTTATCATAATTAAATTACCCCACGGACCCCAAAATAAACGTTTGATATTCGACCCACCTGCTCGTTTGGCCAACATTTCGTAGTTTATAATATGGTTGTGGTCAGCAACACGCATATGAAATCAGCTTTATGGAACAAAGCTATTAATTCCCTTCCATACCACCAATTTTCCCTATTTGATTGCAATATTTGCCATTGAACCTACGATGAATAAACTATAGAGGATTTAACAGTTTTACTCTTGGCCAACTATCATTGAAAAAAGTTTTCTTATTAAAACTAGATGTTTTGGATTACTTTTTTCACTTGTGTGTAACATTGAAGATTAGAAGACCTTACAATATTAGGTCCCTTTTGTTTAAAAAAACACATGCGCCGTTCATAATGAGCATCCTTTATCAAGAATATACTTCTGTAATATATGGAAAATATCGCGATTTCAATTAAAACTTTACACGGCCGCGGTACCGCCGCCCCGGAACCATTTATTGGATAACCCCAAGTAGTTCGCTACGTTTGGTGACTTAGCAGGGTTGCCCGAGTTCTTGAGGTGAGGTTTGTCTGGGTTTTGGCGGCCAATGCGTTTTTTTACCTGCAGCTTGGCGGGCCGGATCGGGAGATATTGTTTGAGGAAAACATTACCTAGGCCTATCTCCAGCTGGACTCTTTCAAACCCATCGTATAGATTATATTGTGAAAATAAGTTTAAAAGATTTCTTCGTTAATGTTAAAATAATGATTTGTTTCTAAAATGTGATTGGCAAATTTAGTAAAATATTTTTTAAATTAAACAATTTATTTTTCTTTGAACCACTTTTATATTTGAGTAAATCCGACCGGTTTCAGAACGACCGTTCCTTCTTCAGGGCAAATGTATACGGTCGTTCTGAAACCGGTCGGATTTTCTCAAATATAAAAGTGGTTCAAACAAAGTTAAATTGTTTCATTTATCTATAATGGATAACCACAAAGTTATAGCTACATTCAAAGTAAATATTTTTTAGTTCAACGCCTTAGATGCTCTTTAAATCAATTGGTTATTAAAATTTTTAGAAGGCTTTCCTGTACAACACAAAATACAATTGTTTGAAATTATTTTACATAATAGATTTGTTTAAAATATCATTACGTATAAGGGCACTTGTTATTTTAATGTATTATTTTGTAATTAAATCCAGCTAAAGGGAGCGAATTTTAAGTGAAATTTTAAAAATAAATGACTTTGGCCCTTTCAAGAGCAAGTCACAAATATATTCGTCCAAGTAATGCTTTCAAAATTGGCCACAGTCTTTATTCTAGCCTTTTTGTTGAGTTGTACGTTATTGTAGCGTACACCGTTATGCTTTAATAAATGTACCACTACATATTATAAATCTTACGAATTGCTAATATTTTAGTGAATTCAAACATTTTCGTCACGGAGAGGTGTTTTTCTCGGGTTTTACAATCCTAGGCCCAAACCCTTCAGCCTCAATAATAATATATGTTTGATAAACCCGCAATATTTCACGAGCTTATTGGGTTTTCCCATTGAAAGGAGAGTAGATATTATTGTACGAATACGTTATGATATCCGCTGCACACGGATGTACTGCATCGCACGGGCTTAACTGGGTTCAATAAAGGTTTATGAATTCAGCGAAACGTCTGTGGAAATAACATAGTATTATTTTGGAAATATTCGGTGAACTATAAACGAGCCTTACCTACCCACTAAATTTGAGGCATCAATGACTTGCCTCTATTCCTTTGTTTGTAAATGTACTTACAAATATCCTTTTCATCTAAAAACGATGTCGACTGGGAATTATTTAACCCATTACCTCCATGAATTTTTTTTTATTTTTATAAACTTGAATCGTCATTATAACCCGATAGTATAGACTTAAAAAAGAGCCCAAAATCAGTTTTAGAATTTTCCGCCCGCCTACCCTCTCACCAGAGCGTTTAGAAAATTGATGCCTAAACGCAACTCATGGAGGTAACCCCTCTAAGCAAAATTTATGTCAACTATGGGTTAAGTGCAGTCTGTTTGATTTATATTGATAATATAAAATAAATGATTGCCTTTGTTTATAATACAATGAAAAAAAACATATTTATGGAAAATACGCAAAATAATAAAAATTCAATATTAAAAAAAAACATTCAAGAATGAGGAAACTAACCAAATCTAAGCAAATTATTCTTTAAGTGATACTGTTCGAAGTAGTCAAAATGAAGGGCTCGGTTGCAGGCCTGGCACCGATAGGCTGTTGGATTTTTTTTACACAGAGCATAACGAATATGAGATTTGCCACGATATTGCAAATGAAATTCTTGCATTCGAGGCACACAATTTCCATCTTCTGCGTCATGGCCTTCTTTCACGGGAGGTTCTCCGAATTTGGTATTGACCTGATTTGGAAAAGACAATAGAAGAGTACGGCTAAACTCCACATGGAATGCCTTCTGGGAAAGGTTTTTCTGTTGCCTAGTCATCTTCTGGTTTCCCAAATCATGCTCGTACTTCCTCAAGAAGCATTGCAACTTCCATCCATTTACAAGAGACAAGAGCGCTGCTGAGGCAAGATACAAATAAAGGCCAGTACCACTTCTTTGACCGAACGTTGACCCGATAATTTTGTATACCATTATCATGGAGGTCCACCCATTCCCAAATTGTAATTTTGTATTAGCGCCGGGCAATCGATTTATTTGCATGCTTTCTCCAAATTGTTGCCTTTTTTGTCTTTCTTCGGTATCTGCCAACGCTGCACTTAACATACTGACTCTATTCGATCATAGTTCATGGTCACTTACTACACGGCTGTCCTACCAACAGCATACGAGGATTTGGTTTTCTACGTCTACCACCGCTTCAAATTTACCTACAATTATAAGAGCGATGAGATTTACACTTTAGCTAGGTAAATGAATGCTATGCGCAAGGGAAATATAAAAGAAAATGATACCTTTAGGCAATTGCTTTCCTGTCTTCAACTTGCCTGAAGCTTCAAGGTGAAGAAGCTACATGTGCCAGTAGCGCGCATTCTCTTATCCTTCAGGATACACATGAAATGGTGAGATGTGAAGAAATTGTCCATAAATAGCTCATGGCGTGTGGGGAACTCTATATATTCTATCGTAAAAGTAGGACGGATAATCTCTAATCTAATTCAGGGTCATATGTATCAGATGCTCCGGAATACGGCATTGCTTGGAACAGGTAGCCTTAGACCACTTTTGTTTATAGTGAGACTTCTTTTTGTACTTTAGTTTTGATGTTTTGGCTGGTGGTGCATTTGAAATAGATATTCGAAAGGTATTACGACTCACACAGGACGATGTCGAAGACTGACTCCAGTGAAGGTCATTAGCAAATTCATCTGGTTCATGCTCGTCAAGGCATGACTCATCAATTTTCTTAATTTCGATGTTGCGCTCGATTACAAATGTGCCGGCAATATCTCGAAAGTTATCCACCTCCGCATCTTTGTTATATGTCATCAAATTATCGTCAATATGCTCTTCGTTCATCTGTTTATCAACGTTCTCTGGAGGAATCACAACAATAGCGCGTTATTACCAACATTATTGTCATCACTTTCACTTACGCTAAAAGAGCGCTCCAATTCTGCCATCATTTCTTCGTGATTCAACGATTTCGTTTTATAACGAAGAATTGGGTAGGTATAGGAGAAGTAGGTATTTTCGACATGATAAAAAATATACGAAAACCGCAGACAAACTATTGATTTCAATAAAAACCACTCATTAAAACACTACAAAACCGTATTATTTGAAGGCAAGCTAACCAAAAACGTGTGTAAACACTGTCACAGCTAACCTCCAAAGGTTGCGCGCAGGCATCACCTGATTTTAGTGCCATCTAGCTATCATCTTATGCATATAATACTATGTTGAAACAGTGTTTCCGACCATTTAATCTTTTGATAACAATATGTGATTCACACACGTTTGATTTTTTTCCGATTAAATTTTTTTTCTTTTTTTCAAAATGGGTCTATTTTTAGGGCTTTAGTAAAAAAATAATTAAAAATAGGATAATCAATAAAATTTATCAAATTATGTTAATTATTGAAAGCTAACATACCAATCTGTAAATGCTGTATAACAACTTGGTGGGATTTGGCTTTATTCATAGTGAAAAAAATCATACTTTTCATCAATTTTTTTGATGCCTATAGACATCGTCATGGAGGTAATGGGTTAATAAAACTTTAAGGACGTGGATTTTATAAAGGATTTTAATGATGACCTTCCTCGAAGACTCTTAGTAAATTAATAACGGATAACGAACATAATACTGTGATAGTTTTGTTGGTGCCTCGGGTAACAAACATAAACCACAAAACCCAGGGTTCATGAGAACAAGCTTTAAAAGTACTTTTCATTTTATTTTTAGGAACAACAATTATGGGAAAAGAAAACACACAATTTATGGGAGAAGAAAAATAATTTTGGAAAGAATCTCAGTATCTTTTTACACACATTTTCGTAGTCTTAGTTTTTCTTTTGCAAAAGACCACCGTCTAGAACCGAAACATTGCTTGAAATGGCTTTTTGGTGTTTAGTGACCAGATCTGATAACCGGATACCTCCCAACCTTACTATTTTCATCCATCTACTATCCGTCTCCACTTCAGGCATCATAAAAACAAAATTTCACCACAAAAAAATATTGACAATTCGGATGATCTTTCAAAAATTTGAAATGTTTTTTTATCAATTATTATAAAATCTGTTCTTTGTTAAATATTATACAGGGTATTAAGGGACGTACTTGACTTACTTTATCCAGTGATTCCTGACATTATTTGGAGTAAAAAATGTAAATGAAATTTTGGTCTCCGGTGAAAACATAAAAAAATGGCAATTGTTGAACAGCTGGAGGCGGGGTAAAGGGTTCGTCGGACACCCGGCTGAGTGACCAGTGATTTTTTTTTTGTTTTTTTGAAGAAAAAATTTTTGAAAAAAAAACCGGAGACCAAAATTTCATTTACATTTTTTACTCCAAATAATTTCAGGAATCACTGGTTAAAGTAAGTCAAATACGTCCCTTGACACCCTGTATACATAAAAAAGTAGTAATAAATATTTCAAGCAGTAATTGACTTTATTTATTTATTTAAAATTTACGGCACAAAGTGCCATTTACAAACATGGTATTATTATTATATTTAAACAGTCATAGTACAGTGAAGAAAGATAGTTTTTTTTTTTTAATTTCTTATAATAAGAGAAGAAGAGAAAAAATTTCTAACAACTAATGAAAACTTCAAAAGGATACAGTGAAATAAAAGAATAACTTGTTATGAAGTAACCTCGTTACAATACGTAAGGCTGAAATGTTTGATAATTAGAGCCTTGTATTTTAATAAGGAAATATGAAAAATATCAGCAACATTGGCAAAAAAAATTACCAATGGTGAGTATTCTATTTATAACAGAATTATATCCAGCGACAGACGTATAATTGTCACAATAATACATACTAGGGAACCTTGATCTAATGGTAGGTACATGAAAGTGAATCAACTTTAATATATCAGGGCTATCCAACTGATGATTTACAATTTTGTATAAAAATATGAGATCAAAAATTTTTCTTCTGTCACGTTCTTCGACAATTTCAATGAGTGTAATAAAAAGTCATAATTTATTGATTCTAAAGGGATTCCAAGTCGAAAATTAATACACCTCAAAAACTTGCGTTGAACTTTTTCAATGATATTAATGTGATTATTAAAGACAGGTGACCAAATTGTAGAGTTATATTCTAGAATACTTCTAACGAGAGATGTGAACAGAATTTTTAATGTTTGAATATTTTTAAAATCTTTGGAAATCCTTAAAATAAAACCTAACATTTTCATAGCCCTGTTGGCTATAGAAGTTACATGAGATACAAAACAGAGTTTTTGGTCAAAAATGATGCCTAGGTCAAGTATTTCGACTACAGAGATTAAGTCTACATTACAGAGTGCATAATTATATATTATTGGGCGTTTAATTTTGTAGAACCTCATAACTTGGCATTTGTTAATATTTAACTGAAGTTTATTACCTGAACACCAATTGAAAAAACTATTGAGAAAAAAAAACTATTTAATTGTTTACGAGCGAAATAAATTTTGGCTGCTTTTCCACGGAAAAAAGTGACATTGCGTAAAAAGTGACGCTGATCGTTAAACAAATTCATCGCTCGCCTTACTCATTTGGTGGATTCTACGAATTTCTCTACGTTTTCCACATTTAAATAGTTAAATTGTTAGTATATTTGAAGTAAGACTCTGGTCGTCTATCAAGTTGAAATTATTATGTTCCTGTCTTGCGAAGTTCTCGCAAACAAAGTAACTTACAATTCGAGGTCCCATGGTAGTTTATTACTGTTAATTATTATTAGTCAAGGTGAAGGTAAAACGAACCTTCGTTTACCGGAATCATCTCGACGTTTTGTCATATTGTCAAGATGGCTTAGGCAGGAACCTTGTTAGAACGGTATTATTCCTGATAGTATTATGTACAGTACACTAAAGGTGAATGCATGAGATCGTTCCGAATAATAATATACGACTAACTAACTAACCATCACGCCGTTTCCCCGCAGGGGTAGGCAGAGAGGACGGACCGCCAAACAACTAGGTCTTGGCACACACTCTTTGCCTCACTCACATTCATACATCGTCTCATACATACTCTTCTATTATTCTGACTTTTGACATGGCCCGTCTCAAGTATCTGATTCACTTGATCGTGCCATGTCTTCCTCGGGCGTCCCCGACTTCTTCTAACATTCACATTTGCATCATATAATCTTTTTACACTACTTTCTTCGTTCATTCACTCTACGTGCCCAAACCATCTGAGGGTCCCTTTCTTAATTTTGCTCATTATACTTACATCAGCCTTACATTCTTTGCGGATATCCACATTTCTAACACGATCATACATGGTTTTACCACACATACGTCTCAGGGATCTCATTGCAACAGCATTCAGTTTACTTTCATCCTTCCTCTGCCAGTTCCATGCCTCACTGCCATACATCAGGGTAGGTACCAGGACTCCATTGTGGACTGCTAGCTTCGCTTTTTTTGACAGTTTTTTATTAGCGCCAACGGCGTTCAGTCCTCCATTAATGGAGTTACCGGCATTTACCCTTCTTTCAATATCTCTATCAGCCTTCCCATCTCTCGTAAACAGATTATTAAATTCGACTTTACTAAAAACCTGTTTTTCACACCACTGATAAACAACCATATACCATACATTAATAGTTGTGAAAAATTTTAAAAACATGATATTGCGCATGGTTATTTAAATAGTTTGGATTGGTCGATAGAAATCGACACTAGATAAGTGCAGCCTCTACAACAAACATTACGTTCCTGTCATAGAATAAAGAATAACACAAAAAGTCTCTCTAGGGCGTGTCTCGTGATCCAATTGTAGCCAACATGCATATATTTCCAAACAAAACTGTATTTCGCCACGATTACGAACTTTAAATGGGATAACGATATACGATTTCAAGCAAGTATAGGCAGACCACGTATTAAATTGTTTATAACTTTTTGATGTCCTAAGTCAGTGGCACATTTGTTTCCATTCAAATTTGTATTGAAGGCAATTCTAGTGTTATATTGTTTGTTCCGTGGTTCTTATGTATAAAATTATATATTGTGAACAATAAGTAAAAAAAAAATTCAACAAAATTATTTATTTTCATAGAATTAAAATGACGCCTTTTTTACATTAGCTCCACACAGGAGGCACCGAGGAAAACAATTTATCTAGGGGCCTATGACATCTTTGAGAATTCTATGGCGACGGTTTTTTAAGGGAAAGGAAGGAGAAGAAGATATAGGAAGGAAAAAGGTATGAGGGGTGGGTAGGAATCTGGTGGTCAGTGTGGCCAGAAGAGACGGACGTATGAATCTACTCCTCACACTGCGGTGCAAGGCAAAGGGTCGGGAGAATCCGGCTGGAGGTCAAAAGGCCTCCCTCAATCAGTCTCCTCCGATCCAGTTCACCACGCAGTGGTTGGGCAAACGTATCCGCCACCAAGACCTAGACAAACCTCATCCCATGAACCCGGGCACCCCTGCTAAATCACCACACGTAGCGAACCACTTGGGGTGACCTGTAGCAGGGGTGTAGTTGTCCAATAATACCCATACCCACCTCCCAAAAAGTGAATTTGCGATTATTTAAGAAATAAATATACAGTTTATTCACGCTATTCGGTATAATTTTGATAGCTTTGTCGAAATTTAAAACATTGTTTTGGTTGTATTCATGCTTTTATTTTGCTTACGATGCAATTTTTTTTAATTAATACTTTCAGATTCACAAATCCTACAATTATAATTTCCCGTGATTTTTCACAGATCTGCGCTAGTAACATAAAAACTTAATAATGCTATACGCTCTCATTGAGAGAACCTGTCTATACCCATCTCATCAATACTGATTTATATTTATCACAAGAGGAAATGTGCCCTAATTTCGTTTATGACACATTACCGTGCTTGAATTACTTCTATTAATTATTAATTATAATAATAATTACTACCAATAATAGCACTAACAATTAATCACTTTAATTCAATTAGTCTGAAAGATTATTATTGCGTTACGTGAAAACTAAAGGCTGAATCAAATGAAATTGTTTCGTGATAACTTGGAATTATTATTATTTTATTTCATTTATGCATTCAATTCATAAGAACAGTTTATTTATTAACAAGTTCTATGGTGTAATTATTATTAGGCGTTCAGCTTAAATAAATAACCATTAATATTTTCCGACATCTTGCTTGGAAATCAACGAGGGGATATGTAGTAAAAATGAAAGTAATTAGTTTATCATTACAAGTACCTTTATAGAAATAGTATAATTATATCGTATATAAGTGGGCTAACCACAGTTTCATAATGCCTTCAGAAGGTGAAATAGCCATCATGCACGATGATAATTACACAGCGAAACTTGTTTATAAATAAACTGGTTTTTAAAATTGCACAAAAATAAGATTTAAACTTGAAATTAAACTTGAAAACAATAAATGAAATTTTTAATGTTTGTTCTTTTGGGTGAAATATCAAATAGAGAACTCCAGTACATTTTTTTTATTCTTTTTAATAAATAATGACCTTCTAACTTAAATAACTGCATATTTATTTTTATTTTTAAAGTTAGTTTTAATAGTTAAAATAATTGTTAAAGTTTTAATTTTTCAAGACCCCTCCGAAAACCACCGATGTATGGTGAATCGTGTGTCGTCATCACTCCTGAAAAATTAGTATAGGATTGGGCAATCAGCTGATCTACTGCCGCCATTTTGAATTCCGTTCTTCGAAGTATTCTCCCTAGAAATAGCATTACTATTTTTTTTTGTACAAACATTTTCAATAATAGAGATAAACTAATAAGAGATGCCTTTATTTTTTGAAACATTATTTAGGCCTAAATAATGTTTCAATAAACACAACAACTAAATATCTATAAACAGTATAAAATAACGAATAACATGAAATGTTGTTAGTACTGATGGCTTATGTCATACCTACATAATCAAAGTTTCAATACAATGACTGGTGACGCGTGACGTCAGCACTAACCATTTCAGTAATACCAACTTTACAGTGTGTTTTTACGAGAGGTTTAAAAATGCACTTTTTAATATTTTTTTAAGAACTCTACGTTTAATATTATGAAATAAAACTTATATATTCAGAATCAGCGTTCATTGGTCTGTATGAACATATTTTTTTAAAGCCATAAAATTTTTCACTGGAGTTCCTTATTGTAATTTTTAACCGCTGAAGACAATACTAGCGACTAGTAATCGAAATTTGCAATGGAAAAATCAGAAAAAATACGGTTGCATCAAGGAATTAAACCCAGGACGCCAGGAATTGAAGCCTTGCCGGGAGCTGCTCTACCACTGAGCTAATGGGACACTAGCCCCTTCAGTCATATTACTGTAGCATACTTCAACTAAGAACTTACAACTTTTCCTTTGTTATATCAAGATATTGGAATATAAGTAGATGTGCTATCTGCTGTATTTACTATGTGGATCTGCGCTTCCGGGTGTCTCCGATATTGTTTACCAATTAACGAATAAACTAAAAGAACAAACAATTAACGAATAAACCAAACGAACGTTAAACTAAATGAACGAATTCTTTCCTTATTCAAAATTTATTGTTTATTAATATTAATGCACATTTTCAAAAAATTAACGAAATGAACAAATTCTTTTTGTATGAAAACTACGCAAATAAGCGCGTAGTCCGGCGACAGTTGCGCGGACACCATAGCATATCTCATCTGTATTAGAATATCTTTGGTTATATCGTATCGAATATTTTTATTTTTAACATAATAAGTAAAACTTGTAATATAGTATAAATTGTAACATTTTATTTAAATGGAGACAATATTAGCGAGATTTAATCGAAAATCTGAAAACAGTAAAATCAGAAAAATATAATAATAATAACGTAGTATTTATATAGCGCAGTTTTGTGATATTTCACTTCAAGTGCGCTTAATTATAATAAACTTAAAATTAATCCTATAGTGTTCCTTACGAGTCCTTACAAAATACAAAATTGATTAAATAATGTGAAACAAAGAATTTACAGTATATACCAAGCAATTCCTAAAGAACAATGTTAACAACAAGAATTCTTAAATCTAAATTATTATAAAGAATAGGAGGCAGTTTACCTTTAGAAATAATAATAACAGAGTTTTTTTTATTTTTATTATTTTATTTTTTTTATTTTTTATTTACATTTAAACCCGCTAAACTACTTATGTAGTTTGTCAGCAGGTACATAATGACAACATTGGTACATTTTCAAACATTGTGTACCTACATATAATTTTATAATTTTGATGCTAAATATCAATTAAATAGATTATTTAAATTACGGAAATAGTATATACATGTAAGTAGCACTAGAAGCCTTAAATAATAAAAAAAGTACAAATGGATTTAGTATGATATGATATAATAAAAATTAGTATGTTATTATATAATAAAAAAGTACAAATGGATTTAGTATGAACAAATGAAATATAATCACAAGTAAATTAAAAGTTTCATATACAGTAGGTATTACAAAAATTGTAATGAATTTACCAATTCCTTCAATGTGAGTTTCAATAAAGAATACAAGGACTTCGGTAGGGCATCAATATAAATCATCCCTATCTAATAGCCATTTCCTTAGTTTATATTTGACTTTACCATTAAAAACGTTATTATTTTTGATTGTCATTGGTAGTTTATTGAATATTTTGGGTACAATATAGTTTAGGGTCCTTTCACCGTATTTATTGGTACATTTCGGAACCACCAATCCGTCATTTTGAGTGAATCTTATATTATGTTTATGGTAAACTCTTTCCCTGTAGAAGGAATCGGACAATATTACATGTTGACTTACAATATTATAAAACAATAATACTCTGACGGGTAAAACATTTAGAGACTTGTATATTAATTTAGTGTCACTTCTGTGTTCATTAGTGTACTTAGGGATTAATAATTTTGTCAGGGAGTTTTGCAATGTTTGGATATAATTTATATTAGTTTTACAAGAATGGCCCCAAGAAGTAAGTCCATAACGGATAGTTGATACAGCCAGAGATACGTATATTAATTTTAAAGTACTTAAAGGCACAAAATATCTTATTTAATAAATCCTACCTACAATAGACCGCAGACGTTTACAAACATTAGTAATGTGTATGTCCCATTTCATGTAGCAGTCAATAGTAACACCCAAATATACATAATTTTTGACATAATCAATGGTTTCACATGAACAGGGCTGTGCAACATTTTTATGTAAGCAGTCAAATGTATGTGTGTATAACGAAGGAATTACACTGCACATAGTAACAGTGTGAAACAAAGAATATACAGTATAATATACAAAGCAATTCCTAAAGAACAATGTTAACAACAAGAATTCTTAAATCTAAATTTTAATAAAGAATAGGAGGCAGTTTATCTTTAGAAATAATAATAACAGAGTGCACAGAGTAGCAGTGTGAAACAAACAATATACAGTTTATACAAAGCAATAATATTATCAAAAGAATCATTAAAAAATTATAATAAAGAAAAATAATAACAGAGTGCACATAAAACTATAGTAAGGAGGTAATCGAAACCAAACAATTACCAGAAACTTGAGGAACATGGCTTATTATAGTAGATTGAAAAGGAGTTAAAATTCATGAAAGGTATGATTTTTTAAATAAGTTTGTTTTTAAAGCTCTTTTCAATTCAGCCGGTCAGATACGGTCACATCTAGGACTTAAACCCAGGATCCACGCTTTGCCGGGGCGGAACTCTACCAACTGAGTTAATATTTTTATTAAAAAATATAAATTTATAAATATATTAATCCCAGACTCGTAAAAAAATCAATAGATGTCGCACATTAAATGAAAAATGGATAAATTTATCAAAGACCTATCTAGATAACATTTTGTTCGAGAAGATTCTTACAACCATACATAAAGAAAGCCGCCAATAGATATATGCGTTAAGAAAATGAAAATGATGTTGGTAGTTCTTAGTCGAGGTGAGTCGATGATACAGTTAAATGCGATTCAAAGGGGTAGGGTCCCTAGCTCAGCGGTAGCGCCACGGTAAAGGTAAAATGCCGGGTTCAATTCCAAGAAGCCACGGTATCTTTTTCATTTTTTTTACATTAACTCCCCACAGGAGGCCCTGAAGAAAATTATTTCAATCAGGACCTATGTCATCTGGAATGCTGTGTAAAGGGTATTTTTGAGGAGAGGAAGGAATGAACATTGGTCTTGAAGAGACCCATGTTGTAGGAAGGAGGAAACACAGAGGCCAGCAAATCATTCCACAGCCGAGCTGTTGAACACAAGAACGAGTCGAAGAAACGACCTGTTCTCGTGTGACAAATGTCAACTGTGTACAAATATTGGGCACGCGTTTGGCGTGTTTCCCGACTATGCACCGGTGCCGAAGGGATCAATGATAATGATAAGGGATCATTGTAATACCGGTAGAACAAGGATAGCATTCCCACCCGACGCCTGTGCTCTAAAGATTGCAATCCGTCTGTTAAGATGGGAGAATCTATCAAATGGACCGCCCGTTTCTGCACAGAGTCGAGGGTATTTTTCAGGTATTTTGGAGCTCCAGACCAGAGGTGGCTGCCAAATTCAACCGTGGGGCGCACTTGTGATTTGTACAGGGTTAGCAGTTGCGTACTATTAAAGTATATGCGGGCCCTGTACAGTACGCCCAGTTTTTGGGAGGCAAACTTTACTCTGGATTCGATTTTTCTGATTTTAATGTTTAAAAGTTTCGATTAAGAGTCACTAATATTGTATTCAGTGATTAAATAAATGCATTTAATCAGTTGGCACACTGCTACTTGATAAAGCAATTGGAAGATTTTCATTTGCGGAATTTTATGTATATCTCTGTGTCTGGACAAATGTCATATTACGGGTGTTGGGAGGTCTAAAAAAATTAACAGATCCAAATCGTAGGAGAGTAGAAAACCAAAGGCTAATTAAACAATTCTAACAGACTGCTGTACATTGAAAGCAAAAAAATAATATTTGTTCTTCAGAGTATCTTCCACTGAAATAACGTTGGAATAAAATCTGATATAAATTGAAATAAAACTTTTTTTTTACTTGAAATCCACACAGGAGGCCCTGAGGAACATATTTTTCTTCAGGGCCTATGTCATCTTTGAGGATGCTGTGTGGAGGGTTTTTTTTAAGGAAGGGAAGGAGAGGAGAGTTCTGGGAAGGAAAAGGGTTTAAGGGGTGAGCAGGAATCTGGGGTTCATTGTTTCCTGGTCATCCGCTTCCAAGACCTAGACAAACCTCACCGCATGAACCCGGGCACCCCTGCTAAATCACCAAACGTAGCGAACCATATGGGGTGACCTATGGCAATGTTGAAATTGAACTTTGTAATCACGAAATTTAAATTTAAACCCTTTTAATTTCTTGGTCATAAACATAGAACTTGTTTTATTTCATTAACATGTTAAAATATATGTAAAGTGACTACTTACTAACAAAAAAAATAAGAGTATTAATTGGTTTTTAAGTCTTCTACTGAAAATAATCAATTTCCTTGAAAAAAATCGAAGTTTTATATTTAACCATTTATGAAAATGGTTGAATTGCTTTCATATTTTCGGATTTAAAATCTAATATATAAATTTCTCGTGTCACGGTGTTTGTTACCATACTCCTCCGAAACGGCTTGACCGATTTTGATGAAATTTTGTGTGCTTTTCTGGTAGGTCTGAGAATCGACCAACATCTATTTTTCATACCCCTAAAAGTAAAGGGTGTTCCACTCCGAAGAAAATTATTTTCCCCATACATTTTGTATGGAACGAATTCTCCTATTTTGAAAGAACTGCAGCAATATTGTAAGGGGTATAATATTGAACTGTGAACCGGGGGAGGGGGGAGGGGGGAAAGGAACTCAGGAAGGGGGGTTAGCGGGACGGGGGAAGGGGAGAAGTGGAGTGGGGAGAGGGAGAGGGAACGCGAGAGGGGAAAGGATACGCAAGGAGAAACAATTTAGATCAAGGTATGGTATACGTAGGGAGTAACAATTCAGCTAATAAGTTGACAACAGTTTTTGATTCTGAGGCGGTACGAAGTTCGCCGGATCAGCTAGTATTTGTATATAATTATTTGAAATTATTCAACTTAATAAATATAACCTTGATAAATATCTAAATTTGTGGTGAAATTGTACTACTCTTATATTATTTCTCATTTTGATTTTTAAATTTTAAAATGTTTTCTTTTCACCTTTTATTAGTATCTTCCATTACTCTGAAAAAAATTACATTTCAAAAATATCCAGCATATCAAAGATTAACTCTGAATGTGGAGGACAATATACAATTGATGCAAATAAATGAAAATTTCAGCAGAAAAAACCCAACAAAAAACTGAAATCCTTAATAATTCTAACTCTTGTGGGTGTCATAAAAAGTGCGTGTGGTAGGGTGTTCGTCACCAATTAACAAAGTTTAATTACATTTTATTCTGAGATTATTTACATGCCAAGAAAGCTATTGTATTGTTCAAAGAATGCCTTAATTATCCGGGAGACACAGCGGGGAGGTAAACTCCTCGGGAATTATCAGCGGCGTGTGAAACAGATACGGGGTTACGCAATTCACACGTGTTGTAATCAAGGGGAGGTATTGTGCGGGTTGTTTGGAGGCTTTATTTATTGTTGCCAGAAGGGGTGGGAGGCTCGGTGGGTTGCTTCGGCTGCTTTGGGAGAAAGGATTCTGATTTATCGCTTTGTATGATGTGAATGAGAAGATATAAGCGAAATAGGATGCACCAGATTGGCAATTCGGTTTGAAAAAATGCTACTAAAATCCTTTTTTTAATTGGATGATAATATCCACAATAGGCTTGCATTCAATAAAAGGTCGAATAATAGAATCGAATAATATAGACCTAAAACTGAGAATACTCCTCATCAAGACCTATGTATGGAGTATCTTGATGTACGGCTGCGAAACATGGTGCCTATCTCCGAAAGAGATAAACGGAGACTAGAGGCTTTTGAGATGTGGACCTATAGAAGACTATTAGGAATTTCCTAGAGAGACCACATTACAAATGAGGAGGTTCTCCAAAGAATCGAAGGAGGAAGGCACCTGCTCAGGACCTTGTCCGAAAGACGTGCAAGATGGATCGGCCATGTAATACGACAAGGAGGCCTCTTGAATGCCATAATGGAGGGTATGACCGAGAAGACAAACTCTGGGGTCGCCCACGCCGAGAGTATCTGGAGGACCTGCTGCTGGACGTGCGCTGCTCATCATTTGGAGATTTCAAAAGAGCCGCACAAGACAGGGAAGAATGGAAGAGAAGAATAGAGGGAATTGCAGCAAATTAATCCCAGGATTGAAACCAGAGAGAGAGAGAGGCTTTCAACTATCTGCCTAAGGTTACAAGATAACCTAAGATACTTTGAACACGTTTCTTGCCAAACTGAGGACTCTAACTTGGAGAAACTAATAGTTACAGGCAAAGTAGAAGGCAGAAGAAGCAGAGGAAGGTGACCGATGCGCTGGAGTGACCAAGTATCACTGGCGTCGAAGTCCGCAGTTCTCCGTGCAGCGTAGAACCTCGAGGAATGGAGGAGCCCTGTCCACGGTGGAATTGGAATAGGAACCACGATCCTCTGCAATGAAGATTTGAGAAGAAGTACGATCGTATATTCACAGTCCTCCTCACTAGGGCTTCCTGTTCAGAGGCCAGGTCCAGTACGGGTTGTTGTGATTCTGTTGATTCGAAAATAGTACGATTTTCTCATCTTAATGTTTGTAAAACTCATCTTAACAATAAATTGTAGACCGCATCTTCACGTTTGGTGATTTACACATCTTCGTGTTTGTTAAATTTTATTATTGCTATATTTGATTGTTTTTTGTTTTTGTTTTGGTCTTACTTCATAATTTTAGGCGATACTTATAGATTCTTCGAATAAAGAATATCCAAAATCATTATGATGTGTTTGAAAATTAGTCTAACAAAGGAAAAGTTTAATCGTATAATAATATATCAATTTCTTTTCTCGGATTTGATCAAACCATTAATTGATATGTGTAACGGACGTATCAGCGTCGCCACAAGACTATAAAAAAGTACCGGGTTTTTAGTGCACGAACAGGATGGTGGTGATGGAACAAATAATAAAACTGACCTCCCGTGCACCCAGTGCCTGATGCGTGAAGGACACTGGATGTGCTTAATCCTCTGCCTGCTCCTGGCGCCTGGCGGTTGCCAAAGTAGGGCCGGCTCTTCTGGAGGAGTGTTGGCACCAGGACTGAAGACAGGCAGAGGTCGGCGGGGGAGGCAGCTGAGTGATAATAAACTTCCCAGTAGGAATAATAACACGAGTTGACTGTAGAGAAGAACTAACTTTATTTGGAAAATACGCGCCCTTTTATACCCTAATCTGGGCAAAAAAGTGATCACATGGTACATTTATGGGGTGGAGGGTTGGACCTCGCCCGTAAGTATAAATACGCCGACTTTCTTGTCGCACTTCATTTTGCTTGTTTCGCTCAAGAAAGTGGTCGATTAAAATCATTATTTAATAATAATTCTACAGGTTATAACATAGTTTTTATAAAGTATTTCTTAATTCTAACATGTATGTACGGGTATTCTTTACCCGTAGATTTTTAGTTTAATGAATTTAGGAACAATTTTGGAAATGTTTACCATTTGTTGGTAGGTATTTGAGTTTAATTTAAGTTTGCAAAGTGATGTGAAGAAGTTAGTATTTTCCCCAGGTTCCTCGTAAGACTGGCTACCGAAACCGGTTTGTCTCGTCGTCTTACGAGGTTCCTGGATTTTTAAAATGGAAAAAGACTGTTTTTTGATCGGAAATTTTCTAAGTACAAAATTTGTGCGCAAAGGCATATAGCGTTGGCAGTTTAAGAGTTACAAGGTTGATTTATGGCTCTATGGATGCCCCGTAGGACTCTGCACTGAAACGTCTTAGTTTCAGCGTCCTACGGTGTGTTTAAACGAAGTTATATTACAAAACGATGTTTTGCAAAGGCAGTTTGCTTGGCGGAGCTGCCTGGCTTCCTGCCGGGCCATAACCGCAGAACGGCAAGGGAGGGCAGGTAGTCCGCTTGGCGGAGCTGCCTGGCTTCCTGCCGTGCCATAACAGTGGAACGGCAAGGGAGGGAAGGCAAATGGCCCTTCTCAGGGCTTCAGCCTAAGGCTGGAAATTAAGGCCCTCAAAGGGGTCTTAATTAAAAATAAAAGGAGGCTAGTCAGCCTGGTTGCCTTGGAGGCGTAAATAAGCATAATTAAGCATATTAATTATTAAATTATTAAAATTATAGGATTCTAGAATGTCTCCCGGTGCAAACTTGGCACACAAGCTTTATTTGGTTGCACCGGGGCATTGTACATAAGCAAACATACAAAATTAAAAATTAAGAAATGAGGGAGAGCAACACGTCGGTTACAATATGTCTTATAAAGTGTATAGTGGATGTGTCTTTTGTGTCCAAATTATGGCCAATTTTGCCTACTTTGGGTGAAATTTAAAACTTTTTCAAATACCAAAAATCATTTTCCATCAGTTTTCTTTTAGATCAGTGAGTGTAATATCATACTGTAGAGATTTTTGTTTCGGAAAAGATTTTTCGATTTTACTTTCTTGTCAATACTTCGTGTATTGCGCTATTTATTACGAGCGCAATGCGCTATTTATTACGAGTATTGTTGACAACAATTATATAATTATGTCACGTTATATTTTTCATGATAGGTTTAAATAATAATGTTCGAAGTGCTCATCTTTCGTTCTTCATACCAATGGAAGGAGGTTATCTAAATGAAAAGTTCCCGTAAGTAAAATGAAAGGAAATGTGCCGCGTTTTTGTCCGCTCCCTTTATTAATTTATCAAGGCACAACAATGCCGAGAATTGACAAAGCAACATCGTCATTATTTTTATTCTCTGCATTAATTTTATTCTTATCACATAAAATGTCCTTTCCTTGAAAGCCTTATTAAAGTCACTGTCGGAATCACAGCATCAAATATCTTGGAATTGAAATTGATGATAATCTCCGATGGAACTCACAAATTGATGTAATAACAAAAAAAACTAACCAGGTACATATACTTCTTTAGAAACATTCGTAATATCCTCAACATAAACGATATTAAAAAAGTATACTATGCTTTGTGTCAGTCACAAATAGAGTACAGTATAACTGGATGGGGGTCTGCCTTGAGCACTCACACAGAGCGACTCAATATAGCCCAAAAAGGAGTACTAAAGACAATACTGAAAGTTCCGCTTAGAACTCCGACGGAAGAAATATTTTTTCAAGTCTTCAATGTACAGAAACTTTATTCAAAAAATATTTTATTTAAACTGAAAAAAAAACATATAAATACTCAACCAGGGCAGTAAGCAATAACATTGTGGTTACTCCCAGTTTGAACACATCTTTTGGACAGAGAAATAATAAATTCCATGCTATGAAATTATACAATGCTCTACCAGATCAAATCAAAAATATAAAGGAATATATTTAAAACAAAAGTAAAAACGTAGCTGAGAGATCAAAGTGATAATAAAATTACAAACATCATGAAGACGATATAAAGACAATCCATAACCAAATACAAATATTTTAAAAAACTACAGGCCACCTCAGAACAGGAAATCCTAGTGAGGAGGTCTGTGAAAAAAAAAGAATCTATACTTATACTATACATTATACATACATGTACAAACCTTGCTATTGAAACTAATAATAAATAATAAATAAATAAATAAAATTCAGAAGTTTCAGAGATTTTTTTCGCTTTATAAACATTGTTTCCTTTATAAATGACGTAATTATGTAAACATATAAGGGTCCAATATAGTCTATGATATACTGCAGTGATTGCATTCTATAGTACAATACAAAAACATTAAAATTGTATGTATGACTTTAACCAGTAATTCCTAATTTATTGTTTTCAAGTTTAATTTGTTGAATTCCATTTTAATTTTCCGTCTTTATTTTATATTAAGTATATTCTGTAATATTATTATTCAATTTATAAAAGACAATTTATACTGTTAGAATATGGTAGAGTAAATCCAATCATAAGCTAACCTGGTAAGGTAGCTATCAACTTTGTTTCGTTGGCAATACTGTTTAATCTCTCTTGTCTATTACTAAGCTAAATATGTGGGTGTACGTTTTCAATGGTGAATAATGTTAATGATATTACTTCATAAAACTGGAACCTTTCATTGAAATAATCACTTATACATACATAAGTTCTGTCGTGTAATTATTATTACACGTGACAGCTGTTTCGCCTTCTGAAGGTATGATTATATTAAATATTTACAAGAAAAACTTTTTTTAAGTAATTAATATTTAATAATAATATTTTTCCTCTAACACAGCAAACTTATTTTGTGGCACCATTTTGATTTAAATTAATAAATTACTTCGTTTTTACCACTTTTATTATTTACAAAACCAACATGTTTCGTGAGCAATGCTCACTTCTTCAGGGTTTTTTATTGATACTAATTATAAATAATAGACGTACCTAGACAATGGTGTCAATTGAAAAAGAATGGACATAGACAATGGTATCAATGAAAATATGAGAGTGGGTAGAGGAGAGAGGGGCAATGGGAGACAATTTACAAAGGGAACAGGTTTAATATTGGGTCATTTAAGAACAATTTTTGGTTATTAATAATATTCAAATTCGCCTTTCGGATTTCTAAAATTTCTAGTTTATCCAACTGAATGCCATTGACATTACAATGCATTAATTCTATTCCACTATTGAAGTCAAAGGTGTGACTGGTTTCCATCAAATGGTTGGCAAACTCCGAGAAACTGTAATTGTTTAAAGCTTTGATATGTTCTTTAATCCTTATTTCGAAGTTTCTCGAAGTTTTACCTATGTAGAAGAAACCACAATCGTTACACTTCA
The DNA here is from genome assembly GCA_917880885.1 of Limnephilus marmoratus. Classification (NCBI taxonomy): domain Eukaryota; kingdom Metazoa; phylum Arthropoda; class Insecta; order Trichoptera; family Limnephilidae; genus Limnephilus; species Limnephilus marmoratus. Next base: position 45,430,932 of record OU862922.1, read on the forward strand.
ATTTATAGATTCCAGATTTTTTCATTTTTGAATCTCTATCTTAATTATTTACAATGTAATTTTTGAGTTTGTTATTTGCATAAAATACAGGAAGAATTTCATTTGGTACATTTTTTGTCAAGGAATTATAAATTTTATTATTAAAATACATAATTTTCCTCCATTTTTTCTCTTCCTGATCCTTTTGTACAGGATAGATATATGATTTAAGGAAGTTTTAAGATTTTACTGTAGAGATTGGGCAAAATTCGAATATAAATTTTTTGGATTTAAATATTTCAATAATAAATTAATTAAAAAATTTATTCAAAAACTTTATTTTAGTTTACATTATTGTACATACATTTATACACAATACAAACTGTCACTGACGGCGTTTGGGTGAGGGCACCAGTATGGGCGCGATCATTATAATATATCCATATTTTAATTGCTTTGCTTATTTGCAGTAAGACCATGACATTTTTATATCGATAACATTTTGTTTTGTTTTAGAAAAAAAAAATCACGTGTCACCACCGACAAGAACCTTATGCCAGCATACTTGTACCACGTTATTTGTATCGTGCTTTTCATTCCAATATCTGTCAACTATTGTTTTTCTTACATCGAAAAATTATTGCACGCTTAAATTGACTAAGCACTTATGACAAAATACACAGATGATCTCTTTTAATAATTGATGATAAGCGACGTCCAGCTGTCATCATGGGATATCCAGATGTTTTTTTCACATACCTATCTGATATCTGTCAGACGAAAATGGAGTACATGAAGAAGAGGTATTCGATTGTCCCTACGACTCCCGAAGGTCCTAGAGCCACCCCCTTTAGACCACCCTGACCTCCCTCTTTTGACCCATTGGCGAGGAAATGAACCCCTTTCAGATTCTGACAGTAAAAACATTGTTTTGATCAATTAGCATAGAAATTTTCTTCTTAATTAAAATCATTTTTAATGTAAAAATGCACCCAGCGTTTCAAATATCTACTTACAATACCTACTATTAATCAATATATTTTTAATTTGGGATGCGGGTATAGATACAGCCGCCTCTGGAACCATTTATTGAATAATCTAAACCTCTGCGCATAGGTCACCCCAATCACCCCAGTCACCCAGTGGTTCGCTACATTTGGTGACTTGGCAGGGGTGCGAGCCGGATCGGCAGAGACTAGATGAGAGAGACCGTTTGACCCAAAGATATTGAAATACAAGAGATTTGCCAGCCGCAGTTTTGACTGGGTGGGACTGCGCTGCGCTCGCCGATATTGTTTACCAATTAACGAATAAACTAAACGAATTATTTCCGTGTTCAAACTATATTGTTAACCAATACTAATGCACACCTTAAATAAATCAATGAAATTAACAAAATGAAGTATGCAAACTACTCCGATTAGTTAGTAATCCGCCGACAGTCACGCGGACATCATAGCATCTCCTTTGTATTTCAATATCTTTGGTTTGACCTCTCCAACGGGATTCTCCTGGACTATCGCCTTGCATGCAACACAGTTGGAGGAATTGATTCATACGTCCGTCACTCCTTGACCCACTGACCCCCAGATTCCTACTTACCCCTCCCCTTTTCCTTTTCCAGAATTTCCTCTTCTTCTTTTCCTTAACCTTCCTATACTCGCGCGTGGGTCTCTCAGACCGACAAATCAATAATTCGTTGTTTTCTCAAAAATTTCTCAATTTGGCCTTTGAGGTTTTTAGTGACTTCTTAATTTGTTGTTAGGCACTGAGTGAACGTGTGACACTTATTTACTGTTTTCTGTATCATAAGTAACTAACAATTAATACCCAAAAATCCTAATAATCATCAATTCTTATTTTTATAATATTTTATTTTTCTTGATACTATCATTTATTACATCAAATTTTTTTTATATATAACACACCTATTTTTATTTTTGTTATTTCCGAAAATTTATCGAAAATTTTTATTTAGTTAGAGTACAAAAAATGTGTTCTTTTAAAGAGGCTGGGTTTGAAAATCTGTTTCTATCAAACGAAGTAAAAGTTTTATTATTTTTATTTTATTAATTCATTAAACCTCCTTCTGTATAATAAATACCAATAATGCTAAAAAATATTTAATTAAAATAATACGGACGAGATAAAATCTCGGTCTGAGACACCGTGTGCGAGTATACATGTTCTGTTGTTGGGCGCGAGTATACAAAGGTTAACCCCCACCCCCACACAGTATCCCAAAAGTGATATAGACCCCGAGGGAAATTATTTTCCTCAGTGCCTCCTCTGTGAAACTAATTTATAATTAAAAAAAAACTAATTGAAAAAAAACAAAGGTTTTTTTGTTTGAGACCGGTTTTGTACGGAATTATTCTCGTCTTATCAGTTATCTGTAAAAAAATGACTACAATCTTCGATCAATTTATTTTTATTTATTTATTTATTTATTGAAAAAAAATAAGAAGTACATGAGAAACATAAGCTGCATATCTCACTAGGGAATTCCTGTATCGAGATATGCAGTTTTACATTGTAATTTAAACAAAAAACATACATATGAACTAAATAAAAATATAATTATAAACATATAAAAAAAATATAACAATAAGCAAATTAAAGATAACATAACAATAAGCAAATTAGATACTATAACAATAAGCAAATTAAAAAGTACATAATATTATATAAGTTAAGTTATTAAATTTGGATTGTATGAAATATAGCTGAATTCCAGAATGATTTATGATACAAGCGACAACATGGGTAATCCAAAACCATCACTCTCAGTTATTATACATATTTTGACCATTTTCTTGAATAAATGTAATGTACCAATAGTTTTTATTTTTTCATTGAGCATATTATAAAGCAACGGAGCTTTATATGAAAAACTTCTTTGTCCAAAGGATGTTTTGGTATGTACCGGCTGATACATTAAAGAAGAGCCCAATCTAGTGATGCGCACTTGTTGAGATCTTTTCGCAGTGATAATGTTGTTGAAAAATTTACAGAGAGCCTGTATTATGTACAACTGCCTTATTGTCATAATTTTGCTTTCGCTATATAGTATCTGTGATGAATACATAAAACTTTTCTTGAACATTATTTTTAAAATTAATTTTTGTGCAATATTTAAAGGCTCTAGAGTAGTCTTATGGCAAGAACCCCAACAAATAACGTTATATGAAAGCATTGATTGAACAAGAGCATAGTATACAGTTCTTAGTGTAATTTTGTCCAATATATTTCTTAGAGTTTTGAAGATATAGGCTAGCTTTCTTATTTTTTTTGTTAATATAGTAATATGATTGTTCCATTTTAAATTTTTATCAATAATTAAGCCAAGATATTTGATATTGTCTACTCTTTCCAAAGATTGACAATTACACTCCTGTACACAACAATGTATTTTTAAAGAGCGGTCCAAAGATGGTTGATTTACAGAAGAAATACTAAAAGTAATATATTTAGTTTTGCTCATGTTTAAGGTTAACAAGTTTTGATCAAGCCAATTTTTGACTGCCCTTAATCCTGCCTCGCACTTAGCAAACGTATCATCCCAAGTATCACCAGCAAACACTAAAACAGTGTCATCTGCAAATACAATTGAAGAACCAGAAAATGGCAGTTTACAGAGGTCATTAATATATAACAAAAATAAAATTGGACCCAGAACACTACCCTGAGGAACACCATATACAATTGATTTGTTTGAACTAATATGATCATTAATCATTACTCTTTGTGTTCTATTTTCAAGATAAGTTCTGAACCAATCTAGAGCTTTATTAACAATACCCATTGAACTGAGTTTTTTTAATAGTAAACCGTGGGATACGGTATCAAATGCCTTAGACAAGTCTAAGAAGACAGCCATGGCTTTATTGCCAGTATCCAGAGCTTCTACGACTGTGGTTATCATTTTTAATGCAGCATCACTAGTTCCCATGTTCTCTCGAAAGCCAAACTGATTATCTGAAAGAATTTCATATCTTTTTACATAAGACATCAACCTAATTTTAGCTAACTTCTCTATAATTTTTGATAGGGTGTTTAGCAGGGATATAGGTCGATAGTTATTGACGTCTGTATTATCCCCTCCTTTAAACAAAGGAATAATTTTGGCATTTTTGCAGTGATCAGGGAATAAGCCATTCTCAAAGCTAACATTTACAATGTGTGTAATAGGTATAACTAGTTCCGAAGCATTTTGTTTGTAGACCATTGCACTTATACCGTCATTTCCACTCGAAAAACCTGATTTTAGCTCATTAATCACCTTTAAAACTTCATTACAATTCGTTGGATTGAATTCAAAACAGGCATTTTCTATAGATTGTGTTGGATTGCAATTTTTGATTAAACATTCTTCACTGGTGTTATTTGCACTGCACAAAAGATTAGCAAAATTTTGACCTATATCACTAAAAAAATCATTTACATGGTTAGTGATGAGCATTGGATTATCATTTATAGAAACAGTGTTATTTTTTATTTTCAGTTTATTTATTGGCACCGATTCCTTTTGCATATCCAATGCTTGTTTTATTATTTTCCATTCTTGCTTTATGTTTCCTTTAACCTCTTGAAGTTTCCTTTTATAATATGACTGTTTGATCGTTTTAACAATTTTAGAACACCAATTTCTATATCTTTTATAATATGCAAACAGTTCAATATTATTTGGTTCTTTGCGACAACTCTTGTGTAATTTGTCACGTCTTATGAGGCAGTCAATAATTCCAGAAGTTATCCATGGTTTCAAGTAATTTTTATTACTATAGATTCTCTTTATAGATGAGCAATTTTCAATGTGTAATTTTAGGCACTTTATGAAATTATCAGCTGCTGTATTGACATCATTTGCAAATAAAACGGTATTCCATATTTCTTCTTTTAGTCTTGAATTTAGCAGGTCATTATCCACAGTTAGTTTAAGCTTTACGTCTATTTGTTTTGATTTCGTTATTATAGATTTAGGATATCTCAATATCGTAGCGAAATGGTCTGTGATGCTGGTCCTGAATACAGCACTCTGAGGATCATCTTTTGACTTGACCATAATGTGGTCAATACAACTCTCAGTTTTTGAAGTGACTCTAGTTGGTGAAATAATAAATGGTTTTAAACCGTGGTAAATCAGCAGAGAAAGGTATTGTTCGCTTTTTGAGCAGTTCATTTCCAAAATATTTATATTTATATCACCACATAAAATCACTTCGTGGTTCAGTGCTGATACAGAACGGAGTAAATTGTTCAGGTGGTCAAGAAAGTTATCAAGATGTGTTTGAGAAGGAGATCTATAAACCGCTATAACACATGTATTATCAGATAGTTGTAATTTAAGACAGTTAGCATGTGGAATAGCTATTTCTTCAACAGAAACAATAACATCATTCCGGGTGTAAACAACAACACCATCGTTTTGTAAATAGTTTTTTTTGGTGCTGTGTGAAGAATACCCAGTAATACTTGGAATATTGATTGCATCTTTTAACCAAGCTTCACTAAAAACAATAATACTAAATCTGTGTTGAATAGAGTCGAGAACAGCTACAGTATCATCAAAATTTTTTTTTAGGCATCTTATATTCATACAGTATATAGAGAGAGCAGAATGGTTCAAGAATTCATTGCATATTGATGGGTCATCTATATTGATATTGATTTCCTTGTCACTTAGTTCTTGATCCAATAAAAAATCCATAATATCGGGCTAATATACATATGGGTAGAACAAATAGTTAGTAATAATGTACTAGTCAGTTAATAAGCTGTAAATCGCCGACATGTTTAATGTTTATTATTTTAGAACTATGGTCAGAATTTTTTTTAGTAAGGATTTTATTGTTTTTGAACCATGTATATAGATAATTATTATCTTTGGCTTTTTGCTTGGTCTTCCATAGTAGCTCTTTGTAGTAAGGGGTTAATAGTTCACCTACAAATACGTTCTTCTCTCTTGCGTTCTTGCGGGAGTTCAAAACTGTCTGCTGTGCTTCCTCATCTTGGAGTTGAACTTTGTACCTGTATGCTCGGTCCTCCATTTTCTGTGTTCGATTTTGATAACGGATTATTTTTTTTATTTTGTGAGGTTCGATGTTTATCTGTATCTCCTTAAATACTCTGTTTATGGTGTCCAGTGGTTCTTCATTTGGCAGTGTAACTATACCAGCAAGCTCCGCCCAGTTGTGGCTCATACTAGCCTGTTCGATTTCGGCCAGTCGAGTTTCTAGATTAGTAATTCTGTTTTCTTTGTTGATATTTGCTTCTTCTAAGATTTCTACCTTTTTGTTTATTTGAAGTATATTGTCAACCTTAATTGAGATGTCATCATATTGACTGCTTATGAAGTCGACACTTTTTTTTAATTCTAACATTTCGGATTCTAGATTTTTCTTTATATTTACTGTCTCTTGTTCTATTTTTTTGAATAATTGTTGCTTAATTTCGTCCATCTTTTTGTCTACATATTTCATAAATTTTTCATAATGCTCTTCACCGGCATTAGTTTGTGGTGGTGTCTCAGTAAGTTTTGATCTAGTTTGCACTTTGCTAGAATTTGCCATTGTGATTGGTTATGGTTTAAAAAGATTAAAGTTATTGTTTTTATTTACTTAATTTGACTGAACTTTGCGTCTGAATTTGACTGATCTGCAAAATTCGTATCACTCAATACAAAGAAAAAAAACAAAAAACCCAAAAAAAAAAAAAAAAACTTCAGTGTTACTAGGGTTCGAACCGTGGACCTCTGGATCCCTTGGCCGATGCGCTCACCGCTGTGCTATCAACCACCGATGGTCTAGTGGGAATGACTTCAATACATCAATCGTTCATTGTACCAAACATATATTTTTTCCTTCTTTGTCTTATCGTTCGACTCAAAAAAGTAAAAAAAAATCCTTAAAACAACCTCTAAAGGTTGAAAGTCAAATACAAAGCCTTCTCAATAGTAAACAAGTGACTTTTGAACCCTAATTTTAACACGTTCATGTCACTTCGATATGCTGTTTGCCAGAGAAGTGTCCGTAGATTCGTGACAGTTATTGCATTAGTCTCCTGACACTAGCAGCTGATCCGACAGGTGATATGTGCGACATCTATAAATCATTTCACAAACTGACAATGATAATACATACCCCCTCCGAATAACTGCCTACATACCCGGCTTACGTTCGCAAACAGTGAGAATTTCATCTGAAAATATTGTATTCGAGCACTTCACTGTAGACATTACCATTGACAATAATTGGGACCGTTTTATTTTCATTTTTTATTGTGCCTTTGTGAAAACATGATTTTTTTTAACAGTGCAGAGAATCGCGCTGATGGGATTCAATTATGATTGAAGGTACTCTATGCCTCTTTGTTCAGCAGATTATTTTCATTCCGATTCCACTATTGGCATTTGGATGCGTATTCAACTAAATCAAGGATGGTAATAAAACGAATGGCTCTTGTGAAGGTAAATATCAATGAATCGTTATTTTTTCAACAAAACTTATAAATCTTTATTTTTTGGAATCGCATCCAGATTGACGGTTATTATTGTTATTACCGTGTCACAAAAACTGCCCAGTCTACATGTAGATGTGTATTAGGGTGGAACACTTTTGTATGAAAAAATTTTTTTTTTCGAAATTCGAATTGGAATACCAGGTAAAAGTTGCCTTATATAATTGTAAATAACCCTGTTCAATTTGGAAGTTCTAGCTCGACAGCTTGAGCTCCCGCCATAGACTTGAAATTTTATTTTTTAAGTTTTTATAGACGTTTTGTGTTATACACCCTATTGACAAAATAATAAGTAAATATAATATGTTATGCATTAAATGATAAAATAAAAGTAGGTTTTAGTCACTAAAATCATTTATTTCAAAAGTAAGCACAGGTTTAGAAAGTTATGTTGCTATGAATTACATCATTTTTTATAACAAAAATCCTTTTTCGTCTCAAACTTTGGCATGAGCTTTCGAGATGCTAATTTAGATTTTATGAATCCTTCTCGTCTTGTCTTGTCGCATACACTTAGAGCTGCTTCTGTTACAACTTTTACAGATCTTTCCACAGCCTGGGTGTGGCAAGGCAGTCTCATAAACTCCAACACTGTATCTTCTCCATTTTCAATAAGATCTTGTAACTGCTCATCGGAAATATCCATCAGTATTGGGGGTTCGTATATATTTTGTTGCCAGTCAATCATGTCTATGTAAGAAGGTGCATATAAGTTCACTTTTGGCACCTCAAACATGCGCGAAACAGAATTTTTATTAACTTGACGAGCCTTCAAAATGCGTCTTGCAGCGAGTTCTCTAATGTGCTTACGTGAATCTGTTATCATACTCAACAACAAGTTTTCTGGATGAGCAAAGTAACTGTTTCGAATTATAACAGGGTTCACTATCGCTAACAACTCCTCGGACAAATATCTAGTGCTATTAATGAGCTTCCATAAATGATTTGAACCATCTTTACAAGATGAATGTGTTTTGATAGCAAACCAGACAGGAGCGTATGATTTTACGATAAACGTTGCTAAAGTCACAAGATTTTGTTGTGGATTTTCCGTAGAAATATACAAACGCAGTATGCGATTAGCTCTTGTCAACCAGCGGACATGGGATAGTTTACCTGGGCTTCTCCATAATAAATCAGGAGAGCAGGATCCATTTATGACAGCAGTAGTAATTTCTTGTAAATATTTTTGGTCTGTGCTGAGATCTGTGGATATTTGTGGAGGTAGTTCACCTTCTATCTTCTCAAAGTTGGCCAATCGTCTCGCATATCTCTAATGCTTTACCAATTTGACCTGCAAATGATTTAGGTCCTGCAGTAGGGCCATCCAAATAGGCAAACAAATGCCTCAATGGTAACTCATTGGCGTGTAAAAGACAAATCATCCATTGCAATGGTCGAGATAGCCTATTTTCCAAAAGACAAATCACGCCTCCTACTTTCCCTGTATTTGTGTTTGTTCCATCACAGCCTATAGCCATTAAACCCTCTAGTGATATATTTTCAGTCGTTAAAAAGCTGTGGATAGCTTTTTCAATATTTCTTGCACTGCCCGATGTTGGAACCACATACCCAACATAAACAGAACCTGGTTCTTTTATAGTCGAAATGTGTTACTCTTGTACAATCACTCTAAACCTCTTCGATCCTTTTGAAACAGTTTTAGCCGTCTTATCTTTCCTTCCATCGAAATATAATGCAGGAATTACTGTTACTCTTTCTTCTGTTAAAATTTGCTCGCGTACTTTTTGTCTTATTCTTCTTAGTTTCATCCTATCTACGACGTTAGTTGACTGCGCCCCAGAGTCGGCATCAGAAGCAGAACATAAAACAGATGATACGATAGCTGCCGCAGCTCGGTCTGATACTCCATATCTATTGCATACAGTCGTCAAACTATGAAGACTGGTATTCGTGAGCTTTATAGGCTTATGATTTACAGTGTCAGCGTTGACAAGATCGTCTGCGGCCGACGAACAAGAAGGAAGGTCGGCATTAGAACTAACTTCAGATCTATTTAGCCGACATGAAGTAGAGGGAATTTCTTCAATTCGTGTCTTTGAATTATGCCTGATTTCTTGTTTCAGAGCACGTAATCTTCTATTCAGCAACTTTTTACTCTGAATAAGATCCGTTCTTCCTAAAGCCATTAGTCTGTTAGTGCGTTGGTCTTCTAAAAACATTTGTTCCTCTTTTGGCACCTTTTTTTCTTTCAAACAAGTACAGCTTGCAAATTCTTTACATTTACATGCAGCTATGTCAAAAAGCTTTCTACTTTGTACTCTGAACACTTCTAACTTTTCTTCCTTAAGTTTCTTAAAGGCTTTTTCAAATTATAACACTTTGAGTGATAACTTTTTAGTAACTGTAGAACTCTTTTGTGTGTGACAATTGGAATCGAAGATTTTATCCACAATTCTTCAATTTTCGTTCCAACTATTTCGGCAATTTCCAAAAACGTAGGTTCTTTTGTTGTGCTATTCCTTACTTTTAAGTCTTGTCGAATCCATTCATAGAATTTCATCACATTTACGTACGTAGGTAGGATATTCTCTTTCAACTCTGCACTTTCACCAAATATCGGACATTTTAACTTTTGTCTTGTAGAAGTCATGTTAAATCACTTAAACGTTTATCAACAAGTACTCGTGAATATAATTGACGCGCGACCTTCCGCCTTGAGACAATTATCGACACTAGTTTAAACAAAACCCTGCATTTCTTAGATTGTCACGTGCCGCCCGCCACTTCGTCCCGCAAGTCCCGCACGCCCCGCTCCTTTGTCAGTTTGTCACAGCGCCAAAGTATATTAAAATAATAAAATATTTGATTACAACAGCTAGTTATATACTATATTTGAATATGTTATTAAATAAAATAAATCAATTTTAACGAATTCAGAACTATTTTGTAGGCCGCGCAAATAGCTCCTGAACTGTCATTTTTGTAAATGTTTGACGTCATGGCGGGGGTTTTTACCGTTGTCTGATATTTTTTTATATTTTTAATTGAGGTAATTGATGGCAATTGGCAACTTAATACAACTATTCCAAATTAAAATTAGAAAAAAAAAATTTCGTTCCGCACTAATGTGTTTCTTCTTCCTTTGCGCTGTCCCAACTCATTGCCTAGGTAGGCTGTTGGGGTCGGCTCTTCTCGTTCTCAGGTTGTAGTATCTTCTGTTCTGGGTATCGCCTTCATCCAGGCCGTTTCTCCGAAGAATTTTGGAACATTGAGTCGTCCAGGAGTTCTTCGGTCTTCCTTTGGATGACTGTCGATGAAGCTCCATAGACATTGCCTGCCTCACTATATATAGATATAGTTAGGCAGTGGTTTTAACAACCTGTATATACATATAGATGTGTATACAGGTTGTTAAAACCACTGGAGCGATTGCGGTCAAAAATGGACCACTTTTATTTTTCTGCGATTGATAGCTGTCCAAAATTGGACCTCATTTTCTTATCATTCATAAAACATTTATTGTATTATTTTTAAATTTTCCCGGCCATCCATTATTTAAAACAAAGCTATTGAAATGCTTTATCCATTATTTTTTTCACGTCAAATTTTTTATCAGTTTACGGTCGAACTTAAGTTATTTTTCCATAGATATGCACCTTCCAATATTAAGTATACCACAGACAACATGCAGAAATCGAAAATATTCTATATTGACTCGCATAAGTACCCCTCACGGCATTTCAAAGTAACAACATGCAGGATTCGCGCGGTTATAAACTTTACGATTTTTTAAATATATTTAAATAAATATGAGATAAACGGTAAAATACAGATTAATTTATTTGATATATAGCACTATAATAAGTTTTTATGTTTTCATGTTAAAATTTGAAGGTATGATTTTTTTAATGTTGGCGAAAAATTTTAAAAATGATTTTCCGGGAAACCGTGGGAAATTCCTGACATTATTTAGATTAAAAAATGTTAATGAAATTTCGGACTTCGGTGACATTTTAATGTTTTATTTTTTTTCAATTTAAAAGGTTAAAATATCTAGGTATTGGAGAGTTAGGGTCGGGACGAGGGGTTGGGTTATTTGATTTCGAAAAAAATATATATATCTTTAAAAACAACAAACTTATTTGGTGGCATCATTTTAATTGAAAATGAACGGATTAATTAGTTTAAAAATATTTTTTGATAATTTATTTTTAAATGACCCATTATTAAACTTGTTTCCTGTGTAAGTAATGCCCTATTACGCCCCTTCCCACTCCCAATTTTCCATTGACACCGTTAAGTCTAAATCTATTGTTGTAATTAGTGTTAATTAAGCCCCGAGGAAGTGAGCATCGTTCACGAAACATGACAGATTTTTATAAAAAATAAATGTGGTTACAATAAGTAACAACTTCAATAAAAGTCACTGGAGATCAAAATTTTACTCCAAATAATTTCAGGAATCACCACTGGTTTTAAGTACAGTTAAATGTTAAGTGTTAAGCACCCTGTGAATCCCCATCATTAGTCTGGAGTGAAAGAGGAAAAAAATATTTTTTTCGAATTTCGTAAACCCTTTATTACTAAATATTGCTATGGATAAATGGCTGTTAAAAATATTTTTTAATTTTTTTTTTCACATATTGTCCTCAGGCGGTGCAGAGGACTTGAAATTTTGAAAAAATGATCGATTCTTGAAAATTTTAAACAGTTTAGACGAATAGTTTTAACAACTTTTACTTTATTATCTTCATTAAAATATAAAGAATTACAAGAAATAATATATTTTTAATAATTTCAGCCTTCAGTCGTGTCATCTGCATATGGGGTAGCTCCCTGAAATCAGACGAAAAGTGTGATTTTGTTTCGAATTTTGGCTTTTTTTTCACGATTTTATTCTTGCTCGATTATATTCATCGCGTACTGTACTTCTGCAAACCGGCAAACTAGCTTCAGTGACCAGCTTCACACCTCTCTCCATAGCCTGGGAATGACAGGGAATATTTTTAATACGGATATTTATATCTTTATGATATAAATATCTGTATTGAAAGCTGATTGAATTGCTCATGATGTCACCATATTTTTTGTGAACGGTGGCTCGAATATTTGTTCTATTTTCCAGTCTATCAAATCATAATAATCCTTGACTTCGAGGTGTAGGTAATTTTGAAGTCACGAATGTTCTTATTTTCTTCCCCTTTGCATTTTAATGGGCTTTCAGAACTTTGCTTACTGCAAATATTTATATGTTGTCTTTCATCTTGCAAATTGTTTTCGGCTCAAATTTTAAATGGAAGCATCTTTTTATCAATCTAAGGACACGTTTCGGACCATCCTTACATAAAAGTTTTGTTTTTATGGTAAACCATGTTGGCACGTACACTTTTATCACAAATTAATTAATTAGATCTTGATTGATGTCTGATAATTTACCGCTATCATTCAAGGTCTCTGCAGTCAATGTGGTATCTGAAGAGGGGTTCAGAGGTTTTTTTGCAGTCTGTTTTTGAAGTAATTTATTTTGCCTCATCAGTCGTTATTGCCTACGCTCCAAAGCCTTGGTTGCCACTATATATTTTGAGCCAGTATACATTTTGTGGCTACCTCTTTGATCATTTCGGAATTCCAGCTCCTTTTTGTGTATTTTTATTAAACATTTACTAAACATTTTTACTAAACATTTTTACTAAAAATCGACACAAACGCACATGCACACAGCAATATCAAAGAGTTTATTTGTTGCATCTTCATAAAATTCAGTTTTCTTTATAGATATTCGACATTTAAACGTTTGTACTTGTGATAATACCGGATTAGTCTGTTTACAATTTGACGTTGAGTTAGAATAGGAATAGAGGCTTTATTCCATAACGTAATAAGATCAATTGCAATTATTTAACATGTATTTCACAGAAGGATATTTTCCATTGGATACAGTGGCGTAGCGTGGGTTTCGGCCGCCCGGGGCGGAGGAAAATTTTGCCGCCCCCCCCCTCCCCTCGCTAACTTTTACAGGTACTTCTTCCGTAGATTTTCAAGCGCTGACTGGCGGAGGGGGGGGGGGGGGTAGATATCCTTTTTTTTATGCCGATTTTTATAATCCCATGTGCCGAGTAGGCTTCCAATAAAACCATGCTTATAAATTCTACTACAAATTCATATATAACTGCTCTCAGAAATCGAGAATGGTATGCTTGTGATAGAATTTCGCATCTTCATAACGCATACTCAAATGCAAAGCTTCACCCGGTACACGATGATCTGGCAATTTATTGTTATATTGATAACATAAAACTGGTTTAAATTAAACTAAATATGCGGTGTACCTAAAATACACTCAGAACATAAAAATGGATTTTCTTTGATTCTAGCGGCACTTACATTCTGAACACAAAACTGGTTTCAATTATATCTGTATGGGGTGAATTAAAACTACACTCAGAACATGAAAAGGGTTTTTCTTTGATTCCGCCGGCACTTACATTCTGAACACAAAACTGGTTTTAATTAAATCTGTATGTGGTGAATTAAAACTACACTAGGAACACCTGGGGTCCTAGCACACTGAAATCGTTATCTTTACAATATCGAATCGACATGGCATAACAACCGACGATTTTGTACCGAACCGATATTCATAAGCAATGTAAGGTAATCAAAAAGAAATTCTTTTACGCTGGCAACACTTGAGGTACTTTCTATGTAGCTGTCACAATGTCTATGGAATCGGAGTTTTAGACCGGGAGCCGGTACACAAACCTTACGAGTACACGGATGAAACTACTTTGAAGTGATAATGGACATTTAGTAAGCCTTAAAAAAGCTGGTGTGCCGCGCCTCTTGGCAGATTCCGCGCAGTCATGGAACTAGAGAAATTCTTCAATGGGATGGTTTAGAATCTAGACTACAGTTATTCGTTGGTTTCATTCGTGTACTCGATGACGTAAAATTTACTAATTTCTATCCCAATTTAACACTGGCTGCCTGCGAACGTGCCAGGCTGCCGGTTGGCAGACCTGCTAATTTTCTCATCTACTAATCGACCTTTATCATATGAAACCATTCCCGTTCGTGCACCCGATGACGTAATTTTTTCGAATAAAAACGAGTATGCTTTAGACCACATGACTGAAGTAAAACTTCACTAACTTATGCCGGGTACCCGTTGTATATAATGTTATATAGGATGGAACCATTACAGTTAAGTTGACCCCAAGGTTACAGTGTCCTTGCAACGCGTGCCGGGTACCCATCCCCATCCCAATCCCGATCCCCTTTCCCATTTCCATCCCCCCAAAGGCCCAACCGTTCGCCCACCGTTCGCATCGATTACCGTTCGCATAAAATGTATATAATATCCTTTTTCGTAACGCATTCACCAGCCTACCCCCCATGTCGAGCGTGCATAAAAAAGTTTTACTTCAAAAATCGCTCACTATTTCCATGACTGCGTGGAATCTTCCAAGATGTGCACCGGCAGACTAGCTTGTTTAAGGCTTACTAAATGTACATTATCACTACAAAGTAGTTTCATCTGTGTACTCGACGACGTGTGTTTGTGTAGCCAGGCTCCCGGTCTATAATACCTGTCAAAAACATCGTAATCCATTAATGTAATAATATGACAACTAACTAATAATCCTTTTTTTTACATTTAAAGATCCATTTACACCGAGATTTTTGCTGAGATATCATAATAATATTAAATACACACACTTTAATGTACGTAGGAAGTCCGCATGTATTTTTTGACAATAAAAAGGAGTTAATTGGACAATGAGATCATTAGCCATAATACGAGATATATTCGTAAGTACGAAACTGTCAAACGAAAACGTCTGAATTCCGATTTAATTCAATCCTGCAATCTTGGATAATCTGCCTCCGTTCATTAATAAACCAGTATTTATGCAGAAAGAATGTCATTATTAATAAAGTTGCGTAGGTATATCGCCAGTCAAACAAAGGACAGGGTGATTTACGTGATTAACAATCTCGTATCGATAACGAACCGATTGCCCTAGCACGCTTGCGCCATCGATAAGCAGACCGACGTCGAAGGGAAATAAATAAGGAATCGACATACGATCTCAGACGATGGCAACACTGGGGATCTTTTAATGAATTTTCGTTTCTTAATTTGAAATGTGCTGCGTAAAAATGAAAAATACCAATAAATTGACAATTTCGAATTGAAATTCGAACTCAAATAAATATTGGCGTTTCGCATGTAGATACTTTTTGAGACTAAACGACATTTTAACAAATTTCTTTTCTCGAATTTGAAAGCAATTAATTGATCGCCTCATGAATTAACTGAGTCTATGGGTCTCGTATACGATTTCTTTAAATTCTGAGAGTTTTTTTAGTTCACCTCTACTCATTAATTAGCCAGTTATTTTGCGTAACAAACGACATTATTTAAAAAAATCTGTGCATTGACAGCTTATCTGTCACTCCGGAAGCCACGGTAAAAACGGCGTCTTTTGTCAACCGACTGTCGGAATCGTATGTTCACTGTGCTCGCAAATATCGCTAACTGACCATAGACGACGGATTTATTACATTTCGTATTAATATTGGGGTTTTATCAACCAAGAATGCATACGATTTGGCAGGCTTTTGTCAATCGTCGGTCGGAATATCCCTTAACAATTGTTGAGCGTGCTAGCACACATTGATAACTGACCATAAATAACGGATTTTACCGATATCGTATTGATATAGGGTTATATCGATCGACCATGCTAGGACCCCTGGGCGAAGGAAAATTTCGCCGCCGCCTAACTGAATGTTTTCCTTCGAAATGTGTCAGCAGATGAATTCAACTGAAATTTTACATTTTGTACCGGTTTAAATTAAATCTGTACCTGGCGAATTAAAACTACATTCAGAACATGAAAATGGTTTTTCTGGCAGCACATACATAGTCTGCAAATAGAATAATGTAAGTAACAGAACTTCAAATAAGAGGATGTTTTCCTTCCAAATGTGTCAACAGATGAATCCACAACTGGATATTTACATTCTTAACACAAAATTGGTTTGAATTAAGTCTGTGTGCGGCGAATTGAAAGTACACTCAGAACATGAAAATGGTTTTTCTTTGATTCTGGCAGCACATACAGAGTCTGCAACTAGAATTTTATAACTGAACTTCATTAATTTAATATTTATTACTGAATTTTATAACTGAGATTCATCTGCTAACACAATTCAAAGGAAAACTGATTTAACCTTTCGAATATTAAAAAAATACATTTATAAACTTTTGTCTGTCAAAGTTTGCGCACAAAATTTCCGGTTATTCCCTTTTATTGTTTTTTTTTATCCTTTTTGCATAATTCAAAATTGTTCTAAAATCTAGATAAAGCATTTTTCGACGTGCTTATTAGAACATAATTGTTTCTAAATATTAAAATTTTGATTTTTGAAATGTGAATTGGCTCAAAAATACACGCCTGCGAATATTCGAATAAAAGTACCTAAAATAGAATAAATTTTAAATTTGAAATACAGATTCCTTTTCTTTAAAAAAAATGTAATAAAACTGTAACTTGTCTTTTTATCGCAATCACAAATTAATTTTAAAATTAAATGTGTGGGACATAATTTCACAATTTTATTCTAAAATTAAATGTGTGGGACAATTTGAATCTCCTGTGATTAGACGGGTTAAATTAGATCTGTATTTGGCGAATTAAAACTACACTCAGAATATGAAAATGGTTTCTCTTTGATTCTGGCAGCACATATGTAGTCTCCAACTAGAATTTTATAACTGCACTTCGAATAAAATAATGGTCTCTTTCGAAATGTATCAGCAGATGAATACACAACTGAACACAATTCAGGTTTTATTTACGAGTGAATCTAAACAGAGTTATCAGCTTTGATTAGTATTACTATCATAATATGCGTACGGTTTTCCTACGAATTGCGAAATTTGTAGCTTAAAAAAATAAAATTATTGATATTTTTAATAAATAATAAAGAAAAGAGTTGTATTCGTAAACGAAAGTATCGTAGTACATTTTCAAATAATGATTTGAAATGGATTAAATTTTTCCAAGGGAATATTATTATTTATTGTGAAAATTTGCCGCCCCCCTTAAAAGTGCCGCCCGGGGCGGGCCGCTCCCCCGCCCCCCCCACGCTATGCCACTGATTGGATAACCATTACAAGTCATTTCTAATCCACAAACAATACTTTATTATATCGGAATAAGTTGGTAACATATTGTTTTTTAATTTTTCTGGGCCACCAAATAAAGAACACGATGAATTTTGTATTGTTTTAGGCATTTTAGGAACAAATCACAATCAAGTTTTTGCGACTATTCCAAAGAATGTGCGCTCCGCACTGATATCTGTTTTTTTTTCTGATTGACTGCATCTTTTGTTTCGCAAAATAGTGTCAAAGGTGGAGGGAAAGCGGAGTAAGTTAGATGAATGAAAATAAAATCGATGTTGTGACGTTTAAACTACATTAGATGAGTTGCTTGATACTAACAAAATCCGAAAAAATACACTTTTTGTAGAACTTTAGGGTCAGTGCGCTACCTGAAGATGAAGTAAGAATTTAATGATATTTTGTGTACTTTACAGGGCACTACCAACGCATCCATCGGTAATACAGGAAACTCGAAATTTGAAAAAAAGTTTTTTCACTCCGCCCTACCCTGTATAGCACAGCGTTACTTATCTTGAAAATATAAAAAAAAAAAAAAAAAAAAAAAAAATAAGTGCCCACAATAGTAATCTCAATAAGTGTGTTAAATGTGCTTATTACTGAACATAAACTGACTCTCGCATTACATTTTAATAGAAGGTAATTCTACAGGTAGTATTAATGAGCGTAATATCGATAACTCCGACTTGACACCTCGAAACGGTCAAATTCGTGGAATAAAAATGTAACATCGAACTGGGCTACCATCTTGACAGGATTGACCGGTCGCTGAATATACAAACAAATTTACGGGCAGACGAAATGCAAAGTGTCCAAGTCAGTCTTCGCTTCACTTGCTAGACAACTACGTTGTTATTTTTCCCTGTGCTATTTATAATAGCACTATTATTGTTAATTTGTTATATTTTTATTGCTTTATATATACCTTCTGTATATATATTACTTTTCAATATTTTATCAATATTATGTAAGGAGCAGCAGAAGAGTATTTTGAAGGGTGTGATTATTTAACAAAAAAAAAATATTCGTTTATTCCAGATCTCGGGGAGGGTGGTGCAGTCCCACGAGTTCCGTATTATACATATATAATACAATATAAAAATATTGTAGACGAAAGAAAAAAAATATTTACATTATGAAAGGAAATAAATAAAAGAAAATAATAATAATACAAAAAAAAATATACATAATTTTTTTTTTAAAGTTAACTACTTTTTGTTATGTAGGTCATCAGAAAGTGGCTCCATCGCTTATAAATGGGACCCTGTCAGAAGTGGAATGCCGCCATGAATATTGTTACATGTATTTACAAAATTATTATTTTTGAATAATTGTAAAATCGTATTATATGGCATCATTTTCCTTTGATTATTTATAAGTTTGTTATAATTAATTGAAGGCCATTTGAAATAAAATAATATAAAATTACGCTTAACAAATACCAATATTATATACCTATGTTGTATTATTGAACTGAAATCTTCTTTAGCACCGTTGTGATTTGAAAAAAGCGACACTTAAAAGAGGCAAACACGTACATTTATAGGATTTAGCCTGCAAGAGAAAGAGATAGTATAATCGGTCTCCTCTTTGTGCGGTACTTCGTAGCTTATCGGTCTCCCCTTTTTGCGGTGCTTCGTAGCCTCCCCACCCTTGTCTACTTTATTTACTACCGCGTGTGAATTGCACACGCTGATTTTTATTATTATTGCATGCCAAAACTGACCAGTGACTCAATGAAATTGGTATATAGTTTAAAAACAACCAAATTATTTCTGTAAACAAATTTGCTTATAAAATTGAAATGTTGTGAATGAATTTTTATATTATTTAATAATTCGAAAGAAAAACTTGACTGTAACATTTTGGGCATCGTAAAATCTACAAAATGTTAAAAGAAAATTTTACTCTAATACATACCTATATGAAGAAAAAATAAAACGTACACAATAATTTTGAAAAATTTATCCCGGGGTAAAAGAGGGTCCCAACTTTCAAACGCAAACAATCTTTTTATTCTGAGAGATAAAAAAAGTTTTTACAAAAGAAACAACTCAGCTCCTCAGCATAAGAAAAGGTATAAAATATACCAGGAGCACATGACATGTGTGTAGGGGAGATATACGACGTACCGAGCAAGAGGCAAGTTTCACAAAGGCGATGATGATTCTCTCATAGAATCATGTGTCCCGGGAGCACTGTTGGTATTCTGGGAATATAAAGGTATACAAGTAAGGGGACCTCACATGAACATTTTAAGCTTTCAGCAAATTGTCGGTCTATTGTGAAATAATTCAAGGAATCTTGGAATGTGTAAATAATCTACGTAAAAAGACACGTGGAAAATAATACATTTTGAATTAATCACAATAAAACACATTTATTTACACAACTTGTAAATTAATTTCAATAATAATCCTACTATATCGCTACTTTGGTTGGATAGGATTCTCCACCTCCACCTCCACCAAACCAAATTCTCGTTCTCCACCTCCACCAAATTCCCCCCTCCCACTACCCCCACCTAATTAATTTTTGTACTTGTATAGAATTTTTAATTTAGTTTTAAGTTTGCTCGTTAATGATACGCACGTATCGAAACCGGTCGTAAAAAAATTTAAATTAACGTAACAAATGTACATTGAAAATTAAAACTCTTCAAAACAAAATGTCTAGAAATTGTTACATAGTCAGTGCCCAAGAAATACAAAAAAGATTATAATAAATCGTTTTTACAAACTTTGACACCTCAGAACATGGTAAGGCGAAGTTTGAACCCCAACTTTAGGGTTCACTAAAGTGACAACACTACGCCTTGCAAAAATGATCAACTGTCAGATACAAACAAAATGGCAATTGGGAACGTTTCAAAGTGGATAAATGGATGCTTTAAAAATTTGATGTTAAAACTCGGTCATAAAAGTATCTATGGGAATACAACACAGATTGCTCAGAAAATTATTTGGATTTTAGAAATGAGCAAATCAAAAGGTTTGGCATACCAAAGGTTATTTCAATAAAATGTCAGTTAAAAAACCTTTTCCAAAAAGGTGATGTTATGGGTAATTTTGAAAAATTAAAGATGTATTTATTTTTTATTTGATGGACCCATCGCAATATTTAAAATGTTCCAGTGGAAAAATAGTCTCGAATATCCCAAGAATGAGATTTTATTTAACGCTAACAGCCAACTTTCTTCAGAATTTCTTTGTCCTGCAGATTTTTAATATACTGCAATCATTCCCAACAAATCCTATCCAGGTGATTTAATATTTTCATTGACAGCTATTTAAATACTTAATAATGGATTTAATAAATAAATAAAAAATTGTAGCTGTTAATTGTTAGTAATCCATTTCCCAGGGTCCTGTCATTGTCATTCATCTCCTATTGTCCACATCCTTTCTTAAGAGCCCTACTTGGAAGAAGAAAAAAATATGACCATATTCCCACCTACTTGGCCAGTGGAAATACTGTCGCGATTGTTTCGAAATATTATTGCACAATCATTTTAAAACATTGGTAGTTGAAATATTGTCGCGCTGCTGTTAACATCAGTTATTGATTCTCTCTCTAAATTCGCGTCCAGATAAATATTTGAAACTAACGGTGTACTTGTGCCAACCTAGACAAACAGCAGTGGATGGAACGGCAAATCAATTTGGGAGGCGGGAATGGGTACCGCCGCCCCTGGAACCTTTATTGGATAACCAACACCTCTGCCATAGGTCACCCCAACTAAGGTCTACGTTTGGTGATTTAGCAGGGGTGCCCGGGTTCATGGGGTGAGGTTTGTCTAGGTCCTGGAGGCGGATGACCAGGACATACTGAACCCCAGATTCCTACCCACCCCTTAAACCCTTTTCCTTCTCAGAACTCTCCTCTCCTTCCTTTCCTTAAAAAACCCCTCCACACAGCATCCCCAAAGATGACATAGGCCCCGAGGGAAATTATTTTCCTCAGGGCCTCTTGTGTGGAGCTCTTGTAAAAAAAAAAATCACTTCATTAAAACGAAGGACTTTTCCCGTCATATATACTTGTCCTGTGATAGAGAGAAAATTATTTATGCTTTAAATCACTTACTCGTTAATATTTTTTATTCAAACAGTTAGATTTAGCTTTATTATTACGAAAAGTGAGTATTTATGTCGGAGGAGACCAAAAAAACATGCAAAAAATATGAATTTAACATTTTAATTGTTTATTCATCGTTTTTATTTTAACATTTCATAGACAATGCTGCCAATCATAGAAAGAATATTTTAACACATAAAGTGAATACATTATTGACAAGTTTGTCTGTATTTATAACAGTAGAACATGGAAAGAAATGCATTAGACTAATTACACAAACCCGCTAGACAAACCCTGCTTTGCCAACAAACCATTTAAAACCTGGGATGTTTTTTAAAATTATGATGAAATACGAGTTTATTTTAGATAATTTATTTTATAAGATTGGTACTTCCAACAAATGTCATATTTGATTGTCAATTAGTTAAAAAAGGAACATTCCGTATTATCCGGGCATCAAACTTCGACAACACGAACGTTCGTATTATCCGTGAGGTGGACTAATTGCATATTTACCAAAAATTGTACCTATTAATTGTGACTAATCCATTTCCTTCTGACAAGGTCCTGTCATTGTCATTCATCTCCCATTGTCCACATCCTTAAAAGTCCTACTTGGAAGAAGAAAAAATATGACTACATTCCTACCTGCTTGGCCAGTGGAAATATTGTCGCGCTGCTGTTAAGAGCGTTTAACCAGCCAGCGGACGAAAATCCACATTTCGTTGAAAGTTGTTCTTACGATCGTGCAGGGCGGTTACAATGAGAAAGATTAATTATTCTTCGTACCAGCTTTTTAAATTATAACTCAATATCGAATTTATTTCAATCCAAATTAGCTTTAATTTATACCTTCATCCAAAAATGCTGAAAGGCGTGATGATAAAACTATTAAAATAATGTACTTTTTGTAATTATTTTTTGATTATAAGTATTTATCATTTTTTAATAATGTTAAAAAAATCTGAAATATATTAGTTTGTAAGTGCGCAAATAAATACACAAATGGACCAATTTTCGTCATGAAACACATGTACGACGTAGTCGACGTACATTAAAAAATATGTACGTACATTGTACGTACATATTTTTTAATGATTTTATTGAAACTAAAATTAAAATTCTAAAATATGCGTTTGCTAGATAATGTATTGATTTATTTTACTGCATGATTATATTATTTGAAATGGGTGTAATACAAAATCTTTTTTGAAAATTTAACAAATCTACCAATGACCTATGGAATAACCTTACTATACTAAAAATTAAAATATTTTCTCAAAATTTATTACATGCGAATGCTAGATAAAAGAACAATCTTTCGAAATCCATTTATTATTTTTTATGGTAAAAAGTCAATACGTCTATAATCTTATTTGAAAATGACATATTTCTGGTTTTCTCTGGTAATGCCCTCTTAAATCAATTATTGATTCTCTCTCTAAATTCGCGTCCAGATAAAATATCTGAAACTGACGGTGTAATTGTACCAACCTGAATAAACAGCAGTGGATAGAACGGCAAATCACTTCATTAAAAGGTTGGACTTTTCCCGTCATATATTCTTGTCCTGTGATAGAAAGAAAAACTCCATCAAATGTTCTTAAGTTTTACAGTCCGCTTGAGTTTTGCCATCGGGCATTGACTTAGTTCATAACATACTCGTTACTAGTTTTTATTTTATACTACACGAAATCATAAAATCTTGAGAAAAGATATGTATTTTTTTATGATAATACATACTTCTTATTGTAAATTTCCTTCTTACATCCCCCGACAAGAATATGTTATTATTTCAACCACAATATTGTTATAAAATCTGCAACAGCAGCGTTGAAGACTCTCTGTTTATACACTAACAAGTCGATTTAAATAAATATTAAGTACGTGGTAGGGAGGTAAAATAATATTATGCATTTTCCCTCAGCATTTCTCACTATTTTATATCGTTCTCGAGAAATGTTGCGGTTGTGAAGGTAAAATATTCTAATTATGCAAATTATATTTTATTTATTTTATTGTGGATTCCACACAAGAGCAGGCACCAACTACTCTCAACTATTCGGTATGTGAAATAAATAAATAATGCTTGGATTTGTTCTTCGTAATGCGAGATCATTTACTAATGGAATTGCAATGCGGAGAACATATGAAGCACTCGTCCGCAGCATCCTGGAATATAGCTCCATTATTTGGGCCCCTTCTGAACAAAACCATATCATAGAAATAGAAAAAGTGCAGAAAAGGTTTATGCGTTACCTGTATATGAGGGAATATACATACTATCCATTCTTGTATCCATCATTGTTCTTAAAAGGAATGCTCGATTTTAACACCCTGAAAGCCCGCCGAAATATATTTTAAGGCAAATATTTTTTTAAGTTTCTCTCCGGTACCATACTTACTTTTTACCTTAAGGTATTATTTATCTTTTTTTGTTATTTCAAAATATGGAATGTGTTGCATTGCACTTCCCCTGCATACATTCTGGAATAAACTTCTATTATTATTATTATTATACTGAATCCGCCAATATTGAAAGAGATCAACTTATATGTCCCTAACGCATATACTCGTGGGAGATCCCAGGCATTTTTTTATGCTCCGAAAGCGAGAACTTCTGCCTATCAAAATGCACCATTAAGCAGGGCGACTCAACTGCTAAACGACTGTGCATTGAGCATCGACATCTTCAATGTCACCTACAGAAAATTAAGTAACTATCTCGTGACATACGTTACAACATAGTTAAACTGCCCCAATGCACTTAAAAAAAAAAATTGATCTTCTCCATAATTTTTTAGTGTATAACTGTTTTATGGAGAACCTGAATAAAATAAATAAATAACTAATCAATGGAAACATTTTTGAGGCTGAAGGGAGTGAAGAAGAAAAAGGAGTGAGAAGATGAAGGTTGTATTCCCATTAATGTACTTTGGCTTTACAGATATAACCACAAAATACAACTATTGTGATTTCAAGAAACGTGAGACGTTTTGGTTATGGACTGCAGCCGTCGCACAGCATTAAAACATAATTTTTGTATAGGTACATTAAAATTATTTGTTACAAATATTTTTGTTTTAATTAAAATCAAAGTAAATATTCTGTCTTATAAACTAAATGAGAGATATTATATTTTTGTAAATTAAAAAGCAATGTTTTATTAAAGGCTAAGAGTAAATAAAGTGCCTCATCCAAAAATCGCTGTACCTACCCTTATAAAGGGTTACCTAGAAGGTTCTGCATGGCAGACTTAAAACTTTATTCATTATTTACAACAAATATTTTATTAAGACAGTGAAATCTTCTACGATGCCTTGAAGGTTCTAAGAAAATCTGCTTTGAAACTTTATTCATTATAAAAAGGTATTTAGATATCAAAAATATATTGCGACAGTCAAATCGTCTCCAAACCAAATTTTGAACGAATCTTTGTTTAATATAACATGACTCAGACACGTACAGAGTGCAATATTTATTCTCAGTATCGTCGTAATGTAGAATCTATTATCTAAATTCGATACTATTTTTATTGAACCTAACCTTACGTGACTTTGAAATGAAAGGGAAACTTTCAGTTTAGTTTACAACTAAAAAAAAAAATCATTTTCCTAGAATAATTATACTTCCCTCTTCATACCGCGACAAATTATCCCCGACAAAATATTCTACGGTCAAAACATCCCCCAATAAAATATCCACTAAAACTTAACTTAACCTAATAAAAAAGAGACAAAAATAATACAGACATCCTGTAAAGACCAACAAATTATTTTTGTGCCAGGGTATTTATAAGAAAATAGTCTTTCAGCGTTGGTCAGTTTATTTCTCTTATATACAGGGTTTACAGCTTATAGTAAAAAAACAGAGTACAGGAGTTGTAGCGCAAAGTAAAATCACTTACAGCCTTACTAAAAAACCCAGTGAAAGTTTTATTCAATTAACAAACGGCTGCGGATGTGAAAACATTACTAATTAAAAAATTGTTCATTGAAAAAAATACACTTGGTTTACACGGCCTGAGAGGATAGTTTATCTCTGTTTTTTTAATGATATCCTAACGAAATTTGAAATTTTTCCAAAGTATTTTGAATGTTCTATATATTTCTTATTTTTGAAGGTGTCGTAAAAACAAATACCATTTATGAAAACTAGATAAAATTTACTTTTAGATTTGTGTATTTAAAATACACTTTAGTTTTCAAAAACTGCCATTTTTTAAGATCCAAACTCGGAAAAAAATGGAAAAAAATTTCTTATCCAAACATTTTGGACCAAAATGTAGAGAAATTAAAAAAAAATCTAAATTTCAAAAACACAGTCCTTTTATGAAACAAATTTTGAAGGAAACTATCACCTCACTTTTTCCTCGTGCATACAATAAAAAAATAATAAAAAATTTCAAAGTTTTTTTTATTGCCAAATAATAACGGCATTTCAAACAGATTTATTGCATCTCTAAAGACGTTACTTTCTTTGATAGGTTTACGAACACATGTATTAGATATTAATATTATTAAAAAATATCGCTTTTAAGAAATTCTCTTAAAATAAAGATCTTAAAATGTTAATTTTATCTTTTAAGTAAACTATCTATAATTCTATAGAACAATATTCTGACAGTCCAACTTTGAAAGTACGGCGTTTGTGCAATAACTTGATTAAACTGATGTAAACCACACACATAACATAGTAAATGTATCAATTATGTGAATAGAAGAGTTAATTCGTCACTACAATAGAAATTATTAAGTAAAATCACAACATTTAGGCACTAACAAAATTTTTTGACATCCCGCTATAAAAACACACCGGGCTGTCTTCATCGCGGTGCCGTTGAGAATTAATGCATAGGCGCGCCAATAATGCCCCTGGCGGAGAAAAATTAAAACAACATTCTTTCCTAGTAAATAAATACCATTTACAATGTTGTCAGATCTTCAATGCGTTTTTACAGCGCGGCCGCTGATGCAACGTTATTAGTAACAAATTGGGATCTAGCGTATACAGGGTTTATTTATGTTATTGCAATAATACAGGTTATCGGTGTGCTGTGGTTTTTTTTTAGTAAGGCTGTTAGAGTTTAAACAATGTTCACTTACGTTGTCGCTAAACACTTACAGCCTTACTAAAAAAAAAACACAGCACGCCCGATTACCCGTGTTGCTGCAGCAACATGAATAAAACAAAAATACACTAAAACACGATAACATTACCAATAAGATTTGGTCTTAAAACGTACTGTAAATCCGGCAACCACGCATATTTAAGTACTAAATTGTTTGTTTTTCTTCATAACCGCTAGGTGGCGCGGCGGCGCGGCGCCTGCGCATTCGTGTTCGCGGTCGAAAAAGACGCTGGAAGCGCGAAATGATTTCTGTGTGTCCAATATTACGTATGTGATGGTTAATTTCTATTAATATGAATAATTTACTCTTATATTTATATCATTGATATATTTACCGTGTGTTGTGTGGTTTTTCATAAGTTTTAGTCAAGTTATAAAACAATAATCGTACTTTGAAAATTGAAGTGTCAAAAACTTTTTTTTATGATACATGAGAATTCAAATTTACATTTAAAGGTTTTATTTTATGATAATTTTATGACAGTGGTGTTTTTTTTAAATAATATTATCTAATACATGTGTGGGTAAATGCATCAAAGTAATTAACGTCTTTAGAGATGCAAGAAATCTGATTTAAAAGACGGTATAATTTATAGGTTAGTTTTTTAGCAATAAAAAAAACTTTGAAATTTTTTATTATTTTTTTATTGTATGCCCGAGGAAAAAGTGAGGTGATAGTTTCCTTCCAAATTTATTACATAAAAGGACTATGTTTTTGAAATTTTGTTTTTTTCTTAATTTCTCTACATTTTAGTCAAAAAAACTTTGGTAAGAAATTTTTTTCCATTTATTTCCGAGTTTGAATCTTAAAATATGTCAGTTTTTGAAAACTAAACTGTATTTCAAATATACAAATCTAAAAGGTAATTTTATCTAGTTTTCATAAATGGTATTTGTTTTTACGACACCTTCAAAAATAAGAAATATATAGAACATTCAAAATACTACGGAAAAAATACAAATATCGTTCGGACATTAAAGGTTAAAACAGAGCTAAACTACCCTCTCAGGCCGTGGAAACCATGTGTATTTCTTTCAATGAACAAATTTTTAATTAGTAATGTTTTCACATCCGCGGCCGTTTGTCAATTGAATAAAATTTTCACTAGGTTTTTTAGTAAGGCTGTTAGCGTAATAACCTCAACAGACAACCCGTGGTCTCTTAGTTGGGTTTATGTTTTCCAGACAAGTAATGTCCCCGAGGGCGCTGTTACTTGAATTCCCAAGGAGGACCCAGAGGGCTCTCTCGACTTGGTACTGGGGAGGGGCGACTGGATACCCTGGCTCCATATAGGCCAACACGGTGTTATATACCCTTTGGGGCGGTGTAGTGCCGGCCGATGACGGAGAGGTGGGGGTAGCTCGGCCAATGGGGTGTCTTATTGCCCGAGTGGTGAGCCGAAAGTCGCCGAGCGAGACGGCGCTTTGCATGTGAAGGAGAAAGTATACGGATCCGTGCGTGGCGTCGGACCAAATACCGCGCGCTACATCGTTCAAAAATAGTAAAATTGGACAAAAATAATACAGATAACAATAATTTATTGTCTTTACAGGATGTCTGTATAATTTTTTTCCCATTTTGTGTTAGGTTAGGTTAGGTAAGGTTAGGTTAGGTTAGGTAAGGTTTTAGTAGATATTTTGTTGGAGGATGTTTTGTCCGTAGGATATTGTGTCGGAGGATATTTTGTCGGGGATATTTTGTCGCGGGATGAAAAGTCGGGGAACCATATCCATGATAAGACGCTAGGAATACTTAACATTTTAGCTAATGACGCATTTTTCAGAAATTTAGTTGTAAAATAATGACGAGCGTTTCACACAGAGACAATATCTACAAAAACTCGCGGTCAAAATTAAATTAATTATTTGAAATTAAAATTTAAAATTTATGATTTTTTTATTGGACGTTAAGCGGATAAATACATTTCAGAGTGACAACTCAGAGTGAAACCAACCAGAACCACATCAGAAAGGTCATTTAAGGCTATAAAAATAATTTAAGATATAAATGTAGAGAATATGAATAATGATAAAAACAGTTCTCTTTGTGAAAACGCTCCCCAATTGGTTTTTCATCTGCGATATTTAATTCAAAAATGTTTTATTCTAAAATAAGGAGAGCGAATTCATTGATCTGATCTGTGTATTGTTTAATTTTTTTAAGATAATATAAATTTTACCTATTAAAATATAATTAATTCATTTTTTGTTACTGCATTAGAAATTTGTTTATTTTGGCAATCGTTGAAGTGTCTCCAAGTTAGGTAACATATAAAAACCCCACAAAAAAATTTTTTTTTGTAAGTATGCAGTAAAATATTTTTTTTGGGAGATAATTTAGTGAGCAAAACGCAGACGCATCTTCCGACATACCCCAATGAACTCGGGCACCCTTATCTTGTGTCACAATGACAGTTTAATAATAATACTTGAAAAATCACCTCAAAGGTGCTGTACAAACTTACAATACATTTCTAAAATCTAAAAAAAACTACAATCTAGACAAACAATTAAAAACAACTTACGGCTAAAAATTGCATACACCGATTCATTGGTCACCGATGCGAAAATATATGTAGGTACAATATTTTGACCAATGAACGCGATGCTGCCTGAAAATTAATGAAAACAGGACCATACTTACCTGGGAGGTCGCTTGAAATGAACACTGTACATTGTCCGTTTAAAGAAATTTAGATACGAGTTGGAGCGCAGAGGACATAATTGTGAACACATGTTATTTAATTCTAAAAAAAAAATTATTTTCTAATATGTAATGTATTCTTTGATGAGCGTATTTTGGAAAGCAAAAGCAACATTTAATAGTGGGTGGTGCAGTAGTACCTACAAGGATTTGATCTTCCTAAATGTGATTCGTCAAGAGACAGATTGATGTGTAAGGAGTAATTTTAATTTAGCAAGAAAAGTGTGATTAAGACATATCAAAGGCAATACAAGTATGATACTCTCAGATAGGTATATTTAAATCAAGGGTATGAGAGCCCCAAAAAGGTAGGTTTTTAGTTTGGACCTAAATTCTGTTAGGATTGTTATGCATCTTAATTCCGGAAGGAGTCTATTCTATTAGGCCCAGATACTCCGAAAGCACGATCTCCAAACTTAGTGTTTGGCTTTTGTTTAGGTTATATTAGTCTGCCTTTAGGCCTTTAGCAGATGACGTTGCTGATCTAAGGGTTAATTGCCTCGGACCGGTATTTTCTGGGATGCATAATTCGGAGATGTAAGGTGGGGCCATTTCGTTGATTGGTTTAAAAACCATCCAGCACAATTTGTACTGGATTCTTTCAGGACACTTGAGCCAGTGAAGGTGTTCTGAAATATGCGAATATTCAGAGATCCCAGTTATGAGCCTTGCCGCTGCATTAAACACGGATTGAAGTTTGTCAGTTTGACATTTTGGAAGACTACGTAAGAGTTGATTAATAGTTTTGCCGCCTCTGTAGGAAGGGAAGTTTAAATATGTGTTAAGAAAATTAAGAATCAGTCCTTACACATTATTAATTTAATTAACAACGAAAAATTATGGGCCATTTCCCATCCAATTCTATTTAGTTAATAATAACATATTCCATTCAATGTTTATTTCTGCGTCAATCCACTAAACATTCTCATAACATCAATATTACGAAACAATTTTCACAAAATCGTAAATAGGAATATAACACGCCAAAACGAAATAATTCGGATTTTATTTCGCACTCCGACAGGCTTGAATTGAGCCGTTGCTTTATTGCTGTATAATATATAGTATGGATAGTATAGGTAGTATGCTCTTGGCTAATAAACGTTTTCCATGCACGGAATCCTTCAGAAAACATGTTGTGTTCATTTTGTATGATGGCATGCTACCGTATAATTGCTTGTCATTCCCTGAGGGAGGATTTTATTGAATTAACTTTCTTTTCTGTTATCCCCTTATATTTCTGTTTTCCTTTCACCCTTGCCGCTTGCTTTCTTTATATATTTTCCACCAAATAAACGAAACCCATCGGGAATAAAAAAAACTCGACATGGCATTCCAGATGAGAAATGGAATTGTGTTATTTATTTTATCTTTATACAAAGATGTTGATATGCTTGGAATATTGCAATGTATCGGAAAAACACAGAAACGAACAAAAAATATTTTAATAGTTTATTTTTAAACAAACTTTCCTAGGGATTTAACCGTTAACCTGATAACATTTGAAAATCTTCTACTACCATTACACCAAGCAGTAAATATTACTTGTTTGTGATGGAGGAATTAGCCAGGGGAGGAATTTAACACACGATTGAACACACAATTGAACTTCCGAAAAATACTTTTTCCTTTTCTTATTGTCATAATATTAAGAGGGTATTACCAGAGAAAACCACAAATATGTCATTTATAAATCATATTTTAGACTTATTGACTCTTTTCCACAAAAAAATCATAAATGGTTTTCGAAAGAATCTTCTTTTATCTAGCATTCGCATGTTTTAATTTTTGAGAAAAAATGTTGATTATTAGTTTAATAAGGTTATACCATATATACCATAGGTCGTTGGCAGATTTTGTAAAGTTTTATGTTATGCCATATCCATTCAAATCATATATTTGTACCAGTCTGAAGATGGCTCTAGCGAGCTGAAACCGGTTACGGTCAAATAAACTTAAGTGGAATAAAGTTTTATATTTATTTTATTATAATATATGGTCTCCTACCATTTAACGGGTCAAACCTAGGGACTTTGTATCACTATCACCTAATAACCTAACCTTACCTAACGTAACCCATTAAACCTAGTGATTTTGTATCACTATCACCTTTCAAAATTGTGTTCAATTTCCACTGTGTTGAGTTATCTGGTTACCGTTTTTTTTTATTTGTAAATGCTTGCACCTGTTTTATGTATAGAGTATTTCCACCGTACGCGAGAAGATTGTACTGTCGGTTATTCCCAGTGATTAAGACTACTTAAAAGGTGCCCTTAATATGTCTGCTCTACTACCAGATACCTTCGGGTATTATTGGAACCGATTTTAAATTAGACACGAACAACATAGATAAAATACTTAACCGACTAATGTTCTAATACAATACAAATATATTAATATGTTGGGATCCCCTAAAACTTCATATGCCGTATTACTAATGACATCTATTAATAATAATAATAATAAATTTGGATAACTTATATAGCGCTGTTTTTGCGAAAAATCGCCTCAAGAGCGCTGTGAAGCTATTGAAGGATGTTGAAACTTCATAACTAACCTATACACTACAAATATCAATATTCAGAACATGAAGTAATGCAAGTTTCGTACTCAATAACACGTGTGCACGTGTAATGAATAAAATTAAAAGGTAAATTCTTTTTAACAGCATAGCTCGAGCAAGGTAGGTATGTTCGAGACGTAATCACATTTTTCCGTGCAATGTCACCGGTTCGCAAGAAGATGAAAAATAAGACAGAGTGAAAGAAATCGGTTCTTTTCTGTTCGTGGAAATACATGTATAGTGTTCTCAGTTAATCCTGAGAGTGAATCGGGAGCGAGCCCCAGCAAAATGATCCAATCAAGGTAATTGGTCTAAAAACAAGAGATTTTATTTAATGTTAAAAAAAGATATTTTATTTTGATATAGAGTAAAAGTTTACCAAAGACATGCTTTAGAGAAAATCAATAAAAATGTATGAGACTTGTGGGTAAAAAGCACTTATTGTGACTTTCGTCTTTCGTATGGCAGGGAGGTCAGGGGGGGGACATATAGGTAGGTCTGCGAGCCAGTCAAGGGCCTCAGGTATCGCCCTGTGAACCTCATCAGTGTCTCAGTCCCGCCGGGGATGGAATGGAGCGGGCATTCGTTGACCACATGCCTGCACCATCGAAGGCAGTATCTATGCATCATGTGGGCACTACGGCTATGGGGGCACCTTATCCTATTGATGATTGAGGCAAGAGAACCCATGCTGTCTCTAAGTGGGGTGTTTGAGGTGAACATTTCCCACGTTGGCTGATCGCCACTCAAGTTTAAACCAATCTTCTGGGGCGAGAGATAATCGAAGGAGCCTCTATCCTTCCATACAGAAGGTTTTTAGACGACATCATCTCGCAAAGGTTTTGCGATTTTTTGCAGCGCCTTTTTATATCCTATCTTCCCAATAATAACGATGTACCCAAAACAATAAAACCACAATTTATTAATAAAATGTAAAAATGTCGGTTTTGAAAGTACCCTTCCATTTCCAGGAGAAAATTAGAAACTCTTTCTTCGATCATGACAATGAATGGGTGCATACGACATCAGTCAATTGTTTTTAGAAGTAAGTAAGACAAATTATTATGTTATATATTATGACAGCATATTTTCACTTCTTCAAATAGTATATATTGGTATTACGTTACTAATATTAAACATTAAAAAATTCTGCTTTATTGGGAAGGTAAGAAGTAAGTATGTATAGTCGCATGGTCTATAAATGTGTGTTAAAAAAATTGTAATTAAAAAATCTCCTGTTTTATGCAAAAAAAATACAAGAAGTACCAGAACTAGAAAAGGAAACATTTTTTTTAATTTACGTCGAGGAATCTCAATAGTGCAATCTTTACAACTCAGTAGCTACGTACATACATTGCAGAATCACGATAAAGATGCATTAAAATACGCCTTGCAAAAAATGTTTAAAATGTATTCGATTATATGGTACGAAGTAAAATCGATATAAATTACGTATATTGTAGTGTTAAAACCCATCTGCATATATTTAGGAATAAATACATCCCAAAACATGTAATCGCGTTATACTTTCATGAGACCAAAAACGTCCCGACCGACCTTACATTTTAAAAGCTGTATATCTCTCTTCCTCTTATGCAAACATTTGTATTTTTTTTTTAACCAGAAAGAGAACAAAATAATGCTTCTTATTGTCTTTGAAATATGAAAGCTATCTTGCACAGAACCCAAAAATTTGGGATAAACGGTGAAATTAAGGTGGATTATTTTGGTTTAATTCGCAGTAAACTGTTCGTATTTTCCATGTTAACCACTTGGACACATGGACACGTATGAAGTATGAGGCGTATCTGAAATATTATTATTTGGAGGTATGGTATGAATTCAATCGAAAGGCCAAATCGAAAACCAAACACCCATCGCTCGAGTGGTTGGGAGAGCTGTGTTGAAGTGTTCACAATTATGAATATTTTTAAATATTATACGAAAGACCAAAAAAAGGAATTGATGATGTGCAAGAATTATGATAGGTAGGTACTAAGCAAGTACTTCAAATGATTTATACCTTAAAAACACTTTTTCGGGAGAATCTGTGCATCTGTTCACGAGTTTCACACTATTGACCAAAATTTACAAACTTTAAATAATGTGTAAGCAATGATAAATAAAACTTTTGAAGTGAAAAAATTGCACTAAATACCAATTTCATGTGGAGTCATGCGCTACTGCGGTAC
The DNA here is from genome assembly GCA_917880885.1 of Limnephilus marmoratus. Taxonomy (NCBI): domain Eukaryota; kingdom Metazoa; phylum Arthropoda; class Insecta; order Trichoptera; family Limnephilidae; genus Limnephilus; species Limnephilus marmoratus. The sequence goes on from OU862922.1 coordinate 45,465,252, forward strand.
ACCCAACTTTACAAATGTGGGACCTAGTTCCCGAAAAGAAGATTTTCTGTCCTTCCATTGCTCATATTGTATGAACCGAGAAAATTGCTTACGCGAACTGATGACATCCATATGGAAATGCATGGCTTCCTTATTTGAACGCCTACAAAGGGATGACAAATATGCGATCCCAAAATTGATCCGGGAGGGGAAATGCAACGACAACCTCCGTGACATGGTGTAAACTCTGAACCCAGAGATCATTGGTTCAATCCAAGTAACAAAAATAGTTTTGCAATGGATTGTAAAAAAAAATATTTCCTAAAACTTTTTTTTTCATAATTTATAAACAAAACAGATCATCTGTAAATGGCTTCACCAAAATGTGATAATGCCGTCGGAAGGAAATACTGATGTCACGCGTAATAATAATTTAAACACAGCAGAACTTATTCACGAATTTTTTTTTTCTTTTTTTAGTAAATCAATTGAATTGAATGTCAATGAATGAATGTATGAAATGGAAACTCGGAATTGGAAATTAACCCACTTTATGACATCCGATCGAGTTGAAGCTCGAAAGATAGACTCGTAATTGACGACAACGCATTCTGTCAATTTATGGTAGCAATCACGCGGACACGTATGCATTGCTCTAAAATTCGAGGACATTACAGCAGTTACCCAATAAACGCCAGTCTTAGCAATTCAGGATTTGGCTCTGTTAGTAGTATTGCTGAATACAGTGCCTGGATTGGAAGGTTCAGTCATCAGTCAAAACAAAAAATAATAATTTGCAAATAATTTGAAAATATATGGTACGCCTGTAATTTATAGAAGATAGTAAAAATATATCTATACTATAGTAAAAAACTTTGATTTTTACGGGTTGATTTTTTTCCATTAAATAAAAACTAGCAGTTAAGTAGCCCTTTCCTCGGATCCACTGTCATCCAGTTATAGCTAGTCACCGGGACAAAGCAACCGGGAAAGGCAATGACGTCATATATAATATATAGCCGCTTGATATTATTATTCACAACTAAGTATTACCATCAAACTTACCAAATCCGAAGAGATACTCAAATTCACAAATTCGTTGTACTTATACATGCCAGGGTCACGTCCTCATGCGACCTGCTAACGGAAGTTGCGACATCTTTTGAAGAATTCTTGAATTCGAAACCGAATTACAACGGTAGCTATGTGTGAAATTTCACGTACCCAATTGATATTTGTGGCGTGGCACGTACGGCGTGGCGTCAAACATGCACGCGAAGCAGGGTTATGAAATTCAACCACGCATACGCTAACCTATTAATACTGTTCGATGCATTGATATCAGACTACCAAAAAAAGATAAAGCCAATACGTAAAACAGTTTATTCTAGAAAGGGATGAAATGTTTTAAAACTCTGCGGAAACCATACAACCACACCTTTTAATAAATTCATAATATATTGTGAAAATTACAGCATAAATGTTCTAGTACTTGAAAAAATAAATAATTATTTGTGTAACTTTTATTAAATATAAAAAAAAAATTCATAACGGAGTTCTGCAAAAAACTCGATGACAATAAATATTAATAAATATTATTGTCATCGAAATAAATACACTTTAGGAATCACCCTAGTGAGTGTTTGTTCCTTATAAGTTGCTTGGAAGCTACGTGTTGTGAAGAAATAATATATATTTTTAAATTTAAAATCTCTTCATAAAAACAATTATAACATCAAATAATTTTTTTTAATTCAATTTTTCATAAATATCTAAAATTAATTTTACATTTATGTACAGCCATTCCATCGGTACACAATCACAAAGCAAAATAATTGGCTGTTTGATCTATTCCTTGAAAAAAAAATCCAACTTTGTACTTTATACATACAATATTACGAGAAAGGAACAGGTACCGTTCCGTTGCCGCACCGTCGCTGGCCGATGCACGACCTCTGGGATGTCGACCGAGTTGCTTTTTGAAATTTATAGCACTTCACATGTGGTTTTTCCTTCTTCCGTTCATAGAGCCTGCATAAATATGTTGTACTTTTTGTCGGTACGTAATCCAGATTTTTATTTTTTGCCCAACTCTAAATCAAAATCTGAAGTAAGCCAAATGACACAAGAAGTGTTTTGTGGGCCTGTTTCGTGATCCAATTATAGACCTAATTTAAGTTAGTACGTCCATACAATATTACGAACTGGTTTCACCATTATTACGAAATTTAAATGGTGTGGAGATTCACAATTTCAGGATGGTGAGAAAGACCGCGTGCTAAATGGTTTAGAAACAAAGGGTACTAAGTCAGTGGCACATTTTTTTCCGTTAAAAACTGAAAGAAAGGCACTTCTGGTGTTTTATTCTTTATTCTATGATACCGGCTTATGATGGTAAGGATGGTAAGGCAAAACATTATGAGATAGCCCGATTATAGACTTATTCCTCTTCTGCTTCCCTACACTCGCTCTTATGCCATTAATCTCACCTCCCCCCAAAATTGGTATTCTCTCTTCCTCTCCCATTTTTCCTTATTTACTGGAATTCTGTATTAATTTATACGTCCTGACGAAGGTTAAGGCTAAACCGAAACCGGTTGGTTTGTATAAATTATGTTATATATCTTTACTATACCTCGATAAAGTTGTGTTCAACTGAAGTATTTTTTATCCAAATTATGATTATGACTAGCGCTGACCCGTGAAAAATCCCAGGATTTATAATAGGGGCGCTATTGCGTATAAATATCTCGTCGAAACGAATTCATTATCATGTGAGTAGCAGTGCGGAGGGACCGGATTCAGAGCGTTGGAAGTAATTGGACTAATAGGAAACAAAAAAGTCTAATAATAATTTATTTCACTTCCTGTCCCATTTCGATGGGACATGGACAATCTTAATTCTAGACGAATCGGTTCCGATTTTGAAATTGGTAATTAAAATGATTTTTTGTTCAGCTATTAAGTATAATATTATTACATTATCGAATTCTCCGAACAAACACTGCCTACCAAATTTTAAAATTAAATTTCAGAACAAAAATTCTAGAGTTCATTGAACCGAAGTTACAGGCAGAATCACAACCGAATTTAGTTGTTTTTAATAATAAGGTCTTTATGTGTTATTTAAAACATCATTTAGCCATCATTTCATATTTAATTCCAAAATAAATAAATGATTGAAAGCAACATTTGATAACATTGGAGGTTATCCACCACTTACCCGCCCTGGTACAAGTAACAGATGGTTACTCCTTCAAGGCTCTCGCAAGGATTCTATTTTTTTTAATGAACGAATCTACATTTAATTTTGTCCCTGCATACGTTGTTAGTAAGCAGTATGCAAGTGCTTAGCGGGAAATCAAGATACAATAAGTGTTAGTATGACTATAGACAAGATCGGTGATAGTCCATTAACAACATTTGATAAGTGTTTAATCCACTTTATTTGATTTATTTTTACTAGCAAACTCGGCCACACGTGGCTAATGAAACCTTTATAACCAACTTTAACCGACATTATGTATTTCAACCAATTTACACAAAATCTTGCCAAATTATATACCTACCTGAAAACCTTCCTTACGAATAACTCTATCTATTGGTGAAAATCGCATGATAATCCGTTGCGTAGTTTAAAAGATCTAAGCGCACATACGGCGTGAGCGACTTCATTTTATATTTAGTAAAGATAAAAATAAAGATAAAGATTTACTTAGTTTAGTTTATTTTACTCTGATTAATCCTCGAAAAGCGAATCATAATTTAATTTCATAAAAAACAAGGATTACGTAAATTGCTTATAGCCGTAATAAATATCAATAATCAGAATTTTACTACGCTTGTTTCGGCGTGATAACGCGGAAAGAATCTTTGCAAAAATATAAAATTTTAGGGACCATTCCGTTCCCGCTACGAAATCGAGCAAGCTGTTTCGAAAAGTGCCTTGGTTTATTCTGACGGGGTAGTCTTGCGGGGGTAGGTGCCATTCCAACCCTTGATGTGCCGAAAAACTTAACAACCTACAAAAAGAAACATACACTCAACCCGAAGAATGCCGTTACTTTGCCGTCTCATTTACTTTGTCCCCTTTACGACAGCGGAAGGGTTGGGAAACCTTTGAGCTTGCTCAAATTAAATTTTATTGCTGTAATATTACGGAAATTACCCGAAATATCTACCGAGTAGGCAGACCTATGACTAATCCAAATAATATGGGGGTATAAGTACTGTATAAGACTTACAAAGTGTAATGATCGTTATATTTTTATTCTTTACTAGCTGGTTCCCGGCATGCGTTGCCATGCCATTTAATAAAGAAATTGTTTCTCCCTGCGTGTCCTTTCCTACTGGTCGCCTCCTCTTCCCCTCTCGCGTTCCCACTGCGTCTCCTCCACCTTCCCTCTCCCCACTCCACTCCCCCCTTCCCCCGACCCACGAACCCCCCTCCCGAGTACCCTCACTCCTCCCAGGTTCTCCTCCCCCATCCCAGATTCCTCTCCCCCCTCCTCCCTCCACCATTCCATACATTCAGTCCCGGTATATTCTGTTTTCAAACAGCTCGCGTGCCACCTATTGCAATTTTTTTTATACAAATTTGATATATTTTTTAACATGAGCTCCTTAATTTTTTCATATTTAGGGATGCTGTTAGGAGGGTTTTTATTAAGTAAAGGAAGACGAGGGGAGTTCTGGGAAGAAAAAGGGTTTAAGGGGTGGGTAGGAATCTGGGGTTTAGTGTGTCCTGGTCATCCGTCTCCAAGACCTAGACAAACCTCACCTCATGAACTCGGGCACCCTTGCTAAATCACCAAACGTAGTGAACCATGGTGGGGTGACCTATGGCAAAGGTGTTGGTTATCCAATAAAGGTTCCCCGGGCGGCGGTACCCATTCCCGCCTCCCAAATAGTAAAATTGCCCATCATTAAAATCGCACAATTAATAATGCCATAGTTCATCAGTAGTTTTATAAAAACCTTGTCCTGACAATAACGAACGTAAAAAAAATCCAATTTGGTGCAGACGTTCGGAAGTTATGCGCGTACATACATTTCGGCGATTCATTTTTGTTTATGTAGATTTTCTTTGGAAAAAATAACCGGGATGAAGCAATAACTAAACAAAATATGTACATTGTGTGACTCATCTTTCGTCTCACCATAATTTAATGTTTATTGTACGTATTGCCTTTTTTATATCATCGCCGTTCCGTAAACGTGGGAATACTAAAAGCGCTTATTCTGTAAGTTATCTTTCTGCCTCGTTCTCGCTCACTCACTCAATTTTTTTTTCTTTTTCATATTGTTTTCTTCTTTAATTTGTAATATTTTGTGCTCTTTTTCTCTACTACGAATATTAGTTAATTAATTTCTGAAAACTTTATTTTTCATTTTTTTTGCGAGCATTGCTCTGAAAAAATGATTGGAAAACTAAATATTATGAAATTTAAAAAAAAATCGTTTTATTTTGTAGGCATCAATTAATATTTAATAAATATATACACGAAACCATTATTATATCTTATTAAGACAATCAAATAAATAAATATGTACCTACTTACACAAAACAAAAAAATAGGTTGTTATGCGATATATTACTAATTTTATATATTAAACTTTATGTCTCACTGGTAGGTGTCTATTAATTGCATCATAATAAGATTAATTAAATAAATTAGTAGCTATAATAAGTTTCTACACAAAGCAAGGAAAAACTTATGTCAAAGGAAAAAAAAATTCACAAATTATCACGTTTTATTACCGTATCTATCAACAGCGCCCTTGAGTTGATTTTTCTCACGAAAATGGTGCTATCGAAATCATCCAATAATTATTATAATTAATTATTAACACGCCAACTAATTGCGACCATAAATATTTTTATTTTTACATTAACTCCACAGAGGAGGTTTGTAGGAAAATAATTTTCCTCGGGGCCTATGTCATCTTTGGGGACGCTGTGTGAAGGTTCATATGTCGTAGAAGGTAGGAAATATAGAGACCGACAAATCGTTCCGCAGCAGAACTGTTGAACTCAAAAACGAGTTGTACACACGATCCGTTTTCATGTGACAAATGTCAGCTGTATACAAATGTTGGGCGCGCGTTTTGCGTACTTCCTGACTGTGCACTGGTGCCGAAGGAATCAGTGATCAAGGAATCAATCCGATGCGTGTGCTCTAAGACTGCAATTAGTTTGGATAGGAGAATCTATTAAACGTATAATATATTTAAAATTGCAATTTATGTTAGGTTCTGTATGTATCATTGCAAATACACGTCTAGAATAGTCCTAATAAGAGGCCCTCGTGCAACAATGCTTCCACTCCAGCCGGTTTCCTGCTATTTCCCTTTATAATATTTTGAATGATTTGTGTTGCATCTTTTAAAGAAAAATCATCTCAAGGATGCTCCAGTACCATGTAAGTTTGGGGTGTATTCTTTCATAAAATCCAGCCTTCTAGGTGAATGCCTCTCAATACGCCTTCTGATTTATTACAGAGAAGCCTCTTTGGTGGTCGGCTGTTTTTTTAATTTTACGTATGTATCCTGTTTTAATAATCAAATGTAAAATTAATCAATGAATGTGGAAATATTTTCAAAGAAAAATACTAAGGCGCAAAAGAATACATGGTAGAGTTACGTGAGGTAACATAAGCAAGTTTTACATAATGATTGTTTAAAAATTAAATTAAAACGTCTCAGTTTTTTTATTCCAATGTTTTTTATCGTATTTGATTGGTTATTAGGATATCTCATACGTACACATAAAACCTTGGTATTTACAGCCACAAATTCGGGGTAAGCATACGCAAACCATATAGTAGATACCCACTCTACTTTCAAAATAACCTTACTGGATGCTTTCCTTCATAGGTGACGGTACGAGTAAATGCGGAATATTTCACTGTCGAAATTAAACAGGTGTTGAAATATGTTTAAATTTTTGTATATCTATGCTTCAAAATCAATTTAATGTTGATGGATAATTACGGCCGGCGGAGTGCAGCGGTAAGGCGCTTGACTCGCATTCGGAAGGTCGCGGGATCGAATCTCGCCGTGGCAAATAAATTTTATTTGATTAATTTGGGTATTTCACAATTTAATCATTTAAAATTATATGTGGTATATTTACGGCACGTTCCAGAGTGGAAGGTACTTTTAGTATCGCCTTGGTGTAAGACCACCATTCAGAATTGAAACGTTGCCTGAAATGGCTTTAGCCAAGTTTGGTGACCAGATCTGAATAGCCAGGTACTTCCCCATCTTCCTCTTCCTCTTACCCATCTCCTTCCCTCCCCATACCTTTAGCCTCACAACATACCCCAATTGGGGATGCCATAGTCTCACTGGCTCCAGACGGGAGCAGTTGGGACTCTTCTGCGGTGGTAATGTAAAAAAAAAAATTGAACGCACAGATATAACCGCGTACTCTTATACCATATGACAGCACACACCATTCTATTGGTTGTACCGGTAACACAGTGGCGAGACAAATAAGAAACAATGAAAAAAGGTAATTTATACATAGGCATGTGAAGCATGCACGAATTTGTTGCAAACATCGATCGTCGCGCATACTTACCCACTGCCTACATTTACATACTGCGTACACTTACCCACCTAGCACATTTATTATTAAGTCTAATCACTTAATAGATTTAATTACATATATGTAAGTGTGTACCCAATATACCTGTAAAAAAAATCATGTCTGTATCCAGGTAGGTTTCCGACCCCTGGTTCCACTCTATCGATCATCTTAGCTTTGCTCTATCCACTTCTACATACACTTCCAACAAGTTTCATTACGCCTGGAAGAAACACGCTGCATACGTTTATCCTGGGACATAAAGTTCTACATTTTTCATACATATTTCATATTTTACACTGAGCGGGGGACACAAGTGTTGTCTCTCTCACATTTCCCTAAAAATATATTAACATTCCACTCATAACATGTTTTGGGTAACATACCTAGTAGCGTGCAGTGACTGATTGGATATTGAACAATTAACTACGAACATTGGACAATGAACAATGAACAATGAAGAGTGAACATTGAACGTTGAAAATTGAACGTTGATTATTTAACATTTAGTTATTGCGTCTTCACAATTTGAATACATTTTTAGCATGTAATTATTAACCCCACCAGAGTTCGCCTGTATCGAGGTTAATAATTTCACAATTTATTAAAAGTAACACACATAAATATCGTTAATTAGAAGCGTTAAGTAGTAAACAGTTAAGTAAAAGCAAAAAAATAAAATTTAAAAATGACAATGATAAATATAGGAAATCTGTGGAAAAGATAATATATGAATTAATTAATAAACATTAAACATCGCGTATTGAATTTTGATGATAGATTTTACAATATTGAACATTTAACATTGATCTATTAAGAGCGTTTAACCAGCCAGCGGACGAAAATCCACATTTCGTCGAAAGTTGTTCTTCCGATCGTGCAGGGCGGTTACAATGAGAAAGATTAATTATTCTCCGTATCAGCTTTTTTAAATTATAACTCAATATCGAATTTATTTCAATCCAAATTAGCTTTAATTTATACCTTCATCCAAAAATGATGAAAGGCGTGATGATAAAACTATTAAAATAGTGTACTTTTTGTAGTTATTTTTTGATTATAAGTATTTATCATTTTTCAATAATGTCTAAATTTAATAAGAATGTTAAAAAAATCTGAAATATATTAGTTTGTAAGTGCGCAAATAAATACACAAATGGACCAATTTTCGTCAAGAAACACATGTACGTACATATTTTTTAATGATTTTATTGAAACTAAAATTAAAATTCTAATACATAACTCTGCTAGATAATGTATTGATTTATTTTACTGCATGATTACATTATTTGAAATGGGTGTGGTATAATACAAAAACTTTTTTGAAAATTTAACACATCTGCCAACGACCTATGGGATAAATGTTATTATACTAAAAATTAAAAAAAATTCTAAAAATTTATTACATAACTTCACTAGATAAAAGAACAATCTTTCGAAATCCATTTATAATTTTTTGTGGAAAAGAGTCAATACGTCTAAAAACTTTTTTGAAAATGACGTATTTCCGGCTTTCTCTGGTAATGCCCTCATGAAACGTTTTACAAAATAACATGTTCATGTGCGTTCCATTGGCATCTTCTTAAATAGGTTTGTTATTCCCGCAGATTTTTGAAATTTGGAAAATTGAACTTTGATTATATTATTAAACATTGAACATTGGACATTGAACATTGGACATTGAACATTGGACATTGAACATTGGACATTGAACATTGGACATTGAACATTGGACATTGAACATTGAACATTGGACATTGAACATTGAACATTGGACATAGAACGGTGACCAGAGACCAGACAACTCAGAATGAAACCAACTCAGAAGCACCTCAGAAAGGTCATTAAGAGTGATGATAAAAAAAAATTTAAAAAAAGTTAAATAGGTTAAGTTAGGTTAGGGTTAGCGGCTATTTTAAAAATATTTTTTCATAGCTTTTAATGACCTTTCTGAGATGTTTCTGAGTTGGCATGGAACACATTGAACATTGGACATTGAGCATTGGTCATTGAACATTCGACATTGAACATTCGACATTGAACATTGAACATTGGGCATTGAACATTGGACTTTTTTTTATTATTTATTATTAGTTTCAATAGCAAGGTTTGTACATGTATGTATAATGTATAGTATAAGTATAGATTCTTTTTTTTTTCACAGACCTCACTAGGATTTCCTGCTCTGAGGTGGCCTGTAGTTTTTTTTAAATATTTGTATTTGGTTATGGATTGACTGTTGGCACAGCAAATACATAAATAAAAATCTCAAAAAAACGTCGCCCGCCATCTTGCACTCCTCTCCCTGTCTCCTTCCTGTATCAGTCCGGCCAACCTTTTTCAATCAACATTCGCAGTAGTTGCCAACGGCTCGCCGAAATTAATATTACTAATTCTGAGTAAGTACCGACTGAAAAACCTCCATGGAAATAATTACGTTACGGCATCTTCTCCTATAGGTTTGTTATTCCGCAAATTTTTCTAATGAGTGCATTGAAAAATATGTTTTTATTATACCATTGCTAAAAATGTGTTAACAATGACGTTTAAAAAATACAATGCCTTATGTTTTATTATAACTTAATATAAATGGGAATATTGTGTACAATTCACATATTAAAAATATCATAAATTTCGAAGTAAATTGAGTCTATACAACGGCGTCATTCAATCAAATAAGTACCATAATTATTTGAATATATCCCATAAAATAATATAACAGTGCAAAACAAAGTTTCGTATATCGTATTATGTTATAACTCTTGTATTAATACACGTACATAACTGAATTAAAGGACTTACAAGTTAAATTGTATTATGAATGGAGTACACAAGCAATTTCCTTTCCTGTCAACGAACGTCCTTCCGCTTTGATACATTTCATTGTATTTACAGCACCAAACTTTTAAATTTTATTGTGTGGGGTGCCAAGAACTACAATCTTACTACTATTGCCTTATTTAAGACATGAGATTTACTATTGGTAAAATAAATAACATAGTTTTTTACGGCTATTTGAACTGTTCCTTTCGATTTTTCCTACAATTATTCAGGGTAATTAAAAAGAATCCGGTAAAGGCGGGTGTTGGAAGCGGTGAGAAGAATCAGTTTTTTTTTCAATATTTTTGAAGTAAAACTTCTCTACGCACGCTCGACTTGAGGGGTAGGCTGGTGAATGTGTTACGAAAAGTGGTGGTGTGTTATGAAAAGTGTGATGCGAACGGTAAACGACGTGAACGGTGATCGATGGCGAGGCGAACGGTCGGACCTTTACGCTCACTTGACTTGGGGAGCGATAAGGATAAGGATAAGGATGGTCACCCCAAGGTCGTAGGTCACCCCAAAGTCGTAGGTCACCCCAATGTCGTAGGTCACCCCAGGTCGTAGGTCACCCCAAGGTCGCAGGTCACCCCAAAGTCGTAGGTCACCCCAAAGTCGTAGGTCACCCCAAGGTCGTAAGTCATCCCAAGGTCGTAGGTCACCCCATGGTCATATTTCACCCCAATGTCATATGTCACCCCTTGGTCATAGGTCATCCCGTTCGCTACGTTTGGTAACTTAGAAGGGATACCTGTTTTCATGGGGCGAGTTTTGTCTTGTAGTTTTACTTCAGTCGTGTGGTCTAAAGCACACTCGTTTTTTTTTACATTAGGTCCACACGGGAGATTGATAATTGGGGATGCTATATGGAGGGGTTTTTTTTAGGAAAGAAGTTTTCAAATGCTTCAAGAAGTCAGATTTTTAATTACGCACGACGCAATTAATTTTTTTTTTTAATTTGCATTATTTAACCATCTAATGCACGCCTCAGTTGGTAGCCTTTTGTAACTGGTGTATTATTATAAAATGCTTTGAATGTGAGTTTTTTTATTCAAGAAATTAGTTAAACCAGGAATAAAGCAGGTAGAAGAGATGAAAAGAAATAAATACTGGAAAGTGTTTCCCTTCCTACCAGAAGAATGAAAAAGGATAATAATATTGTGAGATTTGCGAAGAGCCAATTTGAAAAGAACATGCCGAGACCATGACAATATTTCAACAACGCTCATTGTGAAAGCAACTTCGTTATTATTTTTGTACAAAAATGGTATCCATAAAAAATTATACCCACGTTTTCAAGATTGTATTTCTAAGGAGCAATTTCTACAAATAGCAAAATAGAAGTAGCAATGTACATGTCTATCGGGTCTATCCCCTGCTAAGACATAATATATTACATTTATTCACCTTTCGTTAGAGTTTCCTTGATCGTTAAAGTATGTTAAAAATAATTAACGACAGTCGAAATATGTACAGTATTTTTTATCAGTTTCACACAGGAAGCTTGGAGAAAAATAATTCCCCTCAGGAACTATGTCATCTTGGTGATGCTGTGTGGCGGGTCTTTTAAAGAAAAGAAGGAGCGGAAGTTCTGGAAAGAAAAAGGTTGAAGGGGGGGATCTGGACGAATGAATCTATCCCTCCCACTACGGTGCAAGCCATTTCCGAGAGACTCCTGCTGTAGAGGTCAAAAGGTATCCCCCAACCAGTCTCTCCTGATCGGGCCTACCATGCAGTTGGTGAGTAGAGGCAGCGGCGCCAAGATCAGGACAAACCTCAACCCATTCAATCCGGGCGCTCCTGCTAGTTGAACCACTTGAGGTGACCTGTGGCAGATATGTTTGTAAATCAATAATCAATAGATAATTCCCGGTTTGTGGTACTTACACCCGCCTCCCAAATTATTATGTATAAATCGGTTAATTCTTGTAAATTTGTCGTCAGTTCGATTAATTTCAAAGATATTAATTTTATTTAAATGTGGTAAGTAACATTTAAACAAAAATATAGAAAATATTACTCATTAAGATATTGTTCACCAACAATAACCAACAAGTATTGGTTCAATTATTAAAACATACAATCAAGATAAATCTTGAAAAAATACTGCAAAATCATCAATCTGTAAAAAATCATAAATGTACCAAGCATATTTAAGGATCCCCTTTCATTGGTCATATTTATCATCATTGGTAAATGCTTTAATAAATAAAAACTAAAATAGTTGAAGAACTTAATAATAACATTATTTAATTAGATTTACCATAAATTTAACAAGTTAGGTACGCCTCATTCGTTTTAACATATGTCCGGTAAGGTGGTTTAGTGTCTTCTAGGTAACTTGAAAACAAGCTTTAGGGTCCGACGAAGGTTAAACACAAAAACAATTAATAATCCGTTAAAGGTGACACGAAATACCCAGTTCATAGTAATTACGAATAAAAGCTGTTAGTCAGACGCTGATTGAACTGCCTCATGTGAATATTCAGAATGTGCACAGCGAATAGACAGTGTGCAAGAGAGATGTGGAGAAACGACGCTCGTGTTTGATTTATTACGCCATCCAATCTGCATATCTAATAATAGCACGTGCATATCCCGGCCAAGTGTGATGGGTTATTAGGAGTAAGTGTCATTTTTACTGTGTTTGACGTTAAAAGGATTTTTAATATTAGGTATGTTCATGATAATATTTTCCCACGTTTGTAATAAGGGTGAATAAGTATTACAAGAAATATTTGTATTAAGGCTCTGCAACCGGGCCCGAAAAGAAGAAGATAGACAGATACGAAATTACGAATGTTAGAGGAGAGCGCTAACGTTTACAGCGACAAAATCGATGCAAAAATTGCGAAAATGTTTAATAAAACACGACTCGTTTAAAATAGAGCAAAAATCTTGCGGGCATTATCTTAAACAGCATTTAAAGAAACACTGTGAATTTTTTCATACATATAACTTGTAAAATAACTGAAACAAACGTGTTAATAATAATTGTTGGAGCATACTTTGCGATTTTTTTCTATCGAGGGAATTTTATATAATTTGCGTTTCGGCGCGGGCAAAGTCTAGATATTATCTTCAAGAATAACATATATTTTTTAAGAGCTTTAAAACTTACCGTGTTTAAGGGAAATATGTAATAAATCGGTAGAAATCCGGATTGCGGGCCCTTAAATGAAATATATTAAGGAGAACGGCTGCGCGACCGTAATTTTGGATTTGAGGCCAAAATACCTAGTGACCGACCGAAGGTTCGGTTTCGGTTTCGGTTTCGGCAAGGTTCGGCAAAAAAATCTAGTTTCGGCATCAGTTTCGTTTTCGGCAGAAAATCTGCCGAAACCGAAACCGAAACTCCGCATTCGGCTGACTTCGGGTGAGTTCGTAGCTCGTGTGGAACCCGCTATCATCAACTGAGTTCGCCGGCCGGTCCACGTGATTGTGTTGTAAGTTTGTGTTTTATTTCTCGCGCATAGTGAATAACATGTTTGTTAATTTTTATAACATTATTTTGTTTTATTGGGGTAATATCAAAAAAATAAATATTAATTTTTTCACACACCTATAGGTAAGTACTTTAATTATTGTTTTATTTTTATTTTATTTAACACGTGTGGTAAGAATGTTGTGATTGTAAACGCAATTAAAAATAAAATAATCAATGAAGTCCTTATAATGTAAGTATTGAATATTGACAAATTTTTGTTCAAGACAAGAAGTAATTAACTTGTTTTGTTAATTTTTATATTTTTTTTGTTTTATAGCAGTAAAATTAAAACAAAAACATTATTTTTTTTTCATTTACCTCAATTATTGTTTTTGTTTTTTAAATTTCATTTAACACGTGTTAACTGTCTGCATAAGTGTATAAAAATAGCCAAATTTCAGTAAACAATAGTGTTTGGTTCTGAAACAGTCTTTTAGAAAACTAAATCCATTTTCCTCAAGTCCTTCAGCAATCATGCATTCCTTTCTCTTCCTCCTTTCCTCAAAGTCTCACCAGGAAAAGAAGAAGATGGTCCTACCTACAAGAGGAAATAATTGTACAATATTGTTGCCCAAGTACACCTTACCCACTTGGGCAGTTGAATTTTGTTCGTGACATGGGTCACAGCTCTCTCGTGGATAATATTGCAAATATCGCAAGATTTCGTCTTTTTATCGTAAAAAACTGTCGTTCGTAGAAGCCTGGTGTTGTGTCAGTGCTGAAAGCCAGGATCGATCCTGCATCGCCGTAAAAAAATTATTAAAAAAAAAGGGATTTACAGTCATCTTTTCGTGTCTCGGTATCGGCCGTGACATTCTTGGTTCCTCTCGCCGGATATTTTCGTTTTTTTGTCGTTTTTTGGTAGACGTAATTTTGAAGCTGGGGTATTGTGTTTTGAAGTTTGAATCGTTCCATTTCGTTGACCTTTTTCCGGTTTATAAAAGCTGTTTCAGAATTATACATTTAATCGTGAATATTGGAGTAGCATTTTAAATTTGAATTGGATATTATAGTCGTTTGGGCGGCTTAACATTTGAATTCATAGATAGTGGGTACCTTGTACGTAGGTACAAATTAATCGCAGCCGCACGTCGGAAGTTGGTAGGTACCCAAAGCGTTTTCGCAACATTTTCGTATCTCGTGTCGGTAACGTAGGTCGCGTTAGTTTATCGCGTCAGCTGTTTATAACAGCCGACATTAACATTTTGTTTACAAGTTGACGTTTGACAGTGTTATTATTTGGTTTGTTGTTAAAAATATTCATAATGGCAGCTAACACCATTAAGTACAAACTAGCACTGTTAGATATGGAAAGTGTGCGTTCTTCTGCTATCAAAGCTATAACAACGTTGAATATTGTTGATAAAAATATATTCAAAGCACGTTTTTCGGACGTATCTGATATTAGAGATAATTTCGTCGCTTCACATATTTTAATTGAATCAAATAAGAAAGATGAATTAGAAATTAAAGTTTTGCAAGAAAAATATACTGAAATCCAAAACATGTATTACGAGATTCAGTCGTATTATAACCAATTATTTCCAGAAGTTTTGGAAAGTGAATCGGATCACTTAATAGCCAACAATAATGTTTCGTTGCCAAAATTAAAATTGATTATTTTCTCTGGAATATCAACAGATTGGAAAAATTATATAAACACCTTTAATTCTTTGATCGATTCTAATAATGGTTTAAATTCTATTCAAAAAATGCATTATTTATTAAGCTCCCTTTCGGGTGAAACCATAACATACGTTAAACATTTGCCGATTTCTGAGGAAAATTATTTTGTTGCATATAATTTGTTAAAGGAACGTTATGAAAACATACGTTTGATCGCTGATAGACACGTAGAATTAATTCTGTCGATTCAACCTGTAAAAGTTCAGGATAATTTGAGGCAATTTATTTCCATTTTGAAAGAAAATCTTGCTGCGTTAGAAGCTTTGAATTTTCCAGTTCGCCAGTGGAGTTTTCTTTTATTACATATTGTATTACGTAAATTAACAAAAGAATTACGTATTGACTTTGAAATTCAACACAGTTCGGAGAATATTCCAACGTTTGATCACTTATTGAAGTATTTAGAGGGGCAGTGCTTAGCAAAAGAAATGGCACTTGGAGTTTTTCCTGAAAACCAGTTACAGGCTCATAAGGGTCAAGCTAAATCATATAATGCAAAACATCGATCGAGCAATAATATTAATGCGTTTGTATCAAACATTGAAATCAAGTGCATTCTTTGTAAATCGCCACACTCACTGCACAAGTGTGAAAAATTCTTAAGTCTTGCTTCAAAGGATAGGTACTTATTCGCAAAGGAAAATAATTTATGTCTAAATTGCTTAGCGCAAGGAAAACACAACGCAAAAAATTGTCATTCGCGTTTCACTTGCAGACAATGTCAATTAAAACATCATACCCTATTACATTTTCCAAAAAATTCGTGGAAAATTCAGACCAGCAAGAAAACTCATCAGAACCGTTGGTGTTGACAACATTTTACAATAAAACTCACAAAACGGTTCTTTTGTCTACAGCTTATGTGGAAGTTTTAGATAAAAATGGAGTATTTCAGAAGGTTCGTGTTATGCTCGATAGCGCAAGTCAGGGAAACTTTATTTCGGAAAATTGTGTCAAAAAATTAGGTTTTACTCGTTCTAAAAAACAACCACTTACTGTGATAGGTATTGGAAATATTCCTACTATTAATTCTAACGGATTAATAAGAACACAATTTCGTCCTGTCGATTCGAAGGAATCTGGAATTATGACAGATTTCCTTATTTTAAATAACATTTGTTCGAATATGCCATCAAATCGTATCGTCGATCATCATTGGGATCACATCGTGGGTCTCAAATTGGGAGATCCAACATTTTACTTATCATCAGCTATTGACATACTGCTTGGAAGTGATATTTTTGCATCATTGTTATGTTCAGGAAAATTGATGGGGAAAGAAAATGAACCCATAGCTATAGAAACTAAATTGGGTTGGATTTTGATGGGAAATGTTGGACCATCAAATCATTGTATAAATTCATTCTTCACGTCAATGGAGGAAAATATTGATGAAAAGCTTAAATGTTTTTGGGAAATTGAAAATGTTCCAGCTTTGAAGAAAATTCAATCGCTTGATGAAATTCGTTGTGAAAAAATATACACGGAAAGTACCTACCGTAACCAAGATGGAAGATACGTTGTTTCGTTGCCATTTAAGGAAAGCCCGGAAAAATTGGGAAAGTCATATGACATAGCATTGTCACGCCTCAAGCATTTAGAAAGGAGACTGAATAGAGATTCTGATCTCAAATCTCAATATATTTCGTTCTTGAGAGAATATTTTACATTAGGGCACATGATCGAAGTGCCACCTCAATCGCCAATTATTGCTAATTATTTCATACCCCATCATGGAATAATCAAAGAAACCAGTTCTACAACTCGTTTAAGGGTCGTTTTTGATGCCAGTACCAAATCGTCTTTGGGTACGTCATTGAACGACATACTTCTGGTCGGTCCCAAATTGCAAAGGGACATTGTCGAAGTAATGTGTAATTTTCGAATACACAAAATCGTTTTTACAGCTGACATCCGTCAAATGTACAGGCAAATACTGGTGGATGAGAAATCTCGCCGTTATCAACATATTTTGTGGAGAGAATCATCTGATCATCCTGTAAAGGAATTTGAATTACAAACAGTAACATATGGCACCTCAAGTGCTCCATACCTATCCATTCGTTCACTTCATCAATTAGCAAATGATGAAAAATTGAATTTTCCAAAGGCTGCTACTATATTAATTGAAAATACCTACGTAGATGATATTATCAGTGGTGCGCAATCTTTGGAAAGCGCTCGACATTGTATAGTGGAATTAATTGCATTACTTCAAAAAGGTTGTTTTGAATTGAGAAAATGGTCTAGTAACCATCCTGAAATATTGGAAGACATTTCTGTCAGCTACCGGGAAGTACCCTTAAGTTTTGAGTCGGATACTGACAAGAAAAACATTAATATTTTAGGTATTCAATGGATACCGTCGCTTGATCAATTTACATATAAAATTCATAATATTTTTAGTGACCACTGTACCAAACGCATAATTTTATCGACAATTGCACGTCTATATGATCCATTAGGTTTTATTAATCCTGTCGTTTTTATTGCTAAATGTTATATGCAAAACTTATGGAAAATTCAAATTGGTTGGGACGAAGAAATCCCTTCGGACATGAATTTGAAATGGAAGAAATATATAAAAGAGCTTCCATCACTCGCCAATTTAAAAATTGATCGATATGTCGCAACTTCTCCCACCAGTCGATGCATACTTGTTGGGTTTGCGGACGCCTCTGAAAGAGGATACTGTGGAATTGTTTATCTGGTAGTGATTAATAACACAGAAATATCCAGCCACATTTTATTAGCAAAATCTCGTGTTGCCCCCATAAAGATAACATCGATCCCGCGACTGGAATTGTTAGGAGCAGTTTTATTAGCAAATTTGTTGACTTATTGTCAAGAAGTATATAAAGACAGACTTCAAATAGAAAAGACTGTCGCGTTCACCGATTCAACAATTTGTATTGGCATGGCTGAAGACACCTTCCTTTCTATTGCAAACTTTTGTAGCAAATCGTGTTGAAACAATAATACAAAATATACCTTATGAACATTGGTATCACATTTCATCGCAAGAAAATCCTGCAGACTTGGGTTCGCGAGGAGCTTTTCCTAGTGAAATCGCAGACGCGTCGTTATGGTGGAAAGGACCTAATTTTATATCAACACCGTTGGAGGAATGGTTTTTTGTTAGGCCTCCAAATATCTCTGTGGACCAGTTACCAGAGTATAAGTCAAAAAATTTAATTACTCTATCTACAAATATGTCAACGTGTGACGAAGAGTTTTTATTGAAGTTTTCATCATTATCGAAATTACTTCGTGTTATATGTTGGTGCCGTCGGTTTATCAATAGATTACGTTCAAAATCGATTATCAATTTCAATGGGTTATCCCCACTTTCGTTAAAAGAAAATAATTTAGCCTTGCAATGTTGCATTAAGCTTGTTCAAGCAATTTATTTCCAACAAGATATGAACAATATCTCTTCCCATCGCATTTGCTCAACACAGCTTCAAAAACTCGCCCCATTTATTGATGAAAATGGTGTTTTGAGAGTCGGTGGTCGAATTCGCCTTGCACCAATTTCAGAAAATGCTCGACATCCTATTATTTTACCGAAGCAATGTCATTTGACAACTTTAATAATTGATTATTACCATAGCATGTACCTTCATCCAGGTCCTCGTGCACTCCAATCAATAATATCATTAAAATACTGGATAATTTCGGCTATGAACGTAATTCAACATCGATTGAGTAATTGCATTTCTTTCTTTAAAAATAATCAGTGCGATGGCTTATCGAAAGGGTGGTGGAATTATTTCCCGGTGCCGATGAAATGGTTCGTGTTGCTACTTTACGAGCCCCCTGAGGGCATTTTTTAAGCGGCCCGTGGTCAAATTGTGTAAACTACCCATCGATTAATTAATTTTATTTTATTTTTGTCTTGTTCAATACTTAGGTTAATTAGTTATTTTGCTTTCGTTTTTCGTTGCTTTTCTTTCGCATATAGTTGTTGAGAAAATATATATTATCTATATATATATTATATATATATAATATATATATAGAATATATATATAATATATATATAGAATATATATATAGAATATATAGATAATATATATTTCCTCAAGGTCGGCGGAATGTTTGGTTCTGAAACAGTCTTTTAGAAAACTAAATCCATTTTCCTCAAGTCCTTCAGCAATCATGCATTCCTTTCTCTTCCTCCTTTCCTCAAAGTCTCACCAGGAAAAGAAGAAGATGGTCCTACCTACAAGAGGAAATAATTGTACAATATTGTTGCCCAAGTACACCTTACCCACTTGGGCAGTTGAATTTTGTTCGTGACATGGGTCACAGCTCTCTCGTGGATAATATTGCAAATATCGCAAGATTTCGTCTTTTTATCGTAAAAAACTGTCGTTCGTAGAAGCCTGGTGTTGTGTCAGTGCTGAAAGCCAGGATCGATCCTGCATCGCCGTAGTACGCCGTCAAAAGGTAAGAGATTTCCTCTCAATTCCTATTTCCTTACGATTGAATTTCAAAACACAATTATTTGGTATTTACTCAAAACAAAAAAAAAGGGATTTACAGTCATCTTTTCGGGTCTCGGTATCGGCCGTAACATGTCTAAAAAAGTTTCGGTTTCGGTTTCGGCCGAAACTGAGGTTTCGGTAGGAACTCCTGTTTAGGTCGGACACTAAAAATACCCAAGCAAATTGAAAAATTGTTTTGTAATCAAAAGGTATTTCAAATATCTAGTAAGGATATGCCTACGCTTTTCCCTTCGCCTCCCCTTCCTCTCCCGCATCCTCATACTCTCACGCGTTCCCACTCCGCCTTCTTCGCCTTTCCTCGCCCCTCTCTTCTCTATCGCTTTCCCTGTCCCGAATTCCCCTCCTGCGTTCCCCTCCCCCTCTCGCATTCCACTCATTCAGTCCCGGTACATTCAGTTTTCAGACAGCTCGCCTGCCACCTTATTGCAATTTTTTTATTCACATTTCATAATGCCAGAACTCACCAGTATATATATAAAAAACCTTCGCGGGCGTGCTCACAACAACTCATCAAAGTTTCATCGCAATCGGATGAACGGTTTAGCAACACATAATTTCATGACGCTAGAGCTCACTATTATATATAGAAACCATCGCGGGCATGCACACTTCAAATCCCCAAAATTTCATTGCAATCGGGTGAATGGTTAGCAATGCATAATTTCATGACACCAGAACTCACTATCACAAAATCCCCAAAGTTTCATCGTAATCGGATGAGTGGTTTAGCAATGCATATATATGTACATCTCATATACTCATATAAATACACCCAAGCAAGCATGTTTTGATTTTTGTATACTCGTATATACTCGTCGGTAAACCATTAAAGATTTTAAAAGATAATGATTTTCTTGTGATTTAATTTTTTTTAAATGGATTTTACTGTTTCCATGACTGTATACTATAATCTAAATGCCCTATTTACGTCAGTACACAGATTTATCGCATGAAATGATGTTTTTGTCACCAAATTATAAACTTAAAAACGACAGTTCTGGGGAGACCCGAAAATCGTGTAAAAAGAAGGGTAAAACATTAATTACAAAATTCCCTCGTCCCTCGAGCAATCTCTGAAACAGTACGAGTATTTTGTTATTTTGTACCGAGTAACATGTAACCAATAGATTTCTTATCAGTGTTCTATTATCCTTACACCAGAGCGTAAGTTTTAGCCACCTCATATCGCAAGCATCATCCGTAATAATTCGAACTGCCAAGGAATTACGCAATACAGGGCAGGCCATTAAAACGTCACTTTATAATGACATTACCGTTTCATATAACATGCAGGAAATTGCACCCGACGCTGTTATTACGGCGGTTTGTAATCTGGGAGACGTCTGAAACAGGGATGACAGCGAGTTGTGGCGAGGCCTCTGTAACTGTGGGAATATATTTATTTATCAATATTTTTTATTTGTTTAGAGATTGGCTGTTATTTTTAAAGTTCTCCTCTGAAAAATTCAAGTCGTGGGGGGCTTCTCAAACGGTGGTGTCAAGTCACTTCATTTCATCTGGGGTAGTGGACTTTTTTTATTGTAAAACACTTTTTTAATGCAGAGTCGTTTTATTTACAAACACTTTTGAGTAACAATGAAATCAACCCTTTTTGTAACTAATTTTGGCCCGGACCCCGACTGGGCAGTACAGGGACTGTACTCTAAGTATCGATTAATATTTTAAATAGTGTTACGTAACAGAATCGGCTCCCGAGCGGAAGGTTAAGTGAATCGTCCCCACTACACGTGCCTACCGTTTCCTCTCCCCGCACCGCGCGACCACCCCGCGTCAGGCGCCAAGCGCCGGGCGGCCCGCCGGCCGCCATTCCTTCGCTAGCTCTCGGCCAAGCAACTGTGCTACGCGCGATTTGCGCTGTTTGTGCTCCACGATATTAACTCCGCGATGTATTGTTTGAAATTGTGTTGTGAACGGAATCCAGAAAAGATGGCAGACCACGCATCTAGCTATGTGAGTACCAACTCGCTTCCTCCCCCCCACCGTGTGCTTTGAACCGTTTGTAACTTCATTTAAACGCATAGAGAGAGGGAGAAATCCTCGTTAGGTCAGTAGGGTAGTTTAACTTGTGTTTTGTGCCGACACTGGCCGTATGTGTATCACCCTGTTCTGTTTATTGAATAAACCCTTTAAATGCAAATACTGTGTACTGATTGAAGAGGGAGTCCCGGGGATTTTGAGGAGAGGAGGGGAAGGAAGAATTGACCAAGCGAACCACTGGCACTCGCCCTGTTTTTTTTAGGAGGAATCATGTTCGAGCCGGTTTGAGCTAACCGACGGCTGTTATTGTGTGTGTTTTACAGGAATAGGGCTTGGGGTAGGCCACAGCAGCAGCGCCCCCAGCAATAGCATCCCTTTTATACTGCTAAAAACTGTAAAAATACCGTCTTTCAGACTATTAAAAATACGATAATAACAATAACACTGGTACTAGACACCTACTGGGTCACGTGGTCTATTTTAGTTAGTCGGTAACAATAGTTTCCATAAAATTCATCCAGAGGTCTCTAGCATTCATACTCTCTTAATAAGCTAATCAAGATTAAATCAATGTGATTAACTACAGTATTTATCTCATAGATGTCACTATTCTTAACAGGTGGGATTATATTTATTTAACAATTTTTTTTTGTTTATGTTGAGATTGGATGTCATTTTGAAAGTTCTTGCCAGAAGAAACCAAGTCATTAGGGCCTCTCAAACCTCCTGTGGGAAAATATTTATTTATCAATTTTTCGTTTGTTTTGAGACAGGCTGTAATTTTTAAAATAAATCCCCCGAAAAACCGTTTTCATGTTCACAAATTTTTTACTGTAGAGAAGTAGAAAGAAAACCAGGCTTGAGTTCTCTTTTGAGCACCCAACGTTATTCTGAGATGAGTAAGGTATGTCGAACTTGGCAAAATTAAATATGGTTTTTTAATCTATGTTTTTAATTCATCTTCGAGAAAAGTTATTTTAATTCAGTTGTGAAACCCGGGTGAAGTCGGATATGACCTTTAAGTGATATTTTTATAAAAACACAAACGAGCCGGACTCTCTCGATCCATCGCCTAGCACCGCAGTGGGAGGGATGGATTCATACGTCCGTCACTCCTGTACTCAGCGACCCCCAGATTCCTGCCCACCCCTCATACGTTTTTCTTGCGCAGAACATTCTCTCCTCTCTTTCCCTAAAAAGACTCTCCACATAGCATCCTCAAATATGACATAAGCCCTGAGAGATGTTTTTTCCTCAGTACTCCGGTACGAAGCAAAGGTAAAAAAATGGTCTCAAAGAAAGAAAGCGTTATTAATTCCGTTTATCCAAGTTTCATTTTTACGGAGGCGTCCATTAATATCTACAGGAATTCCAAAAACTGAAAAAATTTAACTAATATCTATGAGAATCAAAGTGTTGACGAATATCTACAGCTCAAACTGTTGATTAATATCTATGAGAACCAAAGTGTTGACGAATATCTACAGCACTGGCAGAGGTTGGATTTGCAATTATGTATAGCATATTGGAATAACGTAATATTGCGTATGCAGTTTAAAAAACTTAATTTATGTAAGTATGTATGTAAAAATCCCTAATATCGGATTATTGGACACATTTAGCTGATTAGTCCAACCTACGCTCTGTAGATATTAGTCAACACTCTGAAGTTCGTAGATATTAGTACAACATATTAGCTGTAGATATTCGTCCGACATACAGGCTGTAGATATTAGTATCTGGAGTCATTTTTACTAGTGCGTACACGAATAGATTAAAGGGTTTCCGACGCGTCAGCAGGCCACACACAGCTGATTGTGTAAGAAGAATGGATTTTCAGAATTTATCCCCCTACCGCTACTATGTCTCCTTTGCAATCCCTCCATCTACCTCTTCCTCGTCCCCTCTTCCGCGAATCTCCCTCCTTTATTTTCCTATTCTCTGCAGGATTCCTCTCCCCTTCCCTCCTTCCTTCCTAGCCGCTAAACTATATGAAGTTGACACATTTTTCAAAGACCTCGCGCGCCACTTATTGTATTTTTTTACACAAATTTTAAAATTTCAGAGCTCCTTATTATATAGAGAATCATTTGCAGGCGTGCGCACAACAACTCACCAAATTTTCATTGTAATTGGATGAATGGTGCAGGAAATAATAATGGACAAATAAAGAAACATTCATTTTCATATATGTACAGATAAGTCATTTTCAAATCAATATTACATTCTTATATCAAAGTGTTATGCGTGTGTTGTTTTCTCCATCGGAAAACAAATTAAAAACCTACAAATTTTCTTAACAAATTGATATGAAAACGGTAGGCAGCGATCGTTAATTAATTTAGTGTTATTTTTCAGAAAACGTATATGATCTACTTAGTTTCAATTTCCTCTTTCTTTGGGGTTCCTTTCAACACAATCCAAAGAAAACTTCATGTAATCATAACTCAGGATATTTTTTTACGAAAAACGTATAAAAGATTGCGGTAGAAAGTTCTGGAACAAACTAGTTTAGAAAATTAAGGACAAACTTTGAGAATATCAGAATTGATTTACTTATTTTCTTCAGTCCACTCTTTGCATCAAGGGTCGCAGCCATAAATATAGATCCTTGATCTCACCCTTTCAAGAAATCCTATTTATTTTTCTATTTGAAAACCGCTGCTTTTCTCCATCGGGCATGGACAATATGAGCATGAATCGTGCCCAGGTCACCGCGGGGAGCAAACTGAACATAATGGGTAGACCATCAGAATCTACTGAAAATAAACCACATCGCCCACAGACCACATGATTGATCGGTCATCTGACGGTTGGCTGATGTAAGTTTATCCACTCTGGTCCTGTGGGATGTTTAAGCATTTTAGATCACGTTGTGAATTTTTAATTAAAAATCTCTATCAATTCATCAAAATTTTTCAGACTCAATTTACTTAATCGGTGCAGTTTTGATGACGTTTCATATTTTGTGCTTGGTTACGAGATAATAAATAATTGTGTTCACTGACTAATTTGCCAGTTTTCATAGTAAAAACTTCTTTAACTCCGTTGTGATTTTAAGCTTGATGAAACGAAAAAAGCGACACTAAAAAGAGACAAACACACACATATATAGGATTTAGAGTGCGAGAGAATGGGATAGAATGAAACCTTACCGCATTGGCCTTATGAGCTCACTTTTTAAGGCTCATATTTGTCGAGATTGTGTAGGTAAAGGTTTCACTTCTAACAAAGTTGAACCTCACTAGATTTTTTTTTTAAATTTTGTTTCTATATTATACATTTTAAGTTCTGTTTAAAAATAAATGTTTCATGTTTTTCTGAGAAGGCTGAATTTAGTCTTACGCTGACCGCACGCGCACCGTCGGCGCTGATGGTAGAGATATATGAACTTCTAGGAAGCGTTTTTGAATGACGCGTAGCTATCAGCGCACAAGGTGGTCAGCGCTGATGGCTACGCGGCCGTACGCGTCGCGCGTCGGCGCCGCGTAGCTGTCGGCGCTGATGATCGCACGAGCGCCTCTGCTTTCAGTGAGCGTTCTAGTGTTGAACGGAGCGGACGTTGTCAGCGTGTACAGTCATGGCGAATCGTTTTTATTTTTTTGGGATAGGTAGTACAAAGCAGCAATAACTAATACACTCCGCATTTTAAGTCTTCGTCTGTACAGTAAGGCGGTCAGTACGATACTGAAACGAGCTACGCTGAGCCTCAGCGCTGACGAACTACGCGCTGATCTATGAGCGCTGACGGTGAGCGTGAGACTAAATTCAGCCTAAAGAATCGTAAAACTGACAAAACTGTTGCAGAGAGTGAGCAAAAACAAATATACACGGATATAGTACGAAATAACGGTTCTTGCTTTTAGGTATTTTCAGTGGTAATATTCATTTTTCTTTTTAAGTCCTTCCAACATGAACAAACTATTTTATAGTTATAACCTGCAAAACATACAACATACATCAAATTATTAAAGGATTTGGCAGTAGTTCAAAGCAGTTGCCAAAATATAACGACTTCGGATACAAAATCTTAAAAGATTTCACAGAACGAACAGAATAAATTTCTGAGAATTGTTAGAAACTTTGCTGTGAATTCGTATTACTAGAATATTCCGCATAACGATTCTACTCAGATTTAATATTTTTGACTTTGTGTACATACGTAAATATAAATAACTATACTTGAATATAACTTGCGAATAACCTAAATTCATCTCCGATGCCAATGTCCCCCTTGATGGGAAGAAAGCTCAGATACCTGAGAACCACGCTGTGAATCAGAAGACATGTTCAATGACACAAAGACAACCCCGATGAACGTCATTAAAGGGCTTGGGTATGTTCAAAGGAGCAAGGCAAATCATGGGAGATAGCACAATGAATTTGTGGCCTGAGTCCCCTTTGTGGGAGCTTTGCAGTCCATCTCCATATCAATAATAATAATATACCTCTATGCAAGTTTACCAAACACGTCGCTCGTGGAGTGAAATTGCAAATGATGTTGCCCATCTTCATAGCAAAATTCAAAAACAGAGTTACAAAGCACGTAGAATGTAAAACCGATAAAAATATCAGAGAGTGAATCTATATGTCGGAAGCAAGACCAATATTGATAAAAATTCTGATGAAAACATTTTATAAAATGGTGAAATTCTTTCTTGAACAAATAATCAAGTTCATTGGTCCTGTCTGAAGACTAGAGTCAAAAGGTCTTATGTTATATAAATTGTCTATAGTTGTCATGCAAATCAATATAGCACGCTCGGGTATAAGTATTTTGTAGGCGTGTCATTGTGACTGAACTTAAACATTTTTGGCGACTAATATTTAGATACGTTATTCACAAATATTAATGCCAAAGTTGCTTCTAAAATAATCATGAAAAAATGGTATTTTAAAACACAAATAAATAAAATAGCCTTTACCAGATATTTGCTATTAAGTATTTTGACCTTTTTTGAAGTGAAAAATTCTTAAGCACCGGTGTGATTTGAAACTCGATGAAACGAAAAATAGCGACACTGAAAAGAGACAAACACATACATTTATGAATAGGATTTAGCATGCAAAGAGAATGAGATAGTAAAATCGGTCTCCTCTTTGTGCGATACTTCGTAGCCTCCCCACCCTTCTCTACTTTAGTTTTCTGAAGGTTTCACTTCGTTTTTTTATGTTTTTCAGTTTGGTTGGGTATTTCAGCTTTAAATCCAAAATAAAGGTTTTTATAAAAAAAAACAGCACAACCGATCAACTTAACCTGACTGGAGCCTAGGAGCCGAATGTGAATAAGCGTCATTAGTTTTTTTTTTTTTTTTGGTTATTAGTTTTTGGGGTATTATGCCGTGTTACGCTACCTCCTTCTTTTCACACATCTGCCCTGATGATGGACACTGCAACGCTGTCCGAAAAGTTGGCTAAAGAAGGAGGTAGCGTAACACGGCATAATACCCCAAAAACTAATAACAAATTAATTTTTGGCCGTGAAAATCTAAAATCGTATCCAAGCGTCATTAGTTTTCTGAATCCGTAATTTCTTGGAATTGTCTAATAATAATGAATAACAGCAACATGTCCTTGCAAGTATAATATCAAACGCATTAATGTAGCGAAGTTGCAAAACAAAATCACATATTTTCATAGTAAACCACCCGAACCGAGTTACGAAGATTATTGTAGAACTGTAGAGTATAATGTACCTACTGGGGAGAATTTAATATCTCCTTGTCTACGAAATTTTCTCAGCGAAAAGCGAAAAAATAACTTTCGTTTTGCATATATTTCCGTTTGGTATGCGAGATAGTATTCTGGTTCTAGATGCCCCAGTATGCGAACACCCGAGGAAGAGAAGATGTATGGGCTTTGTAAATGGTAGAGATTTTCTTATTTCTGTAAAATATAGGATTCTCGCTAGATATTTTAAATTCTCGCAGATTGTGCCTCTGAACTAGGGTCGAATCTATCACTACCGCTGTAGTACATAGACATAGCGAATACAGCAGCGGAATAACATGCCTTTCATATAATAATACCTTTCTCGGAAGAGGCTTTGAGTTTTCTTACCATATTGAAGATGTTATTTATTCGAAGCAATAAAAGGCTTTTTTTCGTCAAAATTTCTGTCATATTAAATGTCATTCATTTTATACGTGAACACACATGTTATATCATATCCTGTAGCTACTTCCTGGCTTTAACCGAGAAAATCACTTTTTTTTAAATACGTTGTCTGATGAAAAAAATTATAAAAATGTACGGCTAAATCATTTTAAAGAGATTCAAAGTAGTGGTGGTAGTAGAGATGGTTGTGATATTTCTATCTTTTGATGCTGATTTATTTTATTTTTGGAATTCTTTCATCCCTTCAAGTTTTCTTGAACTTTTCTTCTGGCTCTGATCGATATTTAAATTTTTAAGGCTTTGCATGTGTGTAGTAGGGATGGAAAATTCCTTCCCTACGTCACACAAGCCTTCATGAAAATTGGACCCTTATTTTCTTTGATAACTACAGAAAGCTACTTAAAGCTCCCTTGCACTATATACCTTTAGAGATATATGTACTTAACTAATTAATACGTTATTTACGACCTTGAACGTAAATATTTTCGTATTTATGTTGTAATTAAACTCCATCAAACGTTGTGTAATTTTTTTGATTTATGATATGGGACTTTAATTACTTTCATTTTTGTGGTAACTTCTTGATTCTAGACAGAGCGTTGAGTTTCAAACTGTATTGGTCTCTCTCTTGCAAATCTAACTTTAAATAC
This sequence comes from Limnephilus marmoratus, assembly GCA_917880885.1. Taxonomy (NCBI): domain Eukaryota; kingdom Metazoa; phylum Arthropoda; class Insecta; order Trichoptera; family Limnephilidae; genus Limnephilus; species Limnephilus marmoratus. Next base: position 45,494,091 of record OU862922.1, read on the forward strand.
TTTCTCTAAATGAGCTAACTTTCCTCCGTCGCTTATTATGTTTTCCTACATCCTAACGAACTCGTAAATAACCTGTACTAATCGAATTACGCATGTTTAATTGAACAAATAATTAAGTATGACTCAAATGGTTAATTGTTAGTAAATTTGATTATGATTGTTTTGTATCTGCTTGTCCTCTCCAATCCGATTCAGCTGCTATAAGGTACATATAAAGATGGGTTTAGTAGGTTAATGTAATTAATAGATTGCATATTAGACGAACTCAGAATACCCTTTTTCTGCCGAAAATTTGGCTCCTATCCTCCTACAAGTAAACCAGGTGATCAGATTCTTACTAGAAATTCGCACAATCTTCTGGCGCGGATCGGTTAATTGATACCTAAGTTATCGCGTCCTAACCGTCCTTCCTTATGCCATCATGCACTGCCTTCAGGTCGTCATCCGAGCCCAGATACCTCCAAATTCCTACTCCTCCAAGGTCTACTATTTACTTAGGGCGAACCGGTTTCGTCCTATATGCAATCATATACTCACGGTGTTTTGCAGAGTTACGGGTCGTGAATCCTCTCTCCACGTACAAGAAATGATGTGAGAGTAACTCTGTCGAGTCTGAAACGCTAGCTGTAAGCGAGTCCACATTATCCAATGTACAGTACATACAAAGATATATATATAAACATACGTTTGGGTAGGATTATAACTCGCAATTTTGAGGCTAGCTAGTCTCAAATCCCGAGCTCGGATTTCGTGAGAAGGAATTCTCCACAAAACCTTAACCGATGACCGAATATATACATACCAAGAGTGGGAAATATTAATAGATACTAATAGATTAAGAAATTATCTCGGTTTGTTCTGGAGTGCCGAAAATTCCAAGCTTTTTGATTTGTTTGGTTGACAATTTTATTTAAGAGATTGCCATCTCTATTATGTGTTTGGTTAATGGTCCTTGTTTTTTAAGGAGCGACCACTGCCTCCTATTGTTGAACTGTTTTCTAAATTTTCCCCCAAGGTTCAACTTTTGGTAAAATTTTTACTATCCCGTGATTTTTCAGTTGTCTCATGTAAATGATTGATACCTTTTATTAGGCTATCCCGTGATTTTTCAACTGCTTCTTGTAGATGATTGATGCTTTTTATTAGGCTATCCCGTGATTTTTCAACTGCTTCTTGTAAATGATTGATACTTTTTATTAGGCTATCCCGTGATTTTTCAACTGCTTCTTGTAGATGATTGATGTCTATGAAAGTAATTACTCCACAAAATTTTACTCGAATCTTCCTTGTAACTCTTCAATACTCTTCTATTTGACTATCCCGTGATTTGTCAACTGTTTCATGTAAATGATTGATACTTACGAGAGTAATTGTTCTATAATTTTCTCCTCGAATATTCCATGTAATTCTTCAATACACTCCTAAACTAACCCGTGATTTGTCAACTGTTTCATGTAAATGATTGATACTTACGAGAGTAATCGTTCTATAAATTTTTCCTCGAATATTCCATGTAATTCTTCAATACTCTTCTAAACTAACCCGTGATTTTCCAAATGTTTGATGTACCTATTATTCGACTAGCTTATAATAAATCTATTTATTTTCAATTGTTCAGTTCAAAATTTATCTCTTCATGTTCAAGTTAAAGATTGTGTTTACAACCTTTTCTATAATTGCGCAATTTCATGAATTTGTCCCATTCTAAAATTAATATTAATACCTGTCAACTACCTATTAAATATATAATAACCTATATAATAACCTAACCTACTATAATACTAATACCTGTCAACCACCTATTAAAGACCCAGGTACATCTTCCTTTAAAAGCATCTGACCCAGTGCCCCCATGACCGAGTTGTTTTATAAACAATTTCAATTATGTAAACATTCCCGCTGGCTTCGTGACCTAGATTCAACGAGTGACATTTGTTTACTTTTGGAACATCCTTGAACGCGAGCTTATATGGTTCAAACTTTTTTCCTTTTGAATTTAATAATGGTAATTTCTTTTTCGCAAATGTCTTAACCTGATCCCAAATAAATATAATTATAATGCATACATATATAAACATATATATTTTGTCTCAATAAATAAATATACTGATATATACAATTATATTATAATTGAAATAAATTCTAATATCATAACTCATTTTTTTATCATTTTATATTAGCTGAAATTATAATAGTACATATATTAATAAAATAAGTATAAAATATGAACTTGAAATTTTTCTAGCACACAACTATTTTTTAAATAGCATAGTGCGTTCTAAGTAGGTATTAGTAATCGATACCTTTTACTTTTATATAAGTGTGTTTCTCTTTGATTATAATTTTCTTGGGATAAATATAAATATATATATATATATAAATATACATACTTTATATATAATATTTCAATATAGGTACATATCACATATTAAGCAAGTAATACTTTGTTATAAAATTAATTCAAATACCAACTGTCTGCTGCATACCGCTCTCTCCTTGGAACCTAGAAAATATTTATACTTTATATAACTTACCCCAAAAGGTCTACTCCGTCGGGTTCTACACGACCGACCTTTTTGTGTTTCCTTACCTAATACCTACTCCTATGTTATCAACTAAATTCCAATAAAATTTTTCCGACTTCAATTTTATTTTATTCCCGTTTAATCTATCTAAATTAAATGATGTTTATCGTTCTAACTGCATTTTATTTCAAAACCCGTTGATTAAATAACTTTTTAATGATAGTTACTTCACGATTAATTCCGAAATGGTAAATCGTTACTTTTATTTAGCAATAAAATATTATTATGTATTATCATTCATTTTTATTTTTATTTAATTTTTTTTTTTCCCAATTTTTGAATCTACTAATAGATTGACACTTTGTGGTAGGAATGTGCCGCCCACTATTTATTTATTATCTCTTTTCAATTTGCACTATTTTTAAATTAATTGATTTAAATATTTGATATTTAATAGAACTCTTTCCGTTTAAACTGAACGCACATAAATTTTTTAAACTTCTTTTTAATTTGCACTATTTTTAAATTAATTGATTTAAATATTTGATATTTAATAGAACTCTTTCCGTTTAAACTGAACGCACATAAATTTTTTATAACTTCTTTTTAATTTGCACTATTTTTAAATTAATTGATTTAAATATTTGATATTTAATAGAACTCTTTCCGTTTAAACTGAACGCACATAAATTTTTTATAACTTCTTTTAATTTGCACTATTTTTAAATAATTAATATAAATATTTGATATTTGCTATAACTCTCGCCGTTTAAACTGGACACATATAATTAATTATCACTTATTTGCATTACATCAATTATCACATAACTTTATTTATTTATTTCACTGATTTTTTGATTTTCACAATTTTCCTAAGTCTCAAAATGTTTATATTTAATGATTGTAAAATCCGAACTTTTCACTACACAAATTGTATTTATTGTAGCACTTTTTAACTCTTCACAATTAAATAAAACGTAAACTTTATTTCTATTCCCACTGATTTTAATTTCTTTAAATCTTTATAAGACACTGGCTCGAATATGAAATTTTTTCTAAGTCCTGTGATTCTAACTAATTAGAATTTTTCCACCAGTAAATTACCGAACGTATCGTCACGCCTCACCAACTTCCGCTTTTCAAAACCCGCGATGACTAACGAAAAATCACTAAGTCCTGTCTTTTAAACCCCTCTCAGGTCCAAAAGATTGTATCTGAATTTCCTGTTACAAAACAATCTCATGTCTATCAACGCGCAAACTCTTGAAATCCTTTCACTATTATCGAGTAATGTTCCTTAAGCCCTATTTCCATTGTCTCATTGCTTTCTGTCTCTTACTTCCATCTCTACAAGGTACGGATTCAGTTACTTTGTTTTAAATTGCCCTATCGTTTTTTGTGCCGTTGGTCATACAAAATCAGCTTGAATTTCATAATTTTTTAGTTATTTTTTTTCTCAATTCGTAAAAGGTCCGTCTTCGATAACTATATTTACGTCTCGATTTTTCCGTACCTATCACAAATCATGATTATCTCCATATCCAAATGTTTACTATGCAATTTCGAGTTGCAATTTTTATAAATTCTACTCTATCTCACTGCTACTTGTATGAATTTTTCCATTAAAACCCGTATTTTCTCTATTTACGTAGTGTAACAGACGTATCAAGCCTTTACAAGACTGTAAAATAAGGGGCACCGGTTTTGTGCACGCCTTCCACTGGCTCACGCTGATGATGGTGATATTGTTGGCTGGCCTCCCTACATCCAGTGGTATGGCCCTGGATGCGCCTCGTTTCTGCCTGAGCGGTGCCTTGCAGTGCCCAGAGTCAGGGCCGACTGCAGCGGTAGGCACCGGGTTCTCGATCAGGCAGAACTTCGGCAGGAGGCAGCTGCTGGCAGCAGGTCGCAGATTTCCAGAGGTAGGTGTCTGGACCACTTGTAGAGTAAATAAAATACTTGTTTGAATGTTGAAGAATAACTGATTTATTACCCAAAAAATCACGCCTTTTATACCCGTTTTCGGGTGAAAAAACGGTCACGTGGTACAATTTTAGAGTGGGGGATTTAACCTATCCCGATTTGCATATAAGGGGCGGTTTTCTGTTGCCGCTGGTTTTGCCGACCATTTCCTTGAAAGTGGTCGATTAAAATTAGGTTTTTACAATAATTATACAGGTCAGGTTAATGTATTTACAATGTTTTCCTTAATACTACAGTGTTTCTACGGATGTTCTACATTCGTAGATTTTTTGTTTGACGAGTTTGGGTTGATTTTAAGGAAGTTTGACTTTTTGTCGGTAGGTATTTGTTATTTAACAAAGTGTTTGAATAGTTACAAAGAAGTTAATATTTTTCCCAGGTCCCCCGTAAGCTTGGCTATCGAAACCTTTTGGTTCCGTCGCTTTACGAGGTCCTGGGATTTTTAAAATGGAGAAAAAGTGAAATGATGCTAAAGTCTCGAAAATCTGCTCAAGTGCTGATAGCGCTGGCAGTTTAAGAGTTGCAATGTTTATTTATGGCTCTATGGATGCCCCGTAGGACTCTGCACTGAAACGTCTTAGTTTCAGCGTCCTACGGGGTGTTTAAACGAAGTTATATTAAAATATGGTGTATTTTTGACCAATATAAAGGCCCTTAATAGGGACGGCCAAACTGGTTTTTTGGCTTTGTAGCCGGAGAAATAGCCCTGAAGGCGATGAAATAATAAGTTTAGGATGTCTCCTGGTGGCAACTTGGTAACCAAGTTTTTACTTGTGTCACCAGGGCATCTGTGTATTAAGAAAAAGACATTTAAAATTGATTAAATGTGTTTTGAAAAAGATCGTTGCTGGCGGCACGGTATTATTGAACTTAGTGGCCAGGACGAAAAAAGGCCCTTAAAAGGGCCGCCATAAAAAATTAAAGGCAATCTGCTTGGTGAAGCCGACTGCGAGCCAGTATAATAATGGCCCTTGTTAGGGCCGCCTAAAAAGGGAGGCAAAACAGCCTGCTTTGTGAAGCCGACTGCGAGCCAGTATAATAATGGCCCTTTTCAGGGCCATAACTAAAAAGGAGGCTAGTTAGCCTGGTTGCCTTTGGAGGCGTAAATAAGCATAAATAAGGTATTAAGTATTAAAATTATTAAATTATAAGAGTCTAGAATGTCTCCCGGTGCAACTTGGCACGCAAGCTTTATTGGTTGCACCGGGGCATTGTACATAACTAGCAAATTATAATTTAACAATGAGGGAGAGCAACACGTCCGTTACACGTAGTATATCTGAATTTTCCCCTTTCCCCTAGAATTTTCTTGTATTCACAACACTCTTCCTACGAATTTCCTCTTTTATCCTTATGTTATTGTCCACATCTATATGATTAGTTACATTCCAAGCCAAATTTATTGTTTTCATCGATACTTCTGAATTTTCATGAGTTTTCCTTACGGAATCATCTTTTAATTGTTTTTATTTTCTTTTTTACTACCCCCCGTTTCGTCTTCGATGTATGTCACCTCATAGAAAATTTCATTTTCTATATGCTACTACTTTTTATGTTATTTTCCACATTTTTTTTTGGAGAAACTTCCACTTCGGCCCTTCAATATATGTCAATTTTTATTACTTCATATGGATCTTCCCCCAAATTCCGTCCCTTTCTTATCGAAATCCACATTAATTTAAAATTTGACATGTGTTTAGGTCTGGACTTCGATGTACTCACCAATAACTCAGCGTTTATTCGAGGGTAATAAAATATAATGGTTTTTACTTTGAATAAACAGTCCCTATGTCCAATGATAATTTTTATCGTCCAAAAAGCCATTAAAATGGTTTTAATCGTCTAAAACCATGTTCGTTTTCTGGTTGTTTTAATAACAGAACCATGTGTGAGATCGTCAACCCAAATAATGTCTCATTTTTCCTTGCAGTGTGTACTATCTCTCATAGAATTCTCTTCAAACAATTGACGTAAAACAACCCTTTTTGTTTGATTTACCTAACGCAATGTAACTAGTATGACCTCCCTATTCCAAATATATAACGATATCTATTTAAACTCGTCTGAAAACGCAAAATTAAGTCGAAATCTTATATTGTTCAATAAACACTTCCTTTTAAACGTCCATTTTTTTCATTAGATTATCTTTACCAATCGTTTTTCCTGACTCTATTGCTTCATCTAAAAGTGACATTCCTAATTTTCCAGTGTTTCTCTTCCTTTTAAATGTTAAATGCACGCTTTCCTCTTAATCTGGCCTCCTTGACTTTCTATGTACTCGTTATACAACTAAATATCCCTACAGTAGTTTTTCTTATGTTTTGCACGTCTTTTCTTTAATTTTCCTCTTATTAAAATTTTCTTGTTATTTTCTTGCATAGTTTTTCCAACATAATATGGATTAATTTGTTCGTTAACGGCGGTCGCCAACACCTTCATTGCACTGATTGTATATCTTAAATCTAGGGTCATTGTACCTGATGCACCGGGCGTGAGACCCTGTTTACATTATAGTGTATTGATCTTTCGGTTGATGACGATATTTTTTTCCATAAATCTCTGATTAATTACCTAGTTCAAAGTCCATCTCTTTGTTCAAAATCTGAATACGCCTTCCGCTTTGTGATTGGTTTGATCAATTATTTATAGCTTTCTGCTTCTACCTGATTGGCTGTTGGTTTCAACTATTTATTTTCGAGTCTAAGAAAGGGTCTTTCCCTGTCTCGTGACGATTTTTAATACCATCTGTGATCTTTTTACCAAAATTCATCTCAATCTGTTTAATTTATAGGTCCCTACTATCAACAAGAATTCAATTTACTTTGATCCGATAGATGTCGCAAGTGTGTCCGTTTTATAAGTAATTGGTATTTTCTTTTTAAATTAAAGGGGTAGGCTACGATATTTTTTTATTTGCACTGGTGATTAATGCAATACATCACATGGTTTGGCAGAATTTAATAATTCATCAAATTACAAAGGTAATTTTCTAGTTCCATGTAAGTTCTGTTATTAGTTCGGTGAAGCAACTAACCCATAATCATGTACCTAATTACAGAACTTTAATTCAACTGGAAAATTAACTTTTAAATGTGTTGAATTGTTCAAATACTGGAAAACGACTGGCCCTTACTCGTGTAGTGATTGATGTACTTGATGAATAAAAAAATCATTTAATTTATTAAGTATTTCGGTTGGAAAGCTAAAAAATGAAATAAAAAAAGATAAAAAGAATATTGTTAATTTGAATACTAAATTTATTGAATTGTGTAACGTCGGTAAATACATTATTTGGGCATTTGCGAGGCAAGAGGGTCTGCGGGCTAGTGTTTCAAACTAGTTTGAAACTCTTTTGAAACATATGATAAATACATTCAAAGTGTCCTCTATAAATTGGTCTGCCTGTACCAAACAAACAATTTAACATTGCGCTATTTTTTTATTAAAAATTATTAAATTGTACAGTATTATAAAGTGCCGTAGCTTAAATCTGAAATTCGCTTCGCGTAGAAAAATGATTACGTTTATCTACTAATTGCAGAAAAATAGTATTATTAATTGATTATGTTATGCGTTCCTTCACAGACATGGTACTACGGTACGTGTTTATTCATCCTTTTCCTTCCCATACCTCGTTATCTTTATCTGTACATATAAAAATCAAAATGTTTGCTTCCACCTATGTACCTTTATATTTATGTTATGCGCCTCTAAACCATTCATCCGATTGCGATGAAACCTTCGGGATTCGATGTGCGCATGCCCGCGATGGTTCCTTTATGTAATAGTGAGTTCTGGCATCATGAAATTATATGTTGCTAACCATTCATCCCATTGCGATGAAACTTTGGGGATTTGATGTGTGCAATGTGCATTCCCGTGTTGCTTTCTATAAATACTGATGAGCTCTAACATTATGAATTTTTGTATAAAAAAATTGCAATAGGTGACACACGAGTAGTTTGAAAACTGAATATACCGGGACTAATTGCGGGAGGGGAGAGGGGATTTTGGGAGGGGGGATAGCGGGACGGAGGAAGCGGGAGAGGGGAGTGGGGAGAGAGAAGGTGGAGTGGGAACTCGTGAGGGAAAGGGGACGTGGGAGAGGAAGGGGAGGCGAAAGGGGAACGGGACGAATGGGAAACTATTTATTTATTAAGTAGCATAGCAACACATGCCGGGAACTCCCTAGTCATACATAAAGTACAATCACCCAATGCCATCAAATACCAAATCGTTTGAAGTATTTGCAGTTTTCCAGATTCATCTGAAGCTGCAAAATTTGTATGCAATTTTGAATGAAACAGTACTACTCGATTCCACTCTCTTCCACTGTGACACCCATAGCACTAACAACTATTATTCATATCTCTCACCACTAGCGCGATTTCACCTAACTGCCATTACATGTACCTACAGATCTTTTCGATATGTTTAAAACCTCTGCGTCGTACATTGAAGCAAAAATAATTTATACTTTCAATTTGGGAGGCGGGAATGGGTACCCTTTCCTGGAACCTTAATTGGAACCTTTATTGAGAACCTTCATTGGATAACCAACACCTCTGTCATAGGTCACCTTAATTGGTTCAGTACGTTTGGTGATTTAGATGAGCTTTGTCTAGGTCTTGGAAGTGGATGGCCAGGACACACTGAACCCCAGATTCCTACCCACCCCTTAAGCTCTTTTCCTTCCCAGAACTGTCCTTTCCTTCCTTTCCCTAATAAACCCTCCACACAGCATCCCCAAAGATGACATAGGCCATCAGGGAAATTATTTTCCTCAGGGCCTCCTGTGTGGAGCTCATGTAAAAAAAATACTGATACGTCTGTATTATGTGTACTAGCGAGTTTCCGGCATGCTTTGCTATGCCACTTAATTTAGAAATTGTTTCTCCCTGCATGTCTTTTCCCATTCATCCCGTTCGCCTTCCGCCTTTCCTTCCTCTTCTGCATCCCCTTCCCCTCACGCGTTTCCTCTCCGGCTTCCAGCTCCCCACTCCCCTCTCCTGCTTCCTCCGTCCCTCGAACCCCTCTCCCGAGTTCCCCTCCCCCCTCCCGCATTCCATACATTCAGTCCCGGTACATTCAGTTTTCACGTCTGCAGCACGCGTGCCACCTATTGTATTTTTTTTTATACAAACTTCATAATGCCAGAACTCACCAGCATATATAGAAACCATCGCAGGCTTGCACACATCACATCCCCAAAGTTTCATCGCAATCATATGAATGGGTTAGCAAGGCATAGACATCTCATATACATGTTCATATAAATACATGTTTAGATATTATATATATTAAAGTGTTATGTTTGCAAAGTGTATACAAGTTTTATGTTTGTAAAATAAATATCTACACATAAAATAGAAAGTTTTTCCAGTTTTGGATGGATATTGTGTATTCGAGAATGAAGTAAAGATTACTGAGATTTATTAAAAAAATAGGTTCTATGGATAATTTATCCGATGAGGAAGCCAGTAAACATTTTATCGGAAAAAGGAAGAGAAAGATATGTACCTACAATTTGATTCGTTTTTTTATGCCCAGAGAACCATGGGAATAAGAGACACCACATAGATACAATATAATAAGGGTAAATGACCTTTCCAACCGGACCCAAGGAATAGAATATATAATAATATATTACATAGAAATTTATTCAACACACGTTTGACCCCTGTCTTGGTTCCATCGCCATATTCGGTTTATATTTTAAGGGTGGGTTTCTACCCCATCTAAATGGGACGCCTTGTTGTTTTTGCTGTTGAGAGCACGATTGCTCGGATTGCATTACACATACTATGTATATACAAAGACATGTGAACCATTGTCAGGATTTTGTGATAACCGAAATGATTTTATGAAAAAACAATCCTATCTGTTTATGATTGCGCTTTAGATATTGGGCTACGTATTCTGGATTTGAATAATAATTATTTATCTCATGAAAAAATATGCTTTGTTTATAAATGTATTTATTTTCGTACGCCAAAAAGGGATTTTTCAAGAAACATAGTAATACTTTATTTCTTACTAGCTGACCCGGAGAACTTCGTACCACCACTGAATAAAAACTGTTGTGTTAACTTATTAGTTAAATTAAATTCAGTTTTTTTATTAAGTTAATTAATTAATATTTTTTTAATTTAAAATTACACAATGAAGTAATTAATTATTATCGTTGCGCAACTGTCCGGTTTAGTTTTTGTCAGTATCAAAGATGGCGTTGTGTACGCATTTATATTTTTTGTGATTTTCTTACTTTTCCACTTACGGGAATTGCGTTTCATTTTATTTATACGTGCGATGGAGATTTATTATAATTATTGTATTTTTCCTTTAGAGGGGAGCAGATATACGTTCACCGTTGTCTCATTTTCGACTATTGAAATTTAGTGTGTAAGAAAGAGGGGCAGCATTTTATTTTATCACAAAATTGCTGCAGCTCTTTCAAAAGATGAGAATTCGAGGAAATGTACGAGGAAAATAATTTTTATTTTCGTGAACTTTTCCGATGTTTTTATAGCTATTCTGCTATTTGGAGCGGAGACAAATCCAACAAATCAAAGATCATAAAAATCGGTCCTGCCGTTCTTGAGTTATAAATGGTGTAACTAACCCGTCTTTGTTTTATGTATTAAGATAAGATTAATTTATTTGAAAGTGTTTTACTCGTTCTGAGTAATATTAAAATTATTGTTAAATTATTATGCATACATAGTAGCGGGAATAGCAACTTTGAAAAATTCATGCTTCTCACGAATAGCTGTGAGAAGTATGTGTATTTCATGTAGTTTAGCCGCAGGGAGGGAAGAAATGAAAGGTAAAGGAATCCGGAAGGGAGAAGGGGAATTAAGAAGAAGTTGTTTTAGGGGATGGGGGAAGGTGGGGAAAGCGGGCAATTTGAAAGTGGAACGCGAAGGGGAGTGAAGATGGGGAGGGTGGAAGAGGAACGGGGAAGAGGACGGGGTCGCGGAAGGGGAAAACATAAAAATGGTGAATGAATCATTAAAATGGTCACCATTTTAAAACGGAAACGAAACATACAATCAAATATACGGACAGACGAAATGCAAAACGGCCGAGTAAAAAGGACTTGGCTCAGTAATTATTTGCCCGGATCACAAGACGCAAACCATAAAAAGGTATTTTTTAATTTGTTTTTGGGGTGTTATGCCGTGTTGCGCTACCTCCTCTTTTAGCCAACGTTTTGGGCAGCGTGTTACAGTGTCCATCATCAGGGCAGTTGTTAATTTGGTGAAATGTGTGCCTGTGTACTTAGAAGCGATACCGTGTCGCCAGCTCCACTCCACTGCGAGCTGGTATTACAGAATACTTAACAATGGTTTTTTGCGTTTACTTGACGGCTACACCAGTATTCTCTAATACCAGCTCGTGAGGTATTCTGTAATGTGAGGTATTCCGTAATACCAGCTCGTAGTGACGTGGAGCTGGCGACATGGTATCGCTTATAAGTACATAAGCACACACCTGCCCTGATGATGCACACTGTAACGCTGTCCGAAACTTTGGCTAAAGGAGGCGGTGGCGCAACACGGCAAAACACCCCAAAAACAAATAACAAAAATACTTTTGGCCGTGAAAATCTAAAGTCATACCATTAAAATGCAGATTATTACATTTAATTTCACGATGGTTATCAACCACCTGCCTGTTCTGAAAGCTCAGAAAGTTGCTCCCCTCTTTTTGCCCCTCAGGGAAAACGGGATATAACGGGGCGGTGCAGGTAACAAAAATGTGAAAGCTCAGGCATAGCTGCTACTAAGGTTTGCACTTAATTAGGCGCGAGAGGGATATGTCGTATGAAGTACTCTTACTTTTGTTACCGCTTGGTAATTGGATTGTAAGTAGAGTGTGCAATTAACATGTGAAACTAAGAAGAACGTTTAAATACATGTGAATGAATGCGAAGTATGGCGCTTTGTTGTGAGACTACTGGAAAAATATTATACAGTTTAAGTGAATAGGTACTTCAGATTCATGAAAGGTTTACCTTTGTTTGAGCGGATTGTAGCCGAGTGGTTCAAAGTATAGAGTTCGCACCCAGGCACCACTGTTTTAATCCTGTGCAAACTTAGTCTGCCATCATTGCATAAGCTACGATAGTATTATAATATTTGTGTTGGGAATAAGGAGAATTGAAATATTGTAACATTTTTGTATCCTGTAAATTTTTGTTTTTCTTTAATTTCAAAATAAAACCGTTGCACTTTCGCATTGGAAACATTTGGAATGTCCTACAGTGGTAGATACTCTAGCCATGAACTTCCTGAAGCTTACCTCTTCCTCATCTTTGTGGGTACTTTCTTTTCAGATGACCAGATGTGACCAGATCTGAATAGCCAGGTAATTCCCCACCATCCTCTTCCTCCATCTGTTTTTTATCTCTACTACATTCAACCTCCCAACATTCCCCAATTGGGGATGCCATAGTCTCACTTGCTCTAAGCGGTATCAGTTGGGACTAAACAAATACCTCAATAATCTTTTTTTTGTCACTATATAAAATAATTCCATGGATATACATATAATAATGGTTAAGATATTGTATTTCTTCGTCCTCTTCCGTTTAATTATAATTTATTTGTCTTCTATGTCATTTTTAGTGTCTTCATTAGGATATTTTCGTTGACCTCTTTCAGCCATATTTTTTTTCTTGATTTGTACTCAGTAATTTTTTTATTAGTTTTATGTCTTGGGGAAGATATTATGGAGTTTTGTAGCAAAATAAGTGTAGTTTCTAAAAGGGTCGACCGAGATCTCGGTCTCGGTCTCGGCATTCTCGGCTACGAATTCTACCGAGAACTCTGTCTCGGTTCTCGGCGAAATTTTTAAATTTTTAAATCTCGAAAATTTTTAAATCTGTGTATGAAGAGGATATACCTAGCAACGAAATACCAAAATTCTCATCGAATCTTAGTCTGGATATATCTGAAGTACGCATAGAAATTAAAGATATCAAAAACCATGTAAATTTGTTAGATGCTAGAAAAAATGCAGGACCTGATAATATTCCACCTGTGCTAATTAAAGAATGTTTAAACGGCTTAGTTGTTCCTCTTTTTCTAATTTTTAACCAGTCACTAGAGACAGGCAGTTTCCCTGATACATGGAAACACAGTTTTATTACACCCATTTTTAAAAAAGGGGACAAAACGGACGTAACAAATTATAGACCAATATGTATCCAATCATCGATACCCAAGCTTTTTGAAAAAATTGTCCTCCATAAAATATCCACAAACGTTAAAAAAATTATAACTCCCTACCAACATGGCTTTTGTTCAAATAAATCTACACTGAGCAATTTACTAATATACGAAAACTTCATATCTAAATCTTTAGCCAACAGGTGCCAGGTTGACTCAATATATACTGATTTTAGCAAGGCCTTTGACAAGGTGTGTCACAAAATACTAATCAATAAATTGGCGAAACTTGGAGTTTATGGTAGTTTATTAAATTGGTTTGTTAGTTATTTGTCCAAAAGAATTCTTAGTGTGAAAATAAATGGCACACATTCTTACAAATTTATAGCAACAAGTGGAGTGCCGCAAGGCTCCCATTTAGGGCCCATTTTGTTTATTATATTTATAAATGATATTGTTGATATATTTACTGACATAAATGTGCTACTGTTTGCCGATGACATGAAACTATATAAAGAGATTAACCACATTAATGATTGTATTATACTTCAAACTAACTTGATATATCTTTTTGAATGGTGCTCTATCAACAAACTAGCATTAAATATAAATAAATGTCAGTTCATTCATTTTTCAAAAATAAATAATCCTATTATTTTTCAGTATTCTTTAAATGATGAAAATTTAAATTGTGTTAGTGAAATTATGGATCTAGGCATTATTTTCGACAGTAAACTCACCTTTGTATGTCATATTAATAATATTATCAACAAAGCCCTAAAGACTCTTGGTTTTGTTTTGAGAGCTGCAAAAGATTTCAATGATTTAGACACATTTATTATGTTATATAAAACCCTTGTCAGATGCCAACTTGAATACAACTCGACGTTATGGTCTCCTTTTTACAACATTCATTCAGACAACGTTGAAAAGATTCAACGGAAGTTTCTAAGGTTTATAAACTATAAATTGCATATTCCTATACTAAACATTGATTACAATTATCTCCTGGATAAAACGTCTCTATTGAAACTTTCAGAAAGAAGAATAAGCACAGATTTAATATTATTACATAAAATACTGCATTACAAAATTGACTGTTCTGAATTACTTCAATTTATCAATATCCATGTTCCCCAAAAATCATGTCGACATTTATTACCCTTCTACTTCAATAACACCAGGACACTAGCTTATCAAAATTCTCCGTTTCCGAGACTTCACAGTCTCGGAAATAAATATTCTAATTTAGGTGATATATTTCATCTTAAAACTAATCAGTATAAACGTTGTATATTCTATCACTTTTATTCTTCTAGGCACAAATAGATTTACATAACTTCTTCAATTTTTGTTTATATTGAATATGAGACTTCTTATCATTTTTACATAATATATATTTTTATTTTATTATTTGTTTTGTTGTTACACTGTTTTGTGTATTTTCTTTTCTCATTGTATTATATTTTCTTCATTGTTTGTTACTTAACTTATAAATTATAATGTAAAAGCCCAGCAGGGCGTGTAATAAATAAATAAATAAATAAATAAAATCGCCAAGATTCTCGGCCATAACCGAGACCGTTGTGAGTAGGTACGGTATAGGTTAATGGGATTCAAATCTACCGCGCGCGTCCATTCGTCACTTGGTGTCAGTGCGTGAGAGAGCTGTCGATTGTTATTTGAACAGTTCTTTAACAGAGCCGGTCAAGTGTACAACATGAGGCGACACTCTTTGAAGGGTGAAAACGCAAAAACTGCTTTGTACGTGCTACAACATCATGTTCAATTTTGATTATTAAAACTATTTAAAACAGATTATTATTACATTCTTAAATGTACTACATATATTATGCAAAAATAGCGCATTTTAATTTTTTTTCTCAATTTATCTATTCTCGGTCTCGGCCGAGATTTTAATTTATTCTCGGTCTCGGACTCGGTCTTGGCCGAGCCTTAGTTTCTTTGTCCGAATGGGGTTTTATAACTTGGAATGTTTTTTATGTCATTTTTATTCGATTTAGTGTGCTGGATACGCGGTTTAGTAGAGGATTCAGTATTTTTGAATAGCTTCAATAATATATTTTTGGCAATTATATTCGTTGTACGTCTTTAATTTCTATCGAAGGCGTTGTAATAGGTACTTTAAGTATGGTCTTTTTGATTCCTTTTTGAATTGTACTCGGGTTGTGTATGTATTTATGTGTAGTAGATCCCCATCCTTGCTGGGATTGCATCTGGGATGCCATGTCCCTCTTGCATCGTACAGCTTGGTGGCGTTGGAATTGCTGTGTAGTGTTGGCATAAAAAAAACGATTTGTAATTTTGGGGTAGCAAAGTGCTAAAATAATCTTTTTTTTGTGCATTTAGAATGAACGCCAATTTTAAATTGGTAAAACCTGAAAAGTAATGCAGATCTGTACTAAAAGTCGGTTTAACCAAATGTTTCTCTTTCATATTCCCTATTTTGTGTTGTTACATAATTTCACCATTTTCAGAATATATTGCCAAAAAGTCTTGCTTCGGATAGTTAGTCAGACACTCATAACGTAATAACATGAATATCTGAACCCTCATGTTTGTTTTACAGCCAAGAGCATACAAGCAATCCACGGGAGTTCAAAATAACAATTTACATGCCGAAGTTTGGCGAAAGCTCAATAGGCTAAACAGGTTCTAACTCGTTAGTATTACAAACATGTTGGGCATTCGAAAGCTGCTCTCTGTATGCTTGTACTTATTGCGATGTATAAAACTTGGAACACGACGTTAATGTGTATATCTCCTTTATCGAGTTGCCTTGGGGAAATTGTCCTATGTGATGCCCCAGAGAGTTAAATGGACGGAGATATACCAAGTCGAAACCTTACCAACCTTACAAAATGCTACCTTTATGATTAGATTCTGTTACCCACAAGTTCCAAAAATTGTTACAATTTTTTTCGGTAATTTACTTTGTTATTGTTGAGTTTGTTAGTCTCCGTGATAAATACAACTTTAAATGTGTTAATCAACTTCTAAATATGTTTGAGGTTCGTTTTGATTACAAGTTGATTTAGTAAGTTGTGTATGTAGATTACAATGAATATTAAACTGGACTAGACGTAATTAACTTTAGTAGGCTCTGTATTTCTAACGCTAACGGCCGCCAGACTGGTCGGTAGCGTTAGAAATATCTTCCGCAATCATCGTAACCGTCCGTACCTTAGACACGAACGACGATAAATGGCACTCTTCTCACATAGTACGTTACCGACATCCATTGGGATATAGCAAAACTTCGTATAACTGAATATACTAATTTATTTATTTTCGGGAAATCGACAGTTTACATTTTTACAGTTTGTACATGTTTGTATAGCCAAAATAAAACCAATTATGGATTTCCTCCATGTGACTTTTCCTCTGATTAACAGCATAATAAAAAAAAATTAAATAATAAATTTATAATAAAGCAGTATGAGATCAAAAATTTTATAAAACAAAAGATTAAGTATATAAAACTAAAATATACATAAAACATAAAATATCAATACATTGGTAACCATAAGAAGCCAGATTGTACATATAAATCAAATCATAACAGAATTAAAGATAAACGATAGAAACATAGACACATAAAATATTCATGGAACATCAGAGAAATACTCTTTTATGTACCCCTTATATTTGGTAGGTTCGGAATTGAAAATGTCCACCTTGGATAATATGCTATTGTAACTATTGCATAGTCTGTTCAGACAAGAATTTTGCTTGCAGTTTGTCTTGCATTGATCAACCCTGAACAGGACAGAAGAGCGTGTTGTACGCGCAGGTACATTAAATTGAATTTTATTTAGCAACTCTGGGCATTGAATATTATTGTTAACTAATTTATACAGGAATATTGCATCCTTATGATGTCTTCGTACACTCAATGAATCAATTTTAAAGTATGAGGCTGCCTCTGCATAATTATTAAATCTTACATATGACTTGTAACAAAGATATTTGAGGAATTTGTTTTGAATTGCTTCAATTATTATGCACTCTGTCAAAGTATTCTAATGTATGGTATTTCAGTATGGGGAGCAACAGCAGAGACTCACCTCAAATCACTTAAAATTAATCATAAAACAATGATCAGAATTATGTTTAGAAAGCATTATCAACATCCGACAGAACAGATAATGATCAACAATAACCTATTAGACATAAATAAACTATACATAAAGAAGATCATCCACAAAAACTGCATAAAAATATCACCACACTTCAAACCTCACTCGCAATACACAAGAGCAAACACACACAATCAATTACAAGTACCATATATCAAATCAAATTTTGCAAAAAAACATGAATCTTACTTGGCACCATATATATTCAATAAGTTTGTAGCCCAAACAAAGACCTACGTCGCATCTAATAATTTGAATTGGGTTTTCAAAAGATTTTTGAACTGGTTGAATGTCAAAGAAAGAAGAGAGATAAGTAATATTCTTAATATCTAATATTATATATTTTCTATTTTCTACTCTGTTTTTAAATTCTGATTTTCCTCGTATTTTATTATTATTATTTTTACTATAATATATATTTTTCTTTTTTTTATGTTTTTACCACTTATTTGTTTTTATGTAATTAGAAATTGTTAGTTACCAGCCTCAGAACAGACTCTTTGTCTAGTGAGGAGGGTAAGGAAAAAAAATCATGTTGTACATAACTAACTAACTAACTAACTAACCATCACGCCGTTTCCCCGCAGGGGTAGGCAGAGAGGACGGACCGCCAAACATGCCGGTCTTGGCACACATTCCTTGCCTCGTTTACATTCATACAACGTCTCATACATTCTCTTCTATTATTCTGACTCTTGACATGGCCCGACTCAAGTATCTGATTCACTTGGTCGTGCCATGTCTTTCTTGGGCGTCCTCGACTTCTTCTACCATTCACATCTGCGTCATATATTCTCCTTACACTCCTTTCCTCGTTCATTCGCTCTACATGCCCAAACCATCGGACCGTTCCTTTCTTGATCTTACTCATCACGCTTACATCAGCCTTGCATTCTTTGCGGATTTCCACATTTCTCACACGATCATACATGCTTTTATACATAACTAATAATAAATAAACGCCCGGGTTGCCGGCACTGAAATTGAATTGAATTTTGTTCGTATGGATTTTATAAAATGGAGACCAAACAACTGACGCAAACTCCAAATGACTTCGTACGTAGGCAAAGTAGAGTTGCTTAATGACGTTGATACTATTAAAAAGTTTTGTGTTTCTCATGATAAAACCTAACATTTTAGCAGCTTTATTTGTGATTTGTTGTATATGAAGGTTATATTGTAGTTTACTATCAAGGGTTATTCCAAGATCACGAATATCTGAGACTGTTGCAATGTTGTTGTTATTTATAGAATAATTAAATAATGTTTTATTTTTATTTCTTGAAAAGGTAATATGATGACATTTTGAGACATTTAGAAATGGTTGATTTTGTTGGCAATAGGTAAATATATTGTTTAAATCAATTTGTAAATTGACGCAATCGTTTAGACTTTTTATTGGTTTGTATAGCTTGGCATCATCAGCAAATAATTCTATTTCAGAGTATTTAACAACATTGACCAAATCATTGATATATAAAATGAAAAATAATGGTCCGAGATGTGAACCCTGTTGGATCCCAGAGGATAATGACATCTATTGAAGGATGCTGAAACTACATGACTAACCTATAGGTAAATAGCATGTATTTAATGCAAATTAGGAATAAAATAGATGTTTCGAAGCCTCAAATATGCGCTAATATTTTTTTTTAAATCCACGACATCAACCAACACCTCTGCCATAGTTCATCCCAGGTGGTTCGCTGCGTTTGGAGACTTAGCAGGGGTGCCCGGGATTATGGGGTAAGGTTTGTCGGGGTCTTGGCGGCGGATGAGTTTGCCCACACGAGCTGCATGGCAGGCCAGACCGGGAGAGAATGGTTGATGGAGTCCCTTTGACTTCTCCAGCCGTAATCTATCAGAACATCGCTTTGCACCGCAGTTGGAGGGATGGATTCATACGACCGTCATTCACACTGACCCCTTAGATTCCTGCCCACCCCTATTACCCTTTTCCTTCCCAGAACTTCTTCTCCTTTCTTTCCTAAAAAGACCCTCCACACAGCATCCCCAAAGATGACATAGGCCTCCTGTGTGGAGCTAACGTTAAAAAAAATGAATTCAATATCATCTAATACCTTCTGGTGACAATTCTAGGATAGATAAATTAGATAAAATAGATAGATAAATTAGATTCTAGGATAGATAAATTAGATAAAATAGATAGATAAATTAGATTCTAGGATAGATAAATTAGATAAAATAGATAGATAAATTAGATTCTAGGATAGATAAATTAGATAAAATAGATAGATAAATTAGATTCTAGGATAGATAAATTAGATAAAATAGATAGATAAATTAGATTCTAGGATAGATAAATTAGATAAAATAGATAGATAAATTAGATTCTAGGATAGATAAATTAGCAGATACTAACGTGAATGCGTATTCTTATCTATATTGATCGTAGTCTTCGCAATTACCTATTTACTTTCCTTACTCGCGAGTAACCTTCAAGCGTTCAAAAAAAATATTTTGTATATGTTAGTGGCCAACTGGACGAACGAATTTTTTCTTTGTCTTACAATGCAGCGCTTTTGACAAATACCAGTTATTGGCAACTCGTTCACCAATAGTAGAAACGCGCTTTCGCCGAGCTGAAAAGCGAATCATTCTGTTTCCGATTGCCGCAGATTTAACTGCTCGCGAATTGCTCCAGTGCTCGCTTTCTACCTTCTACATTTATAATCTCATATATAAATAGATTTTTTTTATATTGTTTAAACATACAAGAATTAAGTAAATTTATTTGATTTACCACTGCAATTATTCAGTCCCTCACAATAATATCTACTTCTTCAATGATATATTACATTGATGGTGGAACCTTCAAAAGTTATTTCATTAAAATTAAATTATTTACATTTACGAGTACGTAATGAGTTCTTAATGAGTTAATAATCAGTTACTCAAACGGATCCGATGGTTTTTCTAGCAAAGTTAATAGTTAGGCTTAAATTAATCATATATTTTGTTCCCAACATAGTTCGTTTAAATTTTCTTCTCATGACAAATTAATAATATTATGACCTTTTACCCAAGGCTCAACTCAAGGAATATAACCCTATTTCTTCTCAGTCGAGTGAGCTTTTGTGTATATTTTATATGAGACAAGACGTGATTGGACTTAAAATTTATGATTCTGAAGCGGTGACAACATTAAAATAAAATTAGGAATATGAAGTTATAATATATTCTACTCGAAATTTGTCAACTATTATACCACGTATTTAAGTTTTTAGTTCGTTTCAACACGTTAACTCAAGGTATATTCGTATAACTACGTACTACTTTCACTGGGCAAAAAACCTGAAGGTTGTCACCTTGGCCCGGTTTTATTCCTTGTTTTCATCAAAGGCCTCCGTTGTCGAGGGAAAAGCCTCTCAACTAGCAATCTGCGGATTTATATCCCGGCGTGCGGTAATAAATTTTGTTTGATTGATTTGTGTTATTTTACAATAATAAAATGTAAATATCTCTCAGTACTGCTCTGGTGTAAGACCGCCATCACAATTGAAACGTTGCTTGACTTGGATTTATCTGTGTTTGGTAACCATATCGGATTAGCCAGGTCCGGGATGCCATAATCTTACTTGCTCAAGACGGAAGCAGTTGGGACTCTTGTGCGATATTCACATAAAAAGGTAACGGTAAAAAGTGATTTTGGGGTTATTCTGGATGAATAACACAATTTCGTAAGACTTCACTAAAATTCTGCTGCTCTAAATTCTGAGATATCCGCCTCAATTATTTAGACACTCCAAAGACCCTTTGTAAAATAAAATCATTAGAACAAAAAGTTTAATATCTCTTACTCACTGAAATCTAATTACAATAAAAAAATGTGTCAACAAGATTTAAATTTAGCAAAAGTTGCAAATATTTATTATACGATTGTAAACTTCCAATTCCGTGAAGCGAATTTTCACGTCTTTAATAAAATCGGCGAATTTATCTTATGTTACTTTTCTATTTTTGTGATGCAATGCCATATTCAAAGAAATACATTGTTTCTCCGTGCGTGTCCTTTCCCGTGCGTCCCCGTTCCCCTCCCACATCCGGTTCTCCTCCCGCGTTCCCCTTCCACCTTCCCCGCCTACCCTCTCCCCTCTTCCGCTCCACCGTCCCGCTAACCCCCCTCCCGCGTTCCATATATTCACTCCCAGTACATTCAGTTTTAAAACAGCTCGCGTGCCACCTATCACAATTTTTTTATTCAAATTTTCATTTTTCATGTATAACAAACATTCATTTTTGTGTATTATAAGAACAATCCATCTAATTTGGTACCTAACATAGGTAACTATTTAAAATATCTATTATTTTTAAAATCCATAGACAATTCTTTTGTTACACAAAAAATAGCTGCCTGCTAAATAGACATTCAGTGGGAGATACTCTCAGTATTGCCCTGGTGTAAGACCATCATTTAGAATTGAAACGTTGCTTGAAATGGCTATAGTCGTGTTTGGTGACCAGATCTGAATAGCCAGGTACTTCCCCACCTTCCTCTTCCCTTTCTCCTTCCGCTCCTCACTACCTTCAGCCTCACAACATACCCCAATTGGGGATGCCCTAGTCCCACTGGCTCTCCAGACGGGAGCAGTTGGAACTCTTGTGCGGTATTCATGTAAAAAATAAACATTCATCAAACGCGCGAACTGTCACACGTGCAAGGTTGTAGTCGTTAAGTTTTCTGAAATTATCCAATTTTTCGCGCAAATTTCTTAATTCTTCTTTCCGTTAGAACCTTCTACAAAGTATTAAAAAACTTTAAAAAAAGATGAATGAAATAGGTAAAGTCTCCTTGAAGTTATGGTTAGGGGAAACAGGGATTCATTTTTATATACGTATGGATGATCTAAATGAAAACACACATTATGTCAAATCTTTTTTAGTATATATTTGAAATCAACGTATAAGTACTTCAATAAATCGATTCATAAGAAACCTTTTGTTATCACTTTAAAATTATGTTCCTTTCATCTGAATATTTTCGCTGCGACTCAAAACAATATCATTTAAAGAAATATTCAAACATTTCCAGTGCACAGTAACTTTAACGGAGAACTTGGGGAGGAATTACGACTTTCAATATACCAGTCCGGAAACATTGTTCACTTTTGGCTGTGTTTGCTTTCATTTATGGACTGCGCTGTTGTGATGCCAGCAAACTTTTGTTTGAAAAGTTTCGACAAATTATGTTGGTACTACTGCTGCAGGTCGCGTCTTGTAAATTAAGATTTAATGGATGTAAAAAGGATAGACGTTGTTCTTGACTCGTGAAAATATATTTTCAAAGACGGTAGATGTTCCAATTATAACTTTTTCATGTTAAGCCTCGTCGCTACTTGGTTGCGTAAAAGCTTTCTTCCTGTCCTTCCGGTGCACTTAGTTTTGGGAAAGGGGCCTACTTTTTCAGAATCCACTTCTTTTAAATCATTGCTCCATTTTCCAGAAGGTCTTCCTGATAGTATTTTATTTCCTGGTTTCCAGATAACTTGTCATAACCCATATTCAACACAGAAGGCCCCTTGCAATTCTTTCAGGATCTATAACCTCTTCGGAGATGCCGAGAGCATGGGTATGCCCTTAAATTAATTTTCCAAGATTAAAAAGTTTTTTTTTTAATTTTTATCGAATGTTATTATCCAGAATTACTTAAGCCATTCATAATAAGATAGATAGGTCAGTGGCTATGTTGGCATTGCGTTTTGGTCCCACCCAGGCTTCGAGTGTTCGATTCTTCGGCTGGCTACGTCCTCCGTCACGACACAAGTAACATTTTCCGATTACTTTGGTGGTAATAGGAGATTTTCAAATATTGTCAGGTTATTAGTAATTCTATCTTTTTCAAAAAAAAAATACTATGAAAAGCTTCATAAACTTCTGGAAGGCTGTGAAAATATTTTGAATCATAAGAAATCCCTCTGATGGCCCTATGGAAATGAGAGATGGTCAAATATTCTCCATAAAAAACTATTGTATGATTTCTAATTAATGTTCTTTTTTCTTCTTTTCCGTTTACTTTTAAACGTTTCAAATTTTATGTCCGGGTTAAATCGTTCCCACAGGGAAAACTTAACCCTTTCACACACTTTTCCACAAATGATCATCTAATCAATCCACGCTATGCAATTGCACTATGTGTATAAGTATAGTACATACAAAATAATACAATAACAACATGAAAAAGAGACCAAATGGGAAAATAATTTAACGACTCAAGATATTTTTACATCAGAGGGTTCGGCTCGGTGGAACTCCTAATTGGACCTATGAATCCTACTGATCCCTCGATATAAATATTTAAAAAATCTTTTGTAATCCTACATGCATTTAAAATGACTGATTTTTGAATTTTTATATATAAATTCATTGACAAATCTAATAAGCCTAAATTTTGAATGAGAGAGCTAGGTATAAATTTACTATTATTTTTATATGAAGAAGTGCACCTGGGGTAAGGAAGGGGTCCAAGACCGAGTCGCTGCTAATCAGCTGAACTATTGAAAGTACAAACGAGCCCAAGACCGAGTCGCTGCTAATCAGCTGAACTATTGAAAGTACAAACGAGCCGTAATGAGTAATTCTGCACTTTTTCCAGCTGTGCTTTGTGTCTTTGTGGTGGCTAGGTACCGTCAACTTAAATACAAAAACAGAATTACGGGTACTTACGCCATGTTAGTACCAAATATAATATATATTTTCGCATCATTGCAGAACTACATCAGTCATTTAAAAAGGTAGCAAGAATTTTGTGTTTATGTTGTTAGGTTATTTGTAATGCTGGTCTTTCTTTTAAAATACTTTTTTCTTTTAAATTCCAATTTCGCCTGCGGAAAAAAGCTGTCTGGAGATTATTCATTCAGTAGAGATATTATTCTTTTCAGTATTTTCAATACGAAAAAAGTGGGCTGGAGATTATTCATTCAGTAGAGATAATATTCTTTTCAATATTTTCAATACAAAGACATAAATCCTTTCGGATTCAAAATCCATTTAAAATCTTGAAAATGGAAAATAATAACAACCTTCTTATGAAAAAATAAAATCATTTACTGGTGGAAACAATAAATTTGCAAAAATTAAACAGTTTTTAAAGCCACCGTAATCAAATTTAAAGATGATAACAATGAATAAATTAAATATTTCGTGAAAATAAAATCTTCAATTAAAATGACATATTTCTCATATATACTTCGAGTAATATTTGGCTGAAAAAATATGGAATAAACCAAAGCAATCTAGAGTACTATAGACGACGCGTGACCACAACAATAAAAAGTCAGTGCTGTCGCAAAGTAAATGTCGCTCTTAAAATAGTCTACTATCTACTGTAGGTAATCATAGAATGTGGTAGAAAACTAGAAGTGACTTCCATACAAATTTGAATTGAAATAAATGATCTACATATTTAACATACGCTCTGTCACACTTACACTCACCTGACATCATAGATCTCCATCCCAATTCAATAACGTAATCATGGTGAAACACAGTTTTATGTTGAAAATTTAAGGTCGTATTGGCCAAATATTGGTCCTTACATATGAAATTGGCGTTTTGTAAGGGAGGAACATAAAGTCGATTTTTTTTTAATATAATATATTTATTTAATCAAAGTATGTACCATTGCTATTTATGCACTTTTGCCATCTCATAGGTAGTTCATCGATCCCATTATTAAAAAAAACCATTCGGACGGGAATCAATAAAATCTTTGAAGGCGGTTTGGACCGCCCATCGGAGTTGAATTTTTTCCCTTGAAGGAGTTATCCAAATTTCTAAAAAAATGGTTGGGGCAAGGTCCGGAGAGTACCTACGGTGGATGTCTTAGACATTCCAATTGAAGCTCCTCTAATTTGGTAGCCGTCTGTTGTGCAGTGTGTGGTCTAGCGTTCTAATGCACGTTTATTGATTTGCTTCACTCAATTCGTGAGTTACCTACCTTTCAAGCTTTTTCACCTTCCCAATTTGCTTCAAGTGGATTAAAACAGTTTTATCACTAACACCGCAGCCTGCAGCTAACTCGGACGTGGTTTGCGATGGATCCGCTTCCACAATAGCCTTCAATTCTTCATTATCAACTTTGGTCTCCGGCCGTCCACGGGGCTTGTTCTGCAGGTCGAAATTTCCAGAACGAAAACGTTGGAACCAAAAACGCACTGTGTTTTCTTTTGCGGCACCGTCGCCATACACATAATTAATCCTTCGAGCCGTGTCTGCAGCACTGGTGCCACGGTGGAACTCGTACTCGTAAATAATGCGATATTTCAAGTTTTCCATTTTGTAAACTAAGTGACGCAAAGAAAAAAAAAAGCAAAAACAAATGAATTATAATTTTCAAAACACAAATACATGAGTAAATAGCTGTATAAATTTGAATTTGGAATTCCTAACCAAATAGAAGATATTTGAGATCAAAGTTGCCAGTACGGCAAAACGCCAATTTCATATGTAAGGTCCTAATATTTAGATCACGAAACACACCAACAAGGCATTTATTGTGTTATTCTTTATTCTATGATCATAATAGTTACTCTGCTTATTCCAAATGTTCATAAAACATAAGGCCTGAATTGTAATAGGCCTTGGGAACAAATGTGGTAAAATGACTTACTAACTTAGTTTTGGATAAATATTTAATAAATCAAGGATCCGTTGCTTAAAATTCAACTGAGACAACCATCTGGAATTAGTTGTGCAAAGTTTCATGATGCCAGAGTGAACATTCAAGGTTATGTATGACTGCTTGATATAATTAGATTTCTACTTGAAATTTATGTTGTTTAAAATACTGTTCTACATTCACTAATATTAATAGCTGAAAATAAATACTCACAAAATCATTATTTCTCTAATGTACAAATTTTCCCTCCCACATTTCCGTGATATGAGAAAAGGTTGTTTTCTCAGACGGCAGAAGTAGTTCTGAAAAAATGAGAAAAAATGTTAAAGAGCGTTGAGCCCCAACGGCAACACAAGACTCGGGGGTTAAAAGAAAAGCAAAAAGAACATCCCCTAGAATCCTCGGATAAACGGTTTAGCGCCGTATGTCTTAAGGCAAGGCTTTCCTTCTCCTGGTTCACTGGAGCCTCTTTAGCGATTACAAGCCCGATTACAACACCCCGAACCTTCGCCTATTTCTTTACTCCCCGCTTCCCCTCTACTACCCGCGACTACGAAAACAATTTTTGTTTTCATGAGGATGGGGCGGTATAAGCGAACCTTATTACTTGGAGAAAAAATATCGCAAAGCTTGCTTGGTTTATGAAATCAATTTATCTGAGGTAACTATTCTAAGGAATAATTATGTTGGATCCTGGTTTTCATTAATATTAATATAATATTTATTCTGATACGGCAAATAAAAATACGATTTTAGAACAGAATAATTTATTTTAATTAAGTAAATAAATAAAACATCAGGAAGAAAAATAATGATTTCTTGTTTCATTCAGTTGTAAGTATTTTGTGCCTGCTAAATCTCATTTAATTTGAAACAACAACTGCTGTAGGAAATTAAATTAAAATTTTATTACAAAGATACAAAATAGTCCATGAACGTGATAATTTCAATATCAAAAATAATTTCACTCGGTCATTGCTTTAAAAATATTTCAAAATGATAATGAATAAATTTCGTCGTTTGTTTTATTTACTTTACACGATTTACATTAATTATTATTAAAAAAAATTATCCAAACACTTTCTAGATAGCATTTAATTCGGGTTGAATCTTGCAATCATATATAAAGATAACAGCCAATAATATGTGCGTTAAGAAAATGTTGGTAGTTCTTAGTCAAAGTACGATACAGTTAAAAGTGACCGAATTTGATGTCGACACCTTAGCTTAATCGGTAGAGCACTTGCCATGTAAGCAAAGGGTCCCGGGTTCGAGTCCCAGAGGTGCCAATATCTTTTTCTGATTTTTCTGTCTCCACATTTTCGATTGAGTTTCACTAATATTATCTTCATTTAGTTAAATATTATAATTTGAGATTTTACTCATAAAGTTTAAAAAAATAAACTCTTATTATAATTATATAAGACTAATCTTAGTCATATCGACTAATATGTGATGTTAGTCGCAGTATTAGTAGCATTTAATGATATATCTAAGTAATTAAAATCAAAGTGTATAACAATAATTAAAAATCGGTGAAATCATATTATAACTGAAAAATTCAAATAATTTTACTTCCTTTTGAATACTCGAGCTTATTTATATATTATAATGTTAATATTTATGTATGATTTAAAAAAAATCATTTATCTAAACGCAAGCCGATGATATAATTGATTCCAAGAACCAGTTTTGAACGTATAATATCTCAACCATTAAAAGCTAAATAAACACATAATATTATAATGACGACACTTAATTACAGTAAACGAGAACGGTTGACGTAATTGAATCGTAGAACCGTGTTGTATTATTGTCTCCCTTGAAATACCCCAAGGATATAAGATTAAAGGATCGTATAATAATCCAGAACCGATGATATAGTAGAATCGATGAACACCGAACAGTGAACACTAACCGGCCTAAGCGAGTAGTAACCAAAGTTCCCTACTTTCCTCGCAGCACCCCCTCAAAGGCCCAATGACTCCCCGGGTAGCGATTAATGCCTACTTCTACTGATTTATCGAATCACGGAGTAGTAGTTAAAGGGCTTAACTACATAACTATTCATCTTAAAAGTGTTTTACAGCCCTGGTAAGAAAGGATTCTTGTCGGAAAGCAATTTCGATTAAATCGTTTGTTCAGATTAGGTCTTACAATATTTCAGATCCAATCGAACTGAAAAAAGTTTCATAAAGGATCATTGGTACGGAATTGATTTAGCAAGTTAAGTGGGTTTTACTTTTTTGTCGCAAGACTTACTGGCGTGAACCAGAAATCTATTACACCCTGAATTTTTGGAAAGTGAAGGAAAAGGAAAGGAATAGTGGTTGGAAAAGAATCTTGAGACTATGACATCCCCAATCGGGGTATGTTGTGATGCTGAAGGTAGTGGGGAGAGGAAGGAGACGGGAAAGAGGATAGTGGGGAAGTACCTGCCTATTCTAATCTGGTCACCAAACACAGCTAAAGCCATTTCAAGCAACATTTCATTTCTGAATGGTGGTCTTAAGCCAGAGCGATACGGAGAGTATCTTCCTGGAACATGCCGAAAATATTCTATGCATTATTTTAAATTAATTAATTGTAAAATAACACAAAAACTCGCGATTTTCGTATTGCGAGTCAAGAGCCTTACCCCTCGACAATGAAGTCCGTCCTGCAGGGAATTAAAAGTTATGGAAACTAAACTCCACCTCATCTAATTTTTTCTTCAATAATCATAAATACACTTTGTGGCGTCTATTGAATTTAATGAAAATATATAACGTCGTTAATTTTTTTTTAAGAATCACATCGAGTTTTGAATCACATCAATAATTTTGATTAAATAGTGGTGTTTACAAAGTTAATTATTTTCAGTAAAACTAATTTATTTTCAAGCAAGATTTGTTTTGTTTTGCGTATCTTCAAAATTTGTAAAATTATTTTGCAATTATTATAATATCACGTAATTTCTTAATACGGTATTATGCATTTTTGTCATATGAGCATAAAATTTCAAAAAATTTATTCCTGGAAATAATTAAATTCTTCATAATTATTCTTTGTTCTTGCTCTAACCACCAAAATGTGGCATTCCTTACTTTAACTTCGTATTCTTTGGTTATTCATTTTATCCAATATTTTTCATTTGCATTTCGGCTACATGGATCTTGTTTTCTTCACAAAAAAAAACTACATCGGTCCTTGTTTTACTAATCACATATAATCAGAGATTATCAGAACTTAGTTGTGAACTACTAATCTCATATATGAGTATTGCGCTCCATACATTCTATTTGTAAGTACACAAACTTATCTAGTTGTTTCACTGATTCCCAGCTTATCTACTTTACAACGACAAAAATACATAACATGATACAATAACCATGTGGGGGTATGTTAGACCCTAAATCCCCGATTACATTGAGCGAGTTTACAAGTTACTAGCCGGTAAGTTTAAAAGCGGGTGAATTGGCGAGTGATATTTTCATGATGACACAAAAAACTGTCTACTCGTTCAGTAGCGACGGCAGCAGCTAAAATAACGACTCCCGCGCGAACAAATTCTGTCAAAAAACTTGAGCTCGCAGCTAGCGCGACACGCTAGACAGTAGCGAGAATTAATTCTGACAATTACGAAATCAGCTGTTCGTGGGCCGCCATCTTGAGTAATGTTGACTATAACTTTTTTCGTGCATTGTCCACAAGCTGCTAGTTAGCTAGTAATACGATTACACTGAGCGAGTTTACTAGCAGATAGTGAATTTCCCAGATAGTAGCTTGTAAACTCGCTCAATGTAATCGAGGCTTAAGAGTAAGTACTAAAAGTTCAGTTGACGGCCGGCGTAGTCCAATGGTAAAGTTCTTGACTCGCACTCCGAAGGTCGCGGGATCGAATCCCGGCGTGGCAAATAAATTTTATTTGATTAATTTGTGTTATTTCACAATTACTCATTTAAAAAATAGTATAGTATATTTGCTGCACGTTCCAGAGTGGAAGATACTCTCAGTATCGCCCTGGTGTGAGACCACGATTCAGAATTGAAACGTTGCTTTAAATGGCTTTAGCCGTGATTGGTGACCAGATCTGAATAGCCAGGTACTTCCTCACCTTCCTCTTTCCTATCTTCTTCCCCTCCCCACTACCGTCAGCCTCACAACATACCCCAATTGGGGATGCCATAGTCCCACTGGCTCCAGACGGGAGCAGTTGGGAATCTTGTGCGGAATTCATGTAAAAAAAAAAATTTAAGCTTTTAAGCAATGAGTGGACAAAGAAATATAAAGCATAAAATATAAAGAATAATTTGCAAAACCACGTAAAAACAAAATGTTTATCCCAACTGAACTTGTCTATTGACCCCAAAAATATAAGTTTTTCCCTCTATAGGTCTCAGTGCTAGAGCTTCCACAAAAATGATTGCTTTTCTTTCATAAGCGGAACTCATTTGACCATTTATATTTTATGTGTATGTTTACTTTTAGTATTCTTTGATTGTATTTGTTAGTATAGTTTGTATGTTATATTAAACACTATTCATAAATGGACTTTCGTGAAAGCGCCTTATGTCAATCACTCGAGAGGTTATGCTCAAAGGCATACATAAAAATCATTCCGCAGAAAACTAAACCTTTACAGAATTCATTTGAAATAAACCCGTCAAAAGATTTAATTTATTTTCTCAGAAAGAAGGCTTTCATTTTGGACGTTTTCATGAGAGTCCTATCAATTATTAATGGTTTTCATATGAAGAAAATCTTATTCGGTAAATTAATGTTTGCTGAAACTTTTTGTATTTTTTCATCTAATCGAATGAAGCGAATTCGTTCGAAAATATCTCGTAGATTTTCGGAAAGTAATAAATGGACCATAAATTTTATTACAATCATGAATTTGTAAAATAATATAATGTCAGATATAAAATTATTTTAATGTGGTAGGTTTTACTTGAAATCCCAAATTCATTTTGTGGAAAATCATAACTATCCGGAATTAGAATTTATTTTCACATATTGTTGGTGAATGCAGTCGAAATTTTGCTGCTATATAATTGTGGAGGCAAAAAAATATAAGTAGATAAGTACAAACATCACCCCTAACTATTACACATCTGCCCTGATTATGGACACTGCATCGCTGTCCGAAACGTTGGCTAAAGAAGGAGGTAGCGTAATACGGCATAATACCCCAAAAACTAATAACAAAAATACTTTTGGCCGTGAAAATCTAAAATCGTTATTGATTACTTCTATTTATATTTTACTAGACATGAATGAAGCATGTATGTTAACAAAAAAATCAATTATGGAATTGTTCTTAAATTCACACGGTAATGGTCAAATGTAACATGTCAGAAATAACCTAACTTTTTCAAGATGGGAATCTGCTGATTCAGTCGGTCAAAATGCGACGTTGCCAGCTCTTTCGCAGCCAGAGACATTTTCATTAGTAGGAATATGAAACAGACACTGTAAAGTATTTATATAATGTGTTACATAACGGTTTGCAAGGCTGTTAATATATATACCTATGTATAGTTGTTGTGCATTTCTAAGAATTTATTATCAAGCGCGGAAGGCCGGTAAATGGCTAGAATTCTCAATGCCCAAGTGGGAAGGATGTTTTAATCATTCATATTCATGCTTACTGGTATTTACAAACAGTTGTTTACATAAACTTATAAATACTGCATTAACCCAAACCGGTAACAAAACACGTTGCGCTGATGTTGCAAATTTATTCCAATTCTGTGAAACTGTATACAGAAAAAGCTTTCCTCTTGCATATAATCAAATATAATCATGGGATTCTCTAGACATGGATGATACTAGGTACTTTAACGTAATTATTTTCATGGTTATTCAGTCGGTACTTGCTCAGAATGAGTATTATTAATTTCGGCTTGCCGTTGGCACGTCTGAGAACAAATGCAAGTTGCCTGGACGTTTTTCAATTGTTTTTAAAGAAAAAACTGTTTAAGGGCCACGTCATGACATATCAATGAATTTGTCGGAAGTTTGATTTGTAAGGAGTTTTGATACTCGTAAATGATTGTGTAAATTTGCAATATTATGCGAATACACCTACAAATTAATGCTGTGAAGAAATATTGCTTGACGCTCGTAATGACGCGGCAAACAACCCACCGAGAAATAGCCATCGGGATTACTGATTACCGCTTGATAAATTGATGTTTTGGTCGGGCGTGTTTACAGCCACGTACAATCCAATATCACCGAGGACAACTTTGATGAAGATTGCAGGCGCTTCTTAAATGACTTCTACAGTCTAGAACTGCTGGTTATATCCTTTCAATGCTCAGAGCTGGCCATCGGACGCATTGTGATCAGCGGGCCTCTGTGGGTGGACTGGAATCTCGGCTCCTTCACGGTGTCATGGGCATGTGAAGCGGCAGCTCTGGGGCTCTTCTCCAGCTATTTGGAGCCCTTGTCGCTGAGGCTGGAAGAGGTGCGCCATATTAACTATCGCAAGCTACGAATGATCATTTGGAGTGGATTCTACTAAAATAACTGAATTATCTCTCTCTCTACACCTTTTTGAAGTTGCAATTGAAGGTATAAATGTAGTTTATTTTTTTGCTTGTCAATAATAACAAGTACATTTTGTTTAATGTGAGTTCTTTTATTTACATCAGATAGTAGCTTTCTTTTTATCCCTCGCAGCACCCTGAAATGATGATGAGAGCTCATGCATACGGAATTTCTTTGCTAGCTGAGCAAAGATCCGTGTCAGTACACATGAATAAATTTCTAAATTATAATATTTTTTATCCTGTTTTTATTTTGTTCTCATAAACTGCAACGAATTTAATTACATATTTATAAATAAATCAAATTAACGAATATTATCATTAACTTTAGCCTTTTTTAAATAAAACAATAAACCAACCGATAAAACTATAGCTCCTTTATGGCATTGTAATACTTGACTAAAATCTACAAGTTTCGTAGCAAGGGTTATAAATGAGTCGGTCAATTTCTAAATCCGCTGTCAACTTTAACTGATTCGGAGAAATCCGCAAAAAACTGTCACATCTCTAGCGTAAATAAAAAATTGCATTTTTTATTTTTATATAATGAATTGGAGTAATGAATTTTATACAATGTATTATGTCTAGAAATATTTAAGTTATTTGGATAAATAAAATGGATATAGCGGATTTTGATACTCACTTCGTGATTTGTATGGAATATAGAGGGTTTTGAAACTCAACTAACCTGAGGGGCGTGTTTCTACACCGGCCATCTTGGCAAAATAACTGCTCGTGATTGGTTGAACTCCGATATAGCGGGTTTTGATAGTAATTTCTTGAAGGATATAGCGGGTTTTGTTTCTCATTCGCAGTTTTAACATGTTTTTTTGTCGTGATAAGGGAGATTTTTAAACTCAATTTTGGGTTAGTCTTGTTCCTCGCAAAAATGTGAACAAGACGTCATGATCTGATCATTTCGTAAAAAAATCGGATATAGCGGGTTTTGAAATTATAGGACTCAAATAATATATATAATATTTTCACAGTGGATTGAAAAAAACGGGCTGGGCTACAGTGAAAGAGGTCGGAGTAACGGTGGGTGGAGGATTGGGAAGAGAGTGTTCTTTGTTTATTATTATTATTATTATTTAAACATCTTAGAAAACATAATACACTATTTATAATTCATGCAACTATACTCGTACTTGTAGTTTTTAGAAGAGTACTCAGTCCGAAGAAACTATGCTTGTAGCAAAACCCGGTCTAAGTTATTGTTCTATTTTGAATAATGACATCAATCATAAAGTATCTGCTTCACATGAACAAACGATACATTTTTTTATATCTTTAGTGGTTATGGTGCAGAATTTTATATATCGTGTGCATTTTGAGAATATTTTCATGTTAAATATCTATTTTATATTACGTGAATAGGATTGCCTGTCATTTAATCTTAAAATTGGTTTACTCAAGTATATTATAGTAAAGCTCCCATGGGCTTTGCATCGTCCAGACGCTGTCATTTACAAGCTTAAAGTCAATGCGATGCTTTTGTCTGGAGGCAAATGGAATTAATTCAGTATTGACTAGCAACTTGGTATCTATACGTCTTGAACTATCAACTCCTCACAACTAAAAGCGTCAGAGTCAACTTGCATAGACATGATGTGTATTACGGTTAGGGGAGGGACAAAGCCATTAAGATAGTGTACTTAGGGCCGGTTTTATAACCATCCGTTCGTCACGCTTGATATCATTTTTAACTAATATTTGATCTACCACTTGATTTTACCGTTTTATAAACATTCGCAAGGCTACCGGTCGGTTATGTAGCGGTTAATGCTTTACGGACCGATTTTGGTCAGTTAAATGGATAACGATCCGTTTACTGATGTTTTTTGACAGCTGTTGTAAGTAGGAAGTTGTTCTCGCCGCATAGAACTAATTGTCTATTCATAAACTGTTTTTTTTTAAATTGAATAATAATTTTATTTATAAATTAAATAAAAATATTAGAAAAAGAAAATTTAAATGGGGTTCTACTAATTAAACTAAAACAAAAATATTTTGGTTTTAAAACTACGTTTCTAAGCTCTGGGATCAATGCTGCAAGCAGCTGGAGATTTTACAGGAATCTCCAAGTCGACGCATCCGTATAACAATACAAGTAGTGCATTGTTATACGGAGAGTGACCCAAGTAATAAAACTTTCGGACTAAATGCAACCGATGACCGCTAGTAATGCACATTTGTTTATAAAACGTAAAATATGATAACGAATGGATAGCAGTCCGTTAACGAAAAACGGTTCGTTACGTAACTGAAATTTGGTCCTTCGTTTATAAAACCGGCCCTTAACCAAGTCATCTGGTGGCAAGCCTTTGGGCAGACCTAGACACAGTCAGCGCTACATGGATACCGTACTAGTCTAGGTTGATATTGCTGGTAGTTATGCGAACAGTACTCATGTACCAAAAAAGTGTTTTAATAAATTAAATCACTAGGTTTGTGAGTAGGTACTTAAATATCTACTTATTTAATTGAAATCAATAAAAAATCTACGTAACATTTTTTTTTATTTCAAATAAGGAATTATATAATGTCCTAAGAATTGTGAACATTCCAATTAAATGCTTTTTTGTCGTTTGGTACCGCGAAGCAAAGATATTCCTTCTCTTCTCCATGGTCGGTCATCTTTCCTTCCCATTTTCGGTACAGTCGGGGGGGGGGGGGGGGGGGGGGGGGGGAGAAGCAAAACTTCGTAGATCACAAGGCCGGGACACTGAATGCAATCGACCTTCTAGCTTGTATGAATACCTCCAAAATAATTATTTTTATATATAGGTATTTTCTGAAATAACTAAATTTTTTAAAATAAGAATACATACAAAAAATAATATAAAACCACTTTTAGAGGTTTTTTTAATGCCACAAGCTTAGCTTATAACAAAATATTTTTGGAAAAAATTTTCAGAAAACCTTTTTTTTTAGTTAATTTTTTTAAAGTTGCTCTTCTCACCCAACGCTTTAAGTAAAGGGGACCACAGTATTTATTTAGCTTTATTTTCAGATTTATTTAGCTTTATTTCCACGTTTATTAATTTAAAAAATCACTGCACCCCATTAAAAAAAACCGAGTGTATTTGCTTTTTTTTTTTGGAAAATACTTTAAAAAATATGCATAATTTTTTTAAAGGATTTATTATTGAAACTAACGTATACACATTGGAGTAGAAAAAATCACATAAGATTAAAATTATAGTGTTACTTAAGTTACATAAAACCGCACATTCGCCAAATTAAAAATGATATTTTACCCGAAAATTGATTGAAATATTTCGCGCGGGCACACAACACAACCGACCTCTGCATAGGTAAACCTTATACTTCTGAGATACGTGAGTGAGTATGGGTGTGTCACTTCGGTTGACGGAGCTATATCGTTCGCAAGACAATGTAAGCTCGGTGGTCCTCTTCATCCAACCTGGTTCTCGTCACTCCAATCAACGGTAGGTACCCTAAAAGGAACCATGATAATGCGAACTCTGACAGTACAAAAAGGTAGCATCCAACACGGCCACCACCTTAAACCGCAACGTAACAAACAAATTTACAGATATATGAAATGCCAATTGATGCAAAATTTGAAGTCAGAAAATATGCGGCGAATTTTCACGGCAAGGGGTTTGCTAAAAGACAGAGACTCAGGCCTTTGAGGTGATTGGAGAAAAGGATTGCATGAAACAAAAAGCGTTGAATTATCGATAGTGCAATGATATCTCTAAGGAGGCTAAAGAACTTTATCCTTCAGAAGTGGTAAAGTCAGATGATACAAATGGAGAGCTCAAGAAAAATAATCACATATCTTGGTAGCTAATTGCCTTACGATTCCTGAATACTTGAATAGTTTGAGAAGCACACTCATTTTTTGTAAGACGTTCAAAAAGATGCGTTAAAATGCCTTATTTCGCAAACCATCTCCATAACATTAAACTCTATCTTAATATTGAACGAAAAAAAAAACAAAACATCAGCAGCTTTATTACTTATTACGTTACTTTATATCTGAAAATGAATACAGTACGTAAATTACTACACAAAATAATCATCTTTCGTACTCACATCGGTTGTCTTTAATATGCGTTTTTCCGGCTAGAAATTATTCATTTTTGTTTTGAAGAGTTTTTTTTTTTTTTTTTTTTTTTTTTTTTAATTGTACAACAGATTTTTTATCCAATTACTGTACAATTTTCTCATTTTGACAGTCTTAACACCTAGGAAAATGATTATTATACAAAAAAATCTTAAGGCTATCTAAAGAAGAGTTATATATATCTAGTGTTTCCGATATTTCGTTCAACAGCACCATTCCTCTTGTCATGCTATGCTGTGCTAGAACATCTGTTCTGCCGTATGGTATTTTGAACAAGTCGTGTCGACGACTACGGCTGAAATTTTCAGGCACGTATAAGCCATAACATTCCAAGAGGAATGGGCTGTCAATACGATTATGGATTATGTTAAAACTAAGAATTGCAAGATTTGCATTACGTCTAGTTTCCAAGCTAAATCTATCTGTTGCCTCAAGTAATTCCATATGGTGCATGAATCTCGGGTACGTTCCATTCATCCGCATATAGACATACCTAAGGAACTTTTTCTGAATTTGTTCTAGCATATTAATATATTTAGCTTGGTGCGGAGTCCACACACCACTAGCATACTCCAGCTTACTTCTTATAACTCCATCGAACATGGCTATCATTGCATCTGGGTCATCAAATTGCTTACATATTCTGATGATGAAACCCAGGAGTTTGTAGCACGCTGGAGTGAGCCGTGATATATGATCCGAGAATGTCAGTTTGGGATCAAAGACGATACCGAGATCTTTAAAGCTATTGACTCGGCATAATGTTTTCCCTTTAATGTTGTATTCAAAAACTATGGGCTTCTGGGAGCGGGTATATGTCATAGTTACACATTTTTTTATATTGAATTCTAATTTGTTTTTTACTGACCATTCTGCAATAGCATCAAGGTCAGATTGCATTTTTAAGCAGTCATAGTAACAGATTATTTCCATCAAAAGTACTATTAATTTTCAATGTACATTTGTTACTTTAATTTAAAATTTAAGTAACAAATGTACATTGAAGATTAAACCTCTTTAAAACAAAAATGTCTAGAAATTATTAGATAGTTAATGCCCAAGAAATACAAAAAATGAAATTTTTCACTTTCAATGAGCTCAGATTTGATTTGATTTGAAGTGTAATTTTCTAAATTGAAACTGTTAGTTTTGGACCACTTGGACCCATTAGCTTGTTTTCAAGCTACCTAAAACACGGTCAGGCATATGTAACGACGTATGAGTTATTGAATAATTATTCAGACATAAGATAAAGTAAGTATCCAGCCGTAATAATATTTTAACATAATTTTTTTTAAATTGTTTTTTTCCCAAATTGGAATTACAATGCCTTATGATGTTTATTAATATAATCGTAATATAATCATTATTTATTAATATTAACCTTGGTTGCATACGCGTTTGTCGGTTAGTCCTGCGTGAAAGTTGGTTCTCACATTTGATTTGAATTTAAGTGTCATTTTCAAAATTGGAATCAATTGTTGGAAGAATTCAGAAAAGTGTTAAAGTAATAATACATAAGGTTGGGAAGATTTCTATAGCGCTAAGGTCGGCCCTAGTTTAGATTGTGTGATTTTGTCTTCGAATACTTTGACTTAACTACGCCATCAGTTAGAGAACATCTTTCCAGAAACTGATGCCTGTCCTAAGCTCGGATAAAGGAGAAAGGTTGAGCGAAGCCCTAACAACCCTGCTCTTGAACGTCGGAAACAAAAGTTTTATTTTATAATATATTATAAGGGGCGATCAGGATTCTACAAGAGATGCAGTTTAGATGATATTCGTACGGATAAAAAAAGAACCATTACAGTGTTTTACCGATCTTCGGACCATTATCCCGATAAATGCTTTTTTAATATTGCCTACTTTAGAAAAGCATGAATATAACATGTGCGCTATAAAATTTATAACATCCCTACATTCTACATGTAAGAATATATTCACACAGAAACAGGAGTACGCTAAATGATTTACTGAACATTCCATCCCCTGCGATGCCTCCGGTCTGAATCCGAACCAAGCCTCGCAAATTAAGAAGGCTGGTTTTTAACATGATCCCTTATTTTACTGTAAAACAGTATTACTCTACTCAGCCATTTGTATGTCAGTTTTCATTATTGAATGATAAAACGATAAAACCCTTCTCAACCATAACAGCTAAATTAACGAAGTACATTTAACCATGCACTCGAAAATCTGAAGCTCTGATCCGTAAGTTTTTATTTTATTAATTTATTTACGTAATATTTGTATTTTTTTTACATTATTTATTTTACATTTTTTTATATGTTGTAGTGTGTTGTAAAATAATATAAAAATAGCCTTTCCTCGCTATAAAGAGACAAAGCTCTTTTGTTTCGTGAGGGAATTCACGCTCAATTATATATGTATACGTATATATATATATATTTATATTTTATGTATTTATTAGTTGGCTCGCCAACTGAATACATCACATAATATAATTATTACATTAGTTAACAATTTTAATATGGTAACAGTGATAATTCCAATGAGAGGTGTGCACACAATTCATCACTACATTCATTCAATTATATGAAATCATGTAAGTTCAAGTAGTTTATATATGTAATATTTGTATTTATGTTTTAATATGTATCTATGTGTTCGATTATGTACACGTATGCGAATACCTGTGTGTATGTATGTGTGCATATGAGTGTATGTATCTATGTATGTACATATATGTAAATGTATGTGTTTGTAAGTTTATGTATATATACATGTACCCGCCTCGGAACAGACTTAGTCTAGTGAGGCGGGCTACTAACTTGTTTGTGTAAGATATTATTATTACAATAAACTCCCGGTTTGCCGGCATTAAAAAAAATAAAAAAAGTTAATCAAGCTGTGATTTATTTATTTTGTTATAAATAATACATTAACAGTATAAAGATGCTTTGACTGTCCAACTAGGAAGGTCTCCCGTTCTAGGACAGTCAAATTGATAGGTTTCGTTTATATTCTGCAGCGTGATCTATTTATCTTCTGTTTTTTTATAGTTCATAAAGGAATTGAAGCATT
This sequence comes from Limnephilus marmoratus, assembly GCA_917880885.1. Classification (NCBI taxonomy): domain Eukaryota; kingdom Metazoa; phylum Arthropoda; class Insecta; order Trichoptera; family Limnephilidae; genus Limnephilus; species Limnephilus marmoratus. The sequence goes on from OU862922.1 coordinate 45,534,247, forward strand.
GTCATTGTCATTCAAGCATTGTCACGTTACCCATAACCGAGAAATGCTTAGTAATCTAGAAATGTTTAACCTAAAAATGTTACCCGTAACCTAGAAATGTTTTTGTGAAGAAAAGCTAAGTAAAGAACACGTATTGTAAAATACAAAATATTGCAAACAATTGTACCAAGTCAGTGAACATCTTCAATTTATCTTTAAATGTAAAATATTGTTACTGAGGCAGTTCAGTTATGAACAATAAATACTGTATATTTCTTACCATTCATACGTAAAAGCCCCGAAAAGGCCGTTAATCGATAAATAAATAAAATAATTCGTACCGCCAATATATTTTAAAACTTAAAATGGCATTTTATTGGAGAAGTATTTTGAGGGGGTGGATTGTAACTAAAATGGAAGTTAGCGCCTTCAAGAAGAATTCCATAATATTATCATGCATAAATGGATGAAGAAAAAATGAACCGAGATATTGTTCCCGGAGACATAATACAGTTATTATTCGACTTCTTGCTGCGCACTGCGCCATGCACAAATAAATCGGTATAACAGATGAGTTTGTATGAGAAGATGTTAGAATGGGAATCAAGTGAGGAGTGTGCGATAAAACGTGGTTAGGAGAAGTTAATTTTCTCTTCAATTTGGAAGACGAGTGCGGATATATGTACCACCGCCCAGGTATTGAATAACCGAAACCTCTGCCGTAGATCGCCCAAAGTGATTCGCTAGTTTTGGTGACTTAACGGGAATACCTCTCTAGCCGGAATCTGTCGACCCTACGCCTTGTACCTCAGTGGAAGAACGGATTCACATGTCTATCATTCCTACACATGCCATTCCCGCACACACGATTCCCCCAGATTCAAATCTACCCCCCATACCTTTTACCTTCCCAGAACTTCTGCACAACATCCCTAAAGATGACATAGGTCCTCAGGTAAATTAGTTTCCTCGGGGCCTCCTGTGTGGGGTTAATGTAAAAAACAAAAAAAAAATCCCCGTTCATCTGCGTAGAAAAAGCGTGATTGCGAAATTAGAATGTTGAACTACCGGCACTTGAAAAATTTAATAAACAAAAAAGGCTTTTAATGTTGACGATTTTTGGGTCCACAAACAGAAAAGATAACGAAAAACAAAATACGTAAACTTTAATTTTCCTACCCGTTTTATCAGAAATGTAATGTTCAGAATAATGATTTTGGGCAGGGGTTGAAAATATGCCCCGTCATCTCCATAGGGATCCGATATGGTATAATACACCTGCGTTATGTTTCGGGACCCCTATGGATAGATCCAATTATTTGGGGGTTCATAAAATATGACATGGCAAGGAGAAGTGCGCCACTGCTGTTGAAAGTGATTAAAGATATTGTTTTTGCCAGAGGCGGAGGGTGAGAAGTAAATGAAGATTGGGTTGGTCAAATTTCTTGCACAGTAAGATAATCATGTTGGTTAAATCTACCTATTTATACAAATAAGTCTGTGGCGGGCGGGCAAGCAGTCGGGTGGCGTGGATTGAATTTTGACGTTATTTTTTAACAAATCCTGCAATTATTAGTATTAAAGTAAATATTAATACGATTCGTACGCAATTATTAGTATTAAAGTAAATATTAATACGATTCCTGAGTACCACCGTCAATCCGAAGATTATCTATGTCTGCTTACGGAAAATGGGTTCATACAGACAATTAACAGCCCTACCCGAGAACAGGGCACAAGTAAATCTTGTCTAGACCACATTAACATCAAAAAAATTAAACACATCGAATCATTTGTTATCCACACCACAATTTCTGACCACTACACTACAGCTCTTTGCCTTAAAAATAAACCTCCCACTACTGTTAAAATTAAATACATACCTCGAATAAACTACTTCAACCTACTTGAGGACTTAAATTCAGAAAAATGGGAAAACGTTCTAGACCAAAGGGATACTGATTTAGCAATGACGAAATTCTTCACCAAATTACACGATTACATATCTAAACACACTAGTAACAAAATTACATCTAACAAACAATTAAAACTAACGCCATGGATCACCCCTGGTCTTGTTAAATCAATACACAGGAGGAATCAACTACACAAAAAGGCGAATAGGAACCCAGAGAATATCATACTACAAACTCGATATAAAAAATATAGGAACTTGTGTAAAAATTTAATTACATCAACTAAAGAAAACTACTTTAAAAAAATTATTTACGAAACCAACTATACATCAAAAACGCTATGGGAAGCATTTCGTAATATAACTAAAACTAAAATCAATAAATCATCTGAAATTAAATCATTGAACATTGATCACACTATCACGTCAGATCCAATAAAGATGGTAAACTTTGCAAATAACTACTTCGCGTCAGTGGGATCCACACTGTCAAAAAAAATTCTTGATAAATATAACACAACTGAAACTGATCTTGCTAAGATAACATGCTGTAATCTCAGTCATAAAATAGATAACATTCGAACTACATCACAAGAAGTGATGAAAATAATTGACGAGCTTAAGTCATCCAATGCGTGTGGCCCAGATAGGATCTCTTCAAATCTGTTAAAAACTATAAAATCCGCCATAGCATCACCGATATCGTTCATTTGTAATCTAAGCTTTAACTCTGGAAAATTCCCCAACCATTTAAAACAATCAATTGTTATTTTACTTCACAAAAATGGGGATAAATCACAGATTAACAACTACCGACCAGTTTCTTTGATCAACTCTGTGTCTAAAATTATTGAGAAGATTGTTAAGAATCGGCTCAGCCTGTACCTAGAAAACAACAACATCCTTTCCAATAGCCAATACGGTTTCCGACCAGGTTTAGGCACTGAAAATGCCATTGCTAAATTGACAAAAATTATCTCTAATAACATAGATAGAGGTACAAAATGCATTGCGCTCTTCCTGGATCTAGCAAAAGCATTCGACACTATCTCTCACAAAATTCTGAAGAATAAACTACAGCGCATCGGTATACAAGGGCAGCTCTTCAATTGGTTGTGTAGCTATTTAGATAACAGGAGCCAAAGAGTGCTCATCAACGACACTATAAGCGATTCAGCTAATATTAAATTCGGTGTACCCCAAGGAAGTACATTAGGACCACTTCTATTCAATATATATATAAATGATCTATGTAACAGTTCCTTTGCCGACCACATTATCACCTTTGCTGATGATTCAGTCTTACTATTTGAAGACAAAAGCTGGAATGTTGTTCACAGTAAAGCAGAAGTAGGGTTAAACAAGGTCAAACAATGGTTAGACAATAATCTCCTAACACTTAATCTAGATAAAACCAAATACATCCGTTTCAGAGCAACACAAGCAGGAGAACCAAAAGAAATACACAACATCATTATTCACCATTGTATTGACCGGACCACATGTAAATGCTTAAACTTAGAATGTGTCGATAGTATAAAATATCTAGGAATTATCATAGATAAATCTCTGAGATGGGACGAACATATTGTCTCGACTTCCACAAAGATTAGAAAGCTTACTTATCTATTCATGTCTGTTAGAAATATTCTCTGCGTAAAAGATCTGAAACAAATGTACCATGCCTTGTGTAACTCACTGCTAGAATATGCATCCTTGGGATGGGGCGGCTGTTCCAAAACAATAATTGATCCCCTAGCAAAAGCACAAAAATCACTTCTAAGGGTCATCCTTAAGAAACCATTTAGGTATCCCAGTGAGCTATTATTTAAAGAGATACGAGTTCTTGATGTACGGCAACTATACATAAGAAAAATTATTTTACATACACAAAAACACCGACATCACTATCCATCCATCGATCATCTCCACAACACCCGTCATGCAGGGAGGAATCCAGTAATTCCACCTACTACAAACACATCACATGCCCAAAGACAATACTCCTACTTAGGGCCTAAATTGTTCAACTTCATACCCGATGCTTGGAAACTGAAAAGTACAAGCATTTTACGGAAATTGGTTAGCAATTGGCTTCTGGATATGGGGAGAGTCGAGAGCGAACATATGCTAACACAATCTCACATACCTAATATGTACTAAAAAGTTTATATTAATGCATAAAAATAAAACTTTTACTCTGTTTTTTGATCCGTGTAAAATAAGGACTGGTCTTTGATTCTTGTAAAATAACGACTATACATTTCTAAAAATAAGTTTTGAAAATTTCTATATAAATACATTGGAAATTCATATTCATTGGGTTTATAAATGGGTAATTTCTTTTACTTAGGAAAATCTAAAAATAACAGTACATTTATTAAAATTAAATGGTCATAAATGCATTGATGATTCATATGTCAAATATTGGTGTATTAAATGTGTAAATTCTAATTATGCAACTGCAAATGTTCTCCAAAATAACCCAGAAAAAATATCATAATTGTGATCTCCCGATAGAAACCATTCACTTATTCGGAATACAATTATTAATGTAATTAAATGTAATGCCCTTGTAATTTCAATGGAAAAAAAATTTTACCTAACTTTTTTACCTAAAATATTGAATTCGAAATTGGATAGGTCCGATGGTTTTGAACTCCTGCAACTCCATAGAGAGGTACAGGAAGTCGGTACCATCGATACATCGCATCGGCTTGGCACAGCGAAACATACTTATAGGTGTAAATACACGGTTAATGTTGCAATTTTACAAACCTTGGATCTTACTTTTAAATTTGTTGGTTGGATTTCTATATTATATACGTATTTTTTTGATTGTAACATGTTGATATTATATATCCCACTGTACTAAATTTTTGTTGCCTATATTTTTATTTAATTTATATACCTTTTATTCACATCGTAACTTTATCTAAACTATTTGTTTTCTCATGTTAAAGATGGAGGTACTGCCTTTATTATTTATTATTTATGTAAAAGCACTCTGGGCGTAAAATAAAAGAAATAAATAAACAACTAAATAAATTAATGTTCTCCAAAACGAGTTTGAAAAATCATTTTTCATATATTTGGATTATAATTGTGTAATTTCTACTATTTAAGAAATTCAAAAAAATTATAGTACTTACTTTATTAAAATTAAATAGTTATAAATACATTGTGAATTCATATGTCAAATATTGGTTTATAAATGTGTAAATTCTGATTAAGCAATTGTAAATGTTCTCTAAAATGGCCTGGAAAGAATCTCCTTCTTGTGATCTCACTAAAGAAAACACTCATAGAACATTAATAAATGCATTCACTCTGAATGCATTTATTTATGTTCTCCAAATTGACCTTGAAAAAAATCACATCTTTGCGATTCTTTTAAAGACATAAAGAAACCATCCCTTAATTATATACAATTCTTAGTATTCTCAAAAGTTGTCTCGACAGAAGCAAATTCCCGTGATATTTTGAACGTAACTATTTCTTTGTTAAGAATATTATGAACTAAATACACAATTTGGCTGTCCTGAAACGGGTTTTCTGCCCAGTTGGACAGACAAATGATCACATTGTAATGTATTGTAATATATATGCATATGTAAATAAATAAATAAATAAATAAATAAATAAAAGATATAATACTAGACGCAGTTTCAAGCCTTCGGTCACTGTTTTCATCTTATCATAAGTATTGAATATGTGCTAAGAGAGGTATCAAAAAAGAAGAAAAAAAAATCCAATTGGAAGACTAAGAAATAAATTAAATTGAAACACTCAGAGCTCATTTATAAAACTATAGTTTCTCCACGTTTAGATTACGTTCTACGATGTTATATTAGGTCCTTACATATGAAATTGGCATTTTGCCGTACTGGCAACTTTGATCTCAAATATCTTCTCTTTGGTTAGGAATTCCAATTTCAAATTTATACAGCTATTTACTCATGTATTTGTGTTTCGAAAATTATAATTCATTTGTTTTTTCCTTAATTGTTTTTTTTCTTTGCGTCACTTAGTTAACAAAATGGAAAACTTGAAATATCGCGTTATTTACGAGTACGAGTTCCACCGTGGCACCAGTGCTGCAGAAACGGCTCGAAGGATTAATGATAAGTATGGCGACGGTGCCGCAAAAGAAAACACAGTGCGTTTTTGGTTCCAACGTTTTCGTTTTGGAAATTTCGACCTGCAGAACAAGCCCCGTGGACGGCCGGAGACCAAAGTTGATAATGAAGAATTGAAGGCTATTGTGGAAACGGATCCATCGCAAACCACGTCCGAGTTAGCTGCAGGCTGCGGTGTTAGTGATAAAACTGTTTTAATCCAATTGAAGCAAATTGGGAAGGTGAAAAGGCTTGAAAGGTGGGTACCTCACGAATTGAGTGAAGCAAATCAACAAACGCGCGTTAGAACGCTAGACCACACACTGCACAACAGATAGCTACCAAATTAGAGGAGCTTCAATTGGAATGTCTAAGAAATCCACCGTACTCTCCGGACCTTGCCCCAACTCTTGCGAAGCGGCGTTAAACATAGTGATTGATACATGGAAGAAAGAAACAGACAAAAAAAAATAACCATTGCAGCATTCTTAGATTTCAAAAGAGCATTTGAAACGATAGAAAGGAAAATATTATTGGAAAAACTAGAAGACATAGGTCTTTCTGACGTAGCTCTGAATCTATTCAAAGAATATCTCCAGGAAAGAAAACAGGTAACGAAAGTTGAAAGCTCAGAATCAGAATCGATAGAAAACAACCTTGGTGTTCCGCAAGCGTCGGTATTAGGTCCAATTCTATTTATAATTTACAAAAATGATATTATCAAAACTATTAAACATTGCAAAATTAGACTATTTGCAGACGATACCTTAATCTATATTTCGTGTGACGATTACTTAGAAGCAATTAACAAAATAAACGAAGACCTACAAAATATAGCAAAATGGCGGAAATTAAACAAGTTGAAACTGAACGTAAACAAAACAAAATATATGGAAATAGGCAATAAAACATGTAACACAGGGTTATATTTGACAATCAATGGTGAAAAAGTTGGAAAAGTAAATGAAATCAAATACCTGGGTGTAATAATCGACTCAAAACTGACTTTCACGGCAAACTTTGAATATGTGCTAAAAAAGGTATCAAAAAAGGTAAATTTTCTTAGAAGACTAAGACGTAAATTAAATAGAAACCCAACGGAGCTCATTTATAAAACTATCGTTGCTCCACATTTGGACTACTGCTCTACAATGTTATATTTGGCCAATGAAGGAAGTTTGAACAAACTAGAAGTTATACAAAACAAATCTATGAGATGTATACTGGGAAAAGGCAAATACGCAAGGATTAATTAAATGAGAGAGGAGCTAAATTGGATTCCAATAAAAAAGAGACTACTTTTTAACGTGTTAATTTTTGTGCATAAAATTATGAAAAACCAAATTCCAAAATACTTTAAGGATGAAATTGTTTTTAATAGAGACGTGTTAATTTTTGTGCATAAAATTATGAAAAACCAAATGCCAAAATACTTTAAGGATGAAATTGTTTTTAATAGAGACATTCATAATTACGAAACAAGAAATATAAACAGAGTTCGATTGCCACAAATGAAGAAATCAAAATCACAGAACAGTACAGAGGACTAAAGATGTATGATGAAATGCCTGAAAGTAGGAAGAATGAAGAAAGAATGAACGTATTTAAAAAGAAATGTTATGCTTACTGTAAAAATATTTAAATTTATCAAATGAAATGTTACATTGTTCTTATTAGTTTATATTCATGTAGTATAAACTAACTCAATAATTAATAAAAAAATAAAAAAAACATATACCTATGAGATGGCAAAAGTGCATAGATAGCAATGATACATACGTTGATTAAATAAATATATTATATTAAAAAAAAAATAGACTTTATCTTCCTCCCATACAAAACGCCAATTTCATATGTAAGGACCTAATATTTGGCCAATTAAGGAAATTTGAATAAGCTAAAAGATATACGGAACAGAGCTATGAGATATATACTGGGGAAAGGCAAATACGTAAGGGTTAATCAAATGAGAGAGAAGCTAAATTGGATTCCAATAAAAAAGAGACTGCTGTTTAATGTATTAATTTTTTAAGAAGAAAAAAAAAATTAGAAGACTAAGAAATAAATTAAATAGAAACACTACAGGGCTCATTTATAAAACTATAGTTTCTCCACATTTAGATTACTGCTCTCTGTAATGTTATATTTGGCCAATGAAGAAAATTTGAATAAGCTAAAAGTTATACAAAACAAAGCTATGAGATGCATACTTGGGAAAGGAAAATACGCAAGAGTTAATCAAATGAGAGAGGAGCTAAATTGGACTCCAATAAAAAGGAGACTGCTATTTAATGTGTTAATTTTTGTGCATAAAGTTATGAAAAAATAAAATGTCAAAATGTTTTAGGGTGAAATGGTTTTTAAAAGAGATGTACATAATTACGAAACAAGAAATATAAATAGAGTTAGATTGCCACAAATGGAAAAATCAAAAAAATTTATGATAAAATGCCTGAATGTTTTAAAAGAAATGCTATAAAAATACTACTATAAAAATATTTAAAATTTTCAAATGAAATGTTATATTGTGCTTAATAGTTTATATCCATATAAACTATCCCAACAAATAATAAAATAAAATTAAAATAAATAAAAAAACATAATCTGATATTTTTCTAATCCAAAACTGTCTATGATTACATCCTGAAAAGAGCAACTACTTTCTCCGTAAACGAGATACATATTAATATATTGCGTTCATGCATATAAAACAACTAACACATCACCAAGGGGTAAATTCTTAATTAAATTTAAGAGACACAACCCTTTGTTATTTAGCTCACCCCTTTCTTGTTTCAGTTAATTAAGAATATGATATGGTTATCCATGCAGAAATGCCAAAAGCGGTAATTGAGATTAGACACGTGGAAGTAGTACGAAGTTCCCTGCAAGTAATAAACAGAAAAGACATTTCTAACTTTATACATGTAACTTCTAATAGACATCTTAGAACGTAGCAAGTCAACTTTGGACGCCCAACAACATTAACGTGCACTATGCACAAAAGCGAAGTTGGATGATTATATAAAGGCCGTCCATTCCTTACATGTATGCTTTTAAGGTAAAACTGCGAGACACTCTATACAAAACTAGGCCAATGGTTGCTTTTATGATTTTCGTGGAAACGGAACGGCGATGGCAACTCTTCTTTAATAGGGGTGAGGAAGACGCAAGAAAATTATAACGTTTTTCCTTTGAAAGAAGCTGACATACGTACATCGTTTGTCTCATCATTTGTCTCATCATTATTTTTTTTTTTTTACATGAGCTCCACACAGGAGGCCCTGGGGAAATTATTATGTCATATGTCATCTTTGGGGATGCTGTGTGGAGGGTTTTTTTTAAGGAAAGGAAGGAGAGGAGAGTTCTGGGAAGGAAAAGGGTTTAAAGGGGTGGGTAGGAATCTGGGGTTCAGTATGTCCTGGTCATCCGCCTCCAAGACCTAGACAAACCTCACCCCATGAACCCGGGCACCCTTGCTAAATCACCAAATGTAGCGAACCACTTGGGGTGACCTATGGCAGAGGAGTGTAAGAAAGAACTGCAGCAATATTGTGCTATTAAGTAACTTTCGTTTATTGCCTTTTTTGTGCCGTCGCCGTGCCGTAACCGTGGAAATTATAAAAGCAGATAATTTTAATTTTTTTATTTTTTATATATGAATACCGCACAAGAATCCCAACTGCTCCCGTCTGGAGCCAGTGAGACTATTGCATCCCCAATTGGGGTATGTTGTGAGGCTGAAGGTAGTGGGGAGAGAAAGGAGATAGGGAAGAAGAAGGTGGGGAAGTAACTGGCTTTTCAGATCTGCTCACCAACCACTGCTAAAGCCATTTCAAGCAACATTTTAATTCTAAATGGTGGTCTTACACTAGGGCGATACTGAGAGTATCTGCCACTCTGGAACGTGGGGCAAATTAGTAATTTGTGAAATAACACAAATTAATCAAATAAAATTTATTTGCCACGCCGGGATTCGATCCCGCGACGTTCGGATTGCAAGTCAAGAGTCTTACCACTGGACGCCAATAATGGCTGCTTTTAAAATTCCCACGGCAACGGCACGGCGACGAGTGGGGGAGGTGTACTATAAATATTTCATTTCTCCTTTAAGATTCTTCCTAGATCTTTGGTATCACTTCATATTATTTTGTGTGTAAGAAAGAGATGCAGCATTATTGTGAAGAAGAATGTTCTTCTATGCTTTGTTGTGCCTTAACTGTGGAAATTATAAAAGTGCTCATCGGTATACCAAATATTTAATGTACAAGGAGAGATGAATCTCTGCGCAGATGAAACAGGATTAGAATAAAGATTTAGATACCTACCGTGAAGAAAGGTTTTCTGATAAATTATAAATATGTAATTTTAATTTATAAAGAATTGATGTAGATTTGTATATGTCCTCTATCGTAAGTAAATGATAACACCAACACTGAGTAAAATTCAACATTTTTTACCCCATTTCCTTAATAAAACCAAATCCTGCAGAGTTTTACATAACATAAAGCATTTAGTTTTCTTGGAAATTTGTTCACCAAATATAACAAACAGAATCACTATTATGCCCAACATGGCAGCACTTTTATATCTATGAATTTAAAAAAAATTATACATTATGAAATCCTTTTATGTTAAATGCGTAAACAATTCCTTTATGAAATGATTTATAAAAATTCTTGAGGAATAACTAAACGAGATATAAATAAAGATTTTACGTATTATTTTATTTTGGAATGGGGCGCTTTAAAATGCTTTGTAGAAAAACTTTGGATACGAACACAATACAGAAAAAAACTACCTTTCTTCCGAAAATTCTTAAAGCATTTTTCTATAGAGAAAACGACTTTTTAAAAGGAAAAGGTAGAGTAGTTTTGAGGCCATTATTATTTGAAGTAAGCTTAGGTATATAACATGATACGTGGAGCAACCAGCAATATTTAATAAAGATATCAAAAGCTCTTGATTTTATTTGAAAAGTTGGCTACAAGCCTGTAGGTACCTACCTAATTATTTTCTTACCAAAAAACAAATCCCGCCATGTCATCGTTCTTCGTCATTCGTCTGCTAGTTCAATGTCTTACTGTCGTATATAGAAATTGTATCAGAAATCCACTGTTAACTGCCAGTTTTTATTTATTTTAGAACTATTTTTCAAAGACAAACGTATTCATCTATCGAGTCCTTCAGTAAATGATAGTTCTAAATTTACCACCACGCCTATGTTCTTGTCTCTTGCTGCAAATGGTCAAAAATACTAATTTCTGAACCTCAGAATTGTTGTGAATATAAGTGTAATTTACAAATTTTGAACTAATTCAGTGAAGAATTCAGACAAGCGATAAAATACCTGCCTTTAATCAATATTTCATGAGAAAAACATTTTAACCGTAATTTTCAAGATTGGAACTGATTTGTCTAGATTCAGACCGTCCCAAGATGTTTCATGTGTCTGCGCTAGTAAAAATTACATAATTTTTACAATACAATGCATTGGATGTGATCACTATAATGAATTTTGGTTGTTGTTTTTAAAATAGTTTGTGGTGTAATGGTCAGCGTGGTTGCCTTCCAAGCAATTGGTCGTAATTCGATTCGGTGTGGCCATTTTTTTTTTTATACTTAAAAAAATATGAAGACCTTTTTTTTAAGTATTTTTTTCCGTGATTGTGATTTTTCGCGGGTCTTGGCTAGTACTAAATATTTTCTTAGTTACACAACTTAGTATTAAATACAAAATATTTTTTAAAGTTTGAGTAATAATCAGTTTTTAGTTCCAAATTAATCAAACTCGTGCTGGAAACTGTGAACTTTTATTGCGCAAAACATTACCCGGAATTGTTCTTGGAATTAAAACAATACTACAGACCTCCTGCAGCGGCGGTGATAATTGAGAATTTGTTGGACCGACTGCTTCCTTTAATCCGTGGATCTGTGATATCTGTCTGGGAATCCAAGAAACTCTACCAGTCGACCCGTAACTAATACCAGCTCTCGGTAGAGTGAATCGGTCAGGGAATTAATTGCCGGCTTTTTGCCTTCTCCTTCCTTTACTCCATGCTTGGATCGGATTACGACAAAACGTCAATAAACCACACATACCAACATTCCGATAGCTCTCTGCGTTGACAACATGGCACGAACAACGTTACAATGAGGGTAATTAATTAAAATAAAAGTTTACACACCTATCGAATTGCAGGAACTACGAATCTATATTTTTTTAAACGTGATATGTGCAACTTTACGACCTATGGAGATGATTATTACGATAGGGTAAACGAAATAATTATCTCCAAAATTGGTGACCTTGACGTGATTCCTTCTGTTGTTGTTGATTGGATTACGACAAAACATCAATAAACCACACATACCTACATTTCGAAAGCCTTCTGCGTTGACAGCATGGCACGGACAATGTTACAATGAAGGTAATTAATTAAAATAAAAGTTTACACACCTATCGAATTGCAGGAACTACGAATCTATATATTTTTTAAACATGATAAGTGCAACTTTACGACCTATGGAGATGATTATTACGATAGGGTAAACGAAATAATTATCTCCAAAATTGGTGACCTTGACGTGATTCCTTCTGTTGTTGTTCAATTCAATTCTCGAATCACGTCGGGGTCACCAATTTTGGAGATAATTATTTCGTTTACCCTATCGTAATAATCATCTCCATAGGTCGTAAAGTTGCACATATCATGTTTAAAAAAAAATGAACAACAACATTAGAAGGAATCACGTTAAGGTCACCAATTTTGGAGATAATTATTTCGCTTATCCTATCGTAATAATCATCTCCATAGGTCGCAGATTTGTCAAATGAGAGCACTGGTTTAATATTGATGTTTTTATTTAAGTTATGTTAATACTATAACAATCCACGACAATACTATTTATACAGAAGGAATCTACGAAACTTGTTAGTGGCGAGGAAGGTAGCCGGAGACAGAATGATCTCGAAACTTCGCTTTGACATTGCCACGCTTTTAGATCCTCTGCGCATTCCTCCTGCGCAGAGTTGCTAGTGAAGGAAATGTTGACTGTTTTAAAATGAATATAGATTCGTTAAAAAGTCGTCATTTTTTTCTACACTAGCTCCACCCAAGAGGCACTGAGGAAAATAAATCCCCGCAGGCCTATGTCATCTTTGAGGGTCTTTTTAGGAAAGGAAGTAGGGAAACTCCGAAAAGGAAAAATGCATGAAGGAGAAGACGATATTCTATATTAAAGAGAGAGTCCTGTTAGAGAGGTCGAAAGGTCTCTCTCAACCAGTCTCTCCAGATCCGGCTTACCACAAAATTGGGGACAGACGTTTGAACAAACCTCACCTCATGAACCCAGGCACTCTTGCTAAGTCACCAAGCGCAGCGAACCACTTAGGGTGGTTTATGGCAGAGGTGCTTGTTATCTAGTAAATGGTTCTCGCGGGGTGGTAGTACCCATGCGCGCCTCCCAAATTTTACAAAATTCGGGAGGCGGGTATGTGTTCATCAGGATACAAAGTGTAGAAAGAAAATAATGATATATTGGTATTCTTTAAAAACATGTGATTTTATTTTTTTAGAAAGCAGTTACTTTGTGGTTTGATATATTAATAGAAATAAAACAATAACTTAGTTTGTAACCACGATTTAATTATTTTTATTTTTTATATACCGACCGGTTTCGCTTTACCCAAGCATTTTCAGGGTAAAAAATTAAACAAAATCCGTTTAATCTTATAACCTGAAGATGTTTGTGTAAAGCGAAACCGGTTGGTATGTAAAAAAAAATACCTAATTAAATCGTGGTTACAAACTAAGTTATTGTTTTATTTTAACTAAAACAATAACTTTTTTGTACCCACGATTTTTTAATTTTTTTTTAAATACCAACCGGTTTCGCTTAACATAAGTATCATCAGGGGATAAAATTAAACGGTTTTATTTTGTACCCTGATGATGCTTGTGTTAAGCGAAATCGGAATGTTAAACATTTTCATATTACATTAATTCTTATTCTGGCTCAATCAAAGGCCAACCTCGTGTGTAGATTACACGAAACTTCATATAACATCTCCACTCAACGTTGTTGAGCGTAAAAACGAACAAAAGATAGTAAGAAACATCATTATTATTATGACGGACATAATATTATGTTTGTTCATCTCGCACCCAAAAAATCTATAGAAAAGCAGCCTTCCGGAACGTGCCGTCGAGTTTGCTATTAGCACGAAACCAACTAGGTTCCGCGGCACGGCGCAAAACGTAAAGTTGCACATATCATACTTTTAGTACATGTACTGTAAGTGAAAAGTGTGCAAGAAGAAAATAAAGAAAGTCTCGAGATGGGAATGGAAACTCCGCTCAGCGAACGTGTTCGTCCCCAGGTGGTGTATAAAAACATATTCTCCGGAATTATAGCGCTTTAAATGGCCGCCCGGCCCGCCCACAGTGTATTCCAGTACATTAAATATAACTTAATGCAAATTGACAACATTAACTTGAAGAAATCGCGCAGGACGTTTTTATACGCGACGCTTTTAGTATCGCCGCGTTTGGGGATGAGCGAAGCCTTCTTAGCATGCGACCAAAAAACGGTTTTACGGATGCGATAAAAGTAGAGTAAATAAAAAATGAAAATATAAAAATGTCTTCAGAAATTCTTTGCAGGGCGTGCATGTGGCATGCTGTTACATTTTTTTTTTGTAGAAAATTGCGATTTTTCTGGGCAAGATGTTTTACTTGGTGTTTTTATAGGCGATTAATAGCTTTTCGTGCTTCCCGTAGTTTCCGCACTGTATATCCTCATAGCAGAAAAAATATATAAATACTGAATCTTATCATTTATTTTCTGGAAAAAATGTGCCTTTTTTAGCATTTATGCTCATGGAGGAAGTGGCGTAGTAAATTGAAACTCGTTGCGTTATTATACCGCTAATCGTTTGAGAGATTTTGTTGTTTCAAAAGTTAGATTTTTCAAGAGTTGAGATAATAACAAATTCAAATGACAAATAAAATATGAAATTACATAAAATAATTAAAATTATGACTGAATGATTCAGATGGTGTGATGCTTTTCTTATAAATTATTTTAAACCTTCATGTTTCACTTTTCACTTAACCTTCGTACGGTGTAACACAAATACTGGTGAACGGTGTCTCAGACCGAGATTTCATCTCGTTGTTATTATTTTAATTATATATCTAGGCATAATCTATTATAACAACCTCCCATTAAAATTAAAAACTATCGAAAATATGCAGGAATTTAAGCCCAAATAAAAAAAAATTACCCTAAACCGCTATAAAAGTCCCAAATATGTTTACTTTTTATATCTTAAAGTCTGCTATTTTATAAATTTTTCATTCCTTCTTTCTCTCTCATTTCTTAGTTTCTGTATCTTTAAATCTACTATTGTATAAATCTTGCGTTCTTTCTAACATATCCTTTACTTACTAATTACAATAATTTTTGTTACTAACTTACATGATTCATTATGATTTTTTATTTATATTATGATTTTTTAAACATATCATGATTTTTACTTTTAAATTTATACATGATTTTCTAGCCTTACTTATTATTTACAATAGCCGTTATTCCTAACTTACACGATCTTTTAATTTACTAATTGAGCTAGAATTTACTCACCAAACACAAGAGCTTTGTCTTTTTATGGTGAGAAAGTCAATTTTTTATTTCATTGTTCAAAACTTATGTAACTATGTAACTGATGTAACTTGTAACTTTATTCGTATTTTTAATTAGCATTGCCAAAAATAATAAATAAAAAAAATATATTTTAAGCATTATCGGTATTTATTATACATATGTATATAAGGGGTTATATAATTGAATTTAAAAATATACATATTAAAACTTTAACTTCATTTGGCAGAAACAGACGTTTAATTGAGCCTCTAAAAAGGAACATTATATTTTGTATACTACTTTTACTAACAAAAAATACACTTTTAATGGTGTTAATTAAAAAAAAAATGTTAAATGTAATAAACGAAAGAATTGAGAAAAATAAAATATTATAAAAATCATTATTAGGATTTTTGTGTAGTAATTATTACTTACATAAAAGACCGATAACAGTAAATAAGTATCAGACGTCCACTCATCACCAATCACTAAACAATGCCTAACAACCAAAAGAAGCTACTAAAAACCTCAAAGTCCTGTGGTCGTTAATTTTTGAGAAAACAACGAATTATTGATATGTCGGTTTGAGAGACTAATGCGCGAGTGTAGGAAGGTTAACAAAACTAACATTATGTTCTTATTTATATATATAACCTTACGTTAAAACTCGCATGATGTCGTTTTTTGAAAATTGTTTTATTTTAAAGTGAATTTTTATTTTTTAATTTTATAGGTATTTTTTTTTTATAATTTCCTATACAGAGGTTGTGCCTTAAGTGGGTACTTATATTTGTTTTATAATATGAAATGGTTATGTTGTAAGATTTTTGGGAAACAATGAAGAAAGAAAAAAATATACGCTTACAGGTTATAATTTTATTTGTCTAGAAAAAACTATCAGGTCGTTTTTTTAACGGTAGCGAATTATAAATGATTTTGTAAAGTGTAAGTTAGAAATAAATAAAACTGACATTTTAACTCTTCTCGGAAACGATTTTTATTTTTAATTTTATGAATTGGTGCTAATAACCAAAAGAGCACGCCATACGTCAGTTGCAAAAACTTTTGCAACTGATGTGTGTAGCCTCGGAGTTGGGAAATTTCGTTGCATAAATTACAAAAATATTGCGGCTGTTTCAAACATTTTTTGCTCGAATTAAATTTTAAGCATTGAAAAAATATTGCAGTTTTGGGGGTTTGGATTTTTATTGTTGTGGAAGTTTGATTTTGATGCATTGATTAAAAAATACCTATGCTTGCTTTTTAAAATGAATTTCTGTACGGCGTACACGGAAATTTCGATGATGCACAATATTTGAAACTGCCTGTCGCAACTAAGGGTAGATGGTTTTATCCCCTTTCATATTATTTTTTCATAGCTAATCATTTACATATTACCTATGTTTTAACAGTTATTCAAATAAAATTCATAGGTACTCAAATAAAAACTATATTTATTGAAATCCATCGAAACCACCCTATTTGCTTTTGATGTAAATATGTTGATACTACTGTTTAATCTCCTGTCACATATGAAATTTACATCCCCGCAAATTTCAAATGCCAGTATTCGGATTTCTCGAGACCGCAATTTTTTTTGGGGTCAAATAGACTTAAAACAACATCCCCATGTTAAATTTTTTAATTATTTATATTTATTTTTGGATTAACATAGTTGCTTACCATCATAATATAACTGAGTACCTACTTTTTAAGATTTTCACGGCCAAAAGCATTTTCGTCATTTGTTTTTGGGGTGTTATGCCATGTTACGCTACCTCCTTCTTTCTAAAACGTGGTATTTATGCTGCATAAATACCACGTTTTAGTGAACTTTCTATTCCGTTCCGCGGCAATGACGCCACTACTTGTCACGGTTATTTTGTACCGGCGAAAGTTAGTGGAGCTGGCGACACGGTATCGCTTCGAAGTAAATAAGCACACACTTCACCACTAAAAATTACACATCTACCGGATCTGCCCTGATGATGGACACTGCAACGATATCCGAAACGTTGGCTAAAGAAGGAGGCAGCGCAACACGGCATAAAACCCTAAAAACAAATAACGAAAAAAGAGTACCTTCTTATCCGCGTGTACATATTGCGCTTTAGTATTATTAGCGTTGCTTTATTTGCAGTAATTGCATTTTTTCTATTTTCTCATCATTACATACAATAAGCATGCTTGAACAGTAATTATGGTGATATATTTATTGCATTGTATAGTATCGGACACGTTTCATTAATAACTTTTGTTTCTGATTCTGTCCTTAAATTACAACTATTAAAATTATTTTTAAGATTGCATAGGTAGCATTTTTTGAGAAGTTCGGGTTTGATCCTGGTACAGCTAGATCTTTAAAAAGACCAATTTAAACCTTCTTGTTTTTTTTGCTCATGTATTTTGTTCATGTATTTTGTCTTATTGTGTCATTTGTGCAGAGCATAAATACTATTGTTGGAACAATCGTTTACTTTGCTTGGTATTAGATGAATATTTTACACTACAGATTGTAAAAGACTTCCATGGAAACTGTGTAATATATATATAACTTACATATAACGTACGTTTATTACCCATCCGAAAGAGATAAACGGAGACTAGAGGCTTTTGAGATGTGGTCCTATAGAAGACTACTAGGAATTTCCTGGAGAGACCACATCACAAATGAGGAGGTTCTTCAAAGAATCGAAGGAGGAAGGCACCTGCTCAGGACCTTGTCCGAAAGGCGCGCAAGATGGATCGGCCATCCAATAAGGCAAGAAGGCCTCTTGCATGCCGTAATGGAGGGTATGACCGAGGGGACAAACGCTAGGGGACGCCCACGCCGAGAGTGCCTGGAGGACCTGCTGGTGGACGTGCGTTGCTTATCATATGCAGACTTCAAAAGAGCCGCACGCAGTGGAAGAAACGAATAGATGAAATTGCTGCAAAAAAATCCCAGGATTGAAACCAGAGAGAGATTACCCAACGAAGGTAATATTATTTTAACCTCAATTTTATCACGTATTCATCACAATCAATGAACGTAGTTTCAAATGTATCGCTAGGTAGGCAAATATAAAGGCCTTATCATTTCTTTCCCCCCCCATATATTAATACAGTCTTAAAACACAACAAGACAATTTAGGGATCTAATTTACCGTGCTAATAACTTTTGGATTAATTGCTTTTTATTAGATACCGAAGCAAATAATCTTTTTTTCTGCCATTCCAAATCCAGTAAGTACGAAATTTTTATTTCCATTAAAACTATTCATTTTTCATGACCAATCATATCGGAATATATAAATTGCGTACACAATTAAAAAAATATTCAAGAACTCCACAAGAGTAATCTAGTATGGTGGTTGACACCAATATGGGATTTGTAGGGTGAATAATGAATCACCTCTGTCGCGGATTGGTACACCATCAAGATCACGGGATGTGAACAATACACTGATATTTCTTGGATAATAAACTTCAATTTATTGACAAATCAATTAACCGTGATGTTACTCTAAAATCAGAAGGGTTTCCTTAAGATTACACGAAATCGTAATAAAAGCAGAAATGAGGAACCAACAAATACGGCCGGAATTCACAAAGCAAGTGGCAAATCTGTCAGGATAGTTTACATCCACCGGCCGCTCGTGGCGCTAATGTTGTAAATTGCCAGTGCGATAAATAATATTATTAACATCTAAAAATAGTTCCCTCCCACTTTTATTACGATCTCCACAGCCTTCCCCCCAGTGCAAACGATATAGTACAAACAGTTTAGGGGTTCTAAAAAATATATAACTTATAAGTGTAGCATGTCAAGCATGACAAAGAAAAATTTAACTTATGATGTCACATTGTGTCCGTGCCTAAGTGTTGTTATTAAATAATATGACTGTCGTTGTTAAAAGTGCCTTGTAATCTTACAATGATGGGCGTCGTGACACGATGTGAGATCATGTGAAAACTTCAAATATTATGTAGAGTTTTTTAAAGAAATGCTATATTTATTATATTAACTACCTAATATAAGCTATACAATACAAGCTGTAGTATAAAATATATGAAACAAGCTATTTAAGCTATAATATGAGCTATACAACACAAGCTATAGTTTGTAATATATGAAACAAGCTATTTAAGCTATAATATAAGCTATAGTATAAAATATATGAAACAAGCTATTTAAGCTATAATATAAGCTATAGTATAAAATACATCCTGTACGTGACATCGTCGCAGAATATATCTTAAGCCTATGCGTTCAGAAAGATATAGCATGTATGTGACGGGTATCTTTATGAATAATATCTCTATAAATTTGTGAACGCATTGGAAGTTCCAACACATATTTTTTAATTGAGTTTATACATCTTTATACTAATCACAAATTGAACATTTACTGTGTAAAAAATTATCAAGTTCTAGAGATATTGCATGATATGTAGTATGTTTTTAAACAAAATATAATTGATTCACATTATTTTGTGATACACAAATGTATGCTGTTGTATATAAATAATATTAATAATACTTGAAAACAAATGGCTGTTTTATTTATTATAAATTTGCTCTTTTTTACAGTATTTAAATCTTAAAATATTGATATAATTACTTGCTTGGAGCGTATACTGCATCTACAAACTGTATTAACATGTGTTGTTAAAAAATATCAAAGGTGATAAGTCATTATTGGAGCATGCATTTACTGCATCGACAATAATGATGCGGATAGTTCTCGTTAGTTAAAAGTTTGACTTATTTGCAAATAAGTTTTCTAAAAGCTAACATTTATAACAATAATATATTTTCTAGTAAACGTTATAGTACGCTATAGTAAATCATCTCAGGTTCATTAAATTGTAGAGGCATGTATCAGTTGCAAAGATGTAATTTGACACTAAACGTTAAGTGAAGTGTTTATTATTCAGCTTAAACATGGCTGTGTCATAAAAATATGTAAATAAACGCTAATATAGCTAGGTACACACAAGAATTATAGTTGAATATATGATTATACAGATGTGCACAATTCAACCCACAAGCAGTTGACGCCACTTCAATGAGCTGAAATGTATCCATGTGTAAGTTCATACAACAAATTAAAAAATTATATATTATTCTATGTTTACTGAAGCACAAGAAGTGATCATTTGTTATACTGTGAGGTATGCTTTCATATTGTAAATAATTAATGAATTTAACAAAATATGAAAACAGATGTGCTTCCGTATACACTATTTATTTTTATAAAACTCAATACTTGTTACATCGAGTGATGTCAAAATCGATGTTGCAATATTGAGCAGATGTATACAGTTATATAATCATTTTTATACATGAATTGTTGTGTTCTATAATATGCTATAATTTAAACACTGTTTAAGGCATCTCACAAAGAGTGCATTAAATGGAAAATAATCCCTTAAAACACATAAGATATTATATTGTGTTATTAAAAGTTAAAGTGTTATATGAGTTATACTACAATAACTACTCACATGTGTCATACATGATTTTTAAAGATGAAAGAGTTTCATCGTGGAAATGATTTTTAACATAATAATTTTATGTATGAAAATACTGAAAGTCAGATTTCCATTAAAAATCTGTGATTTTCGGTATTAACATCATGACAGTTAATTTTAAGTTGAAATATATTTCTATTGTTTTAGATGTGATCAAGCTACTAAGAGTTTTTGGGCTCTAATGTACAAGATTAATGTAAGTTATATAAATGAAAGCAAAAATGTCTTTTATGCGTGATAAATCTGTCCAAGCCTTTTTGGAAAATGCACATGCTGACCTGACCTCGTGGTCGTTACTTTTGCAGTAGGTAAGTCTGGAACAGATGCATAATTAGGAACATTTTCTTCTGTGGGAACGAAAGCTGGTTTCAAGCGATCTTTTGATACACATTTTAGTTTTCCTTTTATTATGATGACGTAAGTCTTGTCATTTCGTTCCACAACTTTATAAGGTCCGTCATATGGACATTGTTATGGTCTTTTAACACTGTCTGTTCGTAGAAAGACATGTGTAGCAACAAGAAGGTCCTTGTGTATGAAAATTTTCCTTGTACTATGATTAGAGGTAGGAGTTGGTTTTATTTCTTCAAATTTCCTCTGTAAACGTCCGATGTAAGTATCGGGCTCCTCTCGTGGAGTACTTGTGAAGAAGTCACAGGGTAACCGTAGGGTTCTTCCGTAGGCAAGTTCAGCTGGTGAACATTTTAATTCCTCCCGAACTGTTGATCTCAGACCAAGTAATATAAGTGGAAGCGTTTCTAACCAATTTTGCTCGCCACTCGACATGAGCGACGCTTTCAAAGTGCGGTGCCAACGTTATATAATTCCGTTTGCTTGAGGATGGTATGCAGTAGTCCTCGAATGCTTGATGCCAAACTTCTCTGTAAGTTTTTTGAACAAATGGCTTTCAAATTGACGACCTTGATCTGAAGTTATGGTGATTGGTACTCCATGTCTAGCGATCCAGTGAGTTGTTAGTGCTGTAGCCACGGTCTCGGCGGACATGTCTTTTAATGGTATTGCTTCGGGCCAGCGAGTAAATCTGTCTATTATTGTTAACAGATATTGATACCCGTTGCAAGCTGGCAATGGGCCTACCAGATCAATATGAATATTGTTGAAGCGATCTTCTGGTAATAAATACGTTAACGGTGGGGTAACCGTATGTTTAGAAACTTTAGCTTTTTGACAGGCAATGCAATGTTTGACGAAGTTTCTTATATCAGATTTCATGTTCGGCCACACAAATCTTTGTTTGATTGTGTTTGTTGTTCCTGCCACTCCTGGGTGACATACGTTATGAACGCTTTGTATGACAGTATTTCGCATGTCCTGTGGTACAAAAGGTTTGACATGACCTGTCGAGATGTCACACCATAATGAAGTGTTTGTGCCAGGGATCACCAATTGACGCAAGGATAGGGCGGAATCATCTAGTCTCTTTCAACGGAAGCAATCTTCCGAACAGGCCCTCCATTGATATGCTTGGTGTAACCCTAAGTGACCAGCTCAGGTATGGGGGCTCCATCGAAGCCAGAGTAAAGTTAGCCTCCCAAAAACTGGGCGTACTGTACAGGGCCCGCAGATACTTTAATAGTACACAACTGCTAACCTTGTACAAATCACAAGTACGCCCCACGGTTGAATTTGGCAGCCATCTCTGGTCTGGAGCTCCAAAATACCTGAAAAATACCCTCGACTCTGTGCAGAAACGGGCGGTCCGTTTGATAGATTCTCCCATCTTAACAGACGGATTGCAATCTTTAGAGCACAGGCGTCGGGTGGGAATGCTATCCTTGTTCTACCGGTATTACAATGGAAGATGCTCTGAAGAACTAGCATCATTGATCCCTTCGGCACCGGTGCATAGTCGGGAAACACGCCAAACGCGTGCCCAACATTTGTACACGGTTGACATTTGTCACATGAGAACGGGTCGTTTCTTCGACTCGTTCTTGTGTTCAACAGCTCGGCTGTGGAATGATTTGCCGGCCTCTGTGTTTCCTCCTTCCTACAACATGGGTCTCTTCAAGACCAATGTTCATTCCTTCCTCTCCTCAAAAAGACTCTCCACACAGCATCCCAGATGACATAGGCCCTGAGGGAAATTATTTTCCTCAGGGCCTCCTGTGTGGAGTTAATGTAAAAAAAAAAAAAAAAAAATCTTTTGCCTTAATTATTTCGTCGTTTTGATTCTGCGCTTGTCCCATTTCTTTGTAATCAATAGTAGGACAGTTGATCTCTTCAACTCGAGATAGAGTGTCAGCTACTGTGTTCTGGTGACCCGAGATGTGCCTTATATCTGTTGAAAACTGTGCAATGAAATCCAGCTGCCTTTCTTGGCGTGGAGAGCTAGATGCTCGCTTCTTACTGAAGGCAAAGGTGATTGGCTTATGATCGGTATAAATTGTGAAAGTGCGACCTTCAATGTTATTTCTGAAGTTTTTTACAGCTTCAAAGATGCCTGTTAATTCCCGATCAAAAGTGCTGTATTTGCGCTGCGGTGCTGTAAATTTCTTTGAAAAAAATCCAAGAGGTTCCCAAGTATTGTTTTTGAATTGTTGCAAAGAAGATCCGATCGCCATGTCCGAAGCATCTACCATGATGGCAATTCTTGAGTTGGGATCTGGATGTGCCAGAAGAGTTTTATTCGCAAGTTGATTTTTACAGTCTTCAAATGCTCATTTCTTGGTTCCAAGTCAGTAAATAGTCAGTAACAGTCTGCAATACAATCGAATAGCTTGGCTTGGGTATGGATTGAATTCGGGAGAAACTTGCGATAATAGTTCAACATTCCTAAGAATCTTCTTAACCCTTTAGCTGTTTTTGGTAGAGGAAAGTCGGTAATGGCTTTGACTTTCTCTTTGATTGGTGTCATTCCCTCTGGTGTAATTGTGTGACCTAGGAAGTTGACAGATGTAACACCAAATTGACATTTATGAATGTTTATAACAAGGCCATTGTCGGCAAGTCGTTTGAATAGGATATCCAAGTGTTTTTTATGCTCCTCTTCATTTTCTGAAGCGATCAGTATATCGTCGAGGTAAACGAAACAAAAATCGAGATCTCTTGTGACTGCGTGCATAAATCGTTGAAAGGTTTGCGCAGCGTTGGACAATCCAAATTGCATTGACGTGAATTCGAACAATCCGAATGGTGTGATGATGGCTGTCTTCGGAATATCTTCAGGTTCGACTGGTATCTGGTAGTACGCACGTGTGAGGTCTACTGTGCTGAAGATCTTTGCTTTTGTGAGCTTGTGAGCAAAGTCATAAAGTTGAGGTATGGGGTATTTGTCCGGGATCGTTTGTGCGTTCAATCTACGATAATCGCCATAAGGACGCCACTGGCCATCGCTTTTCTTTACCATATGTAAGGGGCTGGCCCAATTGCTCTTTGATGGCCTGCAGATCCCCTGTTCCATCAGATACTTGAATTCTTTTTTGGCAGCCTCCAATAGGGCTGGTGCTAATCTGCGGGCACGTTCAGTAACTGGCGGTCCTTTTGTTTCTATGCAATGCGTTACACAGTGTTTTTTAAAGTCAGTAATTTTCATGTTGGGTCTTGTTAAAGTTGGATATTTGTTCAAAATTTCTTTGTACTTCTGCATTGTTGACAATATTGATATGGCAGTAGTAGGTCCTTTATACGTAACTCCGGGGATTTGCAGTCCGGTTGAATGATCCAAGAGGATTGCCTTTTTTAAATTCACAGACAAATTGTAATGGTGAAGGAAATCAGCTCCAATAATGGGTCTTGACACATCGGCTACTATGAAACGCCATCTCAAAGACCGGCGTAGGCCAAAATTTAATTCTAAAATCCTAGTTCCATAGATCTTTATAGGATTTCCGTTTGCGCCAAACAATGTTGCGGGACAATTATCCGAGGTGATACTGTTCTTCTTACTATATGCATCACAGAAATATCGGCGCCTGTGTCAATTAAAAATCGTTGACGCGTTTCCCGCTCAAAAAGGAAGAGACGATAAGTAGGTGGAATCTCACACGTCTCTACAGTGGGCTTCCTTTGTCGTTTCCCGACTGGTTCCTGTGGAATGTGCATGGTTTGAAACATTTATACGCTTTATCTCCATATTTAGCGTGCGCAATGCAGTATCCGTTGGGCGATTTTTGAGGCGATCTACCTCGGGATCCTGGCCTAGGTCTCCACGAGTTGTTTGACGTTGAAGGTGACTGATGATTGTTATAGCGCCTTGGACTTTGATGTCTTCGCCCGCGGAAATTCTTTTGATGGATGTTGTTATTCATTTTTAATTTCTTCATTTCTTCAGTTAACGCTGTCATCTGATTCTGCAGTTGAAGTAGGATAGTATTTTCGGATTCCATCCTTGAAGGTCCCGGTTGGTTTCTGTTGTCGACTGCAGTACACTCTGTTGTCTGGTAGACGTCGACAATTTTGTCAGCCGCTGATGCCAACTGATCGAGATTGTTATCCGGGAGTGCTGATAAAATTGCTTGAACATGTTGAGGTAGTCTTTGTAGCCAGAGCGTTTTTACGATGTTGCTTTCTGCAAGTGCTGGACCGGCTAGCTCCAGCATGTGACGTAATAAACCCGTCGGCTTTCTATCCTCCAGTTGTATGCCTGTAAGGAGTCGTGTCAATTTTTTCTCTTCCGAATCTTGTAGACGTTCGATGAGTGCTGATTTAATTCGTTGATATTTTTCATTCGCTGGAGGTTTAATTACGATATCGCTGACGCATTGTAGCGCTTCGGAATCCAATGCTACTACAATGATATTATATTTTGTAAAATCGTCCTTGACCCGTGAATTTGCAAATTGGCTTTCAGCTTGGGCGAACCAGAGTGCGATATGATGTTTCCAGACAGATGATAATCTCACTGTTACGTGCTGTACATCCGTGTTTGATTGCTCCATTTTTTTTGGTTTATTAATTTCAGGTTCTTCAAAAAGTTTACTTGTGCAAGGATTGCTATTTCCGATGTGGAGTGTGTTGTCTTCATCACCCGATATGGTGTCTTCGTCGGAGATCATTTCAGCATTTGTAAAGATTTAAGTACGCAAGACATATTATATTTAAGAGAAAAAAACATCCCAAATAAAAAATATTTTAAAGCCTTATCACAGTGGAAAAAACACAAGAAATCTAGTAAAAATTGCAATTCATGTAAATATACAGCATGTAAAAAGTATTTGCACAACTAAATTCACCATATGTTTAAAGCGTGGCACACTGCATTTATGTTAAATTATTAAAAAAAAAAAAAAATTGTGTAATTATTTAAAACTTTAAAAATCATTTATTGGATTTGCTAAAATTTGTCTTGCAAACATAATGTGTGCATAAAATTTGAAATGTGACAATTCATTTGTTGGAAAGTTATGAAGCAAATTTTAATTTCGTAACAATGCGTTTGTAAAATTATTGAAAGTACGGATTATCTGAAAAAAAAAACAGTGACTCTGATATTGTTAATGATCGTTAGTGATCTTTATCTGCTAGCAATGGTTTTTCGCTACAACAAAAAAAGAGAGCACGTGGACACAAAACTTGTAACATTATTGTTTAATAATTTTTTTTAAATTTTACGTGGCTTATCCAGGGTACGATAGTATGGACCAGTCTCCTGCAGCTTGAATCCTCAGTGCAATCTGCAATCATCCGGCGAGTCGCTCGAAGTTTCAAATTACACGCTCCACCCTGATGTGCCTGGTATCGGATTGCAGCTCTGCCCGGAATCCATTCTCACTTAAATCAATTGTTACAAATTCATTAGAATTGGTGTCGTAATGATCATTTTAGGACAGATTAGTTGGATGCTATATGAAATAATATTTTTTCTTAAAATTAACTGGGACATTTAAACTACTGACGTTAAATTACTAAAAAATGTACTAAAATTGGAAAAACTTACAGAAAACTTCCCAGGACATTGCATTTGTGAACTCCGGTCGTATTATTTCGTGATTAGGTCGTGTAATATATGTGTTCGTTGGTAGGTCACCAATATGGTGGTTGACACCAATATGGGATTTGTAGGGTGAATAATGAATCACCTCTGTCGCGGATTGGTACACCATCAAGATCACGGGATGTGAATAATACACTGATATTTCTTGGATAATAAACTTCAATTTATTGACAAATCAATTAACCGTGATGTTACTCTAAAATCAGAAGGGTTTCCTTAAGATTACACGAAATCGTAATAAAAGCAGAAATGAGGAACCAACAAATACGGCCGGAATTCACAAAGCAAGTGGCTGTCAAATCTGTCAGGATAGTTTACATCCACCGGCCGCTCGTGGCGCTAATGTTGTAAATTGCCAGTGCGATCTAAAAATAGTTCCTTCCCACTTTTATTACGATCTCCACACTAGCATTTGAAATGTTCTTCTGATTTAAAGGATTCATTAATAATGTTGAACAATCGCTTGTCTTAGGTGTTTACTAGACGTAATGTTGCGAAGAAACAATAATCAATTATTATGGCAGTGTCGTTGAAGAACTGGTGGAGATTATATTTAACTGGGGTATTTTGAAAACAAAGTGGAACGATCCGTATTCGTAACAGAAGAAATATTACAAGAAAATCGTTAGTTGCTTTTCTCAAAAAGGTTCTTTAGCATATAATACCTTGATGTTATAGTTGGACTAATTCATGGCAGCTACTTTTCTTTACTGGGCCGATAATATAGATTTATTTTAGAATTTGATATTAAAACACTTTTGTACTTTCTTCCACTAATTTATATTTTACCAGGACCGGTTTCATCCTATTACGGACATTTTCAGACTGGTAGTTGAAATTCTTATGTTACGGTATTTATACACACTTAGGCAGGGGTAGACAGGTACACAACATTATCGTTGGAAATGGTTAATACGCACTTTTTTTTGAAAATATCTTTTGATTCACCTTAATTACATTAAAAGACAACTATTTGCATTGGGGGAAGTGGAAAATATTTCATTCTAAATTTCGATTACGTAAAATTAAAATTAGCTTTCATTCTATGAAACGAGACCGTCCATTTTCAAACATTATTTTCAAATGTCATTTTTTTGTGATGTTGGTATTCTTGTTACTGTACGAAAAGATGCTAGAGCAAATCGTAGCAGACTTCATGGGAATTCGGCTCGTAAAACCAACGGCTAGAGACAAAATCGCGCGGGAGTTTTTTAATGTTATAAAACTGAAATTCCGCCTAATTAGTAGGTACTTACCTAATACACATGTATTGCGTGCGTTGATTAAAATTTATTAGTTTAAATTTTTTTTGATTTTAAAATTTTATTTTTATAAGTCAACTATTTCTGCGATGTTGAGCGGCTACGTACGCTAATTTTATGTGATATGGTTTGTGATACAAAAGTGCCCCTTTATAACGCCTACTCGCGTCACGGCAAAAAAACATCCCAGTTTTCAAGTAGTTTAGCGGCTACGCTAGGTTTGTGTAACATGGTTTGTGATAGAAAAGAAAATGCCCCCTTCGTAGCGCCTACTCGCGTCACGGCAAAAAAACATCCCAGTTTTCAAGTGGTTTAGCGGCTACGCTAGGTTTGTGTAACATGGTTTGTGATAGAAAAGAAAGTGCCCCCTTCGTAGCGCCTACTCGCGTCACGGCAAAAAAACATCCCAGTTTTCAAGTAGTTTAGCGGCTACGCTAGTTTTGTGTAACATGGTTTGTGATACAAAAGAAAGTGCCCCTTTATAACGCCTACTCGCGTCAAGGCAAGAAAAACATCCCAGTTTTCAAGTAGTTTAACGGCTACGCTAGGTTTGTGTAACACGGTTTTTGATACAAAAGTGAATGTATTATTTATATAAAATAATTACCGAAATTAAAAACATGTTTTTTCGCGTCATTTTATTCCCAAAACTCCGATAATTTAGTACTTACCTTTCCAGATTTCGTGGTACCTTCAAAATCTTCTAGCCGTTCGTTATACATTCAAGTGTATCGGGAATACCAACATACCAAAGTGATAATAACCACAATGGCGTACAATCTCACAAGACGAAAGCTAATTTTCATTTTACGTAATCGAAATTTAAAATGAAATATTTTCCACTTCCCCCAATGCAAAAAGTTGTCTTTTAATGTAATTAAGGTGAATCAAAAGATATTTTTTAAAAAAAGTGCGTATTAACCGTTTCCAACGATCCCCAAAAATTAATGATATTTTTACTTCAAATGAATATACATGAATTTATATAATTTAAAAGGTTTGTGATTACTGATATTTTATTTTGGTAATATTGGGTTACTCCCTCCTTGTTGCTTAGGGCTTAATTGACAAAAATATTGAGGCACTATGGTATTTATTATTATTAGGGTTCTCCACGTATTTGGGTTATTACATTTTTAAATTACATACTTAAATTACCCCACTGCTCTCTGAAATAAAATTATTCTAAGTGATTGAAAGTACAAAAGTGTTTTAATTTCAAATTCTAATGCAATGGAATTCCACCACGAATTATCAGTGCAAAAACTAGACTCATATAGATTTATTTCTTGTAAATGTGGAAAATACGGCTTTACGGATGCAAAATACAAACCGATCAATTATTTTTTTTCTATATTAGCTTCACACAGGAGGCCCTAAGGAAAATAATCCCTCAAGGCATGTGTCATCTTAGTGGATGCTGTGTGAAGGGTCTTTTTAGGCAAAGGATGAAGATGATGTTCTGGGAAGAAAAAGATATTAGGGCTCCCACTACGGTGCAAGGTGATGGGTCAAGATAGTCCAGCTGGAGAGGCCTAGGTTAGGTCTTCCTTAACCAACATCTCGCGATCCGGCCCGCCACGCAGCAGGTGAGCAAAAGCATTGGCCGCTAAGACCTAAACAAACTTCACCCCATGAGACCAAGCAACTCTGGTAAGTCAGAAAACGTCGCAAACCACTTGGGGTGGCCTATGGCAATACTTTTGATCATTAAATAAATGCTTCCCGGGGGGCGGCATCCCTACCAAAAAATTGATTGATTATTTAAATAATTAACAAAAAAATATATCTGCTTTTATCTGACATTAAATAAATTAATTTAGACACAATTTAAGAGGGCATTACCAGAGAAAGCCGGAAATACGTCATTTTCAAAAAAGTTTTTAGACGTATTGACTCTTTTGCACAAAAAATTATAAATGGATTTCGAAAGATTGTTCTTTTATCTAGCATTCGTATGTAATAAATTTTTAGAATTTTTTTAATTTTTAGTATAAAAAGGTTATTCCATAGGTCGTTGGCTGATTTGTTAAATTTTCAAAAAAGTTTTTGTATTATACCACACCCATTTCAAATAATGTAATCATGCAGTAAAATAAATCAATACATTATCTAGCAGAGTTATGTATTAGAATTTTAATTTTAGTTTCAATAAAATCATTAAAAAATATGTGCGTACATGTGTTTCTTGACGAAAATTGGTCCATTTGTGTATTTATTTGCGCACTTACAAACTAATATTTTTCAGATTTTTTTAACATTCTTATTTAACATAGACTATAGCAATAGCAAAAAATAACTACAAAAAGTACACTATTTTAATAGTTTTATCATCACGCCTTTCAGCATTTTTGGATGAAGGTATAAATTAAAGCAAATTTGGATTGAAATAAATTCGATATTGAGTTATAATTTAAAAAAGCTGGCACGGAGAATAATTAATCTTTCTCATTGTAACCGCCCTGCACGATCGGAAGAACAAATGTGGATTTTCGTCCTCTGGCTGGTTAAACGCTCTTAAATTGTAAATAATAAAAATAAAAATAAATAATAAAAAAAACGAATAAACCGATAATATATAGGAATTCTCATTAATTCCAGCAATGAAAGCTTTTTGTTTATACAGTGATGAAGGACTTTTATGGACTTACTGTTTAAACCAGCGATGTGATGAGATATGGTGAGACTCCGTCGATTTGGACATCGCGACTACAAACCGTTTAGATCTTTTAAACAAAACTTTTTAGTCATGCTTGTATTTTTTTATCCGAAGTCAGTTATATTGATAAATTTTTAAAATATTTATAAATAATGTATGATATACTATGCACAAACCAGTAAAATTACTGTTTTAATGCTAACTGTTAAATACTTTGCAGGTAGACAGTTTATCACTGCTGCAGCGGACAATTTCACCGCCCGAGGCATTTAAGCGCGAAGCTTTGCCGTGCTTTTGATAGTATGTCCATTATGTTTATTTGATTTTACTCGTAAATCTTTTTTAAACTAAATAAAAAAGAATTTGCATTATTTTTTTTGGTCTTACGTTATATCTCAAAATATCAAAACTGAAATCATCTATCAAAATACCGTCAAATGATTTATCTCTGCAAGCATTAAAAAAAAGTTATTTTTTGTGAGAAAGCAAATGTTTAACAGTCCTGCTCGGTGCCAGTGAGACAATGTCACCCACCATTATTCTCAAAATGCTTTTAAAATAATAACACATATATTAAATACTGTAATAGTAAATTTTTTGTTCAGATTTCATCGTTTTTCACCCTGTTTTTCACCATTCTGGATAAAAATATACTACACATCCATTCACTAACTATAAAACATGGCTCAGGATTAAAAACGAGAGCCAAACAAAGAAACACAGGAAACGTTATGGATGTTTTTTGTGTGTAACCATCAGGAACCAGTTATACTATGGCTTCCCCAATTGGTTGAAGGTAGTGGTTAGAGGAAGAAGATGGGGAAGAGAATGGTAGGAAGTACCTAGTAATTCAGATCTGGTCACAAAACACGATTTAAGCCATTTCAAACAACTTTTAAGCACTGAATGGTAGTCTTACACGAGGGCAATACTGACAGTATCTTCCACTCTGGAACGTAGCGCAAATATACATTTCTGTGCTTGAAAAGTGTTGCATTTCTTGTATTTAATCGCCTTGTTCATTTTCTTTAGTTCAAATAACCATTATATTGGCAGTTACTCTCAGTATCACCCTGTTGCAAGCTAATGGTTTAGAAAGTTTCTTGAAATGACATTGCCGTGTTTGTTGACCATATATGAATAATCGGATACTTTCCTTTTTTTTAAATGAATACCTCACAAGAGTCCCAGCTGCTCCCGTCTGGAGCCAGTGGGTCAATTGCATCCCCAATTGGGGTATGTTGTGAGGCTGGTGGTAGTAGTGAAAGGATGAAGATCGGGAAGAGGAAGGTAGGGAAGTACCTGGCTATTCAGATCTGCTCACCAAATACGGCCAAAGCTATTTCAAGCAACGTTTCAATTCTGAATAGTGGTCTTACACCAGGCCGATACTAAGACTATCTTCCACTCGGGAACGTGCCGCAAATATACTATATGTTGTTTTAATGAATTAATCGTGAAATAACACAAATTAATCAAATAAAGTTTTTTTTCCCACGCCGGGATTCGATCCCGCGACCATCGTGTTGCAAGCCAAGAGTCTTACCGCTAGACCACACCGGCCGTCCTACATATGTCTTCCCTATCGTCCCTCTCCAGATTATTCCTCTTTACTACATATATCCCGAATTGGACATATCATAGTGCCACATGCAGTACATAATTAGTTGGGAATATCGTGCGGCATTCACGAAAAAATTAATTGAAAGCATTTAATAGTGGTCCAGCTGCATAAATTTACAACTCTTGCCAGCCGGCACAATTGTGCCTTCATATAAAATATCGACTGTGGTTTTTATTGAAACAACAAAATAAAAACTTGACAGAAGACGATAAAAACTAACATTTACAAAATCATAAAACAAATTAAAAATCTCAAAGTTCATATGAAAACGGTAATTTGTTTTTCAACATTTTGATGTAAAATATTGCAATACTGTATATATACATAAAAGATTTGTGGGTTGAGAATTTCATCTATCTTGTTTCTGAAATAATTTATGCATAAATTTAGTTTTTAGTATTGAGAAGCCCCAAATAGGAAAAAAAATTTAACCATGTTACTCCGACGACTATATTCTACACGAAACCACTGAAAAGTAACATTCCCAAAAATGTATGGCTTGAAGGGTTTTGCCAAAACATGTTCGACATTTTGTTAAAAAAATTCAGGATATCTCAGTTTATCTGCCGTGAAAGTAGTGGAAGCAACTAGGAAATGCGGTGCGGATTTGCATGCTACCGTGCGATAACATTTTGCATCAAAGAGAACATTTTTATTTCTTTGAAAAAAAAAATCTTAATGTATAAATGTCCAATTTTACCTATGCCGCCTGTTAAGTTTTTAAAATTTTTGTTTTAACTAAAATAAAATGTGTGCAGTTCACATGCGATAAAAGTGGAATCTTCAGAAAACTAAAGTGGACACCGCATAAAAAGGAGACCGATTAGTCTATCTCATTCTCTCGCAGATTAAATCATATAGATTTACGTGTGTCTCTTTTTAGTGTCGCTGTTCGTTTTATCGAGTTTCACATCACAACGGTGCTAAAGAAATTTTCGCTTAAAAAATGTAGAGAAGTCACAAAATCAAGTCACTACAACTTCTAAAAAACAATCAGAGAGTGCAATTTATACGCGGTAGAAGTAAAACCTTCAGAAAACTCATATAGATAAGAGTGGAGAGGCTACGAAGCCATGCACAGAGGAGACCGATTATACTATCTCATTCTCTCACAGGCTAAATCCCATAGATGTATGTGTTTGTCTCTTTTTAGTGTTGCTATTTTGCTTTTCATCGAGTTTCAAATCACAACGGTGCTATCACTTCAAATATTCAAAATGTACGAAAGTAGATAATTTGATTTAACTAAAAAATGTAGAAATATCACGAAATATCAGATCACTACGATTTCTAAAAAAATATATATACAAGTGTGCAATTCACAAGCGGTAGAAGTGGAACCTTCAGAAAACTAAAGTAGACAAGAGTGGGGAGGCTACGAAGCATCCCACAAAGTAAGACCGATAGGCTATGAAGCACCGCACAAAGAAGAGACAGATTATTGTATCTAATTCTTCTGCCGGATAAATCCTATGGATGCAAGTGTTTGTCTCTTTTTAGTTTTGCTCGTTTCCGTTTCATTGAATTTAAAATCACAACAGTGCTAAAGAAGTTTTCACTTCATAAGTTTCGACCATCTAAAATCGCAAAAGTTACAATTGTGTCTATTCCGCAGTACAAATGTTAACAAGCACAACGTAAATTGCACAATTGTATTTAGATAATTAGGTATTCCCGAGCTACCCGGGTCCCTGTAGTCGGTTGCACTGGTCTGTGCTACGCCCTTACCAACAGGTACACTACCCGCTACCAGCTACTAGGTACTAGCTACCTGCCAGAATGACGCTATTCGCTTCACAGTGTTTTGCACACTCATGCATAATGCAGCTCAAACATTCACCCCGCCCGCCATGATTCACTTCCGCCAGCAGTTTATTGTTCCCATTCTTAATGGATGTTTTACAATGTATTTCCACGGAGAATATTGCTGCCTGACGTTTTATATTTACCGCGGTGGTCTACCTACTACACTACCTGATAAATTATTCGCCGGGATATTTCGAGATGGAAATATTTGCTTTCCTAAGAAATAAATTACGAACGAGAAAATAATGATGGGAAATACAACGGGAACTATTTCTGAGTCGTTCTGATTCTTTACTTGGTCGAAGTAAATATCTTTAAATTGTATTGTCATAGCCGTTGTTTTGGCGCAAATCTTTACATATTATAAAAGGAAGTCGCTCCCGCTGTCTTGCGCTTGGATCTTTTAAACTACGCAACGATTTTCATGCGGTTTTCGCCAATAGATAAAGTGATTCATTAGCAAGGTTTAAGGGCATATTATTTGTCAAGGTTTTGTGTAAATTGGTTGAAATATATATTATATAAACTGAGCGGGCTGGCAAGCCGGCAGACAAGCGGCGCGGCGGTGTGGATTGGATTTAACAGATGGCGTTGGTTATAAAGGTTAGGTAATAGCGTGGCGTTGTGTTTCATTAGCCACAGAAACGTGGTCGCTAATATATAATTAATCTCCATTCTGCCTACTTTCTATGTACCTATTATATCTGACAGCGTACGGTCAAATTATCTCTTTTTCACATTAACTTTACACAGGAGGCCCTGAGGAAAATAATTTCCCTCAGGGCCTATGTCACCTTCGAAGATGCTTTATGGAGGATATTTTTGATGAGGGGAAGTATAACATAGCTCTTCGAGGGAGGAATAACAACGGCTGGCAAATCGTTCCACAGCCGAGTCGTAGAAACGATCCGTTCTCATGTGACAAATGTGACGTGTTTCCTAACTATGCACTGATGCTGAGGGGATCAATGTCTCTGGTTCATCGGAGCATCTTCCATTGAAATAACGGTATAACAAGGAAAGCATTCCCACCAGATGCCTGTGCTCTAAAGATTGCAATCCGTTTGTTAAATTAGGAGAATCTATCAGACGGAACGCCCGTTTCTGCACAGAGTCGACGGTTTTTCTTAGGTATATTGGGGTTCTCGGGCAATGACGCTATTCTGCGGGCAATGACGTTATTCTGCGGGCCCTGTACAGTACCTACGCCTACCTACAAGTGACATTTGGAACAATACATGAATCAAAAAACCATCAGTAAAAATAAGAAACCCAAGAAACCGGTGGAGTGAACATTGAGTTGGTGCTGTGGTGGGTGGTTTGGTATATTTATGATGCTCTATGGCTGTGATGCATTGAGTTGCTGCCTTATTGAGTGCGCTTTATTGGAATCTATTATGTGCTTGTACCGTGATTACTACCAGTTATGTCCCTCAAGATCACGACATCGATTCGCCATAATACAATATCATAAAGTGGTAAGTCTGTCCTATATCCATATATTTTCCAATTTCCACATAGTTGTGACAACCTGAAAAGTTTATTTAAAATCATTTGTTACAGTCCATTGATTGGTAGTCAATATAATATGAGACTACATGTTTAATGTTACCGAAAAATGTTTATTAAATAAATTACAACCAAGAAAATGGTGGTGTGAGTGGAATTGAGAGTTATTTGTTACATTTCACTTCTTCCTTCAAACTAATAAAAGATCTATAAGTTGTGCCTGTTGAGCCTGATAAATAATTTGATTATTTACTGGAACATTCGAGGTGGAAATATTTGCTTTCTTACGAAATTAATTACAAACAAGAAAATTTTTATTGGAATACAAGAAAGTTATGTGGGTCATTCTGCTTCTTTCACAAGTAGTAACTGAAGTGTACATTTTATAAATATGAACTTCATACAGCCGGACCTTTGAGTTTTGGTTTTTATGCGTATATTGTATATATCCACATTGGACTTCACGTCGTATGAGATATAATTAAGGTTTGATCAAATATAACGAAAAAATCCCTTCAAATATTTTTTTTATTGTACAACAGATTAACATCAAATTACTGTACGAACTTCTCATTCTGACACTCCTAAGATCGTTTTTTTTACATTAGCTCTACACTGGAGGCTCTGAGAAAAATGATTTCCCTCAGGGCCTGTGTCATCTTGGGATGTTTTTTTCGGGAAAAAGAAGAAGAGGAAGTTCTGGAAAGGAAATACGTTTGAGGGGTGGGTAGGAATCTGGGGGTCAGTGTGTACAGGAATGACGGACGTATGAATCCATCCCTTCAACTGCAGTGCAAGGCGATGGGTCGAGGCTGGAGAAGGCAAAAGACCTTCTCAAATAGTCTCTCTTGATCCGGCCCGCCGTGCAGCAGGTGGGCAGACACATCGGCCGTCAACACTTTGACAAACCTCACCCCTTGAACCCTGGCACCTCTGCTAAGTCACCAAACTTAACGAACTACTCGGGGCGACCTAGGGCAGAGCTGTTGGTTATCCAATAAATGGTTCCCGGGGCGGCTGTACCCACACCCACGTCCCAAAATAGAAGTTCTGGGAAGATTGTTATACAAAAAGTCTTAAAGCTATTTAAAGAGATATTAAATGCATCTACCGTATCATAGTGACATAATCAGTTATATCCTGTCGAAAAAACGCCTGTAATCAAACTACAAATATAAATAAATCAATAAATAAACTGTTTCAGAAATGTCGTTCAACAGCACCTTTCCTCTTGGCATCCTATACTGTGCTAGAACGTCTGTTCTGCCATGTGATATTTTGAACAAGTCGTGGAGTAGACTACGGCTGAAGTTTTCAGGCAGCATAAGCCGTAGCATTCCAAGAAGAACGGGCTATCAATGTAGTTAGGAATTATAAATATTAAAACTAAGTATTGCAAGATTTGCGTGACGTTTGTAGGCTAATTCTATTTATTGCCTCAAGTAAGTTTACCTCGGATAAGGTCCAATGTAAGATCTTGAATAATTTTTTTTTCTATATTTTTCTGGGTTTTTCAGACATATTATTAAATATTTGTAAAAAGCATTAACTTTGTGGCTCGCCATAATTTACAATAAAAAACACATATAAATTTGTTGTAGACCACTTTTATTTTATACACACTCTACCGGTTTCGGAAGCACCCTTCCTTCGTCAGAAGAATATTATAACTAAACTATGATACGGAATGTTGACAGATATACAAATCAGGTGTTTGAGTGGGAGGTAGGCAAAGGGGTGGGGGTAATTAGGGGATTTCCGGAAAGAACAGAGCGGTTAATTGGAAAAATATTTAGACTGGGACTGAAAGATAAGTTAATTTGGTTATTCAAAATACTAGCATTATTATTTAGGGATTTTCTGATTTCTAGTGCTTCTAAATTATCTAATTTTTTGCTTTTATTATTACGGTGAAGAATTTTAACCCCTGTGTCCTTATTAAAAGTGTGATCTGTGAAAAGTGTGATTTAATAAGGAGCATCTTTGTGCTAGTAATAATAAAAAATAAAACATGTTTTTGTCTGATTTTCTGAATGAATGACACATTATTTTCGATTCCATTATTTGAACAAATTATAGTACGAAGTTGAGAGTATTGATTTATAATTTTGATACGGGGGAAAGCAACAATAGATGAAGCTTGAAACCCGTGCTTGTGCAACGTACAATATGCTACCAACTTTGTTAAAAAGTTTCCACGATGCATTGAAATATAATATTATTTTATTGCAGATATCACTGCACTGAAAACTACTAGTTCGCTGTGAGTTTGATCAAAGGGAATGGAGTTGTCATACAGATTTATTCAACCAAAATAAACGAATCGTTTTAAATCGAAAAAAATAGTATACTCAGTGATACAGTGAAACTATTTCCTTTGAAGAAAACACATGATAAAAATGGGTAAAGTTTGTAAACGAATATGCGCAGGATGTTGACAAAACACAAAATAACTAGGTTTATTTGGCCAAGAGGAACCTACAAACGATAAACAGCCCTAATCACATGGATATTGCATTTATTTAATAATTCATTTCTATTTTCGTAGACATAGTTTATATTATAGTAAGTAAAAAAATAATAATTATTAAATATGTGAGTTAGTAAAAACACTATAATAATATGTATGTATGTTTGCATACCTGCATTGAGTGAATGTCATTGCAGAACCATTTATTGGATAACCAACATCTCTGCCATAGGTCACACCAAGTAGTTCGCTATGTTTGGTGACTTAGAAAGGGTGCCAGGATTCATAGGGAGAGGTTATTAAGTGTCTTGGCGTCGAATGCGTGGCAGAATGAATCAAGAGAGACAGTGGGTGGGATTGGTTCATACACCGGTCAATCCTGGATATACTAACCCCCAGATTCCTACCCACACCTTATATGTTTTTGCTTCCCTCCCTCTCCTTCTTTACCTAGTAAGTACCTCCTAAAGACGACAAAGGCTCTGAGGGGAATTAGTCCTGATCCTCCTGTGAGGACATAATGGTAAAAATGTATTTTTTATTGTTTTTAAGAGGGTATTACCGGAGAAAACTAGAAATATGTCATTTTTAAATCAGATTTTAGACGTATTGACTCTTTTCCATAAAAAAATTATAAATGGACTTCAAAAGATTTTAAATTTTGAGAAAAAATGTTTATTTTTAGTATAATAAGGTTATACCATAGGTCGTTGGCAGATTTGTTAAATTTTCAAAAAAGATTTTGTATTATGCCACAACCATTTCAAATCATATAATCATGCGGTAAAATAAATCAATACATTATCTGGGTATCGCATGTTTTAGAGTTTTAAATTTAATTTAAATAAAATCATTAAAAAATATGTACGAAAATGTGTTTCTTGACGAAAATTGGCCCGTTTGTGTATTTATTTGCGCACAAAACAAATATATTTCAGATTTTTTTTACATTATTATTTAACTTAGATATTATTGAAAAATGATAAATACTTGTTATCAAAAAATAATTACGAAAAGACATTATTTTAATAGTTTTATCATCACGCCTTTCAGCATTTTTGGATGTACATAGGTATAAATTAAAGCAAATTTGGAATGAAATAAAATCGATATTGAGTTGTAATTTTAAAAAGCTGGTACGGAGAAAACAACCTTCGACGAAATGTGGATTTTCGGCCGCTTGCTGGTTAAACGCTCTTAATCTAGTTAGAATTCCTAGTTTGTAGTACAATTTTTTTTTCTATACTTGTTTTTATAACTTATGTACATATTATCTCCATAAAATTTCAAACTTATATCGAAAGTAACAAAAAACTTTGATATTATTTCTTTGAAATGTTTCAATAATAACGATTGAAATATTCGCAAGACTGTTGCATTTTATACAGACTAGCGCAGACCCGTGAAAAATAAATTGATATATTAAAAATTATTAACGGTATATTATGACAATTAAAGGCTTTGTAAAGCTGATAGTATTTATTAAGTAGGTACTTATATACCGGA
The DNA here is from genome assembly GCA_917880885.1 of Limnephilus marmoratus. NCBI lineage: Eukaryota > Metazoa > Arthropoda > Insecta > Trichoptera > Limnephilidae > Limnephilus > Limnephilus marmoratus. The sequence continues at coordinate 45,574,215 of OU862922.1, forward strand.
GATATTACATACATATTATAGAATAAAATTATTAATTATTAAAAATGAAATAATTTGTATTTCGTAGGTAGTACCTACTTTCCCTAATTTGCTTTGAATTTAGTTATCATTTTTAAAATCAGTAAATCCCCTGAGTTATCACGGGCCTGCCCTGGTGTTAACCTAATGATCATATTGGTATTTCTATTTTTGAGACTGACAATTCATGGTGGAATTCCATTATAATATATTATAATAAAACAAATATAAAACTGTATTCCGCTATTTTATTTGACCGTAACCCGTTTCAGCTCGTTAGAGCCATCTTCAGACTGGTACAAATAATTCTTAGTCTACGGTTTATATACAAAACATTTGGGGGAGGGGGAGAGGGGAAGTCTACTAGGATTTTAATCAATTATATTAAATATATTTGTTGCTAAGTCGTTTTTTTTTCTCCCCGTCCCCCATATGTTATGTATATAAACCGTAGACTAAAATTACTTATAACAGTCTGTAGATGGTTCTAACGAGCTGAAACCGGTTACGATCAAATAAAATTAATTTCCTTAAAAAAACCCTCCACACAGCATTATATGTGAGCGTCAAGATGACAGAGGCCCTGAGGGAAATTATGTTCCTCAGGGCCTCCTGTGTGGAGCTCATGTAAAAAAAAAGAAAAAAAGTGGAATAAAGTTTTATGTTCGTTTTATTATAATAGGTCATATTGGTAATGTAAATTTATAAAAAATAAAAAAATAAATTTCCAGAAAAGAAACTTTTATCGAGAGATCCACAAAAAATCACATTCACAAGTTCAGTTTTAATTCATTTTGCATTAAAAAAATTAACCTACCATTTGTTTAAATAAAAAAAATAAATTAAAATGTTCTCACGGTTCTGGCACCACTTTAAAGCTTGTCATAAAAGCTGTCGGCGGAAAAACCACACAATTTACAAATCGCATTTTGGCCTTTCAATTGTGGTTTAAATTTAATCTCCAGGACCGATTTGTAATGAATTAATATTATGGATTATTCTGGTTGAAGCATTGGTCGGATAGATTATGAGTAAATTAAATGATTAGTAATAATCTACTCAATTTATTCCGTGCCATAAATAATTTAAAATGTTGCATCTAAATATAATTTCCATGCAATCGAGATGTACAATTTACGTTACATTGGTCCTTGTAAACTAATTTGAAGTTTTTCAAGGATTTATTTTTTTTAAGTAAAAAATGTGAGTTTCATCGTATGGAGCCAGTGTGATTGTGGATTCACTATTTTATTTTTTTTTTCAATTATCTCTGATTCAAGAATCAAAGGTCTCAATTCTGCTGCATGGTATTTAGAATAGGTTTTAACTCTCAAAAATTGATTGACAATTTATTTTATATGTTTTTATGGATTACAATACAATTACGTACGATAAAAGCATGTTTTATTTAGTTTTTAAATAAAACATTGCATTAAAGTCTTCCTGATATCAGCCATTAGAGTCTCTCCTCCGTCGTCGAGGGATTCTCGAATAGCGATCTGGGGGTCGCGGTTTCAATTTTTTGTAATTTTTCTGCGTGTGCGAGTAAATTTTTTGATTGATTTATGTTTTCAAAATTAGATCATTGTTACAAATAATATACGGTATATTTGCGGCACGTTCCAGCGTCGAAGATACTATCATTAACGCCCTGGTGTAAGACCACTATTCAGAATTGAAACTTTGCTTGAAATGGCTTTAGCCATGTTTGGTGATCAGATCTGAAGAGTCAGGTACATCCGCACCTTCCTCTGCCCCATCTCCTTTCCATCCCCTCTCACCTCCAGCCTCACAATATTCCCCAATATAGGGACGCTATAGTCTCTCACCGGCTCCAGCCATTTATTTGGGTGCTGTTGGGACTCTCGTGCGGTATTCACATAAAAAAAAAGAGAAATTCTCATTCCTCAAAAATATTCAGATTTCCATATAACGATGATTAACGAAGAGACTACGAAAAAAAATCTTTTAGACAGCTTATACAAACGTACACAAATTATTTAAATTTTTATAATGTGCCTATGCTTGCAAAGCTAAATGAGAGATCTATTTTTTTATTAAAAGCCTTTTGAGAAAATAATGATATTTTTAAATTAAAGATATTCTTTGACAAATTTCCACAAATACACAGTTTTAATATACTAAAGGAGAAATACAAAATTGTTGAAATGTTTCTCCTGCAAGTTGGTAATTTAAGACTCCCATCCGTTTGCTTTAGGGGCTCTGTAACTCTGTACCTCCCAGCCTCCAAAGAGGTTGTGTATTTTGTGTTTAGAGTCAAAGTATACCTACCATGCCCTGAAGATAACACGGTTGTAAACGATTCGCGTATTATGTAATCCACTTTAATTAGAAAATGTGTAATTTACATTAAGGGTAACACCGTAAAAGATGTATTGTTCAATTTTATCGATTATTTTTGATTTGTTACTCAGGGTTCACAATTTGGGTAAAGTTGCCGAATTCCGCTTCACCGTAAACTCGTAATATTTCTTGTATTTCTTGGGCATTAACTATGTAACAATTTCTAGACATTTTTGTTTTGAAGAATTTTAATTTTCAATGTACATTTTTAACTTTAATTATAATTTTTTTGCGACCGGTTTCGACGCGTCCGTTTGAAGTTTGCTCGTGAATGACACGGACGTGTAGAAACCGGTCGCAAAAAATTTAAATTAAAGTAACCAATGAACATTGAAAATTAAAATTCTTCAAAATAAAAATGTCGTAATATATTTTTTTAAAGTATTCAATTTAGTCACATTATCACTAAAATTATGACATTCAAAGCAAATTTGAGTTCACTAACATAATTTAACGCAGGAATAATGCACACCACAGATAACCAAATCAGTATGTTTGATTGTAAAGCAGATTTACTTTTTCTGAAGAAAATACTTAACCTACTTCAAGAACCACACATTTTGGGGGAGTTGAACAGTATCCATTGTGTAAATGGATATTTTTCCCAAAGAGCAAAATAAAATTATACTCATTGCAGAAATTTGTTTTTTTTTTTTAAACTAATATATAATAAAAGCTACACGTGCGTGAATTAATAAAATCTATACGGCTTCTATACGAGTTCCCATACACACAATAAGTACTTGGTTTTTTTTTTAATGTTGAAAGAAACAAACGTGTTTGCATTTATTAGACATATTAATGATATTTGGCAGATTTTCGATTCTATCAATTTCATTAAGCTTGTATTTTAAATCAATTCATTTCGATTTGAAATTGAATTCTTTAAGGAAAACGTGACGTTCAATCGTGTAGCTTGTTATGTGCAACACATATTGCGTTGAAAAACGTTTGATATTCGCAATGTTCCCCAAGATTGAGGAGCCTCGGCCAGCCAGTTCACGGTGGTCGCTGAAGATTGTGCCTATATAAAGGTCGCCAGCTCCATACGAAGCTCTCTTTCCTTCCAGTCTGCCGAGTTGATAACATTGACACGATGTAAGGTGTTCCGTTCCACTAGGCCAGAGGCCTAGCCTTGGCAAAAAAAGTCCGTGGTCGTTTAATTGCCATCCGTGATTAATCAGTTATTTATAATTAACCGAGTTCTCATACCCGCATTTATTATTGTTGAGAACATGTGCAGTGAATTCGAAGGCACGTGTCCATTCCTACAACACTGATCCAGAGTTGGTGCAGAACCCAAGTCGCCTGCGCCTAGCTTCCGTCTGGGGACGTTGGAAGCTAGCCCTATTCGCTGTGCAGTCCACGAAAGGTATCTTCATAACCTATATTAGTGTCCGAGCCTAAATTCCAGATTAGAGTCGTTCAAGCCATCTCAGTAACTTAAACAGGCCTTAAAATGTATTTCCCGATTGTGTTCTAAGCTTGTAATGTAAATAAACCCTTGTATACTATTTCCCGAGCTTCATTGTGTTTCATAACCTACCTACCCGAGTGCCGAAGCCAAGACCCTGAGATAAAAGTCCATGCTCGACGATGTTGATGTAGTAAGGCGTTCTAGCCGCTGTTTGTACCATTACTATCACGGTAATCCCGTGCCTTCAATCTTGATAACATAGCACTGGCGCCAAATATCTCGGTTGGGTAATTGTGAAATACAAAAGAATTCTTAATTTAAAATGTGTTCTAGTGTATAAATTTAAAATATTTGTTCAATGCCAATTTAAACGTTAACATCATGTTTAAAATGCAGCTAATAGATTGTGTTGTAAATTCATTTTGAAGCTATGTACCTACCTAGCATTCTACAGTAGTCGTTCGGACGAGTCCATTACTGGTACAAAAACTATCGAAATAAATAATAATTCGGGTGAAATACTTATTCAAAACAGTTATTTATGTAATTTTGATAAAATTAACAAGAAAAATTATACAACAAAATGCTTAAATACGGTTTTTAAGTAAAGTAGTCCGCGGAGTAATGAGTCGGACCAATCCAAGAAAAACGTTCGGTACAAGCGTAGAAGAGATAGGTACCTAGTGAATTTGCCGCGCAAACAATGTAAAACGGTCAGCAAAATAACGCAAGTTGAAACAAATTTGCACGCGTGTTCGAACAATAAAATTTTATAGATTGGTCACCATAAATAATAGAGTCCATAATAATTGAGCCCACGGAATAAAAATAAAAAAGTTAAATAAAAGATAAATGAATAAATTTTAATAAGAATTACAAAAGTTTTAAAAATAAAACAAGTTTCAAATGGAAAAAATATTATTTTGTTTCAAACAATGCATTTAAAATTTTCGTTAAAGTGTTTCAAAAAGAATTGTGCGAAAAATGAGGAAAACATAATTAACATTCTATAATAATAAATTGAAGCAAATTAAATAGGAAATGAATAATAATAATCATTGTAAATTGCAAAGAATAAAACAAAAATGTTACGATAAAATGTTAGGAAGAGACATGTTTTATATGTTCGTTAAATTCATGTAAGGGCCTCTCTAGTAGTAACCACGGAAAGAAACACGCATGATACTCGTGTAAAAGTAAATTTTGGGCAAGTTTATTTTTTGCTGCGTGTTGCGAACACGCTGCGTAGCGCGTCGTGGACAAAGCACAAGAATCCAGTGAATATTAAAATGTGGGGTGAATTTGTCAAGAATATATATATTTTTTTAATATTGAATTAAAACGAAATGTTGTTAAATGAATTTGTACATCGTTTAGTAAATGAAATAGTTTCAATGTTTGAGTTACTTACGGAATTGAAAATTTAATAAAAATCATTTTTTACTTTTTTCTTATTAAATGTCTAGTATAGTTGAATAATAATTGTTCTTGAAAATTGAAAATGCTTAAGTAGTGCACATTGAGATAAAAAGGAAAAATTTGGAATTCTTGGATAATATTGGGTTAGATTCAGGGAATGATGGAAATAAATTAAATTAACTTGTATAAAATCGTGTATATGATAAAAGTTCATAACTTGTCGATATTACCTGATTGGAAGTAAAACGGAAGTTAGATGTAGTCCGTCGAACCAAAATCTAATAAATAATCAACCGCAAGTTATTTAAAATCATGATCCCTTAATAGTGACTTTTTTACGATGAGAACTATTTAGATTGAGGAAAGTAAATACGGTCCTCAATTTAACCTCTGAAATAATTAAGAAGCTCGCGTGGCGTATTTATACCTAATCTGCCCGGCATTCGTCAGCGACTTGTCGGGGAGCGGGTATTTGCGTTCGTAATAAACCCCCCCCCCCTAATACAAGTTAAAGAAAAACATATCTAAGAATATGTATATTTCCAAATATTTCTTGAAATTGCAAGGATAGAAACTTATATTCCTATCAAATAAAATAATAGTGGAAAAAGAGTTAAGAACAGATTTCAACAAGTAAAATCATGAATTAAAAAAAGAGTCAAATAGTTTTTTAGGATTGCAATGTTTTTTCTGGTGGAAGAATTGGAAACCACAAAGAGGATTGTAATCGAGTTGTAAAATCGTTATCATTTTGAAGCTTATTTTATATATCATGAAAAACGATAGTGACAGTGAATAAGGCGGATGCGACATCTGCTGTCACATTCAATATATAAGACGAGCTCGCGTGTAAATGGAAAAATATTCCGAGATTGTGAATCAATCTGAGTGCCGTAATTGAAAAACCCCCCCATTATAAGTTGAAAAAATATTGCAAGACACATATATGCAAATATATATATGTATTTCCACGAATTTTTATTTACAAAAAGAGGAAAAAGTTGAAAATAGACTGGTTTAAAGATTTAAAATAATGGAAAAGTAATTGAATAATAGAGGATACAAATTTAACGGAAGTAATTGAAAAGTATTTAGAAAAGGTTACAATTTTAATTGATTGCAAATTAAAAGTTAAATTGGTTCAAGCAACATAAAAGTACGGTAAAAAGTTTGAGAATTAGCGAATGCACGCGCGAAATGTTTTGACAACGGACAGAAGACTAGGCAGTAACAGATCGCCCGACTAGAATAAATAGGTACCTAGGTGTGCGAGAGAATACGGCATTGCATTAAAAGAATAATTGAATTTTTGTATAGTTAGTTCGTTTTAGCTCTCTCGGAGATTCTAATACTAATTGTCATTTTTTAGAGTTGTAATATGTTGATTTAAACGGATATCAGAGTAGCTAACTGATATTTGGTTGAAAAAACAGGAGAGAGTGCAATTGAACAGCTATTAAGACAATAAACAGAATTCTGTCAGGAAAATATTTTTTTTGTGTTTTGAAAGTTTAAAATAAATATTTTTCATAAGAAAATAATAAAGAATTAAATTAAAGTAATACGTTTCTCATTCGTATAATAATAAATAATAAAGCTGTTTTAAAAAAAAAAAAAGAGGAAATAGGAATGACTAATTGACTGGTGTAACGTGTTAAATAAAAAATTTATGTATATTATTGTAAATAAAGGTAACCCATTTTGTATAAATAAACTATACTAAAAATGTTATGTATATTATTGTATATAAATTGTTCGAAGTTGTATATAAAAATAAATCTCTCTTTAAATTTCTTTTTCAATAAAATTTATAAAAATAAATCTCTCTTTAAATTGCTTTTTCAATAAAAGTTATGACAAATAAAAGTATACGTCGAAAAGTAAACAGAAAAGTCGAACAAACAAGTACGGAAATAAATTTTCAAATATAGTCCGATTGTAATAAGTAAATTTATTTCGAAAAAGGTAGAGAAATTCTGCGTGGTTATAAAAATTATCCTGAACTAGCATTGAAAAATAAAATGTTGAATAATTCAGATAAGAAATAAAAAAATAATAAAGTTCTTGTAACGGTGCGGAAGTAATAATGCCTTGGTTAATAAAAGCAGTTTAACGCAAAACGGAATATGTTTTACATATAAAATAAACAAAAGTAATAAAAAATAAATGTTTTTTTAATTTTGTCAACAGTTTAATAAGAACGAAATAAAAAAGAATAAATCACGAATGATCTATGGTAAGATTCGTAAGAAATTTTTTTTTGTTGGTGACCATTTTAAAAAATAGGGAAAAGTTCACGAATTTAAAGAAAAAGTAGATAATCATTTATTACTTGAGTTTAAAATGAAAGGAATTTTTAATGAATTAAGTTTTGTCCTTCTTGACTTGTATTACAAAAAAGACAACGCGTAATCGTTGTCGGAAATTATATTGTGCCTTGCGCAGATATTGAGTTCTAAGTGAGCTCAAGAAATGTAATACGGGTATGGATACCTACCAGCGTGTACACTTCTAATTTCAAAGCGTTATAGGAAAGTCTTCCTTGGAATTAAGACAAGGGGGGTTGCCAAGATAAGTAATCTTGGGCAATAAAAAAAAGAGAAAATTTGTAATACAAAAAGAGACACGAAATTTTTTTTAACACTTCAGGCGAGTTTTGAATAATAGTCAAATAATAGAATTTTTATACTCAGTTTGTGTCTAATTAACAAGACCATGACGCCCAAGTTAGAAAAGTACAGAAAGACGTATTCGGATATTTTTAATAAAACAAAGTTAACATTGTAAGAAAGAAACAACGAAAATAAAGTAAAAAATAGATATTGAAAAGGAAATATTACATTGAGATGTATTGTGAGGTCAAAAGGTCCGTGACGTCACAATAGAGGGAGTATTAAGTGGACTCAAATGTTGTATTATATTGAATCTGCAGCAAATATAAAATTATATTAAATTGAGAGAATAAAGTTGAAATTACTGTCAAATATTCTTTAATAAGGGGAATTTTGAATATAAAAAATTAAGAAAAATGTAGAAAAGAAGTTCTTGCTAGCAAATTCAAGTATAGTATAGCGTTCAAATGTGTATAATTGTATATATCTTTTTGATGTAATTTTAAATGTTTATATCTCTCTGATTTGCTTTCGATAAAACACGTCTGAAATAATAAAATTTATTGAAAAACAAATAAAGTCGTTCAGCTGAAATAAAAAATATTAGATTTGAAAAATGAAGTTTTTTTAAGTGTTTTGATTGATTGAGGTTTAATAATAAATTTCTGTATAACCTTTGGATTTATCCTGGGGTTCGTGTTGAAACATAATGTTGTTTTTGAACCGGGTTTGTACCCACCCTAATTGGGAATGCAGAGAAATAAAATAAACTTTAGTTGTTTAAAGTATTTGAAAGAAAAAATTAAACAAGAATAGAATTTGTTCAACGAAAAGATTAAAAGAAAACAATAATAGAAAATTGAAGTTAAAAATCTGTCGAAACAACTAGTTAACCCCTCGAGTATAGAGAAATTAAAATGTTAATTCCGATAAATGATGAAATTTTAGATGACAATTTAGGATCATTATAATAGATTAAATAAAAAAAGGTATAACAATGATTGGAATTTCTGTTAATCTTGCTTAAATATGTTTGAAGAATAGGTAATTGAAAAAACATATGAAGTAAATATATATTTTTTTTTTTTTGTTTCTTATATTACATGAAAAGAATCAACAATCTGTGTGATGTTGAGAAACTATATCATTTAATGATAATGAATTATTTAAATTCAGGAATTGTATTGTATGTATATACCTACGTATATTGATTCTGGTTTCAAATCGTGATAGGATAGCCTTCCTCAGAATCAGGGCAGTGGGTTTGTCAAGATGAGAGGTCTTGGACAAAAAAGAATTGTAATACAAGAGAGGAATAAATTATTAAAAGTTAACCCTTCAAGTAAGCATAGAATAATTGTTGAAATTAAAAATTTTTTGGCATTTTTAAAGAAATGTCATGGCGCTCAAGAAAGATAAGAAAGATTCGAAATAATAATATTAAAGAATAGTTCAAAATAGAGAAACATAAACAGGTTAGGAAAATTGAGATTTGTATTAAAAACTAAAAGTTCATTGAAATTTTGTAATGAAAAGAAAAAGTTAATTGGTATTAATGTTTAAATCTCAATAAAATTACTGGAAATAATTGAGTTTGGTAATAAAAAGTTGAAATTTAATTAAAAACAGAGTCATTTTTTTAAAAAAAAAGAAGAGAATAAACTTTAAAAATAAAGATTAAAGTTTCGTTAGCAAATTCAGTTATGATTGAAATTGAAATGTATATAAATTGTTAGCGTGTAAGATTGAAATGTTGTAATATGTAAACACGCGAATTGGATACTTAGGTATTTGAGCGACGATAGTCAACGTGTATTTCACCATATATCGGTGTTGTTGTAAAACAAAAAAGTCTGTGTTATTGGAATTTAAAGCGTATCCGGTTGAAGATGAAGTTAAACAACTTAGAGAGAATATATATATTATATTGGAAATTATCATAGATCTTAAATTTTCTAGTGAAGTTCTGTTTTTTTTGGTTATTGTTTTTATTTATGTGTTGTGTCGAGCGCAATCATTGAAAAGGATTACTATGTGTTCGAAGGTGTTTTCATTTGATTTGGTCAGTAAGACATGGTAATTGTTTTTTAACATGACGAGAGGAAGGTGTGTAACACCTTGTTGTTTATTCGTCGAGCACAATCATGGAAAGGGAGTTTCCTGTGGATTGGTTAGTGAGACAAGATCATTGTTCTTTAACATGATAGTGTATGCGCATACGAGGGATGACGTCGGACGTATCTCTATAAACATGATAGGATTTAAGTATAGCCTCAGAATTATACCTACGTGAAAGATTTAGTATATGCCTTAAAATTATATTAGAAACATGATAGGATCCGTATAGCCTTATAATTATACCCATTGTAGACTATGAAAACAGAACTGAAGATAGCTTAAGAGAAACTCATCAAATAAGTTAAAAAGGGAATAAATCGCAAAGTTACAATAACACAGCAAATTTAAAAAAAATACTACTCTAATTGGTGCATGTATTGTATTGTAACCTATTTAGTTTAGGATGTAAAATGCGAATATGTATCAATTTCCATTGATTACATGACATTAAGTCAGCATTGAAATTTTTAAAAAAAAAATTGGAAATTTTAAAAATACTGTATGTCAAAGAGTACATGTCTTGTATTGTCTCTTAGAGAAAGACACTTGAAAAATGCGAATATGTATCAATTTCGATTGATTACAGGACATTATTTAGTCAGCATTAAATTTTTGTTTTGTTTATTTCTTTTAATTTTTTTTTTTTCAAAAAGGTATATATTCAATAAGAATATTGAATTGCAAATAAAAGTATTATGTGAAATGCGATAGAATTGACCTCGGTTGTTCACAAAAGATAAAACGCATTAAAATATCCATTGGCGGGATGTGAAAAAAAAAAGAGAACAAATGTTTATAATCAATGCAAGATTGATATAGATATAAAAGTTTTATGTGAAATGCGATAGAATTGACCTCGGTTGTTCAGAAAAAATGAAATTGCATTAAATTATCCATGGAATGGATAAGAAAAGAGAAAAATGTATATAATTGGTACCAATGATTTCTTTAAACAAGTTTTTTTTATTTTTTCTTCAATTATTGAGAGGAAGAAGGTGAAGGTTTGCTAATACAGCAAATATTTAAAAAAAAATTTATGTTACAAATTTGAAAGAAAAGCGTGTTTTGTATCGCAAGAAAAGCGTGTTTTGTATCGCAAAGGAGATTGTTTTTTTTACAAGAAGTACAAGTGATTACATACAAGGTTCAGTGAAAGATTAGTGAGTATTGTCTTCGGACAAAAAGAGAAGTGATATAGGAGTTAATTTTTTTTAATTATTATGGCTTGTTACGACATACTTAATGTATTATTTAGGAGTTGATAGCTTGGCTCACAGGTAGATAACTTCATTTTTTTATATGGCTCACTAGGTAGGGAGTGCTTAACTATTTGTGATAATGGCAATTTTATGCCATTCCTATCCACAGCAAGCGAGAAGCCTCCACAAGAACAAATAACAAAACCTTTTCAGAAGTCAGCAGCAACGTGCAACTACTTAACTCAGAATGGAATCATATTGACTTACACTAGGACACAATTCCACAAAGGATGCAGGTGCGGGTCCAACAACTAGCCCGACCTGAGCAACTCTCTTTCAATCATATTGGACAGAGAAGGTAGTGTTATGTGCAACACATATTGCGTCGAAAAACGTTTGATATTCGCAATGTTCCCCAAGATTGAGGAGCCTCGGCCAGCCAGTTCACGGTGGTCGCTGAAGATTGTGCCTATATAAAGGTCGCCAGCTCCATACGAAGCTCTCTTTCCTTCCAGTCTGCCGAGTTGATAACATTGACACGATGTAAGGTGTTCCGTTCCACTAGGCCAGAGGCCTAGCCTTGGCAAAAAAAGTCCGTGGTCGTTTAATTGCCATCCGTGATTAATCAGTTATTTATAATTAACCGAGTTCTCATACCCGCATTTATTATTGTTGAGAACATGTGCAGTGAATTCGAAGGCACGTGTCCATTCCTACAACACTGATCCAGAGTTGGTGCAGAACCCAAGTCGCCTGCGCCTAGCTTCCGTCTGGGGACGTTGGAAGCTAGCCCTATTCGCTGTGCAGTCCACGAAAGGTATCTTCATAACCTATATTAGTGTCCGAGCCTAAATTCCAGATTAGAGTCGTTCAAGCCATCTCAGTAACTTAAACAGGCCTTAAAATGTATTTCCCGATTGTGTTCTAAGCTTGTAATGTAAATAAACCCTTGTATACTATTTCCCGAGCTTCATTGTGTTTCATAACCTACCTACCCGAGTGCCGAAGCCAAGACCCTGAGATAAAAGTCCATGCTCGACGATGTTGATAGTAGTAAGGCGTTCTAGCCGCTGTTTGTACCATTACTATCACGGTAATCCCGTGCCTTCAATCTTGATAACTTAGCAAGCTCGACAAGGTTTTTTTTTATTTTACCTAACCCAACAATGGGCTTAATTAATAATTTAAGGACCTTCTTAAAAGCAAAGGGCTTTGCAAAGGAAAGGGCTTGTAAAAATATTAAAGGTTGCATTCGTTTAAATTTATTTTGGATAAAACCTTTTACCAAATGTATTTCTAATAATATACCTACCCACAAAACCTTGGTACCTATTGTAAATTATGTAGGTAAGTTCGTATACTAGTCCCAGGAAAAAAATGTATTCACGTCATCGACGATCATCCCAAAAGCCGTCATGAAAATCTTCATTCTCACACGTCTTGTTTGAAATAGACGGAAGATACTAAAATGTCGAATGTCTTTAATCATTACAGATTTGTTTGAATTATTATGGTATTGCCAGTTATAAAAGCACGCAAAAAAATTTAAACGCTTCATTTCATGAAACGCACACTATGTTATTAACATTAGCACATGGGGAGGTAGACATTTAAAATTAATAACATACAATCCTTAACTTTTTTTTTTTTTAAACTATAAGTATAAAAGTTTCAATCTTATTTTTAGATTAGTAACACTTCGAATTCGAATGTCACTTAATGAAATTAATGACACCCAATTTCGATAATTCGGATAAAATATGCGTTCCTTTGGTTTTTGAATTGAAACTTCCTTAGCCCCGTTAGCGATTCGGAATTCGAATGAAACGAAAGTGACGCTTACGGCACCTGCGAAGTATTATACCAAGGCTCCTATTGGTTGAGATCTAAAACGGAAACGAAGCGAAGTCTGCGCTCATTGGCCTGCTCACTGCACTTTGATTATGACCTGACTTTTCAAAGTTTCAACTTCATAGTTTGAGCTTGTTTTTGTAAATTTTCGCTTCTACCGCGTGTTAACTGCACTCAATTTTTTTTTGTGAAAATGTAATTTAACGATTATTATTTGTAAAATGTTAATTATATTATTTTTTTCAATACGATTTTATGTTTATACGTCATAATTATTTATTCAGACGTACACTTTTGAATAAACAAATAAATATTACGTTCTTATAAACAAATTAAATTCTTTTACTAACTCTAGTTCAAATAAAGTATTTTACATTTGAATCATCGATGTGTTTTTTGATACTACGCGGTTAATAAAAATATATGTTTATTTATTTAAATATGTAAAGTTTAATCACAAGCAATTTTTCGATGCCTGTCTTACTAGAATATACCTGTGTCGTAGAGGAACACAAATATTTAAAAACATAGTTACATGAATGTTTTAAAATACATTTTAATTTCAATACAATCAAAAAGAAAGGTAATTGGAAATGTGAGAAAATCCCACAAAGATAAATATTATTTTATTTTATTTATTTTTATTTTATTAATTATGGAAAATCAACAGATTTTTTACACTTATAATAATAACATTAATAATATACATAATAAGTAATAATTATATTATAATATACCATTTGTTATTTCGGCCACTGGCATAATACCTAGGAATCTGATTCAAAATTTAAGCATATTAGATTTGTCAAAGAATTTGTATATAAAAAATGCAAAAATCAGTAATTTTAAATACATGTAGGATTACAAAAGATTTTTTAAATATTTATATTGAGGGATCAGTAGGATTTATAGGTTCAATTAGAAATGCCACAGAGCCGAACCCTCTGATATGAAAATATCTGGAGTCGGTGAATTATATTCCCATTTGGTCTCTAGTAAGTTGACTTGTTGTTCTTGTATTGTTTTGTATTTATAATACTTATATAGTGCAATTGCATAGCGTGGGTTGACTAGATGATCATTTGGGGAAGTGTGTGAAAGGGTTTAGTTTTTCCTGTGGGGAAAATTTAACCCGGACATTTAAATCTGGTACATAATATCAAATTTCAGATTTTCATATAATTAAAATTATAATTAAAAAGTAAAACAAAAAAAGTAAGGGTCCTGTACCCGTAAGAACTTAAAAAAAATATAACCATGAGAATTATTAAAAAAAAAGATATAAAAACCCAATATAAACTATAATAATCTGGTTACTAAATTTCAAACATGAAGTATTCAGAGTCAGAAATCTATTTTCACTCCACAACAGCAATAATAATAAAATGTACATTTTACATACCTACAACTTAAGAGTGAATACAATAGTAAGTCGAATGACAAGTATGCAACTGAAAGGATTCACAGCAAAACATGGTAATTTGCAATACGGTCAAAAAATTATTTAATGTTGGCTATGACATACTTTTTTAAGGTACTTAAATTACATGAGAATATGTCTATATTATTAAAATTCTTATCAAATACATTGCATGTTCTGAATATAAAAGCATTTTGTCTGAGATTAGTAGAAAATTTTTGAATATGAAAAAGTGATTTTTCTCTGGTTCTAACGGGTGTGACTCTAAAATTAATCTCAGCCAAAAGGGGCGAACAATCAATAAAACCATTGATAAATTATTTTATGAAGATATATTATATCTGCGGAGTCTCTTCTAATTTTTAATGATTTAAGTCCATAAAGGTAATTACGAGTATATTGTCAAGGTCCTGTCAATTAAGGAAGATTGGTAAATCCACCCCTTAATATTATAACAGGGAAGTTAGGGCGTACGTTCCTTTCGATTGCTCCATGATGACGTAGATACGATCTCTGCCTGGTATACTTTAGTTGGATAATTAGCGAAAAATAATACCACCTGGAATTAAGAAAAAATGCGCACTGTCACGAAGCGGAAAAGGGAAATTGGAAAATTAGGCCCTGGAGATCTAGTAACGAGGTGGAGAGAGGCTGAGTGTGTGCTTTTTCATCATTATCCATACCGCCTCCCCAAATATAACAAAGGTTCAGTAGAACTGCTGTAGTGAGGGATATTTGACCAAAGTAGGTGGACATTAAAATAATTGTAATTAGGCTACTGAAATTTAATAGTCTTTAATTTTGAAAGAAGGCTTCTTTTTTTAAATTAAGACTAAAAGCACAGAATCCTAAAAGCTTATTATTATTATTTTCTAATTTTCTATTGATACTTCTAATATTACCTTTTTTTCTTTCATCTACAATCATATCCATCTGCTTTACTTTTTTTCTCTGTCATATATTTTGTGTATGTATTATAGGTACTGCACTATCCTCCCCACAAACCGGAATAAACATTTATTATTATTAAAACAAAAAAATAAGAAAATAACAATATGTATACATAATATAAAAATAGAGTGTGCAATTCACACTCGGTAAAGTGAAACCTTCAGAAATCTAAAGTAGTAAAGAGTGATAAAGCTACAAAGCACCGCTCAAAGAGGAAGCCGTTTATACTATCTCTGTACATACATACTCTGATTATACTATGTATGTGTTTGTCTGTTTTTAGTCTCGCTATTTTTTGTTTCATCCAGTTTCAAATCACAACGGAGCTAAAGAAGTTTTCACTGTAAAAAGATATTTTTCAATTTGGAAGGCGTAAGGATGAGTACCACCGCCACGGAAACCATTTATTTAAATACTTCTGCAAAAACGTTACCCCAAGTGGTTCGCTATGTTTGGTGAATTAGCAGGGGTTCCTGGATAAACGGTGTGAGGTTTGTCGGGATCTTAATAGAGGACGTGCCTCACCACCAACTGCGTGGCAGGCCGAATCGAGACAAGCTGAGGGAGACTTTTATACCTTTCCAGTAGGACTCTCTCGGAACGTCGCCTTACACTGCTGTGCGAGGGATAGATTTGGGCGGCGGGAATGGGTAGCGCCGCCCGGGGAACTTTTATTGCATAACCAATACCTCTGCCATAGGTCACCCCAAGTGGTTCGCTACATTTGGTGATTTAGCAGGGGTGCCCGGGTTCATGGGGTGATGTTTGTCTAGGCCTTGGAGGCGGATGACCAGGACACACTGAATCCCAGATTCCTACCCACCCCTTAAACCCCTTTCCTTCCCAGAACTCCCGTCACCTTCCTTTCCTTAAAAAAAACCCTCCACACAGCATCCAAAAAAAAAACCGCATGATTTGATCCGCAGATTCCTACCCACCCCACATACCTTTTTTCTTCCCAAAACTATCACTAGTTCCTTTCCTAAAAAGACTCTCCACAAAGCATCCTCAAATATTACGTAGACCCCGAGAGGAAAATTTTTCTCAGAGCCTCCTGTGCCAAGCTAATATGTGAAAAACGAAAAGAAAAGGAGTGAAAAAAAAAAATTATGCAAATAGTCGTTTTACATCTCCAGAGGGCCATCAGAGGGGACTCCATCCAGCCAACCATGGCAGTGATGATGTATTCTTGAATAATTGTTGGACCAGTCTGCGCCATAAAGCTTCTCATGCGGTGGCGGAAAAGTGCTCTGAAAGAGTGCAAACGTCCCTCCAGGAATATTTTCGTGGCCTTTTAGTACATCGGTAGGCGAAATGTTGGCGATAACCATTATTTTAGGTGACTGACCTACAAAGGGACGTGCAGAATGCGTTGAATAGCATTCTTTTGACGTTGGTGCTGCAAAAGTGAAAATACCTGCTCTAACTGATATCGTGTAACTTTGACCATCCATATCCTAGACGTAGGTGTATCTTTTTTTTAACATTAGCCCCACAAAGGAAGCTCTCAGGAAAACATTTTCCCTAAGGGCCTATGTCATATTTGGGGATATGCTGTGTAAAGGAAAGGAAGGAGAGGAAGTTCTGGCAAAGAAATAGATTTCAGGGGTGGGTAGGAATCTGGGGGCAGTGTGTCCAAGAGTGACGGACGTACAAATCCATTCCTCCAACTGCAATGCAAGGCAATTGGCGAAGGATTCAGGCTGGAGAGGTCAAAAACCTCCCTTAACCAGTCTCTCTCGATCCAACCCGGCACGCAGCAGGTGGTAAGATGCATCGGCAGCCAATACCTGGATAAACCTCATCCCACAAACCACTAAACGTAGCGAACCACTTGAGGTGACCTATGGCAAAGATGTTGGTTATCCAATAAATGTTTCCCGGGGCGGCGGTATCCATACCCGCCTCCCAAAATGAAGATATACAGTATACCAAGTATTGTTACTTTTTCATAAATTTATAATGAAAATAAAGCATGCGAGAGCGTAGAGAAAACAAGAAAAAAATGAACCCCTATTTATTTCTCGTTTGGCAATCTGTAAAATGTAAATATACATATGCATTTAATCTTCGTTTCTCAAATAATAAATATACATATGCATTTTTTTAAGAAAGACAAACATTCCCGGGTTACGAATAACCCGACAATTGAAAATCTCCTACTACCACCACAGTAAGCGGAAATGTTGCTTGAGTCGTGATGGAGGACTTAGCCAGCCGAGGAATCGAATACGCGATATATTTATTTATATATTTCTATAATCATTGAAGTCAATATTAGCGAATGTCAATCGCAATTTTGAAACTGAAAAAATCTTGAAAGGAATCAAGGCATCAAGGAATTGAACAAAGGACCTCTTAATTAAAGTTTAATGATCCTGCGTTATTTTATCTTTTTCTTTAATTTAAGAGCGTTTAACCAGCCAGCGGACGAAAATCCACATTTCGTCGAAAGTTGTTCTTCCGATCGTGCAGGGCGGTTACAATGAGAAAGATTAATTATTCTCCGTACCAGCTTTTTTAAATTATAACTCAATATCGAATTTATTTCAATCCAAATTAGCTTTAATTTATACCTTCATCCAAAAATGCTGAAAGGCGTGATGTTAAAACTATTAAAATAGTGTACTTTTTGTAGTTATTTTTTGATTATAAGTATTTATCATTTTTCAATAATGTCTAAATTTAATAAGAATGTTAAAAAAATCTGAAATACATTAGTTTGTAAGTGCGCAAATAAATACACAAATGGACCAATTTTCGTCAAGAAACACATGTACGTACATATTTTTTAATGATTTTATTGAAACTAAAATTAAAAATCTAATACATAACTCTGCTAGATAATGTATTGCTTTATTTTACTGCATGATTACATTCTTTGAAAGGGGTGTGGTATAATACAAAAAACTTTTTTGAAAATTTAACAAATCTGCCAACGACCTATGGAATAACCTTATTATACTAAAAATAAAAAAAAATTCTAAAAATTTATTACATACGAATGCTAGATAAAAGAACAATCTTTCGAAATCCATTTATATTTTTTTGTGGAAAAGAGTCAACACGTCTAAAAACTTTTTTGAAAATGACGTATTTCCGACTTTCTCTGGTAATGCCCTCTTAATTGAGTTTTTTTTCTAATTTTTCTGTTTCAAATTTTCTATTGAGAGTCGCTAATATTGCCTTCTGTGATTAAATAATACATTTTGAGGTTCTACTAATTAAGTTATATAAGTTCCCTCGCCAATCCACATTTCAGTCTAAACCCAATTCAATAATTAATGCTTTTCAACCAATTGACACATTAAATTTCGTCAGAAGCCAATATTTACTACAGTGCTAAAACCTTAATTTTAATATAAATATATGAATAAAAACTTTCCAGGCTTATTTATATAAGTATGAACGAAAAAGAAGATGTACATGTTACATGTAATATAATATGCACACGATATAAAAATACAGACTTATTAAAAAAATAAATCTTTCATACATTAGTATAATTAATTACACTGGTCAACAGTGGTTTTTGGTGCCGAGTAGCTGTTTTTTTTTAACATAGGACTTTATACTGAGTACAATAATAGCAAAAATTGTGGATTCCTATAAACACTATATAAACTATAGTTTATTAGATTTTGACTTGTACATATATAAATAAAATTACGTAAAAAACAGCATTTCTTACATTATTATGGACTTAAAAACTTACTTTAAAAATCATATATGCTGATTCCATCGGCCTTGGTACCTTTCTTCCATAGTTTTTAGGTCCTGGAAAAATCGCTCCCCTTGTTCTTCGCTATAGGATCTAAGATTCTCTGAAAATTGATCAAGATGACCATGAAGGTAGTGCACTTTAATGAAGTTATTACATCCTAATTTTTTAAAGTTATCTAACATGTCGTTTATAATTTCAGTGTAGTTACTTGACTTGTGATTTCCGAGAAAAAATGTTGTAACTTCACAAACAAAATCCACGCAGGTCGTTCCGCATTGTTCATTGAACTTAAGAAATCCATTTATGGATATTCTTATTTGTGGGCCATCGAAAATACCCGCTTAACAAAAAAATGTGGTTTTTTCAAACTTTTTTTTTTTAGTAACAGTCTTTGTAGTGATATTTTTGTTCTTTTCATTGCATAGGCACTCCGAACCTCATACGATTTCTTTGACCACTGACCCACTGTCTCAAGCGTTTATAGCACATTTTACAAACAATCTGGGCTATCCACGGCTTGAATTCATCCACAATTTTCAACTAAAAATACGGAAAATAGGCACTTTTCACAAATTTTGTTATGGATTTCCTGATTTTTTTTTACTTTATATTCACCGCAAATATAACAAAACACATTTGGATCATTGAGACAACTTCTTTGCGATGAAGACATTATATGAAAATAAATTTATTTATTTAAATGTACTGATAAGATAGCAAAACGCACACACAAAAGTCCTAATTGTAGACAATACTCAAAACAGAGGGTAGATCAAAAACTACACGTAAGAAAAAAAAAAAAATTATTTAGTGTTGCCAATGTACACCTAAATACTAATCCATCAACGGTATTTTGGCACCAATTTTTTTCTTGATTTGTTGACCAGTGTTATTTACAATATATAGCATTAATATTAATTACATTTCTTTTCAATTCGAATCGGAGACAACCATTTTCCACTAAGTTAATACTCCCCTTACACGCGCAGCGTTCCTAGAATAAATTAATAATAGCAATCGAACGAATAATACCTTATATCCAACTCAACACTCGACCCGATCAAAGGACCTTAAATCTTTAATGCATGAGGTTACTACCTTCAGTAATACGTCATTAGAATCCTCCGGTGTCAATCCTTTGTCGCCACTGTCATTATGCGGCTCGTCACAGCGAGCCAGACGTAGGGGAACTATTATTTAATTTATTTGTGCACCGTTAAGCGCCTCAGTGAAATTCATTACCAATGCCTGGCTCAAAGGGATGCACGGGGGAGGACTAAAAGCTTTATACGGTGGCGGAACCTATTTATTGAGTTCATTTGAATGAGAATTTTCCGTTATCCCAAAGCAGCGGTGCTAAACCTTATGGGAATTAGCGAGTTTTTGCCAGTAACGATTTTTTTTCAGTCAAAATACCATACTGTGGTAAACTGTCGATGTGTAGAAACTGTGCTCGAAAACTATGACTATCGAGAACTTTTTTGAAGCACTGATTTATCAGCATGAAATACTTGTTTATATAAATAAATAATTTGGTTTTAATTAAGCCTTTTTTAAGGTTTCTCAAACATTTAATTTTTAATTATTTATTTATATTCATAATTCAAGTACCTGCACCCTAAAAATATCTGAATATTATTGTTTATCACATAAGTAACATTTTATCCTTACATAAATACATTTTGATTTTGCGCACTAATTCTAATCATAAACAGTTTTTTGTAATGTGATTATTTTAAACTATTTGGAAGGAGATTGTATATATGTATTTTTTTAAATATATTTTTTTTTAATAATTTTATTTATTTTTAAAAATGGAACATATTACAGTGTTACTTTTCCTCCGTTAAAAGCATTTGCTTGTGGATGGAGGAGCTTGCAATGTGGATACATTTTAAATATGTACAATTTATACAGTGGAGGTAATCCACCTCTTACCCGCCTTGGTATAAGTAACTGATGGTTACTCCTTCAAGGCTCTCGCAAGATTCTAATTTTTTTTGTTAAACGAAGCTACATTTATTTATTTTGAACGAATCTAGACCTCCAGTGTCCATGCATACGTTGTTAGTAAGCAGTATGCAAGTGCTTAACAGGAAAAACAAAATGCAAAAAATAGGTTAGTAAGACAAAGATAATTAAACAGGGCAAAAGAAAAACTCATTCATGAGGCTCCATGAGGCGGCATTGCATCTGTAAAAACCCGCAAGCACCTGCATAAAATAGAGAACATAAGTAATACAATAAATCTCAAATCAATTGGCAAGTACCAACAAAAAATGTGAATGGCTTTCGGTCTGATCATAAACTACACTTAGCTTCCGTGTCCCTTAGCCAACCACTCAGTGAAGCCTCAAAGAATGTTAGCTGAATATTTGGGGTAAAATACCCGAAGACTAAAAGAAATTTCAGCGTTGGGTAGTCAGAGGCAGGACAAAGGATAGTCAAGGTCGTCTGATCAAGCCTCAAGCCTGCACATGTCATTGGGGGAGGCGCAGATAGATTTGAGAAGGATCTGCAAAATTAGTAATGTAACTAAAGATGAAGCAGGGACGAGGTCCAGCACACCCCCGTATGGGGATAGGGGAGAAAAAAAAAATTGGAGTTTAGTTCATCCAGTAAAACATTGAAACAGTTAAAGACAAACAAAACAAAACAAAACAAGGAACATGGCATAAATTAACAGTAGTATAATAATTATTAACAAAACAAATCGCAAGGCAATTATATACATTTTTTTAAAACATAGTGAACAAAATAATATAATAACGCAAATGTAAAATATAACATATAAATCCTAATATATAATAAAATAAATGTTAATAAAATAAAAGAAATAACATATTACAGAAACGCAAAACACATAAATCATAACAATTAAATCCAAGCGGTAAATGTAAAGGAATCATGAAGAGTGTCCGTGAATTCAGAAGCAAAATACACCTGGTACCTAAGTTGTTTTACAGCTACTCAGCGACTCTAAGAACAGGCCATCTCTCAACCCAAACTTTCGTGAATTTCCTCAGGCACTCAAAGTTCACCTTATTCGAGACGAGATCTGTATTCCAAGCAGGTCTCGTAATAACTTGTAAACCATCAATCATTTCGTCTCGAGCATCCGTCAAAATCTCACAGTAATATATCTCACAGTTTATACAATTTATACAGTCAGATGTTTCGCATAATATATACATAGATTCACAGTTAACTCTCAATAGGCCAAGATGCCAAACATGACGTCCGTGGGGGTCGGCTGATGACCCCATTTTTTTTCTAAACTTTTAAACCAAAGAAAATACTTTTTCTTTTTTTGATATATATATATATATATATATATATATTTTGTTATTTATATTTTGCAGGGAATTTTACCTACCTATATTTGACAAAATATTTTTTCCTGCGATCAACGATTTTTTCACATTTTTTTTAAATGGCATATTATGTATTAATCCTTTGCGCAGGAATACCTAAAATACTAAAAATATATTTCATGTATTTAAGTAGATATAAGAAGAATAGTTATTTTGGGGACTACCTTCGGCCCCAGTTGGCTGCGGGAGAGTTAATATACACCGTTAAAACACAGTTTAATCATATCGCAATCAAGATCCTTTAACTAAAAGATAAAATCATCCACATTTATTCGGTAATAAGTAAAAGAGGTATAATTTTTATATATTACAATACATACCCTCATGGCCTATGCTTATTTTACAATTTTAAGTCTTTACTGAATTGGTGTACCAAGAATTCATAATGTTGTCTTGTGTGGTGTTCACGTTTTTCCTGTGATGTTTTTATAAGTGTTTTGTTCTTGTGCATAAATCCATTTTGGATTTTGTAGATTAGCAGGCACATATACACCATTTAGTGGAATTTTTTTTGTAGTTTTTGTTTGTGCTGATTAAATGACAAGTGTTTATCGATGTGAAGTCCCAAGTATTTTTCATTTTCTAAAAATTTTAAGTTTTTTCCCTTCTATAACATTACCACATTTGGACAACCAGCGAATTTAAACAAAAAATATATCGAAATTATATTTTCGTTCTGTGGTAGGAATCAAGTCAGCATTTTTTTGATTGAAAGTCAAGTGCATTTGCATAATTTTATACGACAGAGTTTAATTTTTATTTATTTAAGCCAACCTTTCAAAAGTTTTTTAATACTACACAGAGCTGCAAGCATGTATTCTATAATTATGTGTATTACTGCGTCGCTTCTGTGAAAACATCAAATGTACCATATTAATTTTAGTTTGGCAAATCCTGTGGATTTGATAATAATTTGTCAGTGAGATTTATCCTAGGCTCAGTTCAAACATGCGGAAAGCATTCGTTGAAACACATTTACAGTAGGAACAATGTTTATTTTTTCTGTACACGTGCACGACAATAATCATGCACCATCTTCCCTTAGACACACGTGCAATCATTTGGTAGATATTTTCCTCGTGAATAAGGGAGTTTAAGCATCTGCTTAGCATGGTATATATAGTTAGTTTTTTTAACTGTCCGTTAAAAAAGGTGTTGAACCCCTGACGATTCCTTTGCAATAATGAGATGCAACTTAAGAAACTCTCGAACCTTTTAGGAGGGAGCTTAATTTACATTTTTCTTTGACTTAACCTTTGACCTTCAAAAACCGCAAAGCTTTCGACACGGGGCTCTTATCAACAAGATTATGCGTGATCAAAATCAATACCCCCGGTTACAATAGAGCTTTGGAGCTTTCTGGAATAAATTACCTTACACAGAAAAAGCGCTTTTAACCACAGTACCACTATCTAAGAAAACTACTGCATTGTGGTCTCAGAATTCCTTTGTGACGACAAAGATGCAATGTAGGTATCTACATATTTAAAAAAAAAATTAAATGTGTAAAATATTCCGCCACAATGCGAAGCAACATTCAAGTTCGATGAAATTTTAAATTTCAAAATTGGAACTTCTTCTTTCTTATTGGTACAACTTATGATGCAATATAAGAAACTTATGATAAAGTAGGTAATGAAATTATTTTATGAATTAATAATTCTTTAAACAAAAACTGAACAGTGTTTTGTTCAAATACTTGACAGATGCTTAGATGAATTAATAGAGTGAAGATACGTTACTAAAACAACAACGTGTGATTTCACTGAACTAAATTCAGAGGACATACTTAGCGGCCGTTCGTATACATATTTTTAATGGCTATCCTTTTGATAAGCATATGCAAGATTTTTTTTATACAAGTGTGAAAATAATATGTCTTGCATTTTTGTAATGTCATTGGAAAGATGTCGAAATTTTTCACGATTACTAACATTCGATCGGTAAATTTCTTCTTTTGAAAGATAATGATCTTGAGGCAAATAATCTTTTAATGAAAACTTTCAGCTTCACATATCCTACAATTAAAATATTCCGTTTTATTCGAGTCTGCGCTGTTTAAAAATAATTGGATAAGCACAGCTTCTCGAAAGTTAAAGACCTATATCCTGTATTTCATGTGTAAATAAATGATCAATTTGTAAATTTGATCACAAATATTCTTACGAATACTAAATTTTATATTTTATATTTTGATTGAGTTTAATTTTATACCCTGGAGATGCTTAACTAAAGCGAAACCGGTCGGTATTATAAAAAATGAATAAATCGTGGTTAAAACACAAAGTTATTGCTTCACTAAATTTTATTTATCTTGTCAAACTTTAATACTGTTTTAATTGTAAAATTTTCATGTAAAAGCCCACTTGGTCGTTAATAAATATTAAAATAAAAAAAATACAAATTTCCCCTGCCATAAGTCTCCCCAAGAGGTTCGCTAAGTTTGGTGACTTAGCAGGGGTACTCGGGTTCATGAGGTGAGGTTTTTCTAAGCCTTGGCGGCAAATGCGTTTGCCTACTTACTGCATGGCGGATCGAATCGGGAGAGACTGGTTAAGGGAGATCTAACCTAGACCTCTCCAGCTGAACTCTCTGGACCTATCCTCTTGTACCGCAGTGGGAGGGATGGATTGACACATTGACCCCTCGATTCTTACACACTACTCATACCTTTTCCATATCAGAACTTCGTCTCCTTTCTTTCCCTAAAAATATTCTTCGTACAGCTTCCGCAGAAATGACATCATAGGCTCTGATGATTTTTTTCCTACAATGTACGAATTCAATCAAAAAGTTAGAATTCTAACCATACTTTAATTGGCGAAGCAAAACAAAACTGTAAAGATCCAATTCGGCGTTACGAAACAGAAATAATCATAAAAATCTAGTACCTGATATCAGCACGTTTTAAAAACATAAAAATAATACACAACCTGTTTGGATATTTATGTATTTATTACCGAATACTGCCCTTCTGCTTAGAACATTATTTTAGATAGGGTTGAAATAATTTGAAGCATCTGTCGGCAAGGATACGATAAGGGTTAATAGACCCACGCATGTTAATGGGCTAATTATCAATATGTAATGAAGATACTTCTAACTTGTTACATTTCTATTTCATGTGTACTTGTTTTATATAGGTACTAACTGGTACCCGGCATGCGTTGCTATTCCATTTAATAAATAAATTGTTTCTCGCTGCGTGTCCTCTCCCATGCGTCCCGTTCCCCCTTCCGTCTCCCCTTCCTCTAGCGCATCCCCTTCCCCTCTTGCGTTCCCACTTCGCCTCCTCCCCCTTCCCTCTCCCCACTTCACTCCTCCCCATCCCCTGTCCCGCGAACCCCCCTCCCGAGTTCCCCTCCCCCTCCCGAGAACCACTCACCCGAGTTCCACTTCCTCATCCCCCCTCCCGCATTCTATACATTCAGTCCCGGTATATTCTGTTTTCAAACAGCTCGCGTGCCACCTTTTGCAATTTTTTTAAATACAAATTTCATAATGCCAGACCTCACCAGTAGTTTTATAAAAAAACTTTTCCTGACCATAACGAACACAAAAAAAAAGAATTAACCAATTTGGTGCAGTCGTTCGGAAGTTATGCGTGTACATGCATTTCGGCGATTCATTTTTATTTATATAGAATAGATAGATAGATATTGACTACGATGCCAGAAATAAAATTTTCCGCCAATGTATAAAATTCCCGTGCACATATAATACATATAATATATTAATATTTATAATTTTATAACGCCAGAACTTACCATTATATACAACCTGTATTACTCGCAGATAATGTTGCTTTCTATTGGTGAAAGAATTTTTTAAATCGGTTTAGTGGCTTAGGCGTGAAAGCGTAACAAACGAACTCGCGCAGTTTCGCATTTATAATATTGGTATAGAAGTAAAGATATTGTAATATTCTTGCACGTGTTGCTACTATTAGAAAATTAACCATCGTTGAATAGATAATGTAAGGAAACTATCAGAACTATGGCCCGAAATTTGAGAGTGTTCTGAGGCGGCAAGAAATGGGCCGGAAATTTGATTACTAAACAGAGCTTAAGTCAATTCAAGTTTGGTTAACTACAGTTTCGATGCTGAATGGTTGTCTGTAGTTTCCATTCCGAATAGTTGGCCAGTACGAAGGTTAGACAACTAATTGAAGCATTTAAAGCATCATTATTGATATACGCCAGCTGGAACTGTTTTCGGCATGAAGGTATGGCTAGTTAATAATACATGGTATTTAGACGACTACTAATTAGCTTTTGTTATAAAGTTTTTCAAATTTATTCAATTGTATGTATTTGTGGTCCACGTCAAAAATTCTAATTTCAGTTGTGTGTCTGGCTCCGAAATTTGTTTTCAATTGTATTTGTGGTCCATGTCAAAAATTCTAATTTCAGTTGTGTATTTGGCTTCCAAGTGTATTCAATTGTATTTGTGGTCCATGTCAAAAATTCTAATTTCAGTTGCGTGTCTGGCTTCCGAGTTTATTCAATTCTATTTGTGGTCCATGTCAAAAATTCTAATTTCAGTTGTGTGGCTGGCTTCCAAGTGTATTCAGTTGTATTTGTGGTCTATGTCGAAAATTCTTATTTCATTTATATGTCTGGCGTCCAAGTGTATTCAATTGTATTTATGGTCCATGTCAAAAATTCTAATTTCAGTTGTGGTCTAGCTGTAATTCTGGTTCGATTTTCATTTGCTTTGAATTTAAGCTTCATTTTCAAAATTGGACAATTCAAAAAAGTGATAGTATCTACATATCTTTATTATAATGTTTTTAAGAGAAAATTATTTTAATTGCCATTTTCATAATTAGAATTCAAAATTGATTTGTCGAAAATTAGACTATCCTGTTATTTTTTACGAGTCGGTGCTAGTATGTTATAAAATTGGTAGTTATTTTATTTTTTCTTGCAAAATATGACTGCGGTAATATTGTGGTGCTTTCGTTGTTATCTATGTACCTACAGTATGATTTCGATTTAAATTTTCAATTTTTTTTAACCAATGGTTTCTCCCTGTTGAATTTTATTTTTACTTTAATTACTTAAAAATAAAACTTTAAATGTTTTGTCACATGGACACCGGACAATCCTAGTAGTTCATGTTTATTCACAAACGTATTCATGAAACACCTTCAAGATATCTGAATAAGTTCATTTTGAACACGGTGAACACGTTTGATTAACGAAATCTGCCATAATTGTAATATTTAAGCTGTTTCTCATCAATCCCACCGGAGTGAATATTCTTTGACCACATGTGTGGTGGTCTGCACCGCACCACATTCACACATCACCAACATTTATGCATCATGTAGGCATAACGGCTATGGAAGCACCTTATTCTATTGATGGCGAACCAGAGTTTACGAGGCAATAAGAACCCAGACTGTCTCTCGGTGGGGTGTTGTACGAGACAGGCATTTCCCACGTTGGCCAATTGCCACTCAAGTTTCCATCTATCTACTGGGGTGAGAAGTAATCGGATGAATCTCCCCATTAATATCAATACATCAAATGCCTTTCTATTACATAATACTTACTGAAAAATCATTTATGAACTAACTTGTTGTCTTTTATTTATCATTTATTTTATCCTTTTTCTCAAATATTCTCACCTGTTTGGAGAACACTGAATGGAGACAAACTACATCTAGCCACGAGAGAAAGAGATAGCAATAAAATATTTATTTGATTCACGGGTACTCGGTTCCAATATATTACGAAAAATCCACAGTACCATGTAAGTCTCCTTTAGTCTAGTGGTATAAAGTGCCAGACGAACATCAGTGGCCAGATATTCAGCGGTCCAAGGATCGAATCCCACAAGATCTCAAAAAAAAGTATTATTTTTGTAAAATCAATATCCAATCTTCAAACTACCCCACAATGAACAGGCAAATAAAACACAAAAGAAAGCGATATTTAGTGACTTTAAAGAAGAAAACATAAATACTTATAAGTTGACCAAATGTATTGGAAAAGGTGCACTGGAATCTGATGACAAAAATATGGAAAAAATCACCGTTCACATTGATAAAAAATGCATCGTTGTATCCCTACTCTTGTCTATTGTAGTTTTATGAAGGTTTCACTTCTACCGCGTGTGAATTGCACACTCTGATTTTTTTCTTTCACCACAATACATTCAGCATTAGTTAGTAGCAGTGTTTCCAACAAACGGGTAGCATGTAAAACAAAACGTTGAACAAAGAAGAGAATCCAAATGCATCATGGTTCAAAACCTCAACAAAACAACCAACCTTCACATTTCCAACAAATTTGCTGCTTTCAGAAAAAGCTGCAGGATTGCAGATTGCACCGCGAAATTCTAAACCATTTATTTGTATTGCAACATGCATTTGCTCGCTTATTATTCCCGTCTACATATTTATGTTAGTGATGCGGCGCGGCGTTGTGTTTATGATATTTCGCCAGATTATGAGGAGATTATTATGCTGGTTCAATGAGCATGACAGAACTGTTCTAATAACCACACTCGTAATGATGAAATAACATTATTAGGCTGTTAATAATGCTGTTCATATTAAATCGGAGTTTAGTTCATGAAATGAAATATCGACGGACGCTGGACTGTTTGCTGATTTAATGATTTCACTGTGTTTTAGAACCATACAGGTGGATGTACATTATAACATTTAAATCATTCGCAATCCCAATATTCATCACCTCTGTACAGTAGAGGGATAAGTTTGTTAGTTCTTGATTCATAAGCAGATTCAATTAATAGGCCACTTGCATGGATTTCATAACGACTTGGAAAAAATCGTGTGGATAGATTTTTTTACTAAGATTACGAAAATGTTAGTAAAAACTTTTAGAAACGTATAGTTTTTTTTTTAATAAATAAATCCATTATTTGGACTCGTGACGTCACTACATGAAAATGTCCCGTCTCCGAAAATGTTTCTATTAATTTTATAAAATTCCACAATGATTTATTTTTTGTATATGGCATCACTTTGATTTCAGGCGAATTTTTGAATTTGACATTTAACGTTCACCAGATTTATTGTTTGTTCTCTGTGAACTTATCATTTGGTTTGACTTTTTGACAGATGTTTGAAGAGAACCCCGTACATTTTACGATGTTCGTACGTGTTTTAGAGGTATAATGATAATGGTGCGGATTTTAACAAAATCAAATTTTATAAAATTCTTATTATTATTATAATTTACAGGTACAAGTATATTTGATTTAGTAATATAGACGGAAGATCAAGGAAAAAAAATATTTATGAGATTTAATATTTTTGGTATGTCTCGTCATTCTCCTGTGCCTTTCGTGTGAAAAACTTTCTTTTTTTAAAATGATTTACGGCTATGTAATTATCGTTTTTTCGCACCCATAAAATTATGTCCCGTCTTTTCGGTTTATAAAAAATGGTCTAATTTTCGGATTGAAATTCAAAAATACGATTAAAAACAATAAAAAAATACAGAATGTCTTAGAATATTTGCATTAACCGGAAAAATATGTGATGCAAGTGGCCTATTGCAGGTGTTAGTATTTTACTCATTTTATTTCATCTTTTTGGTACTCGGCAGGTGAACAAACATTTTTTTTTATGAAACTAGAGTACATTGGCGTACGTTGCAATGCTACTATGTTTTAATTTTGTTAATTGAAGTACTTTTCGATACACAATATTTTTTTTCCGTTGCTGGTTGAATGTTGTTGCTCTTGCTGATGGTTATACACAGCTATCCCCCATATACCAAAGAAAGGAACCGAACGCCAAGGCGATTAACAAACAGTTGGAAATTTTGAGGATTTAAAAGGAAACGTATGTAATATCTGTTTATTTTCAAGAATATTATCTTTAAAAGCTTTTCCAAGCTTCCAAATTATATAACAATAGCCAGTAATTTTTGTGGAGTATACAAATATTTCAAAAAGTAAGAGTTTCATTGAAAAAGAAGATAACAATAATAATCTAAACGAAATTATGAAAGAGAACAAGACACAGAAATAAGAAAAAAGACAATGGTCGCAACTGGGACTCGAACCCAGACCTTTCGTCTAGCCGGGACGTGCGCGTTAACCAATTTGCTATTGCTACCTTCTGTGAAGCCGTCATAATAGTCAACCTCATATTTCAAATTTTAGTTCCATATTATGGGCAACTACCCTTTTTATTGGAAACAATCATTCTAAGAATAGGTTTGTATCCTGGATAGCGTCTCGGATAAAATTATCCGAATTTATTCATAAGGAACTATCGACTTTTTATGAAAGTCTAAATGAATATTCATTTTTTTATAAGAAAAACTCTGTTTTTATAACTTTTAAAGGTTATTCCTATCAACTTAATATATCATTGAAGAAGAAGATAACAATAATAATCTCAACAAAAATTTGATAGAGAATAAGACACAGAAAACAGAAAATAGACAACGGTCGCAACTGGGACTCGAACCCAGACCTCTCTACTAACAGTGACGTGCGCGTTAAGTTGCGACCATTGCCTTTTTTCTGTTTTCTGTGTCTTGTTCTCTCTCATATTTTCGTTTAGATTATTATTGTTATCTTCTTCTTCAATGATGTATTACGTTGATGGGAATAACCTTCAAAAGTTATAAAAAGAGAGTTTTCTAACAAAAAATTGAGTAAGAGTTTCTTTCATTTTATAAAATGCCAAACTTCGAAACGATTGCTTTCACGAAAAAATAATATTCTCTGCACATAATTATATTCGCTGTTCATTCAAATCGGCCACTTAACCATTCAGAATCAACATGATATATCATATGCTTTGTTTAGATTGTGAAGTGACCAGATCTGAATAGCATGGCTTTATTCCCAACTTTGATCTTCTCCCCACTATTTCCAGTGGTTCAAAGTGTGGGTTCACATTGAAAAAACAATCGATGGTTCATAAAAGACATTCCATCATTTTTTGAGATAAAATTTTAGTTTCGAAGGTTCGATTTTATATTAAGTATAAATAACCAATCTCAACAAACACATAATCGAGAACCAAACAGAAATACTACTGAGTATTCAGTTTTAATCTATAATTAATGGCATTACTCTTTCCTGCGCATAACGCAACGTGATGGTACCGAAAAAAATATATGTTCAAATGAGATAAAAATGCATCCAGAAGCTCCGGTCGGAAATAATCAGGAAAAGCTGGCTGTAACGAATTTTGGCAACGACCATCATTGCAAAAAGCTCAACAAAATACTGCCTCGCGTTATTTGCAGTGTACGCTGTACAGTGCAGCTACGCGGATGCTCTAAATTTTCAAACAATATCCTGAATACTATACAAAATGTTTTTGAAACCCTTTTAAAGCTGAGGAAAATTTTTAATACTACCTGCTAATTAGTTATAAATGGAAGCTCTTAAATTTACATACCATGAAAAAGAATCTACTTACTCTGAAAATATTCTGTATAAACTAACTTTATAGTAAATTGATATCCATTAATGTTTAATTTTAGGGTCCTTTTATGCGACAAAAGTATCTTCAGGAAGAAAATCACCCAAAGTTATAATACCATGGAAAATATTTCACAAATAATAGATAAACTTTTTCAAAAGAAGCAAACACATTGTGACTTGACATTTTAAATAAATAAAAACACTTTGTTTTACGTCACTTTATTGATATTTCTTCCGTCTACCGGTTTCGGTACCTCCGTACCATCATCAGGACTGAATATAAAATACTGAGTGGATAAATAATGAGTATTTTATATTAATGAAAAAAAGAAAATAAATAATGAGTATTTTATATTCAGTCCTGATGATGGTACGGAGGTACCGAAACCGGTAGACGGAAGAAATATCAATAAAGTGACCGTAAAACAAAGTGTTTTCTTTTTATTTATTTAATAGATAAACTCTTGCTTTTCTATGTTTACGTAATATCGCGGGCTGTAAAAGCCTTTAAAGTTTTGATTTAAGTAAATTACCAAGGATGAACAAATTGAATGTCACATGAGATCAAAATTTGATGTCAAAATAAATTACTATTTTGCTTAAGTTCGGTATAATGGGCTAGCTCTGAATGCGATGCATAGTTTTAATGTATACTTAAAGAGATTTTTTATCTAAATAAATGAAGACAATATAAGCCAAACTCAATCGAAAATCTGGAAACAGAAAAATCAGAAAAACATATTGACACCTCTGGGACTCGAACCCAGGTTCTTGTAATAAAATTCAAATAAACTGAATATTTCTGAACATATCCAAAAACTGTAAACTATTTTTAAAAGGGGTGAATGAAGTACGTTTACAAATGTTATTAGAATTAAAAATATGATTTAATTAAATGAAGACAATATAAGCGAAACTAAATCGAAAAAGATATTGACACCAACGCCTGGTTTTGAGTCCCAGAGGTGTCAATATGTTTTTCTGATTTTTCTGTTTCCAGATTTTCGATTGAGTTTTGCTTATATTGTCTTCATTTATTTAAATATTACAATTTGAGGTTTTACTCATAAAGTTATAATAAAAAATAAAAGATTTTTTTATCGTTTGGTGGAAAGCAGTCTTTTTTCTGGTTTGACATAGTTATGAAAAATTAAAGTCATATTTTACTAAACCATATACAAGAACGCCATCACGAGCTTTCGTTACATTAACATCCAGCCCAGATTTTGATCAAGAGCACAAGCGATTAGAAAACAAATTAATTATTGAGATGTACTCAGCGTCGTACAATCGTCTGAAAGCGAAGGCAGTACACGAGTACACGTTGAAAGGTTGTATGAAACAGGCGGCAGGCAGCGCATATCGGGTACCAGGTAGAAGCAGGAAGCGGGGTAGAGGCACCACCGGTGGCAGAACGGTACTTGCCTGTATTGCGGAAACACCATTTAAAGTACAATGACTTCACAGCGACTCATTCACTAGCGGATCTTCCGCAGACTTACTCTCCATAATACAATTCGAACTACAGGGTGACTTTTAGAACGAGTAAAGTGGAATTCAATGATATAATGATGTAGTGCTATTGGTTAGACGTTACTGATTACGTAACTGTTAAATCAGATAGTTTCTCCGCAGGAATAGATAAGGAAGAAGAATTCCTCTTAGATTATGCCATTAGTTTCATCAATTTGTTATCTGTTATAATTTCGAGGCATTCAAACTAACTGTGATATCTTCAATGTTTTCTTCAGAGACATTCGTTATTTACGTAAGTACTGGGACCAGTATACTCCTGTACTGCAGGGTGCTTATTGAAAAACTGAGGTTCTTTAAATCACAGTGACTGTTTACTGACGTTTCGTAATTTATAAATATACTTCGGAGTACTGACGTCCTTTCTGGCTGAAAGCTATGTTTTGTTGTCGTAGCTCTAGAATTATAATAACTCTGCACATCTACCTGGGGTTACATTCGGCACGACTCGGAAACGAGACCCAGTGATTCGAATGTATTTTAATGTAAACAAACAGTACATCAGTTAAAATGACAAACAATTTGCAGAATATTGGATATTACATAATACTCGTAGGTACCTATCTATGGCATGTTCCCTCGTAATGCATTATTTATGTTAGAAGAAGTAATTACCGGGTGCCTTGTATAGTTTTTTTTTACATTAACTCTTCAAAGGAGGCTCTGAGGAAAATAATCTTTACTTCTTCTACTAGTGCAAAATTATTTTGTGGTAACATTTTAAATTCAAATTAATAAATAACGTTGTATTAACCACTTAATTATTTACAAAAACCGACATGTTTCGTCAGCAAAGCTGACTTCCTCAGGGTTTTGACAGAACTAATTTTTAAAAATAGACATAAATAGGTAATAGAGAAAAATAATAGACATAAACAATAATAAAATTTGAAAGAAAATAATGTGTAAGGGACGAGGGGCAATATAGAACAATTAAAAAATTTAAAAAAATTTAAAAGGGGAATAGATTTAATAATGGGTCATTTAAAAACAATTTTTGATTATTAATAATATTTAAATTTGCATTAACGCTCTTTCTAATCTCTAAAATTTCTAATTTATCTAACTGAAAGCCATTGACATTACAATGTATTAATTCTATTCCACTGTTAAAATTAAAGGTATGACTAGTTTCTATTAAATGGTTGGCAAACTCCGAGAAACTATTATTATTTAAAGCTTTCATATGCTCTTTAATCCTTATTTCAAAGTTTCTCGAAGTTTTACCTATATAAAAGAAATCACAATCATTACATTTCAATTTATAAATTCCAGATTTTTTCATTTTTGAATCTCTATCTTTATTATTTAATATGTAATTTTTAAGTCTATTGTTTGCATAAAATACAGGAATAATTTCATTCGGTACATTCTTTTTTATTGAATTAGAAATTTTATTATTAAAGTACATCATTTTTCTCCATTTTTTCTCTTCTTTATCCTTTTGAATAGGGTAGATGTATGATCTAAGGAAATTATTCTTGTATTTTTTATTAAGAATTTTTTCAATTACATTGGAATTATAACCATTATTGATTGCAATTTGTTTAATAATATTGAGTTCTTTTGAAAAATTATTAAGAGATAAAGGTACATTAACTAATCTATGAATCAAAGAATGGAAAGCTGACATTTTTTGAGAAATTGGATGATTTGAGGTGTTATGGATTACAATGTCTGTGTATGTATCCTTGCGAAAAATATTAAATTCAAATTTATTATTAATTATTGAAATATTTAAATCCAAAAAATTTATACTCAAATTTTGTCCAATCTCTACAGTAAATTTTATGTTTTTATGGAGTTTGTTTAAAAAATTAAGAAAAATATTAAGATGTCTTAATGTACCTGTCCAAACACAAAACACATCATCCACATATCTCTTCCAACAATGTACATATTTTAATAATAAGGCACCACTGTTAAAAATCCTATTTTCCAAATTATTTATAAATATATCAGCGACCAAAGGGCTAGTACTAGCACCCATTGCCAAACCATCTTTTTGTTTAAAAATATTGTCATTGAATTGAAAATAATTTTGTTTTAAAACTATATTAAGTAATGAATTTAAATCATGAGATAAATCATTAGATAAAATTGATGAAAATAAAAGTTCTTTAATAATAGGTTTACATTCTTCAATTGGAATACTTGGAAATAAATTAACAATGTCAAATGATACTAATAATGCTTTGTCAGGGATTTCCAAAAGTTTTAAGTGTTCAATCAAATTAAATGAATTTTTAATCGTGTATTTAGGATGAAATATATGTGAATCCATAATAATTCTATTAATTGTTGAAGATATTTTATTGCTAGGAGCATTACAATTTGAGACCACTGGTCTTATTGGTTGATCTTTTTTATGAATTTTTAATAAACTATACAACTTAGGGACTTGTGGATTTTTTACAGTTAGTTTTCTATTTTTAATTAAATTAACAATTAAATCACTTTTACAATCTTAGAGAACATCCCTTATTTGTTCTTGACATTTATTAACTGGGTTAATTTTTAACTTTTCAAATTTATCACCTTGTAAAAAATCCATTGTCTTTTCCACATAATCTTCTTTATTCATAATAATGACACTGTTACCTTTGTCAGCTTTAGTAATAATCAAATTATTTTCCCGTGTAGCTCTGGATATATTAATTGCAATTCTTTTTTCTTGATTGTGTTGTTTTTCAGTGAAGTTAGGATTCTTGCTAATATTTTTTATGACTTCACCACATTTATATTGATAAGAAATATGTTGATTATTCAAAGCACAATTAACATCTACTGCTAACAACTCCAATTGTTTGTTATTATTATCAACTTGAAGATTATGGTTTAATCCTTTTGACAACAAATTTAACTCTTCCTTATTAAATTCATGTTTAGATAAGTTAATCACACGGTCATAAAATTTAAAATTGTTTATATTATTAACTGTTTTATTAGGAATATTATATTGATTCATATTAGAATAGGTTATTTCTTGAGTAGAATTTTCACATATAAAATTAATATTGTCAAAGATATTCATTTGTTTTTCTTGAAATTTATTATTTTTAAAACACAAATTATTTAACTTCTTTATTAATTTTTGCTTCTTTTTAAAGGCTTTAATGCTTGCGATAAATCTAACATCTCTAATATTTTTCGCAAGGATACATACACAGACATTGTAATCCATAACACCTCAAATCATCCAATTTCTCAAAAAATGTCAGCTTTCCATTCTATGATTCATAGATTAGTTAATGTACCTTTATCTCTTAATAATTTTTCAAAAGAACTCAATATTATTAAACAAATTGCAATCAATAATGGTTATAATTCCAATGTAATTGAAAAAATTCTTAATAAAAAATACAAGAATAATTTCCTTAGATCATACATCTACCCTATTCAAAAGGATAAAGAAGAGAAAAAATGGAGAAAAATGATGTACTTTAATAATAAAATTTCTAATTCAATAAAAAAGAATGTACCGAATGAAATTATTCCTGTATTTTATGCAAACAATAGACTTAAAAATTACATATTAAATAATAAAGATAGAGATTCAAAAATGAAAAAATCTGGAATTTATAAATTGAAATGTAATGATTGTGATTTCTTTTATATAGGTAAAACTTCGAGAAACTTTGAAATAAGGATTAAAGAGCATATGAAAGCTTTAAATAATAATAGTTTCTCGGAGTTTGCCAACCATTTAATAGAAACTAGTCATACCTTTAATTTTAACAGTGGAATAGAATTAATACATTGTAATGTCAATGGCTTTCAGTTAGATAAATTAGAAATTTTAGAGATTAGAAAGAGCGTTAATGCAAATTTAAATATTATTAATAATCAAAAATTGTTTTTAAATGACCCATTATTAAATCTATTCCCCTTTTAAATTTTTTTAAATTTTTTAATTGTTCTATATTGCCCCTCGTCCCTTACACATTATTTTCTTTCAAATTTTATTATTGTTTATGTCTATTATTTTTCTCTATTACCTATTTATGTCTATTTTTAAAAATTAGTTCTGTCAAAACCCTGAGGAAGTCAGCTTTGCTGACGAAACATGTCGGTTTTTGTAAATAATTAAGTGGTTAATACAACGTTATTTATTAATTTGAAAATAATCTTTTTTAGGGTCTGTGTCATCTTTAAAGATGCTGCGTGAAACATCTTTTTGACGAGTATTTACTGTAATGTTTAAGTGTGAGTGTTTGTAGATCTATAAAAAATGAAGCGATGTATGCACACAACGCTCCTAATATCATTGACATGATGCCCCTTTAAATTTGGATTTATTGTGAGGTATGAAGAGCGGGGTTTAGTGGCGAATTTGTTGCAACAAAAAACTTCCTTTTGTTTAACATCTTGACAGATTTTGTATTTTTTTAAGTGTCTGATCGTCTCTAATAATAATTATAAATTGGATAACTTTAATAGCGCCTTTTTTGTGAAAAGGCATCTCAAGCACGCTGTACAAATATAATTTCATGGACTCTATCTAATTATTTACAGATACAGAAAACCAACTTAATATACCTTTGAGCTAGGAAAAGATTCGATGTACGCAAATGGACATTTATTAAAAAAAGACTGCCCATTGAATGATTTACTGTAGCGATTATATCCTCCATTTCTTTCGACATTATTCCATTATTTATCATTATATTATTATTATTATTCCATTATTAAATCTCTCTACTTTATCCACTAAAAAATAAAATCTATTTAAATAAGAATATCTGTGGTAGGCAGGTGGCATAGATTGGATGTTTAAATGAAAATCTACAGTTTTGTGAATTACAAAACTTTGCACATTTCGGTCTTGACTTTGACAATAACATTGTTTGAAAGCCAAAAGTAATGCCAGGACTGCAGCTGGATATATAATAAAGAAAATTAATAACTTTTACGTAATCAAGTCCATTTAAATTTTATCTTCACGTAACTCCAATTTTTTATTTTATTTATAATGCCTTCAGGCGAAACAGTAATAATAATTACACAGTAGAACTTGTTTATAAATACCCCGTTTTTATTAATTTAATTTATAATACTGAATATATGTATGTATATTAATACCACCAACCCTCTGCCATAGGTCTCCCTAAGTGGTTCGCTACGATTGGTAACTTAGCAGCGGTGCCCGGGTTCATGGGGTGAGGTTTTTCCAGGTATTGGCGGCGAATGTGTCTGTCCACCCGCTGCATGGCGGGCCAGATCGAGAGAGACTGGTGAGGGAGGCCTTTTGATCTTTCCAGCCGGTCTGTCGACCCATCGTCTTGCACCGCAGTTGGAGAGATGGATTCATGCGTCTGTCACTCCTGGAAACACTAACACCCAGATTCCTAACCCCCCCCATACCTTTTTCCTTCCCAGAACTTCCTATCCTTCCCTTCCTTAAAAATACCCTCCACACAGCATCCTCTAAGATGACATAGACTCTGAGGGAAATTATTTTCCTCAGGGCCTCCTGTGCGGAGCTAATGCAAAATTTAAAAAAAATATATAAAAATGACAATATTTATTTTCAAATACTGATGCAAATATAAATGGTTTCAGTTTCACAAATCCTACAATTAAAATATCATCATTACCTACATGGTATAAAATGAAGTGGCTCAAAATGTATGCGAGCATAGATCTTTTAAACTACGCAACGGATTTTCATGCGTTTTTCAACAATAGATAGAGTGATTCAAGAGAAAGGTTTATATGTATAATACATGCTTATTAAAGTAGAGAAAAGCCGAGGAATTCAAATATTCAATTCAGGCAGCGGGTGGCGGGCAGCTGGCAAGCGGGTGGTGTGGATTTTATAAAGGTTGGGTAATGGCGTTGTATTTCGTTAGCCACAGCAACGTGTGGCCGGGTCTGCTAGTTATATAATAAAGAAAGGTCTGGTGCACTTGAAACTAGTTCTCCTAAGCATCAAATAACTTTGTGTATGCAAGAATGCATTTATAAACGATGTGATATTTTACCGTTCAAATGGAATTTATATTTCCTTTTAGGATAGGTGCTCTACTCGTAGAAAGCGAGAAATCTGATGGACGATCT
This sequence comes from Limnephilus marmoratus, assembly GCA_917880885.1. Classification (NCBI taxonomy): domain Eukaryota; kingdom Metazoa; phylum Arthropoda; class Insecta; order Trichoptera; family Limnephilidae; genus Limnephilus; species Limnephilus marmoratus. Next base: position 45,613,704 of record OU862922.1, read on the forward strand.
CACTTTGCAACCATGCTGTGAAGACTATTCGAGTAGAGTGGAGTATCTCGTATTGCAGCGATGTCGAAGCTTACATGTTTAGCGGCAGGTAGCGCTGAAAGGACGACTCTAGACGGTAGAATAATTCACAGTGTGGTGCCGAAGCCTCGAAGCCTGTGAAAAGTAGAATCGGAACCAAATGATATAATGGAGTACATGGGAGATTTACGGCCAGAGTTAAATTGTTGGGCGTTGCACATGCAAACAGATTTGGATTCGGTTTGATGGGTGGAAAATTTGAAAACACGGAAAACAGAACAACCTTTTAGTGATCGCTTAATTTATTTTGGAATTAAAACTACAATCAAACATACTAATTTTGATTGCTGTGCTGTGCATTAGTCCTGCGTAAAATTTGGGTCGATGATCTCAAATTTGCTTTGAATTTACGTGTCATTTTTTAAATTGTAAATGATTGTATTTTGAAGAATTTAGACAACCAATAAAGTAGGTTCCTTTCTATAATTTAAAAATATCAACACATTTTCCAAAATTAAACTGATTTATCGAGATCTCCGACTATCCCGTAATTTTTCACGTATCTGTGATTGTAGGTATATATAAAAATACTTGTTCTGCAAATGTAATTTACTCTATCAAATGAACTCAATTAGATAAGCATTAAGGTATACTAAAATACAACTTTATCTTTATCTTTACTAAGTATAAAATGAAGAAGTCGCTTACGTTGTATGTGCGATTAGATCTTTTATACTACGCAACCGATTTTCATGCGGTTTTCATCGAAAGATAGAGTAATTTATGAGGAAGGTTTTTAAGTATACGATTTTTCGGGCAGGCAGATTTCGGATTCAGCGGGCAGTGGGCAGCGGGCCGCGGCATCGGGCGGACAAACTACCGCGTTTCAGTCGCTTTAAATTTTCAATATCAAAATTAAAATATTTAGAAATAAAATTATTAATTTCTAATATACACATTAGAAAGATTATTTTATCTAGATTTTAGAACATTTTTTGTTTTTGCAAAGTGATAAAAATTATCAATATAGAGGTGTATTTACAATGTATGGGAATAATATTAAAATTTAAATATTTAGAAATAAAATTATTAATTTCTAATATACACATCAGAAAGATGATTTAATCTAGATTTTCGAATAATTTTTGTTTTTGCAATGTGATAAAAAATAACCAATAAAGAGGTGTATTTAATATGTAAATTGTCGTTACCGCGACTGAATCGGTATAGGTTTTGTCAATACGCGATCGGGTGTGGATTTGGTTTAAGAGCGTTTAACCAGCCAGCGGCCGAAAATCCACATTTCGTCGAAAGTTGTTCTTACGATCGTGCAGGGCGGTTACAATGAGAAATATTAATTATTCTCCGTGCCAGCTTTTTAAAATTATAACTCAAATCGGTTTTATTTCATTCCAAATTTGCTTTAATTTATACCTACATCCAAAAATGCTGGAAGGCGTGATGATAAAACTATTAAGATAATGTAATTTTTTAATTATTTTTTTGATTATAAGTATTTATCATTTTTTAATAATGTCTAAGTTAAATAAGAATGTTAAAAAAACCTGAAATATATCAGTTTGCAAGTGCGCAAATAAATACACAAACGCACCAATTTTCGTCAAAAAACATATGTTTGTATATATTTTGTTAATGATTTTATTTAAACTAAAATTAAAATGTTAAAACATGCGATACCCAGATAATGAATTGATTTATTTTATTGCATGATTATATGATTTGAAATGGGTGTGGTATAATCTTTTTTTTAAATTTAACAAATATGCCAACGACCTGTGATGTAACGTTATTATACTAAAAATAAACATTTTTCTCAAAATTTAAAACATGTAAATGCTAGATAAAAGAACAATCTTTCGAAATCCATTTATACTTTTTTTGTGGAAAAGAGTCAATATGTCTAAAATCTGATTTAAAAATGACATATTCCTTGTTTTCTCTGATAATACCCTCTTAACACATGTTGCATTATATAATATGAGTTTGAGATGTGTAAATAATCTCAAACCCTCTGAGCCTAATGCTCACAGATATGATTATGAAAATCTACTTGCGCGAACAAACAAATATCACAAGGAATGACAATAAGACAGCTCCAGGGAAAATAACAGATCCACCAACCTTGTTTTGTAGTTATATGCAGCTTGGAGGCCTCCGTAATCTTATCCGCTTAAAATTCAGGTCTGTAATTCCTTTTGTGACTTGAAACTTGCACAAGAGATGAGATTTGTCAATTAATACACAACTCATAAGTTTTCACGATGACAAGAAAATTTTCCATGTAAAACACAGGATGTCAGTTATTTTTTGTTTAGATTCTATCTTTAAAAACAATCCATTTAGGTGTCTCTGTTAAATCCAAAGAGTGAGTAAGTACCAACCTTTTGATATAAATATATTTATTTAAATATTCGAACAAACAAAATATATTGCAATGCCTAACCAGATGTCGTTGGTTATAAAGGTTTCGTTAGCCACAGAAACGTGTTGCCGGGTCTGCTAGTTATTTATAATTGAGAATAATTATTACTATTACCACGTGAGTACATTCGTTGTCTCTCTCGCATATCTTTCTCTCTCTCTCGTGGTTACGTAACGCCAATATGACGGTGTTCTAACTGCAAAGGCAAGTTCCGAGAAATAAATTATTAAATATTTGAAACCGGGACTTGCTGCACTAATATTACAAAGCAGTATCACGTTGTCGCTCCATCTTAGTCTTAGTCTTCCCGGGCTCCTTCGCCCTATTGGTCTTGAGTTCAGCAGGGACTTTGGTGTTTGATGCTCGGTCATTCTCTCCACATGACCCAGCCACCGAAGTCTTCCCAATTTTATAAATTTTGCGACGTTTTGCTCCTTAAACAAATTATAGAGCTCATTGTTATAACGTCTGTGCCAAAATCTATTTTCTAGAACCGGTCCGAAGATGCGCCTCAAAATTTTTCTTTCAAAAACGTCCAGTGCTCGCTCATTCCTCTTAGTATCCAAGTCTCAGCTGCGTACGTAAGTACTGGTCTGATAAGTGTTTTGTACACTGATATCTTCGTGTTTCTGGACAGCAGTCTGGACTTTAATTGGTTTTACGGACGTTATGTTTGGCATCTTGGCCTGTCTAGAGTTAAAATCACCACCAAATTTTCACAATAAATAATAATATTATCTTGGAAAAATTTAAACCATTTCAAATCATTATTTGAAAATGTTCTATGATACTTTCGTCCGTGTAGTTTTAATTCACCACATACAGATTTAATTAAAACCAGTTTTGTGTTCAGAATGTAAGTGCCGGCAGAATCAAGGGAAAACCATTTTCATGTTCTGAGTGTAGTTTTAATTCACCAGAAACAAAGAAAAAACCATTGTCATGTTATAAGTTTAGTTTTGATACACCGCATATTTAGTTTAATTTAAACAGGTTTGTGTTATCAATATAACAGTAAGTTGCCGATTCATCGTACACCGAGTGAAGCTTTGCATTTGAGTTGCATTCCAGATGTATGTGTGATGACGATGAGCAATTCTGTCTCAGGCACACCTTTCTCGATTTCTGAGAGCAGTTACATATAAATTTGTTGTAGAATTTATAAGCATAATTTTATTGGAAGAATACTCTTGGCATATGGGATTATAAAAATCGGCAAGAATCGGAAGAAGTACCTGTAGAAGTAAGGGGGAGGGGCGGCAAAATATTCCTCCGCCCGGGCTGAAACCCGCGCTACGCCGCTGGCAGTGGACATAATACCCATCAGCGCAATAGAAAAACGTGGGTTTGTTACATCAATGCATACTGGCAACTTACGCAACTGCAGTCCAGGTTCTGCAGTGTCTCTAAGATTTCCACTGAATGGAGGATGCACTCATTCTCCGCTTTACTTCGCCATTGACTAACCAATTTCTGGGACTTGTCCGGAAGTCGAGCAACGTCATTGTCGTCACTCCATCCGAGTGGATCAGCTCTCCACTCAATAAACGATGATCCCCACTGAAGGGCGATCCTTTAATTTTATTTATTTATATTATTTGTTATCCGCTTTATTTTTGCTATCTTTATCTAATACGTTACTCATTTTCTTTTTTTACTTAAAAAAATTATACATACTCGTATCTCGTAATATGGCATACTGAGATTGCACTATCTTTCACCTAGTTCAAAACTTATAAAAGAACACTGTAATACAAATTCAAACCAAAATACTTGCCTTATATGACTATGGTCAACATATAATAAACTAGCAGACTCGGCCACACGTTGCTGTGGCTAACAAAACCTTTGTAACCAACGCCATCTGTTAAATCAAATCCACACCGCGCGCCCGTTTGTCAATCCGTGTATTAGTTGCCCGCTACCCGCTGCCATTCCCAGTCCCATTTCCCCATCTTAGGGGGGGGAATGACCTCGTCTCCGCTACGTGAGTCTGTGAGGCGATCCCGGAATCGACCCCTGGGGAAAGTCACCGGTCAGAGGGACGTCTGAGCGAGCTAGGGGACCTCTCCGCCCCTCCTCCGGCAACCCGACGCTCACATCCTCAGGGTCTTCGGGCGCACACGCCCCAATCTCCCACTTACTCATCGTCGAGACACCACCGGGATGTCGGCTAAGGGGCGCAGAATCAGAACCTCGTATCCGGCCTGCCTGATCACCGACTAACTTTCAGCAGGACTGCCGGGCGATCCCGCGCTGTAGCACCTCCGTCTGCGGTCTCTCGTCTACCTTGGTATTATCATTACGTTTTGAATCTCGCTTGATGTATTATGTGCATAAATATGTTAGGGTAAGCATACTGCCTACATTTTGTTTTCTTACACTGTTTTCATTCCTTTAACTAAAATCCAGGTAAGATTTTATTCACACTTACTAACAATTGTACTTAGTCGCACTCGCATACTGCTACCTAACAACGTATGTGAGGGCAATGGAGGTCTAGTATCGTTTAATTAAATGTAGAATCATTTATATACAAAAAAATAGAGTCCTTGCAAGAGCCTTGAAGGGGTAACCATCTGTTACCTATACCAGGGCGGGTAAGTGGTGGGTCCTCCAATGCCCGCTGCCACTTTGCCAGATAAATTATATATTTCAACCAATTTACACAAAACCTTGACAAATTATATACCTAAAAACCTTCCTCATGAATCATTCTATCTATTGATGAAAACCGCATGAAAATCCGTTGCGTAGTTTAAAAGATCTAAGCGCATTCAGCTTGAGCGACTTCATTTTATACTGTGTAAAGATAACATTCTCTCTGATATAAATATTTTCAATTGTGACGAAAATAAATATTAAATCTCTGTCAAAAGTGTTTTAAAAATGTGTTAAGTGAGTACAAAACTGCATAAATGTAATGTTTTATTATGCAATGACCTATATTATTTACTACCTATCTACTGTTATAATAATGTACAATTTTTTGGTTGCTGTAAGATTACTGTTTAATTTCTAGACAGTGTTTAATAGTATAATGAGGAAATATATATTTGGATTCTCAGTTAAGTAAATTATACATATATAAATTAATCCAATTGTAATCTGTTGATTTCCCTAAAATAAAATAACTAAAAAAAACTAGATTTAAACTTTGAAAATAATGTTCACTTCCCTGGTGTGGACGTCTTAACCAATTCGATGTACAATAGGGTGTGTCAATTATTTCAACTTTTGAATCAGAAACGCCCGGAGTCTCAAAAGTTGCGTCTTGCAAAGAAAATGAGAACTAAATTTAAATTTATTATTTTTAAAATGAAAATCAGAAAACAAACCTCAAACTATTTTTTTTTTTAATATATATTTTTTTTTTAGTAATTTAACCTTTTAACGTTTGTTTATTATTTAAAAATGCCAATAAGTGACAAAAATTACAAAAAAGTTGAAATTTATGAATACACAAGTAAGTCAACAAGAATTCTGATTTTATCCAGCAAAAGTGTTGTTTTCCCCTTTTATATTTTTAACCAACACATCACATATATTTAAAAAAAAATTTTTTTTTGCCCTTTGAACTGCAGTTATGAAATAAAAATATGTTTGGTACAAAATATAAAAAATATAAAATATAAACCCTTTGGTTTATTTTTCTTCCAAATCCCGAAATCTATTTTTTTTTCAAAACTTCCGGCCATTTTAGCGGGCTAATAGTGCACAATAATTTCATTTATTTTTACGTTTTCGAAAAGCTACAGATCATACGAAACTTTTGAGGCCCCGGGCGTTTAAATATAAGGCCACTTTTTTCTCTCTATGGAGAGCGACACAAGCTAATGTAAAATTCATTTTCAAACTCGTCCATATTTTTAGATCACATTATTTCGAGGATAAGTGATTCAAAATTTTACACAGGTAAATACTTATGCCTCTTGAAATGCTAGAAACTTTCATTTTTCTTCATGGTACCTACCTTTTATTACTTGTCTTGTTGTTTATCTAATCACCTTATTCATTATGTGGTTACAAAGCCTTATTTATCTGGAAAACAGGGCCATTGTACCCACTTTTAATAAAAACCATGATAAATTCCGTGAATACAAAAAATTACGATTTATTTCATTTGCTACCTTTACAATGAAAGAGAATATATTCTGATAAACATTTTCTTCAAAGCATTTCTTGGGTTGGCATTGTTCAATGTTCTTTAAAAAAACTTCTTTTGCGAAGCATAAAGGTAGTGTCGTCATCTTCACGGGAATATTCTCAGTTAGTGAAAAGTCCATTATGCTCTAAAAGTTGTTTAAGCTTCATTGAATTTTATGTTCTCTGCTTCCTTCTTGAGATGACTTTTACAGTGGCGATTTCAATAGAACATTAATGGGAAAACTTTTCCAATCATTATTTTTTTCAAAAACTACCTGATCGTTGAAAACGTCCGTAAAATTAGGTTAAAGTATTTAAACTTAAGGAATCCGAATAAAAACGAGGTTAAGTATGGTTACGTTTTTGAAATTTTTGCTATAAACTTTTTTTTTTCTTTTTGAAAGAATTAATATTTTAATTCGAATTTCGAAACTAATGTGGTTCAAAGCAATTAAAAATATTTCTTTATTAATTTTTTTATTAATTTCATTTTTAATAAGTATCTAAGTAATATTCTTTAGTATGTTGCGCAACAATCCTACTGCCCGGATCCAGTAGAACTGTGGTAAGCGTAATTATTTATTTGTAAGTTATTTTGTCAGGCTGAAGGCAATAGTAGAATGGGAAAATATACACCTTTTCAAATTTACTTAGTTTATCTTCGTTTCGTTTTTAAAAAGCAAATAGCAAAAACAGAGTTATTACTATGTTTAACCTTTAAGTACCGAGGTGCCGTTTTAATTACATAAGTACCGACGTGAGGTCTGCTAGACCACCATAATTTAATATAAAAAAATAATGCATATAAAAACATTGCTTCTAAATATTGTTTATATATCTCTTATTGCTTAAGTAAAATAAAATATGAGGATTTACACATTCATTAATAATCGTAAGCATTTTTATCAGAGACGTTGATATTTTGCAATAAAAAATGGTGTTCGCGCCGCTTTTAGTGATAACTCGGTGAGATACTTTTGTGTTCTCGAAATGGATTATTTATTCTATTTATGGTAACAAATGCATCCTTTCCCGTCTCCCCTCTTGCCCCCTCAAAAATCCAGTGTGTTCACGCAGGTCCCGCGAGTACGAGGTCCTCGTTAATATAAGTCGCTTAAAACAATCGATTTATCGCATCGCATCGCATTCTTTGAAAACTATTCAAATCCGCAATAATTCATCTAGTAAAAAAGTGAACTACATCTCCGATAGTGATTTCATCTTGAAAGTAACTACGTCCCAGATAAACTGCTGCCTTCTAACTTCCGTGAGTGTTACCTACCTACCATTTTGTTGCCATTGTATTGATACAGAAGTGGATTGCCGAATATTTAGTGATAAACCTTTTAGCGGGAACAAATGAAATTTTACCTAAATCTTAAAATATTTTAATTACATTGTTTTTTTTCTCCAAAATATTTTTTTCTTTAAGATAAATAAATAGGTAAGCTATGAAAATAAAGAAAACATAAATAATCAGCAGTTTTACGAAAAACCACAAAGCAGCATGTTGGGGGAACTATCAAATATTAAAAAAAAAACAGTCTTTGCACATAGGCTCGCTGCATTGAAGACACACATGTTTGGTGCAAGAGTCACATTTGTATGCAGTCTTGCATATGACAGAGTTTTTCATTACATTCCTCCTATGCGGTGCATCTGAACTAAGAACTCTTTTTATCGACGAACGCAATTCCCTTCGAATTATTCCGTGTTTCATTTTTCTTCCAAGTGACAGGAACACTGTTATTTTCAATTGTGGTTGCCGTTTCATACCAGAAGAGCCTAGTTGATTCATTGTAACATTTGACAGAAGATAAAAGAGGAAACCCATATAATCTGAAAAAAGTTATGTCTAAAAAAAGTTATATAAGTAACGACGTGTGGTCTGTCAGATCACTCGTGATCTTATAAAAGTCTTAACTTACCGAAATCGCAACAACCGATACTGTCATTCTCCACAAACACTGTTTGGCAACCAATCGAGGGGCAGAGAGAAGTGCAGGGTAATAATACTATAATACTACGCTAATACAGGTAACTAGACTTTTCGAACGCTCAAGGTATCTGTCAGACCACACGTCGGTACTTTAGAGTTAATTCCTTTTCTGTTTTGATTAATACATGTATTGTTACTTTGACAGTTTTCAATTTTTTTGTTTTTTTTTTGCATTTGCTCCACAAGGTTTGCTCCGATGAAAACAATTTCTTTCGGGGTCTATGTCATCTTTGGGGATGCTGTGTGAAATATATTTTTAGGAAAAAAAGGAAAGGAAATTCCGGGATGGAAAAAGGTATGGGGGGTGAGTAGGAATCTGGCGGTCAGTGTGTCCTGCATTGACGGACATATGAAACCATTCCTCGATGAATCGAGATTAAAAAATCCGGCTGGAGAGGTCAAAAGATCTCCCCTAACAAGTCTCTCCCGATCCGGCCCACCACGCAGTAGGAGGGCAGACGCATCCGCCGCTAAGACCTAGGCAAACCTAATCTTATGAACACGGGTACCCCTGCTAAGCCAACAAACATAGCGAACTATTTGGGATGACCTATGGCAAGGATGTTGGTTAACCAATCAATGGTTCCCGGGCGGCGGTACAAAATGAACTATTATTATTATTGACTAACTGGTTCCCGGCATGCGTTGCTATGCCATTTAATAAATAAATTGTTCCTTCCTGCGTGTCCTTTCCCATTCGTCCCGTTTCCCTTCCACCTTCACTTCCTCTCCCGCGTTCCCACTCCGCCTCCTCCACCTTCCCTCTCCCACACCACTCCCTCCCTTACCCCGTCCGACGAACTCCCCTCCCGAGTTCCCCTCCCCCTCCCAGGTTACCCTCCCCCTACCACAAACCCCCTACCCCTACCCAAGTTACCCCCTCCCGTATTCCATACATTCAGTTTTCAAACAGCTTGCGTGCCACCTATTGCAATTTTTTTATATAAATTTCGTAATGGCAGAACCCACCAGTAGTCTTTTACAAACCTTGTCCTGACAATAACGAACACACAAAAAAAAAGAATTATCCAATTTGGTCCAATCGTTCGGAAGTTATGCGCGTACATACATTTCGGCGATTCATTTTTATTTATAGAGAAGAAGATAGAAGAAGAAGATAGATAGATAGATAGATAGATATATAGATAGATTCTACGAGAATGGTACATGTGAATAAATCCGTATTATGTGTTTAATTAGTCCAGGGCAAACTAATGAAAAGTTAGCAGGCTTAAAAGTAGTAGCCTTTTATATTTGTGAATAATATTTTTTTTATCTGCTATTGAAATCTACGTAGTCTTCGATACCAAATTTAGCCATATAAAAATGGCTATCCTATTTATTTTCATTAATAAGTTAATGGAACACATTTTTTTCTGAAAAAATGCGCAAAGTGCTGATAAATTTGAGGGAGCGGGAGACAGAAATGAAAGGCGTCAAGTCGAAGTAGTGAGTCAGTCGTTTATTGGGCTACGTAGCAGATGGTCGGTGGTCGGTAACATGATGTAATGCGGAGTGCCGTAGATGATGCTGCAGGCGTATGGAGGTGGAGATGGAGTGGTGAAGGTTATTAGTGAAATAGATCGCATTATCTATAGCGGTTGATGGATTTTAAAATACGTTAGGTGAAGAAGAAAAAAGAGTTTTATAAATTTTACAAAATTAATGTTGAATACAAAATTTCTCTCTAAATTCAACATGAAGTACTTTTAGAACGTAATATTTTGCTTCCCTTTAGAAATTTAACGCTACGAACAATTCTCCGAAAGATTTTCACAACTGTTTTTGTTATAGTTTAGCTGTCTTTCCTAAGTAGGTCTTCCTGTATTTATCATTGTGTTCCAAGCTTTCCAACTGAAAACTTCTTAAACCATTGTTCATCCCTTTTTTCAGCATGACAATTCGAATTCCTGCTTTGCCGTGTTTTTAGCACCGTCTCAAACCTTTGATCTTTGTTTCAATCATTCGGTTTAAAACGTACTACCTCTTGAATTTGTTTTATGCTCATAATAACCTTTTCCACATAAATACAGGATTAAAATAAAAATAATGGCTTTGTATAAACACCACTTTACGGCTTTTGAATCGATCGTGGGTGTTGGTTAAATGCAAAACAAAAAACTTCTGTTTTTGACTATTTCATATTTTCATTAATATTAATGATCAAATATTAGGTTCTGTGAGGTAAATAATCTTAAATCATTTTCGGTATTTGTTTTTGGGGTATTATGCCGTGTATATGTTGTGCCTAAACAAGGAGGTAGCGCAAAATTATGCAAAAAGAAGGAGGTAGCAAATACCGAAAATACTTTTGGCCGTGAAAATCTTAAAACGTATCCAATCTTCAATCAGTTCGCCCTAATAAAATTCGATATACCATCTACGATAATATTATGTTTTTTTACGCATTGACAATTCGTCGCCCAGGGAACAATTTATAGGAAATCCAACACCCCTGCCAAAGATTACCCGTATTGGTTCGCTACGTTTGATAACTTAGCAGGGGTATTCGCGTTCATGGGGTGAAGTTTATTTAGGTCTTGGCGGTGATTTTGTTTGTGATATGCAGAAAAAGAATTATCATATTGTTTTCAGCTTGTCAATTTATTACAATTTGAAGCTTCACATCACAGGCTATCCGAAACGAACGAGGTAGTGCAATATGGCATAATAGCCCAAAAATAAATCACAAATATAATTTAGGCCTTAGTTCCTCCTAAAATTCCCAAGAAAAAAAGGATTTTTATTCAACAACTGTATAGAAGCATGCATAATAATTGATGTTAATCATTCAAACATTTTGATGTTTAAATTTGCATACTTGTTTCTTATTTGTTAAATGGGCATGAAAATAATGATATTCAAATGAGAATCTAACTAAGCCAAAGTCTTCACAAAGCTTACATAAATCCCCGGACAACAGAGAGGGTGAATAGTCTACATAGCAAATAGTACATGGTGTGTTATATATATGTATGACTTATGAATATTGTTATTCATTCCGATATGGAGATGGACGTTTTCCTCGCTGCGGGCTAACACTGGAACCACCACATAGCCCAAACTAAACTGGTACCAATTTCACCAGGGGAGGATTTTAGTCCATTTTGCAAGTTATGAAACTAGTTGTTTTCGAAACACGATGTACAAAAAACACTTTACCAAAATCACGTAAATGTGAGTGGGCACATTAAAATTATTAAATTATCGTAGAAAGCAAAACTTTGTAGCTTGACATTATATAGAATGAAACAAGTACTTTGTTTAAAAACCTCTTTATTTTTATTTATGTTTTTCGACCGGTTTCAACCTTGGTTGAACTCAACCTTCTTCAGGACAATAAATATATAAACTAAATTACAGTACAGAGTTAAGATTCTAAGGTAAACACAAAAGAAAGAGAGAGCATATAAGAGAGGGAGAGAACATCAGATACTGGTTGGTGGAAGGGTAGAAGGCGGAGTAACGGGCGGGTGGGAGTGGGGGTTACATAGGGGGAAAGGGAATAACTTTAAAATCGGACTGTTGGTTAATTCTAACTGTTTGTTTAAAATTTGGCAATTAAGTTTCTTCGATTTGGATATTTTAATGCTTCTAAATTATTAAGGCGTATTCCTATTTTATTTATATGTAGGTATTATTTTGACTCCTGTATTGATGTTAAATATATGGTCAGTATCAATATTGATACTAAAACTGGTAATCAATTTTTCTTTCATTTGACTGAAAAGTCTCATGAGAAAATGTAGTTAAATCGAAGGTTACAACCACTAGATTGAAGGGCTCAATTTAAAAAAAAAAACAAATGTACTTTAGACCACACAACTGAAGTAAAATTTCACTAACTTATATCTCCCTCTCAACTTCCGTTTGCCTCGCCTGACCGTTCGCCTTGCCCGATCACACTTTTCATAACGCTCTCGTCACGCATTCTCCAGCTTACTCCCCAAGTCAAGGGTGCGTAAAGGCCAACCGTTCGCCTCGCCCGATAATACTTTTTGTATCGCTCTCGTCGTGCATTTACTCCCCAAGTCAAGCGTGCGTAAAGAAGTTTTACTTCAAAAAAGCAGATTTGAAAAAAAAAAAAATGTTTTTTATAATAAGTATATAAATTATTCGAGAGCAGTTGAAGCGTTGTCTATAGCAAGACTATAGCAAGACTAACAAAATGCAATGCAGATCATCTACATTATACGAAGATGACTCTTTAAAAAGGCTTATAAAGGTAAATACCTGAAAATTGTTGGAGAGTTTTGGAGGTATAAACTTTGGTTGATAAACTATAATGGCAACAATCCATAATGGAATACGGCATTATTGCCTGGGGCTGTGCCAGTAAAAAATACACCAATACAGTGTTTAAAGCTCAGAAAACCCTAATAAAAGTAATACTTAAGTTACCAATACTAACACCCACTTCAATCATATTCGAAAATTTCCCTGTGCTGAAAATTCAAAAATTATATTCAAAACAAATACTTACTTTCCTTTACAATAACTTATCCACATTTAACACTTCACAAAATTCTCGCAATACTAGAACAAGACATGCTCACCAACTACAAATACCAAAAACAAACACATCCTTTGGACAAAAACACTACAGATACCAGGCTATAAAACTATACAATTCTCTTCCTACACAATATAAAACAACTAATATTATTGAATACAAAAAAAACATAAGAAACTGGCTACAATCTTTTTAACTTTTAATGTATAATTTTTGTCGAATTGAAGTCGATTTTATATTTTGATTTTTATTGTTTCTCTTTTTATATTAGCAATTAACACTCTTTTTTGTTTATTAGCAATTAACACACATTTTTTGTTTTACTATTCACAATTTATAATTCATAATTTACAACTGAAAAATGTTCTCTACAACACAAGTGAACTCCTAGTGTGGAGGACAATATATTATACCTATGTAATGTAAATGTACTAAGAATAAATAAATAAATAAATAAAATAAAAACTATGTAAAGGTATAAACTATGTTGATAATCTATGCACAATCTTCTGCAGTAAGAATGTTGATAATTTTTTAATCTTTAGCCATCAAATTATGCATGGTTTTCATAATTTCATGCTGCACAATTCTGCTTTCAAAATAAATATTTATCATAAATCCTCCAGGGGGTAATCGGTTCGGTCCTGAAAAAGAGAACATCAAACTCGTATCCAGTACCATTACATGGTTCATATTTCAGAAAGACCTTTGAAAGGAGACTATAAATTATTTACATCGTACATCCATTCCACGTTACCCTATTCTGATAGGGTTATTTGATTCGCAATAAATGCTCCTAGGAAACATTCAGCTGCAAAATGGAATTTCTAAGTATTCAATGGTTGGAATAATTCTGGGAAAACTTTGTGAATATTGCAAAATATTCATTATATCGATTTGTTACAAAGATTCGGTATTTATTTTGCTACATTTCTAATATTCAGAAAACTCAATCGCCTAGTTATTTTCTTAATTTAGACAGACCACACAGTTAATGAAGTATTTGATGTTAAGTATTATAACAAGAACCTCAACCACAAATCAAAATATTAATTAATTATATAGTGTCCGGGTTTGTAAGAATGTAGGAAACAACCAAAAATTAATATGTCAGAAAGTCAGAACCCGATGAACTTCCCAAATGAAGAACCTCGGCAAATGAAGAATCAGCAATGTAGTTCAACAAATGATTAAAAACACCTTTTATTTTTATAAGAACAACTCTCTTTTTGTAACTTTTGAAGGTTAAAATAATATATCATTGAAGGAGAAGATAACACTAATAATCTAAATGAAAATATGAAAGAGAACAGAACCTCTCGTTTTTTTTTAAATGAACTCCATGATTTGGAAAAATTAGTCGAAGATAATAAATCTAAAATTTGTAAATATGAGATTGACAACTATGACGGTTTGACGGAAGGTGTCTATGGCTGAATTGATAAAAGCGAAGTTCCGGAGAGACGAGCGGTTCTGGGTTCGAGTCCCAGTGGCAACCATTATCTTTTTCTATTTTTCTGTGTCTTGTTCTTGTTCAGAAGAATTATTCCATGGGCTGCTACTTCTATTTATCTCTTGTATAATGTTAATGTAAGTACTTGCATACTGCTTACTAACCCCGTATGCATGGACATTGAAGGGTCTAGAGTCGTTCAAAAAATGTAGCTTCGTTAAAAAAAAGTAGAGTCTTGACGTGTGCGGTGAAGGAGGAAACTATATATTTTCTTATAACGCCGTTGGGAAAGTGGTGGGGTCCCCTCCAATGTGTCTTGTTCTCTTTATTATTTTCGTATAGATTATTAGTGTTATCTTCTTCTTCAATGATAAAAAACAACTTTATTTACGATCAAGATAGCCGGATTGTGATTAAACTTTGGGAGGTAATAGCTATATCCATAATAATTTTGTGTACCTGGTGTGAAGACTACACTTACATAATATCTAAAATCATTGTTATTTTACATTTTTTGCGTGACCTGCATTTCCAAGACAAACTTATTAAAATGCTATTACTATTTCTTATTTTCATGTTAGAACTTATTTGAAGTTGGTTTCAGAAACCTAAAATAATCTAGAGTTATAAAACAAGTAGGTGTTTATGGTATGAAATTTTTGAATAAACCTCTTACGAGTACATTACGAAATCATATTCTTACCACCCATTAGGGAAGCAAAAATTACCAGAATTGAATAATGTCTTATTTTGATAATATTTCTAATAACACCCAACTAAAATAATAAGAAAATCTAATTTCATAATCATGAAACTTTCTATTACAACGAGAAAATCAGTTAATATATTCAGATTGATCAGAAACTCCACAGAAAGCTGGTCGGAGATTAAGTACCCAATTTCAATTAAACTTGTAAGCATTTAATATCTTCTGGAAACTTGAACATCGCTGATCATTTAAACCACTAATTCGAATATGTTGGCCTAGTTTACACCTTAGATCTCGCATCTCCAAATTTCCACAGAAATCCAATCTACACGCGTGTATCGCGTGTGCTGTGTTTGCTATTATATGCCCGGGATGAGTGTAGTACTCAACTCTACCAGTTCTGTGCTGTTGGTGGTAGGTGTTCTGTTTTCAAAGGGCTTTGACAGGTTTGTGCAATTCCAGAATCGCTCGGGATAAACTGCTGCCTGAATTTAGGTAAATTGTATTTAAATCCAGGAACAGTTTTCAAGGAGAATCCGTTGTAAACGTGCAATTTGCAACGTTTTAGTGTGATTGTTTCTTTTAAAACCATTCGGATCGTCTTACTGAAAGAGAACAAAAGTTTCACGCGAGTATTTTATTTTAATTATATATTTTTTTAAATGAATAAATTTTCGGGATTCTTAATATTTAAAAAAATCTCTATTTTAAGATTATAATAGTGCAAATGGGATAATCCTCAGTTGAACCATGTAACTGTTTAACGATAATATTATAATATCGATCACGAAAATTTAAGATGCTATAAAGAACAAAATTGTTTGGGAGAACGACAAGAAAGTTTTTAATTTGTTAAAATATACACATCTCTTCTTTTTGTCGACCTTTTATTATAATTTTTATTATAAAAGAACATTGAATAATCTTTCAGAATACATAACAATTTTTGAAATTTATTTATTTTTAAGAAAAAAAAATCCTCTTAAAATGCACGTCGTAAAAGACACTTATTTTCCTAGAAATATTTCGACCACGCAGATCGAATGAGAGAAAAATAATTTTCAACGATTGTTTAACTTTGTGCACCATTTGTGCATTTGAAAAAGTTTTGATTGCTTGGTAAAATGTCATAATTTTTTCACGTACTTTTTTTAATTTTTGCTTTACCCAAGCGCACAGCTGAATTTTCTCGCGTTTATGAAATCTTAGGGAACGTACCCATACTACGTGACACGTTTAGGGGGGGGGGGGGTCATCAAAATGTCACGCCGCTCCATACAAATGAGCGGCGGGTTGCTTAGGGTTTTGGTCACCGGGGGGGGGGGGGGTTAAAAATTGCAAAAAGTTGGTCACGTAGTATGGGTACTAACTGCAAAGCGAAATGTTTTGTATGAAGATTTTCTAAGTCGTCTCCACAATTCATGGCATACAGATTCATTCCCATGGAGAGCTATTTAGACTGATTAAAATCATTTTTGTAAGTCAATAAATAAGACGGGAACACGTATATTATATTTATTGATTGATCAGCAAGATCATGTTATTAAAATATATGTAAACGATGTGATGATTCTAATGAACAATTAGAAATAAATTTATTGATACTTGACTCCCCTGTTAAATTATTTTCGGTGCAAACTTGGTCAACTTTAATTTTTATTTTATTTATTTATTTATTTATTTATTTATTTATTGTGAAAAACAGTTAACATATATATCCAATTACATTTCACAATTTTTAGTTAATAGTGTAATACATTAATTATATAGGTACATTAATAATGACAAGTGCTAAAGAATACCTTTATTTCGCTCTTGAAATGATTGAAGTTTGATTGAAAAATGTCAATTTCAGAAGAAAGGTTTAATAGTGAGGTCATTCTCCCTAGAGGCATAACCATCGGTAGGTTGGTCCTGCCTCTAGGAAAAGTAAAAAGTCTGTGTTGCCTTGCTCTGGTGAAGTTATCGGGGACATAAAGTGAAATCCTTTCCAGGACATCAGGATTACAAATGTGCCCGTTTAGCAGCTTGTGTGCTACTAGTACCATTGCAATTTTTCTCCTAACGTCGAGACGATTTAGTCCCAGCATTCCCGCGAGAAAATCAGAGGGATACAACAAAGGGTAGTACCCAAACTCTCGCATGTACAGGTACCGCATGAACTTTTTTTGCACCTTTTCAACATCATTTGCGTGTAAGGCATCTTCGGGTCCCCATATTACTGATCCACTTTCGAGAATGCTACGAACCAGAGTGAAGTAGAGCATTTTTATGACTGCTGTGTTGGAAAAAGATTTTGCGTTGCAGATTACAAATCCTAGCATTCGCATCGCAGAGTTGCACACCGAATCGATATGAGAACGGAATGTCAGGCGTGTGTCAAAAGTGATTCCTAAATCCCTCACTTGTGAAATATGTTTTAACGAGGTACCAGACATTTTGTAGTTATAATATAGAGTACTCTTAGCTCTTGTATAGCACATAATTGTACACTTTCCGCTGTTAAAATAGAGTTTATTCAGATTACTCCATTCTACGATTCCGTCGATATCGGTTTGTAAACGAATAGAATCTGCTTTCGACATTATTTATGTTTTACTGACGTGTAATAATATATATACATAATATAAAGTGCTCGTATTAATTTTAATTGGCGTCCGAAATTCACATTGCTCCATTGCTTTCATAAATTTGATTTCCACGAAAGACAATTCGTTAAATAATTCCAATTGGCTCCTGCAATAAAGGTAAATAATTAATAGGTCATTGAAAACTAATGCAGTTAAATTTATGTACAATTATTCGAGTATGCATCGAAAAGGCAAATCACATATTTATTTATTACATTAATCGCAGTATAATTATTACATAAGTTGTACCAATTTCGAAAAAAAAATTCTTTTCTTTTACTGTATTTCTTGTATTTTTTTTCTTGTGCGCTAATTTTATTTTCTTATGTATTTCCTTTGCTTCCCAAATATTTTTTTTCCCTTCTCTTTATCTACGATCTACGCAAATATCCATATCCATAGGCATTAGATTCATGGATATTTTCGACAAATTTTGTACACGTTTTTATAATTTTTATGCTTTTACCTTTTTATTTCTAAGCAGCAATTTTGACACCATCTACCATAATATATACCTACTCCTCATTGACCTGAATATTAATGGAGAGTAATAACGTGGTTTCCTCACTGGACATCTTCAATGTATCACTTAAAAATTAGTGGGGAAGTTCAGTTACGTACAAAAATATAATTTAAAAAATCCGATCACAAATCACAAGTAATATATTTGTTATAATTTTATTAACCATTCCTATGTAAAAGTGCCTAAAAACGAAACTAAAGGATTCTATGCGCGAAATGTTAAACTCAATTTATTTTAAATATTGGTCCAAATTTACATAAAAACTGTGCTTTTCCCAAAAACATATTATATAAGCTATTTAAGTCACCACAAAATTAATTTTATACGCCTAAAATTATTTTAGAAATCAGACTATGTTTCATTGAATACCTACATTTTTTAAAACTTGAATCCCGCTCAAGAGTCCTGACCTCTCTCGACCATATAGAGTGCGACTACAGCATCCCCAATTAGGGTATGTTTTGATGCTGAAGGTAGTGGGAGGCGAATAACATGAGGAAGAGGAAGGTGGGACCTGGTCATTCAAATATGGTCACCAAACACGGCTAAAGCAATTTCAAGCAACGTTTCAATTCTAAATGGTGGTCCTACACCAGGGTGATTAAATTATTGATGTGAGATTTTGGAACGTACTATTAATTTGCAAATTCATATCCATCGTGTGAACTACCTTCCTTGATTGTGCACTACCGCCTTGGCAAAATCAATATTTGAAGGAAACTAGTGTCGTTTGTTCTGGACATCGTGTGGAGAGCTGCATTCTCAGATTGAGTTTTTGTTTTGTTTTCACTAAGGATTTTGGAATTGCTGTATAATCTGTTTTGTGTCACAGGGAAGAGTTCATCTTTCATTAATTACATAGGGTAGTATTCCCTCGTGTCTGGGGCTATTTACACGCCCCTACAATTCTAGTACCTAGTCTACTACTTATATCTTACTGTATCACATATTATAATTTACGTTAACTTGACTTAATCATTACATAGTTTCATTATCATTACATAGTATAAAATGAAGTAGCACAAAATGCATGTACGCGTAGATCTTTTAAACTGATAGAGTGATTTAAGAGTAAGGTTTATATGTATAATATATTTATGCTTATTATAGTAGAGAAAAGCCGAGAAATTAAAATATTCATTTCAAGGAGCGGGCAGCGGGCAGCTGGCAAGCGGGTGATGTCTGTTTCATAAAGGTTGGGTAATGGCGTTGTGTTTCGTTAGCCACAGCAATGTGTGGCCGGGTCTGCTAGTACTACATATATGAATGAAGCTAAATACCCAATGTAAACCAAACCTGTCAATTTGACT
Organism: Limnephilus marmoratus; assembly: GCA_917880885.1. Taxonomy (NCBI): domain Eukaryota; kingdom Metazoa; phylum Arthropoda; class Insecta; order Trichoptera; family Limnephilidae; genus Limnephilus; species Limnephilus marmoratus. The sequence continues at coordinate 45,633,448 of OU862922.1, forward strand.
GTCTTAGAACGGGAGACCATCCTAGTTGGACAGTCAAAGCTTCCTTAAACTGTGAACGTACTTTTATAACAACAAATAACAAATAAAAAAATTTAAAAAATAAACTAAATGAAAAAAAAATAATAATAAATAAACAAATGAATGAATGAATGAACGAACGAACGAACGAACGAACAAACAAACAAACAAACACACAAACAACTTCTTGTTTTGTGTACTGAAATTTGGGAGGCGGGTACTATGGTAATATGAATTCCAGGAATCATTTATTGGATATTCAACACCCCTGCTGTAGGTCACCCCAAGTAGTACGTTACGTTTGGTGACTTGGCGAGAGTGCCTGGATTCGTAATTATTTTCGTCAGGGTCTCCTGTGTAGTGATAATGTAAAAAAAAAATAATATTATTTCATTGGAAATAAAGCGTGCGAAACACAACAACAAGTGGATCTGGCAGACAAGCTGGCTTGTGACAGCTTTGTTGGTCTACCTATCCGATAAAAGACGTGTAAAAAAATTATTTGTAGATAATAATTAAATTTTCATGAATAAAAAAAAAATATATAGTACTTAATTTAATTCAGATATAAGTTACAATGTAATAATAATGTATGAGTTTCTACTATAATATCCTTTTTATGACATTCGAACATATACTCAATAAAAAAATATTAACTATAAATATTATCAATAAAAAAATTAAACGGATGAGATTAAAAAAAAATCTAAATAATTTATTTTTATTACAAACTTTTGATAAATAGATACGATTTTAGATTTTCACGGCCAAAAATTATTTTGTTATTAGTTTTTGGGGTATTATGCCGTTTACGCTACCTTCTTCTTTAGCCAACGTTTCGGACAGCGTTGCAGTGTCCATCATCAGGGCAGATGTGATAAATAATTTATTTTAGATTTACGTTTTTTTCTTTTTTCTTGATTATTAATATATTATTTTAGCTCTGTTGATGAAACCGGTTTTTAATTTAGCTGGCGATTGTTGAATAAATATTTTTTCAATAAGAAGTTATCGGTTTTCTTTGCAAATTATTTGTTCCTTTAATGATCGCAATTTCACTATGTTCATCATTTTTTGTGAACGATTTTTTTTTTCTTTTTAAATCAATTTTTTGTATGGAGGTCTTTCAGTTTGCGGATGCGGTGCATCCCTTGACTGAAAGAATTCTGAATATCTTAATACACAAAGTTGATATTTATAAAAAAAATTAATAATTTTCAGCTACAACATCAATTGCCGCTAGGTGGCGCCGCGACCACAACTCGTATTCCGTGCTCCGCAAACTAAAAGTAAATATATAATAAAAACAACACGAAAAATAACCGAAAATGTCTCTAATCGGAGGCTACCCGTGCGGGATTGTTGTGAATGAGATCCTTGCGTTTATACAACAAAAGATGGACGTGATGGACGAGCAAACTATGCACATAATATGTGATAAATCATTCACCGAAGAAGACATTGAGTCCGCAAAAACCGTTTTGTGTAAATGTGTACTGGAAAAAACCTTTGCCAGGAGAGTAGGTGAAGGTAAGAAAAAACGTATTTTAAGTGACATAATTAAAATTCTTAAAGAAACTGATCCGAACAATATACCAAAATTTGCAGTTTTAAACATAAACAAACTACCGCCGGTGACTTTTGATTATATTGACGCAACTGCGTTCCTAAGAGACTTAATAATAATTAAAAGTGATGTACAGAAACTGAAAGATGAATCAGACCACTATAAGAACTTGGCAATTAAGGAACAAATTGATTTATTAAAATCCGAAATAAAAAGTCTCAAACTTTATGTCAATGAACTAACAAAACCATGTAAAAATGATAATAACATGTTTATCGTGCCATCTGTTGACGAACCGCCAAAGACTCATACCAAGGTCAAACCCACGAAAGATGAAAGCATCGCAATGCCATCTATGGAGACAAATCCAAAACTTGACCCACCTCTAACCGACAAACCATTTAATCGTCCGAAATCATTGCAGATGTCGCCAACACCATCCCTTCAAGTGAAAACAAAAATCAAGATAATCAAGAATGGAAATCCATGAAAAAGAAGACGTATAAAAAGCCACAACCACCACCAAAAAAAGGAAAAACATCATTTTGGGCAGTAACAAAAATGCAGAAACCAAAGGTTTGCAGAGAACGAAATATGCTCTCGTCACAAGACTGGAGAAAACAACAACCTGTGAAGATGTTATCGCTTTTCTCAAGCAAAGCGGTATTAATGCGGTCGCTTACTAACTATAGATGAAATCTGGCGAATATCGAGCATTCAAAGTTGGGACTCCTGAGTCAACATACGAAAAACTTATGGATGTGAGTATATGGCCGAAATTCTCAGTTGTGAGAAAATACATTTTCCGAATGCCGACAACGCAAACCAATGATTCAAAATAATACTCAAAATGAATCACATAAGTACCAAGACTCTAAAAATTATCTCATTCAATTGCAGATCAATTCGTCGAATAGAACACTTCATAAATGAATTATGTGGTTGTAATGACATCATTGCATTACAGGAAACCTGGTTTTTACCTACAGACTTGGGATATCTGTCGACAATACATCCAGAATTTCTCAGTCATGGAACATCTGCGGTGAACCTCTCAGACGCCCCGTTAATTGGCCGTCCCTATGGAGGCGTTGCAATTTTATGGCGCAATACAATAAAAGCCATTCTGATTGACTGTAGAGATCCTTTTATCACGGCTATTGAAATGGAGTCAGCAAATAGAACTCTTCTAATAGTCACGGTTTATATGCCGATCAATTCAGCTGAGAACTTACCAGAATTTGCAGACTGTCTGGGAAAAATACACGCCATTATTGAGGAACAAAACAGCTCCAACTCAATGATTATAGGAGATTTTATTGCAGATCCGAGGTCACTTTTTGGCCGTGAACTTGCACAGTTCTGTGCAGAAAATAACTATACATACACTGATATTGTGCGTTTAAGCTCTGATACATTCACTTATGTAAGTGAATGAAGTGTATTATGACACAGGGGTTGAATTGTGCAGTAAGGAGCGTAAAATCACAGCCAATGCAACATGGTTAGATCATCTCCCACTAACTGTGGAAATAGATCTAAATCTAACCCCCCATTATTTCCAACAGACAGGATTGACCAAGGTATTTTTGGAAAATGGACGGCAAAGTCCGAAAATGATATTAAAACTTACAACGCCCTGGCCAATAAACTACTGTTAAAAATAAAATTCCCAGATGCCGTAAAATGTCAAAGACATAACTGTAATAATGAGACTCATAAACTTAAGCTAGATTCTCTCTACGGTAATATTATGCATATACTAAGAAATTCCGCCATACAAGCATTCAGAAGTAAAGGACCCAAAAAAAAGTATGACATTGTTCCTGGATGGAATAATGAAATCTCCACTTTGTACCGCAAATCAAGACATGCATTCCTACGCTGGGTTGAAGCCGGAAGGCCGTTTTGCAGACGAAAGAAAAACAAGTAAGAAATCTTTTAAAATTGCTCTCCGAAATTGCCAACACTCAGAAAACAAAGCACGAATGGATAGTATATAGCCACATCTATGCATAACAAAGATTTCAGAAAGTTTTGGCAAAAAACTTCAACTGTGCTGAAAGCCAAGAGCAAAGTTCCACTATGCGTCAAAAACATCAAGGAGATACCACGAAACCTTCGATAATGACATGTCCACCTACGGCCAATGATGACCTGGTCATGAATGTTACTCCTGAAATGATTGAAAGCGCAATTAAGCAAACCGCCCACGGTAAAAGTCCAGGGCACGACGCCATTGGTATTGAGCACGTAAGATACGCAGGAAATCAAATTCATGTTATTCTAGCCGCCCTGTACTCAAGCCTCTTAAGACACGCGCATATGCCGATGGACTCCAGATACTAATATCTACAGCCCGTATGTTTGACGAATATCTACAGCTCATATGTTGAACTAATATCTACGAACTTCAGAGTGTTGATTAATATCTACAGAGCGTAGGTTGAACTAATATCTACAGAGCGTAGGTTGGACTAATCAGCTAAATGTGTGCAATAGTCCGATATTAGGGATTTTTACATACATACTTACATAAATTAAGTTTTTTAAACTGCATACGCAATATTACGTTATTCCAATATGCTATACATAATTGCAAATCCAACCTCTGACAGTACTGTAGATATTCGTCAACACTTTGGTTCTCATAGATATTAATCAACAGTTTGAGCTGTAGATATTCGTCAACACTTTGATTCCCATAGATATTAATTCGATTTTTTCAGTTTTTGGAATTCCTGTAGATATTAGTAGACGCCTCCTGCCGATGGACATGAGCCAAACTATTATCGTACCAATCCTGAACTCCAATCAGCTGGATGCTTCGATATTAGGAAATTACCGACCGATTTCCTTGGCGACAATGCTTTCAAGACTATTTGAAAAAATCTTATTCGCTCTAGTCAAAGAAAAACTATTTACCCTGGACAACCAATTCGGCTTCAAGAGCGCCTCATCAACCGATATGGCCATTTATGGGGTAAAACAAACAATAGCCTACTACAAAAAAAGAAAAACCACCGTTTATGGGTGTTTTCTCGACCTAAGCAAGGCCTTTGATCGGGTTTCACATCAATTATTATGGGAAAAACTCATAAAACGAGATGTTCCAGCAGCAGTGGTCAATATGCTGGCTATTTGGTACGGACAACAGGAAAATCACATACAATGGGCAGGAGCTTCTTCAAGGCCTTTATTTCTTAAAAGCGGAGTCAGGCAAGGGGGAAATATGTCTCCAACTCTATTTAATGTGTACATTAACGACCTCTTACAAGAGTTGAACGATACACGAATCGGTTGTCATATCTGCGGACAAGGCAGTAATAACATTAATTACGCCACCTTCGATTAAAGCGATGAGACGACTTGTGCAAATATGCGAAGAGTACGCAAACTCTCATAACTTGTTGTACAATTCTAAAAAGTCAGTCATCGTCGCTTTCACACACAACAAGGAGCCATTACATATTCCTCCAATATATCTAGAAGGAAATGAACTGCTTGTGGCCTCACAGGTTAAGTATCTCGGACATATCCTAACCGAAGACATGAAGGATATCGAAGATATGGAACGACAAAGAAGAGCAATTAACATACGGGCGGGAATGCTCTCAAGGCGGTTCTACCACTGTAGCGACGACGTCAGAAAATTACTCTTCAAGACATACTGCACTGCCCTATACACGTCTGAACTGTGGACGCAATACCCAGCAGCGCAATGGGACAAACTGAGGGTGTGCTACAACAATGCGTACAGGCAACTTATGCAACTACCGAGGTTCTGCAGGGCCTCCATGATGTTCACCGAAGGGAGGGTGCACTCATTCCCAGCATTACTTCGCCACCGGCTAGCCAGACTTGGAGCAGGACACGGAGGTCAAACAACATCGTTGTCGTGGCTGCATCCGGGTGGCTCAGTTCCCCACTAAATGAGCGATGGATGCAAATGATGAGGCGACCTCCCTGATGGACGACAAAAAAACTAATATTTCTTTTTTTAATTTTAATTTTTGTTTAATTTTTGTTTAATTTAATTTTGTTTTTAATTTTGTGATTAATTTTTAATTTTATTATTTATGTTCGAACTTTATATTCATTTTTTGTTTTTTTGTTTTCGTTAGGTACCTAACCTAATACGCTACCATATTTTATTTCGTTTAGATTTTTATTTGCTCTTTAAAATATATTATACTATAGTTTATGTAATATGGCAGACTGGGATTGCACTACCCTCCCAGCCCTGCTGGAATAAAAAATTAAATAAATAAGGTCGTATTTTTCAATCTTAGCACTCTAGCTCACTGAAAACTCAAGGACCGCTATTGGTACCTATGTTCCTGCACCAGATCCGAAATCTGAGTGGGTATAGACTATAGACGTTTAAAATTTGAACTTTAACCTTCACAAAAATGTTAAGTATTCTGAATTCCAACTGTGAACGAACTTGAATATTACCATCCAAGAATTCTACCCTTGCCGCCAATATAATATTTTTTCACCCGCGACAACACAAAAAATACTCTAACGGGATATTTCTCCATCCCTTTGATAAAAATAAACAAATAAAAATCGCGATATGCAGAAAAGTCGTCTAACTTATCCGATATATAGTCACTATTCATAGGTTCGAGTACCGAACAGTAAACTTGGATTTGACAAATAAACAATGGTTAATTGTAAATCAAAAATATTCGTTATTCCATAAAGGCTTTGAAAAGGTTTGTGTAATATTCTCTAAATGTATTTTAAATTTGATTAAGGTGGTTTTATTAAATATTATAATCATATTCCGCAATCACCAGCCTGAAATAAACTGTTGTTAAGTACTACCGAAGAGAATAAAAGACTTGCTCTATTGTACAATATTTAACTTCGTAATTGAATTAATTCCTAGAAATCGGCTTCTAATTAATGTTCAACTAAGAACCTGAGAGGATTTTATTCTTTCATTGCTACAAAGAAACACGATTACTTAGCTGAAAGGGACTGGATATAATGATGTAATTGGATACAGTTTACTAATACAAAAATGACATCTGCTTTTTTACTCCGAATATGCTCAGGAATCACCATTAAATCCATCGTGTACGTTGTACTGTACGTACTGTTATACCCTTTGTACAAATTCCTTAATTTGTACAAAGGGTAAATTTGTACAAATTAAGGAATTTGTACAAATAGAAAATTAATTTATGTCCCCATTATTATTATGGAGACATAAATGCATACATACTTAATATTATTCTATTTAAAACTAGCTGTAGTTCCCGGTGTCCCAGGCTTTATTCTAATTTAAGGGGTGAAGTGGTTTGCAGAAATCTGATCTTAAATTTAACTTCTTCTTTAACATCAGATTTCTACGAACCATCCCTTTTCCCCTCTTCACCTGTAAAACAGAATGAAGCCCGAGTAACGCCGGGAACATCAGCTGATTTTACGTAAAGTAACATTTGGTAATACTCCGCAAACATTTAAATAAGCCCAAATTTTTTAATTGGTACTTCGTTTCAACATAATTAGTAAAAGAAAAAAACTATTTACCAGGGCAGATGGGAAAACCGATGTAGGATAGATTGTTTTGTTATTATTGTGGTAGTCTAGGTTGTTAAAAAAAATGTGTGTTCAGATTGATGGGGAAATTTCCTGCAAACGTCACAATTATATTAGACAAATTTCACAGAAGTCTGATTTGTCGAAATTGGGCTAGTTTCTCATTTTATTTTCTATATGTTGGAGGTTTCTATGTATTGGTTTTTTTTTAATAAAGCGTTCTTGATATTATTTTTTTAATAAGCATCAGTCGTTTTATTTCTTTACAATAATGTTATTAAATGATGGAAATATAAAATGAAATAATCGGCCGCTTACCATTTTGAACTCTCGACAGGCCAAGATGCCAAACATGACGTCCGTAACCATGGGGGTCGGCTGATGACCCCATTTTTTTTTCTAAACTTTTAAACCAAAGAAAACACTTTTTCTTTTTTTGATATATATTTTTTTTGTTATTTATGTTTTTGCAGCGAATATTACCTACCTATATTTGACAAAATATTTTTTCCTGCCATCAACGATTTTTTCATATTTTTTTTTAAATGGCATATTATGTATTAATCCTTTGCGCAGGAAAACCTAAAATACTAAAAATATATTTCATGTATTTAAGTAGATATAAGAAGGATAGTTATTTTGGGGTCTATCTTCGGCCCCAGTTGGCTGCGGGAGAGTTAAAAATGAAAACAATGTGGAAAAGTGAAATATCATTACATGTAGGTAATACGAGTACATATGATACAACCATTGTTTTCTGCAAAAATAATCTAAAACACAAAATTTATAATAGCGATCGAAAAATATCACATTGTTATTGATTATACTCGTATTATAGTTAGTTTCAAAAATTACTTGCGGACCTGAAGGATGAAGCCTTCAGTAAGTAAAAAAAAACTCAGTCAATGTCAGAAGTTCTCTAATGATTTTTTCGCCATCCTGAAAGCTTGAAGTAACCAGTAACCATCAAGCCCCGGCACGATTCACTCAATCAGCTGAGAGAAAGAGAGAGAGAGAGAGAGCGATGAACGCGGCGAGTATCGCTCAATTGGGAATGCTTTATCAGATTAGCTTTCAATTTGCGAAAGTACACACTTTTTACAGAACATTGCTACGTGGCCTTTATTCATTAATATTGCTGCAATACTAAAATATTATTATAAAGGGATTCTAACTTCTACCGATTATTTTTTTATTCTGAATTTGATTATTTCCTCAAGTTTTAATTAAATACAGAATCGGCTGTGGAATAAATAGGTCAGGGGTCTAACAAAACAGTATAGCTGAAAATTATTAGTAGATATGTTAAGTACGTACGCCAAAAACAGTTTTGTGTTAATTTTGATTTTTTTTTTGGAAAAAATAAGAAATATTCCCTAAAAGTTGTGGTTAGATTTTGCGAAATGATGAATAATTCAGAATTAAAAAAAAAAACTTAAATTCATTATCGAAGTAGGTTTCGATTGATCTCAATAAGTTTTGATAAAGATAGAGATATCAAAATCCTTCATGTTTGCAACAAAGGACCAAAATTGCACAGGTTAGAGTCACTAGAAATAAATCGCCTAACGAAGAAAATAGATCGAAAATACGTCATGAATAAACAGTTGGAACATAATGCTCAATCACCATTAATATACCCATTATAATTCACTTAGAATAATTTTACTTCAGAGAGCAGTGGGGTAATTTAAAAATGTAATAACCCAAATACACGGAGAACCCTAATAATAATAAATACCATAGTGCATCAATATTTGTCAATTAAGCCCTAAACAACAAGGAAGGAATAACCCAACATTACCAAAATAAAATATCAGTAATCACAAACCTTTTAAATTATATAAATTCATGTATATTCATTTTAAGTAAAAATATGTATTTAATATGTAACATCATTCATAACTTTAATAATAAACTTTATAATTACCTGCATGTAGGTACCTAAAATTAACAAAATAACTTATAATACCTTAAAATTAACAAAATAGAAACATTCATTATATAGAGATAATGTTGTGTACCCCTGCCTAAGTGTGTATAAACACCGTTGCATAAGAATTTCAACTACCAGTCTGAAAAGTCCGTAATAGGATGAAACCGGTCCTGGTAAAATATAAATTAGTGGAAGAAAGTGCAAAAGTGTTTTAATTTCAAATTCTAAAAGAGAAAGAGAAAGCATGTAAGAGAGGAAGGGATCATCAAAGACTGATTGATGTAGGAGTATGTAGAAGGGTGGGGGATGGGCGGGGAATACATAGGAAGAAGGGGATCAACTTTAAAATTGGTCTGTCGGTTAATTCGAACTGTTTATTTAAAATTTGGCAAATATTTTTGTTTGATTTTGATATTTCTAATGCTATTAAATTATATTAAGCCGTGTTCCTATTCTATTTTTATATATAAACTACTTAGCTTCCTGTATTTTTGTTAAATATGTAATCAATATTATTTAAATGATAAGCAAATTCTGAAAACCTGTACCCGAAAAGTTCTTTTACTCTATATTTACTTTTTAAATTTCTTACCGAAAAAAATTAAAAGTAATGCTATTATTTGATTTTTCTCCCATTATTGGTGTTCTATAACATCTATGTGAAGGCTCCCGTATTTGTTGTTTATAAACTATCGGAAAATTTAGTAATGCTTTGTTTTTTCGTCCAAAGATGCTCCCCTATTTTTTATATAACGGAAAACTATCAGAAAATTTCGTAATGTTTTGTTTTTTCGCCCACAGATGCACCCCTATTTTTTATTTATGTAACGGAAAACTACCGCAAAATATAATAATGCTTTGCTTTTTCTCACACAGATGCTGTCACCCTCGGCAGTAATAGTGGAATTTTCCATTGCTTGGATTGCGTCCTGGATAACTTTCACTGTAGCTTTCAAGCTTTTCACGTTGATTCACAGTTTCTACCTATTTTCACAGATGGCAGTTAGAGACAGCTGTGAAATTCTTTATATAACATAATAATCTATTTGCTTCTTTGCTAAAATACAAAACATTTTTTCTTTGCTTCAAAAATGAAATCAGTTTTGTGAGTAAATTAACAATATAATATTTAAATTTATTTGATAGATTTTTCAGTTTTTATTATCTACCGACTTATAAGAAAAAAAAATTGAAGTTAAGCTTTAACGACCGATGTGAATATAAGCAAATGGGTTCAATAAATATCTCTATTTGTAAAATAAAAATGAGAGAATGATAATATAATTTAATCCCCATGATAAAAATTAATGTAAACGAAGAATAGTGGGCGGCGACAATAATTAAAAAATCTTAGAAAAACATGTTTATTAATTGCATCGGTCGAAATTAAAAAAAAATAGAAGTCACTCACAAACAAGATCGGCTAATGACCTGAAAAAACTTCTGACTTTAGAACGGACAGAAATAAGAGAGCTTTCAAGTATCGGTAAAACTTGAACTTAATATGGGGCATCCGTTCGAAGGGCGCCGGAAGACTGAAACAAATAAATAACATACTTATAAACATACATATATATTTTTTTTTTACATTAACTCCACACAGGAGGCCTTGAAGAAAATAATTTCCCTCAGGGCCTGTCATCTGGGATGCTGTGTGAAGGGTCTTTTTGAGGAGAGGAAGGAATGAACATTGGTCTTGAAGAGACCCATGTTGTAGGAAGAAGGAAACACAGAGGCCGGCAAATAATTCCACAGCCGAGCTGTTGAACACAAGAACGAGTTTAAAGAAACGACCCGAAATGTATTTTAATTTGAGAGAAAAATAATATCCCCTAGAGCCTATATAATGTTTGGGGATGATGTGTGGAGGTTATTTTTAAAGAAAGAAGGAGAAGAAGGTTTGGGAAGGAAAAAGGTATGAGGGGTGGTTAGTAATCGATGGGTCAGTGTGAGGAGTTAAGTTAAGTTACGGACGTATAAATCCATCCCTCCTGCTGCGGTGCTAGACATTGGGATCATTTGGAGAGGTCAAAGGGTCCCCCAAACCGCCCTATCCCGATCTAGCCCGCCCGCAGCTGGGAGGCACGCGCATCCGCCAACACTTGAACTCGCCCAATAAATCCCGGCACCCCCTGCAAAGTCACCAAGCAAAGCGAACCGCTTGTGCTGACCTGTGACGGAGGTGTTGGTTAACCAATAAATGGTTCCCGGGGCGGCGATACGTATACCCGCCTCCAGAATTGAAAATGGTTTACAAGTGGCTTAGTAGTATGCTCAGAAGCTGTTGTAAGGATAATAAAGGCATAAATTATTATTATTTTTTTCATTATTTTCATGTTTAATTTGTTAAGTGATATTTTTTCATATTTTTAAAAATTTATTTATAAGAAAGTTTTGCTAGGTAAATTAATCCTACGAGCGAAAACTGTTTCATCATTCAATTATTAGCTATTTGATAAAGCCTTTAGAAAGAGAAATAGCTCTCACGGAAACTAATAATTATTGCCTATCAGAATATTTTTTATAAATAATCGTTTTTATCCATTATACATAATGTAGCTTTTGTTTACGAAAAAGTTAAAATAAATATTAGTGACTATATTAATGAACCTTACCTTTTCTTACCTTCCTTTTCCCCCTCTCCAACCCTCCCCTCTCCTCCCCTCCCCCACGCCCAGGATCAACCCGGCGATTCAGATATCATAATAAAGCAAATTAAACCATATCAAACCAATTCCGTTATTTATTACCAGCTTTTGCCTCCGGCTTCGCTCGCATAGTATTAGGGGGGTTCCCACTCCGCCTCCTCCACCTTCTCTATCCCCACTCCACTCCCCCGACACCCCCTTCCCCCACCACCCCCTCCCCCCATCACCAACCCTCCCCCTCTCCACTCTCTCCCACGCCCAGGATCAACCCGGCGATTTAGATATCATTATAACCACTGGAACGATTTCGGTCGAAAAATCGACCACTTTTATTTTTCTGCGATTGAAATCGGTCGAAAAATCGACCGATTTTTCTACCATTCGTAAAATATTTATTGTAATCATTTAAAACCTTTCCATGGCCAGCTATTTGTTTTATCGAATAGCTGATAAAATATTCTTTATGTCTATGACCTTATCGGTTGTCTTTGAAGTGTTATTTAGCGAGTTTTCGCGGTTTTCTAAGGCGTCCTGTCAAAAAACAAAATAAAACTTTTTACTGTTTCGACGAATTTTGGTCTCTACCTAAAATACCGTAAGTAATTCATTTATTGAGTTTTTAACGCATAATTATATATCTGTGCTATCATGATTGAATTATCTATCTTTGAAATGTGTTTTTAATTCATTTGTTCCTAATATATTGTTTTGCTGGATGTTTTTGTGTAAAAATGCGTCGACTGAAGACGTCATCTGTTTTTGATTTACAATAATTTCATAAATACTGCACTCGCGCATTTGAAATATAGTTATTCAATCAGAGTGATTCATAACAAAGAGATATATATAAGTTTTATTTGAATTGGTTCATTATTAATACAGATATTTGCTGTCCAATTATTTAAAGTCATATGTCAAAAAGTCTGACTTTTTTTCGATGTAAAATGGTGTAAAGCCTTCGTCGCACAATACAAATTTGGTTATTTAGTTGTATAATTAATTAATTTGTTTACTTTTACCAAATTTGTGCAGAAAAAGCTATCGTCCAGGGAGAGGGAGCACTCCACGACCCAGGTTTAAATAATTATTTTAAAATTTTATATTAGTGCAATATTTAACAAAATTTAAACATTTAAGTACTTACCTACATTAAGTGTTTTCAATTTAAAATATATAGAGTGGTGCTGACTGCAAGAGGTGGCAGAGGAAGAGGGAGAGGTGGGGTACGAGCTGCAGATGGAGTACCAGACTACTGCTGGTGCCGGACTACCTGCACGTGGACGTGGGAGTCAACGCAGAGCTGTAATTGCAGCCTCGTCTGGAGTGTTAGTATTTTTTAATGTTTTTTATGAAAGTACTTTGCTGTGGCCGTTGAACTCATCATATATTTGTATTTATTTAAACGGTGACCCTGCTTTGCTACTGGTGCGAGAGGATCGCGTCAAGGCCCTAAAGGCTGTTAGGGCCCTGCCTGTTTCCTTCCGGCTACAGTGAGTTCCACTGTTACAGTGAGAGTTGGTAAGATCAGCGCTCTGTCCATTTGGCACATTCAGTGCATATTCTACAGAGTTCTAATTTTATTGTTTATTTATATACTGTACTCACTATTTCATACGTGAATGAGAACAATTCATATGATTTATGTATATGTTTTCAGAATTACTTCTCCGGAGAGAATAACGTGTCCCTTTTCACAAGGGACACCTTCACCATTGCCAAGACCCGTTCCACCACCGTGGATGTCCACTCCCGCACAGACCCAATCAACGGCTCCCAATGCACCAATTACGCCAATCCGGAGTGGGGAACTCTTCTCTCCGGAGGCCGGCTACCACAGAGAGCTGTGGGTGGACACTGGACGTGCTGTTCTACCAAGAATTGTCTGCGTTTGGGAACGGTGAGTTTATTTTTTGAAATGTCATACCAGGGGCTCAATATAAAATCAATTATCTATATTTTATATTGATATCCCTAGCACAGTTTCACTGTTGGTATATTGGCAGGAAATAAGCTTAGTACTTAAAAGTTCCACATAACAAACATACAAAATGTACTGTAATCCAAAAAGATACGATGTACGTACATTCTATGCAAGTAAATATGTAGTTACCAACGTAAAAAGTCTGAAATTTGAGTTTGATTTGGCTAATTTTTGTTCGATAGTAAGAACTTCGCACAGCATTGTGAATACCGACATCATAGTTTCACACATGACAATGCATGATATATTTGTTCTTGAGTTAATGTCCTGAAACGTTAAGTGCCTCCATACATGACGCTACTTTCAAGCTACTCGATCCTCGTGAGCGTATCATACGCGCCGATCGTAAGTACCCCCCCGTACGATTTTGCTGGTAGCACCGTGTACGGGGCGCTACGCGACGTCTGTCGGTTTCAAATCAGTTTCACGCAACCGGCGCGGCGGTGCTGAACGCACGCGACGCGTTGCATCATTTGTGTCTGATACTTTTCGTTTGACGTTTGACAGAAATGGCATCGGAACATGAAAGTAATGTTAGATTTGTTCTGGAAGTCGAAAAAACTGCATGTTTATGTAACGATACTTTACCAGAATACGTAAGAAAGGATTTAGTGGAGAAGGCAAGGATTGATGTTGGAAAAAAGTCATATGACATCGTGTAAACTCCACGGCTGCACGTAAAAAATGATCAAGTTCAGTATATTCCGGATAGCGCCGTGTACGGAAACCAGCATTAAAGAGTGGTATATATGCAGAGTACTTGTGGTTTCGTCACAATCATGTAGTTTGTAAGTATCTCCATGAACGGAGGGCCTTACATTTCAAAACATTGGCATTAAACAGGGATTCTATCTTTTTTTCTGTAACGGGTATTGTAGAATGAGAAATGAGACACGCCGAACTCCTTTGCGAGGGTTACATGTGATTCACCGGCTTCTAAACGGTGTAATACAGCACTTTTTTCATCAATTGAAAAAACACTTTTGCTTCACGGGACTCATTGTGTCGAGCTTCCTAGTCAAAAGCGAGGCTGTATTGGTAGTTGGGTTTTGTAACCGGACAAATTATCATTAAAATCTGGCGCTTTAAGTAGTTGGTCACTTTAAACGGATACGTTTTCCTACTAAAAGCTATGAAACCTTACTAGAGTTTCCATTATCGTCGCTTAAAACGGTAGACCGTTAAATGCAAAGTCATTATATCCGAATTCTACCGTAAATTTGTGTTTTCTATTATTTCAGAGTCAGACATGGGCCGAACCGATAACGTGGACGAGGCAGCTCTCTATCAAGAAGAGTCGGTACTTGGAAACCGTGAGTTATAAAACTAACTAACTTACCTTCACGCCATTTCCCTGCAGGGGTAGGCAGAGAGAATGGACCGCCATGCAACTCGATCTTGGCACACACACTCTTTTCTTCATTCCATACCTACCTGACTGTGCTATTCTGACTCCTGGCATTGCCCGCCTCAAGTATTTGATTAACTTTTTATTTTATTATTTATATGAATACCTCACAAGAGCCTCAGCTGGAGCCAGTGAGACTATGGCATCCCCAATCGGGGTATGTTGTGAGGCTGAAGGTAGCGGGGAGGGGAAGGAGGTGTGGAAGAGGGAGGTGGGAAAGTACCTGGCTATTCAGAACTGGTCACCAAACATGGTAAAGCCATTTGAAGCAACTTTTCAATTCTGAATGGTGTCTTACACCAGGGCGATACTGAGGGTATCTTCCACTCTGGAACATGCCGCAAATATACTATATATTATTTTAAATGAATTTTGTGTGAAAATAACACTAATTATTCAAATAAAATTTATTTGCCCACGCCGGGATCATATTGCGAGTCAAAAGCCGTACCAGAGGCAGTGGGTAATCGTAATATAGACACGTTAAATTAATTTGGGTTTTCTGTTGTTTCAGAAATGGATATGGACAGAATGAGCGACGTCGACCACAAAGAGAGTGATGAGGATACCTTCTGCATGCCACCAATACCTTATCATAATATTATCAACGTTTCACCTAACTCCGCTATGGCCATAGACTTTAGTAGACAAGACCAGGTAGATAGTGAGGCAATGCGTTCGATTCTGCCACCTGAAGGTTATTCTTTCGATTGGTCCAAAGATATCTCACGTTTTACTGGGATAATGGAGACATTCACAGGCACGCCAGGATCAACTTTCAATACCGACGAAATGGGGAAACCTGTGGATGCCTTTCTTAAAATCTTTGATGCAGATGTCGTTGAACTGATCGCGAGAGAGACCAACAAGTATGCAGATCAATGGATTGCGAAAAAACAATTTAAGCGCCATGCGCGTACCAATAAATGGGCTCCCACGAATAAAGAGGAAATGAATGTATTCTTGGCAGTTTTAATGTATCAAGGTATTAGTCCCCTTCCTGTTGAAAAAGACTTCTTCTATTAAAAAAAAACTCACCGCCATGCCTTATTTCAGCCGAGCCATGGATTATAATCGTTTTCTTCTAATTAAAAAATTCCTTCACTTCACCAACAATGAAAGTCTTTCTTTTGATGTACCGTTATCTGTGCGAAGATTACAAAAGATTCAGCCCGTCTTGGACCATTTCTCAAATAAGTTTGAGACTTTATACCTGCCCGAGCAAGACATCTCTCTGGATGAATCCTTACTCTGCTATAAAGGCCGTTTGGGATTCGTCGAGATGATCAAAACCAAAGCGGCCAGCGCGGGTATAAAGTCTTACGAGCTTTGTGAGTCCAAGTCTGGCTATCTTTGGAAATTTATACGGGGAAGACCATTTCCAGACAGGCTGAATCGACAAATCCAGACCAGGAAAACATGACCGAAGACATAACGGAAGATATGACGGACGACACGTTACTGAGAGTCTCACTCTATAGCGAGGCACAATGATATTATGTATTGATTTTCTTAAATTATGAATAAACCAATATAAATTGAATACATTTTTATTATGATAAAGTGTGTAAACAATGTTTAAATCAATATACTGCTCTTCCATTGTAACCATACAACTGTAATATTAATTAAATTGATTTAAAAGAATATTAGGGCTTAATAAATAAATAAATCAATTATTGGTTCCATCAATTATTTTCCCCTCCACCATTTTTTTTCGATACCTTTGCTTTTAGATATAAAATTATCACTATGATATTATTTGCCATTCGACGCTCATACAAAGGTTTGATATATATACAATTTTATCATCATCATCATTTTACATATTCTGATTTACCCTATGTATGTAGATTGACCTTAAGGTAGCTGTCAGAAGTGATTTTTCGTCAAATATTGGTGGATTTCATCAACTTGCAAAGTATCCCCCTGAAATATTGGCAATGTGTATATCTATGATATATATTTCATTTTAAGCCTTATTTCCTTGTTTTGCACGTTATATAAAAACATGGTTACAAATCTCCAGTTCTAATTTACAATTATTTAAAAAGTATCACCATGATTTTGACATCGTGAAATAGGCTCTCTGTATAATTCATCAATGAATAAAATAAAGCCAACACGGCGACTATTCTTATAAATAATTGTAGGCAGTTAATGTATCTTCCTAATGTAATACCAGTTTTTGTGGTAAATTTATTAAATAGTATAATACAGTGATTTCAATTTTGCACGTCACGCACTCAAATTTTACAAAATCATTTTCTGACCAAACTTTTGAAGAGATCATAAACATACAAAAAAATATTTTTCTATTATATTCTTGCATCTGTGGTTATCAAACAGGCCATAGAGAACATAAAAACGTAGAAAATATTCAATAAAGATATTTAAAACTGCTACTGGCGGCAATTTCAAATCACAAAAACACAAATTTCGCGCATTTAAAAAGTTTAAGATTTTTTAATAATTTATCTATGAATTCTAAAAATATAGAATAATTAGTAAAATATAGGTGAATTCATTGGCTGTATAGCACTACAATCAGTTTTATGTTTCCATATTAAAATTCGGAGGTATAATTTTTTTAATGTTGGCGGAAAATATTCAAAATCGTCGCCAAAAAACCGCGAGCAATCGGAGAAAAAAGATTTTTGACGCGCGATCGTTCGAGTGGATAAGCAAATTAAACCATATCAAACCATTTCCTTTATTTATTACCAGCTTTTGCCCCCGGTTTCGCTCGTATAATATTAGGGGGGATCCCACTCCCACTTCCCACTCCCACTCCGCCTCCTCCACCTTCCCTATCCCCACTCCACTCCCCCCTCCCCCCTCCCCGCCCCACCAGCCCATTCCCCCCGCCCCTCTCTTTACCCTTTCCACCTATCACCACCCCTCCCCCCCGCTCCATACCCGTTACATTCATTTTTCAAATAGCTCGCGTGCCACCTATTAAGGGCCCGCAACCCGGATTTCTACCGATTTATTACATATTTCCCTTAAACACTTTAAGTTTTAAAGCTCTTAAAAAAAGTATATGTTATTCTTGAAGATAATATCTAGACTTTTCCCGCGCCGAAACACAAATTATATAAAATTCCCCCGATAGAAAAAAATCGTAAAGTATGCTCCAAAAATTATTATAAACACGATTGTTTCAGTTATTTTACAAGTTACATATGTGAAAAAATTCACAGTATTTCT
Source organism: Limnephilus marmoratus (assembly GCA_917880885.1). Taxonomy (NCBI): domain Eukaryota; kingdom Metazoa; phylum Arthropoda; class Insecta; order Trichoptera; family Limnephilidae; genus Limnephilus; species Limnephilus marmoratus. Next base: position 45,651,769 of record OU862922.1, read on the forward strand.
TTAAATGCTGTTTAATAATAATAATATAAGTTTATTCCAGAATGTATGCAGGGGAAGTGCAATGCAATACATTCCATATTTTAAAATAACAAAAAAAGATAAATAATAAGTTAAGGTAATGTTTAAGATAATGCCTGCGAGATTTTTGCTCTATTTTAAACGAGTCGTGTTTTATTAAACATTTTCGCAATTTTCGCATCGATTTTGTCGCTGTAAATGTTGGCGCTCACCTCTAATAGTCGTAATTTCGTATCTCTCCATCTTCTTTTTTTCGAACCCGGTTGTAGAGCCTTAAAGCGTAACAATCAAACACACGCAGTGTCAAATAAATACTTAAAGTTACCAAGCAACGCTTTGCTTTTCATCTGGAAAATAATCGTTGAGTAAATAATTTCATAACGCCGGAGCTTGTTCACAACGCCAGAGCTTACCAATATAAACAGCATACATTACTCGCAAATAATGTAGCTTTCTCTTAGTAAAAGAATTTTTTAAGTCCATTCAGTATTTTTTTCGTGAAAGAGTAACAAACGTACATCCATACATCCTTACATCCGTACATCCATACACCCATACAAACTTTCGCCTTTATAATATTAATAGGATAATAAACAAAATAAAACTGGGTATATATTATAGAAAATTACTCGTATTTTGAACAATGATAAATTTGTAATGGAAAAGATTAATGAAACTTGATGATAATATTTTTTTAATTAAATGAAGACAATATAAGCGAACGTCAATCGAAAATCTGGAAACAGAAAAATTAGAAAAAGATATTGACACCTCTGGGACTTGAACCCAGGACCTCTTGCTTTCCGGGCAAACGCGCTAACCACTGCGCCACGGTGCCGATATCAAATTCGGTCATTTTTAACTGAATCATACTTCGACTAAGAACCGCCCACATTAGTCGGAAGTATGATACAATTAAAAATTACCGAATTTGATATCGGCACCGTGGCGCAGTAGTTAGCGCGTTTGCCCGGAAAGTAAGAGGTCCTGGGTTCAAGTCCCAGAGGTGTCAATATCTTTTTCTGATTTTTCTGTTTCCAGATTTTCGATTGACTTTCGCTTATATTGTCTTCATTTAATTAAAATATAACAATTTGAAGTTTTACTCATAAAGTTAAAATAAAAATAAAACGATAATATTTTTCATTGGCAGTAAAATATAATTTTACGTTCCAAATTTACGATCCTACTTTCAGTAAAAAAGTTAAATGACCATTGGGAAATGATAAAAATTGGTGTTTAAAACCATTAAACTTTAAAATTTTCCTAAAAATCTGTGAAAATATTTCAAAATAATTGCCGCTAATAAAAATTAATAGAGTACCAAAACATGACGGGTATTTTCAAAACATCATTCATTTGTTAGAATGTATTCCTGAATTTTGTTTAGCATACCAAATTTTACAATACCTATATTCGAAACCTGATATTTCGTGATAATTTTTTCCCGTTATTGTGGAATAAATTATTTTTGCTGACCAATTTATTATCATTTATTTTGTTAAAGTGACTCGAGGCATTTCAACTTTGTACCCTCACCCTCCTTGTAATTTTGATTGAGGGTTTTTATTGTGAATGTTTTTAAAACCTTTTATACCCTCATTTACAAAGAGAACTTTCTGTTTGAACAGCTTCTTTGAAGTTACAGTAAATATTTCCTAGAATAGTTACTGCCGCTCGCAAAGTTAAAATTACAGCTTTACAATAATATTTATCTTAGAAAGCACCCATTGGATATAAAATACAGAAAGCTATATATGGGTCTGATAACATGATCAGAATACGAAATTGTTAAAATTTAGATCGTTACAAAACATTTAAATTGTTTACAGACTTAAATATAATAAGAGTTAATGTGATTACAACCGATTGTTTTGGTTTTAAAGTATACCTACATTTTTTTTTCAAAGGAAGCAAGTAATTTGGGTTGTGACATCATATTAAATGAAGGAACATACTTTGTAGTGCATCAATTTTAATTAATTCACAGATTGCAGCCAATACCTACCCAGCCCTTAATAATTTGTCTCCCTCTTTTCTATTTGTTTCTATTTCTGTCACCATTAAAGTGTTTTCTTTTCAATTTTATACCTCTTTTACTCATTGCTTTATTATCTTATATATATATGAATCTATTATCTTTAGTTAATAGAATAAGCCCTGATGAAGCTTGAGATAAGCAAAACCAGGTTGGCTGCCATTTGTGTGTAACAAAGCGCGTTTGTTTCATTTAATAATATATACGTTTCTTAAAAACTTATTTCGATTCTCTATTCTACAATATTTCTCCAAAAAAACGAAAAACAAATATGGTGTTACGTTACGGAATTGATTCCCGTGCGAGCTAATAGCGAATTGACCCCTTACACAGGCCCTCCGCCCCCCTTTCCCCGCACCGCTCGACACAAGTAGCCAAGCGCCGAGCGGCTCCCGGCATTCATTCCTCGGCCGACCTTCGGCATAACAACTGTGTCCCCGTGATTGCGCTCTCCGTAAACGCTCGCGATGTTGACTTTAATTGTGCATTGTGCTCCAGAGGCTCCCGCCTCCTCAGTACCTGTCTGCCGACCGCCTATCTCCTGCTTGTGAGTACCAATGAACCTTGCTACCCCTCTGTGTGCTAAAAACTGACATTTCAATTCACTAAACACGTGTAGAGAGAGTTGAGAGAAGCTCCCCCGTTATGATAGAATTAATTAGAGATAGCCAAATACTCATGTGTGTAGTGCCGATGCTGGCCTTTTGTAGAACCCTGTTCACCTCTAAATGAATAAAACCCTTTTTCGTGCATAACTACTGTGTTCTGATTGAGGAAGGAGACCTGGAGATTTTGAGGAAAGGAAGGGGAGTAGTAATTTACAAGCGAACCACAAACACTCGCCCTGGGTTTAAGAGGGACCTTGCTCGCACCGGCTGTGCAGAGCTAGCCGCCGGCTTGTTTATTGCATGTCCTTTCCAGGTTTTGGGTTTGGCGTTGGCCGCAAGTAGCGCCGATGCTAACACTGTCGCCCAACGTGTGGCAATTTTTTTTCCTCACCTCCCCAATGCCAACACTGGTTTCCAACTTAGGGGCAATTTTTTTCCCTCCCTCTTCACGGTCCCACAGTCTCGTTCTTCAATCAGCAATTGTTTAAACTTTATAATGTATAATGTTTTGTCTCGTTATCCCCAATTTGTCTAGCATTTCCATCAAGAACCCCGGCGCGATTGTAACTTCGAATTGCAATTTAAATTATCACGGGCACGATTCCTTCATTTTCGAGTCGTCACTCGACAAAACATTATCACCGGTATTCCTACGTAAAGTGCTCAACCAAGAAAGTTGCCGTCGTGAATAATATAGTGTTTACAAGTGTCGACCGACTAAATTTGCTAGTTTCAAATACAAGATTAATAGTGGAAATGTACACAAATATTTAAAACAAAGTTATTCAACAATTAAAATCCTGTATATGATAAACCAATTACCCGCTTCGTTTCCCGAAAGTTAATTAACCAGTTTTTATTAATAAACTTATTCCGCAGAGTGCTGGTCTGTATTTGATATCGACATATTCTGCGGGTAGGGGCTATTTCGCAAAATACTGGCCTGTATATATAACGGCATATTTTGCAGCTTAAGGGAAACAAGTGGATTAAATTCTTTCTACCTTTTGACAATTGGGCATTTTTTTTTGTACTTCTGCCGTCCGCTTCTTCCTTTTTCTTGCGCACCTATCACCTTTCATAAAGAAACAGACGACATAATTCGAAAAATGCCTAGTTCGCGTTGACGTCGATTCCTCGAAAGCTAACATTACAACCGTATACAATATCTGTATATAACTTGTTATGACGAAAGGAAGTTGGCGTGTAAATACCAATATTTGGTGAAGCTCAAATCAGGCTACAGCCTAGCCACGTAAATAAAAAACTATTCCCCAAGACATTGTTGAATTTTCAAACAAATACTTCCACGAAAACTCGTATAAAAGAAAAATATTTCTTTCCTTTCTTAAGAATTCCCCTTTGGAAAGCTAATGGAAATATTCAAAACATGCTCGTTTGAGGCGAACCTCGTTTCCGTTTTTTTATTTTTTTCTTTTCCGGACTTTTGCAAATTTGCAAACCTTTTTCAAAAACATCGGAATAAATTCTAAAAACGTGTTCCATTAAGATGAATCCCGGCCTGTGAAATTTTCATATCCGGACTTTGAAAATTTTCAACAAATTTCCAAAACATCTGGATTTTTTCACAAAATCACGTTTTTTAAGGGAAACCGTTGCCCAAATTTTTCTCGTTTTTGGACTTGGAAAATTTTCAACAAATTTCCAAAACATCTGGATTTTTTCACAAAATCACGTTTTTTAAGGGAAACCGCTGCCCAAATTTTTCTCGTTTTTGGACTTGGAAAATTTTCAACAAATTTCCAAAACATCTGGATTTTTTCACAAAATCACGTTTTTTAACGGAAACCGCGGCCCAAATTTTTCTCGTTTTTGGACTTGGAAAATTTTCAACAAATTTCCAAAACATCTGGATTTTTTTTCACAAAATCCCGTTTTTTATGGGAAACCGCTGCCCAAATTCTTCTCGTTTTTGGACTTGGAAAATTTTCAACAAATTTCAAAAACATCTGGATTTTTTCACAAAATCACGTTTTTTAAGGGAAACCGCTGCCCAAATTTTTCTCGTTTTTGGACTTGGAAAATTTTCAACAAATTTCCAAAACATCTGGATTTTTTTCACAAAATCACGTTTTTTAAGGGAAACCGCTGCCCAAATTTTTCTCGTTTTTGGACTTGGAAAATTTTCAACAAATTTCCAAAACATCTGGATTTTTTTCACAAAATCACGTTTTTTAAGGGAAACCGCTGCCCAAATTTTTCTCGTTTTTGGACTTGGAAAATTTTCAACAAATTTCCAAAACATCTGGATTTTTTCACAAAATCACGTTTTTTGAGGCAAACCCCTGCCCAAATTTTCAAATAAACCAAACACTTATAAAAAACGCGTTTTTTTTCAAAAAACTTTTTGTAAAAATACGTCCCCAGTGGTCAATCTCTGCCCAATTTCTTTCCAATTGCGAGTCTAGTTCTCACTTTTTCCAACATAAGGTCACTCTAACACAATCCTATACACCATGGAAGTTCCTCAAGTTACGCTGGGTATAATCCCGCACGTCTTTACTTCAAGAAAGGAAGAATTACTACAGGCCCTGAGAAATAGAAAGATTTCTCCTCGGAATAAATCCAAAAAATGCCTTACTCTATATGCTTCTTTCTACAACAAAAAATACATCAGGAGGTTGCAATTTCAACCGGAAGTCACCTCGGAAATCATCACTACCCCCCTCACAGTCTCCGAAGCAAAACCCTTGGTGGTGCAAGCCCAGGAACCAACAAAAATATACGATCTGACAACCTGGAAAACGAAATACAACGGACTCACGGATGTGGAGGATTTCATCAACAGAATAGAAGAAACAGCTCAAGTCAGAGGAATTCCCGAAAATATCCTACACAGAAATTTCATAGACCTCATCGCTCCTGAAATGCTTACCTGGCACAGGATACATAAGAGAAAAACAAACTCAGGGCGGCACTTTTAACAAGTTTCGGAGAAAAAAAGGCCCAACATAGAATCAGGCTATCCTTACTCGCTATCAAGCAGCACTCCGGAGAGCCTGTCGCTAGATTCACGCAGAGGGCAGAAGCCATCAATATTAAGCTTGCCCAACCCGTTCCTGAAGTGGAACTCCTCCCAGTTTTGATCGACGGTCTCCTGCCCAGATACGAAAATATCATAACTTCCCAGAAAATTTCCACGCTGGAGCAACTTAAAGATGTCTGCCAGCTACTGGAGGCATACCAGGATCGAAAGAGGGACGAAAGATTCCCCAAGGAAAATTTTCACCCCAGCACTTCGTCCGGCATAAAACCAGAGCACAACGAAAAGAAATCCTGCTCTTTTTGCCACAAGGTTGGTCACTCCCAAGCCTCCTGCTTCAAGCAAGCTAAACTTTTATCTTCAAGAGACCCCCATTCTAACAAAAGACGATCCGTTGATCGTTCTCCAAGAAGAGACGAAGGGAGGAAGTTTGGTAAAAGACCACGCCAAGACAATACTGAGACACCCATCCCGGACCTCAGATTCATCAAACCCCCTACAGACTTCTCCAGACCCCCGCCCAATTGGACAGCCAAGAGGACAAAAAACTAGAACCCAACCACCCGGGCCATCCTCCCCATAGGCCGAAGGAATGGTCGGAATGGTTGGAACACGTCAAATTCTTCAAACAGGCCTTACCCCTCTCTACAGTTTGCTGCAAACAGGTAATAGACGGTAGACCCTTCGCGCATTTTTCTATAAACAATGTGGTTTTTTCTGGTCTCCTCGACAGCGGCGCGTCTGTCAGCTGTCTGGGCGAGAACGCTCACACCTTATTCACAAACTGTGGTTTTAAAATGGAAGAACATTCTTCACATGTCACCACGGCAGACAACGCTTCACAACGTGTCATTGGTTCTCTTACCCTGCCGATCAATTGCGACACAAAAACAGTTCGGATCAAATTTCTGGTTGTACCTACAATCTCACAAAAATTTATCCTGGGATTGGACTTTTGGATGGCTTTCAAAATTGCTCCACAGTTGTTTAACAACCCCTCCGTCCCTCCCCAAGTGAACGAAATCCGTACAGTAATACCGTACGAAAATTTGAACCCCCTACAAACAAATCAGTTGGATCAGATGATCAACAAGTTTTAATCAATCTCCTTCGAAAGGTGCGGTTTAGGCTTAACCAACTTAGTAGAACACCACATAAAAACAACAGGCCCCCCAATCAAACAAAGGTATTATAACCTCGCTCCACAAAAATTAAAAATTCTAGAAAAAGAATTGGACGATATGTTAAGAATGGGAGTGGTGGTACCCAGCCGCAGTGCATGGACCAACCCCACCTTAATAGTTTCAAAGAAAGACGGCTCGGCCCGTTTCTGCCTCGATAGCAGACGCCTCAACGCATGTACAGTGTCAGACGCCTGTGATGAATGCCAACCTTCAACCTACGAGAAGCCTACAAGAAAAAAATTTTTCCTCTAAATATTATGTAGAGAAAATGGTACATTCGGCGACATCTGTCCGAGCAGTTGGGAACTATACAGAAATCTGCATAGAGACTGAAGCGAGGGAACACCATATCATAGTTATATCGAAAACAAAGGAAGTTTAAATTCTACCAATAAGAGAGTGGACTTTGATCATTTTGGGCGGCCTTGAATTAATTCTCACAGGGACTTAGGTTGAATGAACTGTATTAAAAACAATACTGAGGACAAAGAGTTGAAAGATTATCGACTCCGGGTCGTGTTTACATAAGACGCGATCGGGAACTGGGGGTTTTGGGTACCTACAATTTTAAACGTAAACACAAAAAAATCTTAGACGGGAATGTTGGAAATAAATAAATGAAAAATTATCAATAAGGGCACGGAAAACGTAACATGAATGGTCCCAGGGGTCGATTTAATTAAAACCGATCTGGAATGATCACAAAAAACGGGTAGAATCTCGGAAATTTTCACAAACTGAATATAATAACCTGAAAAAGTGGGAAAATCTATTGATATGGAAATGGAATGGTGAAACGAAGTTATTAGAGCCAAATATCTCAAAAGAAAACTGATTGGAACTACTTAAATTGACTTTAATAGGTACCGATATAAGGATTACTCTGATCTGACAACACTATTCACGATAAACAGGATATTGAAAATATTGCATATCAAAGGCCACGGTACATTTTGGTCACTCTACAATTAAATCAAATCACAGGAAAAGATGCTTAACGTAGCCTGACACTGGGAAATGCGTGTGAACCGTCGAAGGAATCGCTAACCGTTTGACTAGAGAAAAAAGGTTGGCTATCACTTTGTTGATATGACTTTATCCAAATAAAATTATAGAACATGATTTCAAGCAATTAAGGGTATCATTAACACGAAACGACCTAAACAAAATTATACAAGTTAAATACGAATATTTACTCTAAAATAAAAACATTACTTTTATGGGGTAGGCATTAAAAAATGAATTACGAGCAAGTACATGAAATTTTTAAAATAAATACCTGTCAATGAGAAAATTTATGTGATTTTTTACGAGAGAGAGACACTAAACTAATTTGGTTCTAAGACATGAGATAGAAGATTAACAGAGATTTGACAAAAGGTCACATACGGAGGAACCGAATTTGGTCCTTTTTCCTATGAAAGTCTGGGCGGTCAGGGGCGATTTTCCTATGAAAGGAGAGCTCTAAAAGGTCTTTAAAAGACCATGGTTTGATAAAGAAGGGGGGAATTCGTTGGGAGATTGAGGGAGAGTTCGGATGAAATAACGGGAAGTGCGCGATCAAGAAAAATGTAAAGGTGCGCGAAGAAGACTAGTAAACTAGTGCTTCTAGTAGAGTTGAAAAATGTCTACAAGTGTTTGCAAAAAAAATAGTAAATTCAGTGTTTTATTTTCCCTTTAAAATTGAGGAATAAAAATTTCAAAGACGATCAACGGAGAATCCGGAAAAGTGCCTAAATAATACTTCGTGAAAGTTCGGGTGTTTTATAATGAAAGTGTTTAAAGTCAGTAAATAAGAATTGAATGACATTCGGGGTTCTTTCTTACAGCTTGTATTTAGTGGTTTTATAACATTTAACAAAAATCCAGTGTCTTAAAATAAATCAAATTACCGGATAAAAGAAAATATAACACGCGATTTTAAAATTAACTATAGGTGATATAATAATTAAAACTTTAACCTTACTTTAAATAACATGACATATGTAAAATAAATAACAATAACGAATTGTTCGAGTCGCGTTTAAACTACAGTGGTTCAATAATAAAGCGGTTAAAAATCCTTTGTGAATTGAATAACGAAATTGTAATAAACAGTGGTGATAATAATTCGTACACTTGGAAAACGTGCGTATCTACGGTTATTGATTCTAAAGTGATATTAAAGTATTGAGAATAAATAATGATTTACCTAATTCCGGACAAAAAAATTAAACATCTGATTTGTTATTTGATGAATCACCTCTCGAAGGCGAATGAAATAAAACAGTAATTAATACGAGGTTGAGGAACTAAGCGAAATACCGAAGTGAATTTTAAATAGACAGATATTTGAAGAGTTTTTTTCATCATCAGAGTCTTTTCTCAAAAAGGGCCGATAGGAATCCATTAGCTAGGAAACGAAAAAAAAGGAAAACCTCGATCACAATGTCGAAGTTATGAAAGTTCCGACTGGGAAAAATTGTAATCGATCGAGGGCGGTAAGATAAAACCAATTATTAATTATTTTCAGAGACAAAGAAGAAAGGGACGAGCGTGCATCACCAATGAATCAATCGGACCTTTGAAGTTTGTCACTAACACACTAATAACAATTTTCACTTGCTCGAAAGTGGGTCAAACAGGAAATACCTGCTTTAGAGTTAGGATACATATGTAGGTATTTACTTCAGTTAGGTAAATACGCTAATTTATTATAACTCATATAAAACGAATCGAGGCGCGTAGAACGTAATAAATGACTATCGTGGAAGCTCTTTATTCTATATTTCGTGTGCGGGAGTATACAAGCGTCTCAAAATTAGGTCAAACAAACAAATACCTACTTATAAATTAGGTCATACAAGTACTTGTTTTAGTTAGGTAGGTGTAATGTTTATTTAAGCGCGTATAAGGAATGCGACGTAAGATATCAGTTCGATTCGTAACCGAAATACCTATATTTCTCAGAACTATGTAGGACAAGCAAATTATACCTTAGTTGAAACTAGGTCATCCAGATACCTCTAGGTTAGCAAGGTACCTATTTAAATGATCAGTGTTTAAGCAAATCTAGGTCAAATAAATAAGAAATAATTAGTTAAACGATGAATCGTGCTTCAAAAGGACAATGACCGTAGAAATAAACAATCTCCAAAGTAGGTCAGTATACCGAAGGTCGTCTGTGTGAAGAGTAAACAAACAAACCATAAAAATGATGTACCTATTTAATATCGGTCTTTCGTTCATCGGAGTTAATTAACTATTGGCACAATTTAATTAGGTATTACGAGATGTGATAGGAGCGTGCCTCTTAATCACTCTAGGTAATTACATTGGCGTACTTGAATAATAATAATAATAATTTATTCTAGAAATGTTAGGGAAAGTGCAGTGCAATACGTTCCATATTCTAAAATTACAAATAAAGGCAATAATAAGACGAGGGAAAATAATTGACGACAACACATAAATTAAATAAACAAAAAACCATGAGAAATGAAATACGTAACGCTTAAATCAATGGAAATAGCAAATTTATAGGTATAACTAATACCTACCGAATCCTTTCACCGACGAGATTAGGGTATGTTATATGACCTTCGATTGTGTATCTAAAATTTCGATTAGAGTTCAATGACACGGTCACCTAAATTCCATCAACGAATAAACAAGACAAAAGCACAAAAGTCAAGGGGCAGGTTTATCAATCATAGCTTACGACGGAAACTTCGCCCAATATGTGAAGGAAAAATCGACGTTAAATTCACTCAATTCTAAACAACTGATTATACTAGAGCAATCGCCAATAGGTAGCATTGATTCCGCGCGAAAAATTTCGCAAAGTAAAGTACTGCGACTAGCTTCAAACTCAAAGAGAGCTCATCACAATTATTCAGGAGGTCATTAATTCAATGACAACTTGACTTATCTCGTTTTAAATCTTTCTTATAGCAAGTAGGTATCCAAGAACCCATAAATACCCATAATCCTAAAACCTAATACACGAGGAGCTAGTGACCTCATTTAAAAAACACTGGTGTTCAAATACTCATACAGTCCTGAATCCTAACTTGTCTTCGAATGTAAGCTTCAAGGCTCCTGTATGTAGGTATGGGCCATCTGGAAATGTAAGTGTCAACCTTTCTCGAACGGACGGCTTTGATCTTGTGGCGGTATTGTCGAGGTGGGCATGCGGGGAAGAGGAAGGACGTATGCGGACAGTACGCTGACGCGGCATTAAAGCCACAGGTTATTTGCATACCGTGAGTCTTGTCGAACCTGAAAGCAAACATAAGGTTCACGAGGTGAGTTTTATGTCAGCTAGTCAGAGGTGGAGTGTAACGCTGGGTCGGTCACGTGGGAGGAAGGATCTGCCCGTCACAAGCTTACGCCACATTTAACGGATAGAGACATGATAAGGGAAGACATGAAATACCCCTTCTAGACTCAGTAGAGTTAAATTCAATCCGGAGGAGTCGGAAGTCGGAGTAAGACAGAAAAACGGCATGAAGACTTGGTATTCTCCCTGCTGGCGTGAAGGGCCCCTTTCATAGCATGAGACGCTCGTCGAAGAGAGTAAAACTCGGATCTAAGGATAAGCCTAGCAAACGTACTGGGAGAATCCGGGTTTGTAATTGTTGTTCATCGGTTTTCACTTGGTTAGCGGAGGAGCCGACTTTTCAGCAAACATATTATCCCCCTCCCCATATCCATCCATCCTTACTATTTCAACAGTTTTGCGAATACTAACAAATATCACTAACTATGAATACAAACACATTATGTTAGGGGAAGCTGCAGACAAGAACTCCAATTGAGAAAACCGGACTCTCGAATACGAACATTCTACACTGGTAAGGTAAGGTTTTTTTTTATATCTTGAAATGATGTAATTTATTAACTGTTGTTTATGTTATCGATGTATCAGCGGTGATAGGAAGAATTAAATAAACACACTAAATTCCTACGGAAATCAAATAGACACAAAGTCTAAGGCGGGGTTAGTTTATCAAACTCGGTGAAAGATACTCAAATAATAATAATTAATAAATCGGAAGATTCTCACCCTTTCTCTAAAAGAATCTATGGGTTACCGCACGTAATACATTATCTTCTCTACATATGTGTGCATATTAAGTATGCAAACAGATGTAAAATCTAAAACAAAAAAATACACAACGCAGATTATAGAAATAATGTGAACTAAAATCTTAAATCTTGATTACTGTGAGAAAATCGCAGGGATTTAAGAAGATAGGGTAGGTTTAGCTAGATTATAAGGTATAGGGGTTTAGAAATCACGAGCCTGAGGTAGAAATAAAAATTAAAGGAGGGTTGAGTCAGGCCATCATACCTAGTGGTGTGATCAGTAGGACATAAGGGTAGAATTATGAGCGTGGCTACGAGACAGGAGCTACGAGATTTAAACTACGAGGTAGAAGCTTAGAAAAGTAAATCAGCTAGGTAGGGTTCATCACAATTGGTGTCAAAAGCCAAGGGTGGCGGACCATTACACGCCTACCCCCTCCCCTTGGTCAACTCCATCCTCGACAGACTTCGAAACGCTAAATACATCTCATCTATAGATTTGAGCAAAGCTTTCTGGCAAATACCCTTGGATCCCAGCTCCTGCGAAAAAACTGCCTTCGTAGTGCCTGGCAGGGGTATGTTTCACTTTAAAAGGCTACCCTTCGGTTTAAAAAACAGCCCAGCGGAGCTACAAAGGCTCATGGATAAATTGTTTGGCCCAGAGTTTGATAACAACTTATTTTGCTACCTGGATGACTTGATCATCATCAGCGATACTTTTGAAAAACATATACTCATACTAGAAAAGGTTTTTCAACAACTCAAACAAGCCGGTTTGACTATCAACCTAAAGAAATCGGAATTCTGCAAACATCGCCTACGATACTTGGGCTTCATAGTAGATGAAGAAGGCCTAAGAACCGACCCCGCAAAAGTTGCGGCTATGACAAATTTTCCCCGGCCCACGAATGCAAAAGAGGTAAAAGCTTTCCTCGGACTCACCGGTTATTACCGAAGATTCATAAAAAATTTCTCAACACTCGCGGCGCCGCTCAACAAAATCACGGGCGTCCGTAAAGATACCAGTAACTTTGCCTGGTCCGCAGAGACCGAGTCAGCATTCAACTCCCTGAAGGAAGCCCTTCAATCAGCCCCGGTACTGAATTGTCCTGACTTCAACCTCCCCTTTACGATCCACTCGGACGCATCAAACGTCGGAATCGGAGGAGTCCTCACTCAGAATTTTACGGACAGCGAACACCCCGTGGCATATTTCTCTCGCACCCTAAACAAGCACGAAAAAAACTACGGAATCACCGAGAGAAAATTATTAGCAGTCATGGAATCCATTCAACATTTCCGCGGATACGTTGAGGGCAGTAAGTTTACCGTGGTTACAGACCATAGCAGCCTAAAGTGGCTGATCTCGCTAGACAATCCCTCTGGAAGATTGGCTCGCTGGTCGTCCCGCCTATCCCAATATACCTTCGACGTCATCCACCGTAAAGGTGCAGATAATATCGTCCCGGATGCCCTTTCTAGAATCGAGATTGCAATACTAAATGCCGAATTATCCAATTCTAGTCTCCCCACAAAAGATTTATGGTATCAAAAAATCTTCCAAGGATGCAGTAACAACCCACAAAAGTTTCCGAATTTTACAATTAAAAACGGACAATTATACCGCAACTGCAAGCCACCACTGTCAATCTTAGAGGATTATGCCTGGAAAATGGTAGTCCCTCTCGAAAATAGAGAACAGGTTATTATCAATAACCACAGTGCCGTAGATTCCATATACCCTGGAACCTTTAAAACATATAAAAAAATATCTCTAAGATATTATTGGCCTGGTCTATTCAAACAAGTTCGTTCATACATCTCCAAATGCGACATCTGTAAGGCATACAAACACAGTACGGCACCACCGTCTGGTCTAATGGGCAACCCCAAACGTGCCGATAGACCACTTCAATCCTTCTCAATGGACCTCATCGGACCTTTCCCTAGAAGCTACGCCGGTTACATGCATATACTCAGTGTGGTGGATGTCTTTTCCAAATATTGCTGGTTGTTTCCTCTGAAAAGGGCGACCGCAGCAGCAATAACCAATCTATTAGAGAAGCATATTTTCATACCCTACGGTATTCCTCGTACTATAATATGCGACAATGGCAAACAATTTATAGCTCTAGAATTTAAAGAGTTTTTGTCTAAATATGGTATAAAGGATGTATTCTACAATACCCTTTACACCCCACAGAACAACACCGTCGAACGATACAACCAGACCATAAACACGGCTCTGGCAATTCTGGTTGGCAAGGACCAACGTACATGGTGCAAAAAATTAGACAAAATACAAGCAGCCATGAACAACACGGTGAACCTCGCTACAGGCTATACACCATTTTTTCTCAAACACGGCATGGAGCAAGTAGTTCACGGTTCATTACACCCTGACATTTGCCTTCCACCCACCCCTTCCTCCACAGCAGACCCCGCAGCAAATTACGCCCACCGCTTGGAGGAACTCTCCGCTATCTATAGTCAAGTAACAGACGCTCTACTATTGGCCCACCAAAAGAGCGCCGACAGGTATAACCTTCGCAGAAAGCACGTCACGTTCAAGGAAGAAGACATCGTTTGGAGAAGAAACAACACTTTGTCGCAAGGTGCGCTGTACTTCTCTGCCAAATTGGCACCTCGCTTTGTAAAAACGAAAGTTCTAAAAAAGATCTCAGACCTCGTTTATCGATTGTCTGACATCTCTGGTAAACACATCGGAAATTACCATGTGAAAGACATTGTAAAAATTGGGAATACGGAATCAGTAAATTCCATTACATCAAGTTCTCAGGCGTTATCAAATTGGCAAAACATGCATCTTGTTAACCCTGATCATCATTACGCCCCTGACCTCTCTTGGCCAGTCGTCAATCAGTGCGATGCGGTCTCTTTAAAAGTCTTATAATTCTTGTCATAAATGACGTGAGTTACTTGTAAATATTAAATGTAAATAATCACCCATATGGGCATTCGTAAGGTAATCCTTACACCCGAAGGCACATTAATGTCAACGGTAGCCTAACTCCTGTACATTCTTTTTCTTTTTGCATAATTTTATATGTTCTTGTACATCCTGCGTGCCTTGCCTGCTGTACCACAAGAGCACCTCTTGGGGCACCGTTTTCATACTTGTATGCATCCTCTTCCTGAAATTGATCACTTCGGGAAAGGGCCTCCTTTTCCGCCTACCATCAACGGTTCCGGAAAACTCTTGCTCCAAGACGTCGCTTTCCTTTTCACAATTCTTGCAGCATCCGCGCGTTTTTTTTCTCACCTCATCGCCTCATCTTGTCATATCACCTTTTTTAATTGTTTTGTGTCGGGTTTTTGTCGTACCAGTACGTCCCTACCCTAATGTTGTAAATATAAAATCTTAAGTGCAAGTCTGTATAATAACCATTGGTTTCAGACCATTGCCGCAGCTCACTACTATGGTCACAGCACCATATTGTAAGAATGTCGCGACGATTTCCGTTATAATAGGAAATCCTCCCGTTTTTTCTTTTTTCTTTTTCCTCTTCACCCCATCCTAACACATTCATAGTAATGTTGTATATTGGGGATCGTTTCGAATACACCAAATGTACACACCTATCAGGTCACATTCGCTGGATTTGAAACAATTCAAGGGCAACCTTGTTGCTACTTGTGGGTTTTCTTCTTTTTCCAAAAATTAGAATGGCGCTCAACCCAATTGCTCTATTTTTTTCCAGAATCGTATTTTGTCGGATTCTGAGAAAAATATTTGTTATAAAAGTGACAATACGTTTTGTCCCTTCATTAACATTGTTCTTTGTACATATACAACTTCATTATGAGGTACAATATTTTATCATGACATCAGTTTCTTTTGTCCTTTATTGTACCATTATTTTTGTTTGAAGTTTAAAATCTTGGCCAGATCTTCAATAAAATTTGTGTTTATCGCCTTTTGGCAAGTCTTGTAACGTATGCTAATATGAAATTATTAAGCTACAGCAGTGCCGTATTAATTACATCATTGCAAACCGCCGTCTGTATTGAATGGGGACCCACATTTTCGAACGTAAACTTTTGTAACATTATAGGCGCGAGCCTTACAATATCTACTATTATAGGTGTGAACCTTACAATATCCACTGCTATAGATGCGAATCTCATAATATCTTTGTGTTTTTACACGTCACGGGGAGTCCGTCATAACTACTCATTGTTTGCTCGTCAACACAGGGTTGTTGATCGAGAGGGTGATTTATCTCATTAAATTGTTTTAAATACCTATTGGGTTATTGTCTTTCAATACTGGGCAAAATTTGTTGTAAATCGTTCATTCCTGTCACGTGAGACGTGAAAACGTGACAATATCTACCATCATAGGAGAGATCCTCAAAACACCCGCCATGATACGAGAAGTTCGTTATAATTACTTTATACTCTTAACTAAATGTTATTGAGTTGGTCGTGTGTCTTTTGGCATGAGAACCGCCCCTTTTTGGTCGTATGTCTTTTGACATGAGAACCGCTTTGTTATAACTGTGTACTTATATAATCTGTGCACCAAACGTGAAGACGTTACAATACTCACCATGAGTCGTGCGAACGAAATAATATCTACCCCATGTTTGTGTGACCTACCAAGTGTAGATCACACGCCTTTTATTTTCTGTTATCAGAAAATTATTGCTTTTGCAGCAGAGTACTCATTAACATGCCCGTGGACTTCCTGTCACAAGAACCCAGGAACTATCCACTATCTCAAAAGGACTAATCATACGCTTCACTCATGATTATGGGGCATCGTGTCGTAGGAGTTAAGTTGATGGACACAAAAAACACCTAACTCGTTGTCTGGGAGACGAACAAGAAAACCCCCCAGGTTTGTGAGATTTGAGCAAGGGTCTGTCATTTCTCGCAAACAAGTAGGAGAATAAAACGACCCTCTAATCTTCTACCCAATACACGTGGAGGATTAGACTCTTTTATGTCAGTGTATTCCTTTTGTCCCACACTACCAAATGGTATTGTAATGTGCCAGGATAACTGCTGTAGACCTTGTTTCACCTTCCACTCAGAGGTCGAATTTCGGAAATAGCCGAGTCCTCAGCAGTTTTCTTCGTTCAAATGTTCCCAATTGTCACCCTTTTCCTTCCTCGAAATTATCCGTGAATGGGGATATATGCGTTACGCACTTGGCGTTTCGTTTGTCAAATGGGACAACCTTCATACACGGATCCTTTTAACTTCCTACTCCTTTCCCACTTTTCATAACTTATTTGTACTCAATGTTTTTGTTCTTCGAAAGTAGAAAAAATGCTACCGTATAGACGTGAGCATAGGTCATGGAAGACCAACTTCTTTCGAACGTGGCATTTTGTCATACGTACAAACCCTTACCTACGTGTTCTTGGAAATGTATTTAGTTTAAAAAAAACTAAATGGGTTAAACAGAACCTTCCTTGAATACGTACCTTTGTAATATGTATAAGTCTGTAGTTGTATTTAGTTAACTCTCTCTCCGTCTCTCTCTCTCTCTCTACACGTCAAACAAATCCAATCTTTCTCAACATGCACACCTTGTTTCTCTCCAAACCTTTTCATCATTGGTCTACCAGGCAGGTAAATTTCAAGAATTTTGTTCTAACAATAATTTTTTCGCCGGATTAATAAGAAGACCAGCAGCTCTTCACCCCATCTACACCTGCGCCTCTCTTCATGCTGCCTTCACTACCGTCACGGAGGTCCCATGCCTTCAAACCCTACGTATCAAAAGCACCCGACCACACCTAACATAACCTAGTGTGAGTCGTGCGTGTAGTTGCGAATTGTATCATCACAAAACCATCACTCAAACAAACCCGAGCACGTCAGCTCTAAGTTGGTTCATGTTCCTGTTGCCATCGTGCAAATGTTCCTGCGGCATCTCGCAAATGTTCCTGTTGCCATTGTACAAATGTTCCTGCGGCACCTCGCAAATGTTCCTGTTGCCATCGTGCAAATGTTCCTGCGGAATCTCGCAAATGTTCCTGTTGCCATTGTACAAATGTTCCTGCTGCATCTTGCAAATGTTCCAGCTGCACCTTGCAAATTGCTCTGTTGCCATCATGCCAATGCTCCTGTGCCCTTGCGCAAATAGCAATACCAACAATTGTTCATACAACAATCCCACTGTATACAAACCAGTGTACCAACCACCATCACAACAACGGCTGTCATGCACACAAACCACCTCCTCTATAAAGGACCAACCACCAATTACAATTCCACTCTCCAGTACCTCAATGATGTCATACTGGCCCACCCACAAGATCCGGAAGCAGCTACCTTTTTGACCTCTGTGACAGGTAGAACCCTCTCCACCACCAAGAAGCCTCATCCTGCGTTCTCGTCTTCGTGTTTTCTTTAAGGCCCTAGTGTTCCTTGAGTGTAATCTCAAACGGGCCAGGTTACTGTGACAAAGTAACCTTGTAACTTCAGTGCAACGTTCAAACACCCCAAACATCCTACGCAAACCACGCTACGCAAACTTAGCTCACAGACCAATGATACAATTTAGAGTCATTTTTTTTCTATCACTGCATAACCCTTGTACCTTTCTCCAGCAGGTCCTTGTTTATATTTATGTATGCCACTGCTCTTTCATGTACATTCATGTATAATTCTTTGTTCACCATGCTTTTTTTTCTCTTTTGTTTTTGTTTCTACTATTTTATAGCTAGCAACTTTTTCTCTTTCTTTTTCTCTCTCTCTCTCCTTTTTCTCTTAAAATGTTTTTTTTTTGGCACAAGTGCTAGAAGGGTAAGAGGATTTCTTAGCCCTACTGCTCCATTACCACGTCGCCTTTTTTGCGGCGAGGGGGGAAGTGTTACGTTACGGAATTGATTCCCGTGCGAGCTAATAGCGAATTGACCCCTTACACAGGCCCTCCGCCCCCCTTTCCCCGCACCGCTCGACACAAGTAGCCAAGCGCCGAGCGGCTCCCGGCATTCATTCCTCGGCCGACCTTCGGCATAACAACTGTGTCCCCGTGATTGCGCTCTCCGTAAACGCTCGCGATGTTGACTTTAATTGTGCATTGTGCTCCAGAGGCTCCCGCCTCCTCAGTACCTGTCTGCCGACCGCCTATCTCCTGCTTGTGAGTACCAATGAACCTTGCTACCCCTCTGTGTGCTAAGAACTGACATTTAAATTCACTAAACACGTGTAGAGAGAGTTGAGAGAAGCTCCCCCGTTATGATAGAATTAATTAGAGATAGCCAAATACTCATGTGTGTAGTGCCGATGCTGGCCTTTTGTAGAACCCTGTTCACCTTTAAATGAATAAAACCCTTTTTCGTGCATAACTACTGTGTTCTGATTGAGGAAGGAGACCTGGAGATTTTGAGGAAAGGAAGGGGAGTAGGAATTTACAAGCGAACCACAAACACTCGCCCTGGGTTTAAGAGGGACCTTGCTCGCGCCGGCTGTGCAGAGCTAGCCGCCGGCTTGTTTATTGCATGTCCTTTCCAGGTTTTGGGTTTGGCGTTGGCCGCAAGTAGCGCCGATGCTAACAATGGGTAGAAATACTTACCATTGCGGCATGTATTTAAAAATAAACGGTGGAGTTAGTGTTAATAGATATGGTGCTGTGTACTTTTAACTCGTAAAGAGTATAAACAGAAATATATACATTCTGCCGCTAAAAAGGCTCCTTAATAAACAGTATAATGAACTGAAAGGAGAAATCAGGAGACAACCTATGTCTGGAAGATGTCAATAATTCGCATAGAGTTATAGCGCCGACGATGATGATGATCCTTATTATATCTACTGCCACATCTATCAAGGCCCTTGGGATTACTCTAGACTGCAAACTTTCTTTCCGTGATCACGTTAAAAATATCGTAAATAAATCACTTAAACTACTCGGCTTCATTCATAGAATTACCTCTGACTTCAAACATGTAAGTACACTTAAAACTCTTTACTGTTCGCTAGTTTGCTCTCACCTAGAATATGCTAGCGTCATTTGGTCTACTTTCTATGCTGTCCACATTTGTCACATCGACTCCGTACAACAACGTTTCCTAAGAAGAATTGCTTGGAGGTTGGGTCTTGAAAGAGGCGAGCAATCATATGATGAAATTGAACACATTTTAAACATTTATTCATTATAAAAACGTGGAAAGGACTCTTATCTAATTTTGCATACTTAAAATAATCAACAGTATTACTGATATACCTGCTTTGTTACAACTCATCTAGTTCAACATCCCTTCCCGTAGACTCCGAAATAATGAATTGCTGTTCCTCAATCAAGATTCCACTTATTATGGATACATTTTCCCTTATCCAGAATGTCGAGATTTGTCAACGCAAGTCAAAGCATTGATTTTTTTGGTGTAAAAAATGACTTTCGGCAATCGATATGCAATATTTAAATGCTTCTTCATGCTTTCACTAGTAGTGTCTTCTATATGTACTTTTTACATTTTATATTGTCATTGCTATTCATTTATATGTGGTCTCCCTTCACAGTTATCTCTGTTTTTTTTTTTAATTTTTATTCGTGTTATTATTATGTTTTTAATGTTTTTATTGTCCGTAAATTAATAAATAAATATGAAAAGGCAAAACTATATGTACATTTTTACGCAGTATTGTGTTCATTGGTCAAATGCATTGTACGTAAAGTTTTGTATCAGTAGTCAATGAACCGGTGGATGTAATTTTTAGCCATAAATTGTTATAATGGTTTAGTCTGTATTTGGAAGTAAGATTGTCGAAATATAATAAAAATGTACACGAGGTGATTCTTCACAAAAATCATCCAAATATTATTATTGTAAAATTCCTGAATATGACAATGAAGTCTTTTTTGGCGGGCAGGTATCCTTGGAACCTTTAACTTGCGTATCATGAATATCCTGGTTAGAAATTTGCATCCCTTTATATAAAATGCGAAAACCAAGAGCTTTTCATTTTCAAAACAGCTTACGATTTTTTTTTTCAGTTTTGTAGTTTAATTTTTTCTTTATCAGAAACCAAAGAGAATTTTTTAGGACGCTGTATGTGAAATGTTTACAACCACGAAGCAACTGTACTAACTATAGTGCTAACATGTAAAATACCCCGATAATATTCCTTTTTTAATAATCCCAGAAGTCAATAACTTACAGGACTATAAGGTAGTTTGTTTCTTGGCATCAATATATTCGTGATTTAGCTACCTGCCTACGATAATAAGAGACATCACGGTGCAAAAATTAACCTTGATAAACTACTAGCTGACCCGGAGAATTCATACCGCCTCAGAATCAATAACTGTTGTTTAAACTTATTAGCTGAATTAAATTAAGTTTTTTTATTAAGTTAATAATTATACAATAAAGCAATTATCGATGCGCAACTGTCTGTGTTTTTTTTGTCAGTATCAGAGATGGCATTGGGTACGGATTTATAATTTTTGTGTTTTTCTTACTTTGCCGCTTACGTACGGGAATGCGTTTAATTTTCTTTATACGTGTAAAATAACAAAAGTTTTTTTTGTTTGCTTTGTCTTTTGAAGTGGGTACTTGCTTACACCTAAAAAATAATCATAAAAATTCTTATTTAAAAAATTAAAACACAATACTAATGTTTCTTTTTAACATCACTGGGAACCTACTCAGGTGCATCAAAATAAGATAAGAATGGTTCTTTTAAATTATATTTTATCCACCCAATTTTTTCACTTTTACGTAGATGAAGTTATGCAAATATGTCACTTTGTGATAATTTATCATTTTCTTTTACACAGTAGATTTATATTGTTACGATACACAAATACGCCCCTGCAAATTACTCGGCCCCCTCCTCCCAAGTTGTAGAGCACGCCACTGCGCAAACTACAGTTTCGCCCCCTCGCCGCTAGCTTACCGGCGCGCTACGGGCGGCGGAACCCAGCAAAGCCACCGTCGACAGCGAGCCGCCAACCGCCATTCTTCTCCAGCGCCTGGCTTGAGCGCCCGTGTTGTCGTAAACCGTTCCGCACAGTTCCGGAACATTCTGCAAGCCACGATGCAGCGTGTTTTGCATAGTGACTTGCGGGAACTCCAAGAATGGCTATATTCTTTCCCGTCACTGAATCTACAAGAGTTCAGCCCCCAGCTGTAAGTACCCAAGCTGTTTTCCCCCCTTATTTGCGTGTGTTCGCAGTAAATTCACCGCGGAGATAAATAGCCCTACCAGAGAGATTATAGAGATAGATTCCTCCATTTTAGATATAACTGTTGTTGCTACCCTGAATTACTATGTATGCATTATTGTGATATTGTGTCTACGCAGGTGTTTTACCCAATATAACCGTTGTTTACCCTGATTACTGGTTTCACTGCCTTCCCCCAGCCCGTAGAAATTTGAGCTTTATTTCAGGAAAGACCCACACACGCCTCACAGATCCTACCACCTACCGGGTGAGGGCCTCTCCCGCTCTGCTGACTAAAACCTGAGCTAGTCTGTCGGCAGAATGTAGGGACCCCCATTTAGGTCCGCTAACAATATACTTACACAAACCTATATTGTTTTTTCGAAATCTCAATTAGTTATTTCGTAGACATCCATATGGAGAATAGGAATAAAAAAAAATGTTTGGGGAAGATAATATTTCTCTGCGTGAAAACGCTCTTCAACTATTTTCTCCTAAAAAAACTATTCTTTCGGCTTTTCTGAATGATATGGATTAGAGATTCGTATGGAAATGCTTTAACTTCTGTAACCAACAAAATGCTTGAAAAATGCCAGTAAAATAAATCTCCAACTTCTATCACGTTCTCCCATCTTTTCTGTGCTTTATGCGACCTGAATTGTCCATGAATATTACCCTTGCATAATTTATAAATTCAGATATGGCGAGACACAGCATCTCGGAACTGATCTCCTATTTTCTGAAGCGCAAACACTTCTCATTGATTATTTCTTTTTGCGACTGTGACATTTTGATTTATTCCTATTCAAGTCCATGTCTGGAAACAAGACACCAATAATTCAAGAGCATGAATCAATCATTCAGAGTATGCAAAGAGAAGAAAAAAGTGTTTTTTTAAGACAAGCACAACAAATAGGCGTGTTATTCAACCATCCACCATTTCGAGGAAACATCGAGAAATAGAATCTTGTTTTATGGAAGTTTCAACTGATCAAACAAAATTTACCTAAGAGGTAACATCAAAATCATGACTAAGTTTTAGAACAAAATGGAATTAATACGTTAAATTAACTAGCATATAATGAAAATCGAATCACTTTATTTAAACCACTATATAATTAAACGAACAGTAATGTCAACATGTTTCAATAACAACGTTATCTTCATCATTTATTAAATTATCTGATTGTAGAATCATTTCCGATTTAACCTGTTTGTATAAAATCATTAATTCAATGTTTGACACCCCTAATTTACTATATGTAATCTCTTTTCATACTTAAGGCAGGTCAGTCACAAGACAGAGACTACCATATTATTGTAGCAATTCCACATCAATATCACAATATTACACTCCTACGCGACGGATTCAATAGCTTGGAAACAAGTAGGTACTCCGATGTTGTTGATATATTTAATAGATCAATTTTAATATATAAGCCTACCTCATTGAAGTTTTTTTCATCAAGAAGAAACTTTTTGAATTGACCAGCATATTGGTGGTGTTTTGTTGGCTGAAGGAGAGAAGCTATTTTGTATTTTTTTTAATATTTTGTGCCTGCATACTGTGTGGATCAAAAATCAATTTTGCTTTATATTTGTTTTTGTGCAAGTGTTTTAAACAGTCATTTCCTGCACTATTTGCTAGTAAAATTTCGTAAATATTTTATATATATATGTATGTAAAAGCCTAAATGGGCGTAAATAAATAAATAAATATTATAATGATGCCAAAAAGTATGGTTGCTAAGTTTGGAGAAGTAAATTAACTAGGTTCAAGTCCCGTCGGCGGCATGTATCTTTTCTCGGGAGATTTTTTCAATGTAGATAAGTGTTTCAGGCTAATAATTATTGCTTATAATAATTGTTAGGAATGCATTTTTTTTGGTGGAAGCGTTTCTGAGCTCTTTTAATATGAAGTAGTTCTGAATTGAACACAATTTTCGTTTTAAATAACGGAAAATAGTGTCATACTAACCCATGGGCGTAGCCAGGTTTTAGTTTCGGGGGGGGTTCAAGATAATAAAACTACTGAAAGTGCATGCAATAACCTTTATATTATATACCACCGCCTTGGCAAATCAAAACTCGTGTCGGGGGGTGGGGGGGGGGGGGGGGGGGTTATTGTCGGACTTTGTATTTGTGTTGAAAACTTATATTTTCCATGTTCATTGATTACTTAATTTTTTTTGTACATTTTAAGCAGTCAAATTATTTAAATAATCACATTTATGCAAGTACTTATTCACTTGACTCATTGATCATTAATCCTGTTATATGTTTATTAAACACTTTTTGTTAGTGAAATAATAATTTCAAAGTATGTATACCCTTACCACTGATTAGAAACGGAATTCCAAATGAAAATCACTTTGCAAATAAAAATCAACCGCAATCACCGATAAAACGGAACTTGCAAGTTAATTTTTTTTTTCAGAGTTCCCCATTTATCTTTTTAGGTACATAATATCATTTTGAGATGTTAGTGTTAAAAATAGCATTCTCTTAAGTCTCCTTATTTTAATATTATTGGTGTTGATATTTTAACTTTTCGGGGGGGGGTTTGAAGCCTCAAAACCCCCCCTAGCTACGCCCATGCTAACCAATCAAGAAATAACTGAATCATAGAAATCGTTATGTTTCTCTTACTACCATGGATAGAAATATGATATAAATGGTCTTAGAAAAAAAATACCACGCTTTTTATTAAAATCTAAAAGTTAATCGCAATATAATTAAAATGTACATATTTATGTATCCAAAATTTCCGGTCGCAATTTGAAAAAAAAATGTATATTTGAGAATTTTTTATTAATTATTTTTACACGTAACGACAAAAAAGTGTGTTCACGATAAAGATTATAAAGTTAATTCATTTGCTAAATATATTATGTAAGTTTTTTTCATTTTTTTTGTATCAATAATTTTGGTTAGAAAAAAACCTAGGGTGAGTAACTTTTATCACTTTTTTTATGTTTGCATGCAAAATTATGTATTTATTTCAAATCATAAAATATGAAAGTGTAATATAAACAAAATTTTATAACTACCATTCATTTCCAGCGTGCCTTGGCTTATATTTATCATGATGTAAGTGAGTTGTGACATAACGTTATTTCTTCAACCGCAACTAATTATAATTTACGTCCAACTGGAAAAGCTTCTGCCTACAATCGTAAAATTCAGTAATCCTGTAAAATTGTACCGAGCACAACGTTGGCGTAGCAACCGTAGCGGTCGTAGAGGCCAGAGCAGAAAGGTGAAAATTTTTCCGAGGAAGAAGCTCAGTGCCTTTCGTAAATCCACTTCACATGGGTCCCACGAAGCCTCCATTGTTACTAAAGTAAGCGGATACAATGTAGAATAAGTCTACCGAAGCATAGTAAAGAAGACCAATAGTTGTTGTCTTTGTTTTCTGAAACAGATGTTGATTATTTCTCCTTTTAATATGTCGTATATTTATATATGTCGATTTGAATAATTAAACATGGTCACTTAATTAAAATTGAAACACTTTTAAACTTTTTTCCACTTATTAATGGTTACTTAACTTCTTTTTAAATTGGTACATTTACTCCATTTAACCCTTAATTACTCGCACAAAGAATATTACATAACTGCTCGCATGGGGTCACAGATGACCCCAAAAAGTATGAGTAGTTTTTAATATATATTGAAATATATAAGTAAATGAAACTATTTTATTATTAAAGTGCTTTGTTTATTCTGTAATATCTATAAGTAATGACATGAATTACTAACTAATTATACAAAAACAAGTTAAACTAAAATAGTTAACAATTATTAACAATTTGTACTTAGGTATACTGAGATCATAGTTAATACTCATATTTTTTAGGAACTCTCCGAATCACTCTTGTTACACTGTTGACAGTATATTTCAGAGTGATCATTATACACAAATATTGAAAATTTCTTGCATTTTGTTGGTACTTTGTAAAGTAACGTAATTACTCGCATGGGGTCACCGCTCAAGAGCTCAGCGACGCGTTCTTCCACTCCCGTGACTTGGTCCCTACTAAAATACAAACTTAGACGCGAGTTATGAAGCTAGCGAGGGCGCGGGTGAAATCGGGCCGCGCCAAGTGCTTCATTTTTTAATCCAAAAATGCTTTGACCCCATGCGAGTAATTAAGGGTTAATCTTAAGGATACTTATTATAATATTTTCTGTATGCTTTTCTAACACATTTGATTTGACTATTATGTTTACTGATGACCTGCGTGGTCAAGTAGTAAGGCTCTTGACTAACAATCCGAAGATCTTAATTAATTTGTGTTATTTCAGAATTAATTATTGAAAAATATTTTGTAATATATTTTCGGTACGTCTCAGAGCAGAAGATACTCTCAATATTGCCCTGGTGTAAGATATCCAATCAGAATTGAAACTTTGCTGTAAATGACCAGATTTTAATAACCGCTACTTTCCCACCTTTATTTTTCCTATCTCCTTCCCATCCTTACTACTTTCGGCCCCATAACATACCCCGTTCGGGGATGCCATAGCCTTATTGACTCCAGACTGGAGCTGAAATTATTGTTAATCTATCTTAAAAACATTCAAATTTGTAATTTGCTTTGCTACTGTAATTTTCTCACAACAGCAATTCAATTATTTTCACAAAACCAAACAGAAGAATAAAGTTCTCATCAAATTATCAAATAACTTATTTCCTATTAAAAAATTGTGTCTTAAAATGTTACGAATAATTCTTCCCCGTTTTCCAGTTCTCAGAACGCTTCTGTACGCGTGTTAGTTGAAGCGATATTAATACCACGTGAAAACCGACAGATTTCCAACTCGTGCTTGGATTTATTGAATAGACGCTTGAGAAAAAGCGGCATTTAAATAATTCTACAGAAAATTTATCGCCTCAAAGCACACAATCTCGGGTAATAGGAACAACCTAAAATTTGCGGTAAATCCATCGATATATTAACCCAAGGAACGTACGGAAATTATCAATTAAGCTGATAAGCATATAAATGTAAATTTGAGTTCTTCTGATAATAATTTGCAGAACGTGATAGACAATTTGGTTTAAAGACAATTTTCTCTGCAAGATAGGGTAACTAAGGTAGGATCCTGGGTACGTAATAATAAACTGTTCTTTACTATTTGGTACGTTCACAGGGTATCTCTACCATAATATGACTTTGGGGTATATAAATAACCCCAAAACTCTCTGGGCCCTAAATATTATTTTTATTAATAACTAGCTTTTGCCCCCGGCGGCGTCGCTCGCATAGTATTAGGGGATTTCCACTCCGCCTCTTCCACTTTACCTATCCCCCCTCCACTCCCCCCTCCCCCATCCCTCTTCTCCTCCTCCCCCCTCCCCCTTCCCCCTCCACACTATTCCCTTTCTCCACCACCTCCCCCCCTTCCCCTCCCCCACTCCCACCCACCCCCCCCCCTCTCCACCCCCTCCAAACCAATTTCATTCATATTTCAAACAGCTCGCGTGCCACCTATTGCAATTTTTATACACATATTTTTATACAATGCCAGAGTTCTGAGCTATAGCCCACATGTTATTCTGATGTGTGAGCTATATTATTGGAAAGTTTCATTCAAATCCATTCAGCAGTTTTTGCATGAAAGAGTAACAAACATACATACATCCATACAAACTTTCGCCTTTATAATATTAAAAGAATTAATTAACAAAAAATGGCAATCAGCAAACCTACATCTGCATAAATGTAGGTTTGCTGATTGCCACCTTGCAACCTTGAAAGCAGCTTCTGCTGCATAAGCGGACTTTTAGATGTTTCCAATCCATGTTTTGATTCGTCACGCGCAATTAATAATATTTTATGATGGACACGATTAGTTAGATTGCTCATCCGGAGAAAGTAAAATTCACAACGGGACAGATCCAATGGTCAGGTATGATGAATTTTCATAATTTATCATTAACAAATTTGAATAATTCAATTAATTGAATTTTTGTTCCAAAATGACACTTCAGTGACATCTGTGGCCCAGTTGTCGTCATTAAAAAGTTTACAAAGCGCAATAAAAATTAGTGTCTCCACCAACCCACAGAGATTGCATAATACTTCTTTTGACATTTAAATTAAATATTATTTTATAATCGAAGTCAAAGAAAAACACTAATGCATATTACGATGCCTAACCAGTATCTAGTACAAATCTTTCATTGTCAATTTGGTTGCATATGATGAATCTCCTCCTATGGTCCTTTCCTATGTCCGCCTCAAAACGTCTCCCACAAGGGTGGAAATAACGCCCGTTGGTTGACTGTCACAGGAACCCTCGCTTTTGATCGAGTTATTCCATATCGAACCGGGATTCAATTTTCTTTTTCACTAAGGATTATAAAATAGATTTTTGCAATAGAAATGCTACCAGTAAAATTTTACGACTTTCTTTGATAACACTACAGAGGGTCACCTCTGTAACTCTTCGCTACAAAATATTCCAAGAAACGAATATCATGAAATACTCAAAAAAGAAATATATTTATCAAACCACAACATACTGTTCAAATTGTTGCTTGCTTCCTTGTTACGTAAAAAAAACATAATCATCCAGCAACCGAACGTTTAATATGATCAGTACTTAAAAATGAATCAAATCCAAAAGAATGGGTATTTCCTATAAAACATTTATTCAAATGAACTGTTGCAATGATAAATTATGTATTTTTAGGAACTTATCATCTCCTAAAAACTACGCTTTCTATCTTCCTACTTTCTTTGAAGCGGAAACAATGATTGGAATAAAAAATTTTAACCAATCTCAGATATGAAAGCGAACTTTTTTAAAATTCTTTCAGTAAGAATAAATTTATGGGTGCACTAATACATTCAATATTATCATATGTAGATATAATATATAAAAAGGAATACCTATCGGCGTAACATTATCATTCTAAGATCTTTACGTAAAAAGTCGTCGTGAATTTAGAACAAATATATTTGATGAATACGTTTTTAGATTTTCACGGTCAAAAGTATTTTCGTTATTTATTTTTGGGGTGTTATGCCGTGTTAAACTACCTCCTTCGTTAGCCAACGTTTCGGACAGCGTTGAAGTGTCTATCATCAGGGCAGATCCAGCAGTGATCCGACAGATGTGATCTGCCGGATCTGCCCTGATGATGAACACTGCAAAGCTGTCCGAAACGTTGGCTAAAGAAGGAGGTAGCGCAACACTGCATAAAACCCCAAAAACAAATAACAAAAATATATTTGATATTCTGATAATAGGTACTGTATATTGAATTACCATATCGAACTTTGACGTGCACCTAAAGCTCAATAAAACATAGATTCATTTCGGTAAATATTTCTAACTACCTATAGTTTAGTGCAGATTTATGATCAGAGCATTCGGCTCTAAATTTTTATTAACGACAAGCATTCACGGGTTACGAATAACCAGATAATATTACACAAAATAACTCCTAATAACATTATCATCAGCAAAAAATGTTATTTGTGCGATAGTGTAGGAATTAGCTCGGGATTAATAAGTAAGGGGTAAAATAAAAGGTTCAAGGAATCAAATTAACGCCTGCAAAATTGTGAAAATACAGGTGTACTTATATTTAAACCCCGCTGCAAGCAGTATAAATCCCGCCTGATATTGGAACCTTGCCAAGTCTACGTAATTACTCAAGCCTCCCCCTTAGTCCTTCTCCCCTAGTGACGAACACACGAGTATTTTTTGCCTGAAAAAGATTCCCCTACTTTGGTTCCGATGCGACATTGGTTTGACATCAGCCGCCTTAATCAAAAAGCGTCATGATATTGGATTTAGCATTGAATTTGTTTTACATAAAGTGTGGATATAGCAAGCCTTAGCGTTTATATGTTAAATTCTTTTGGTGTACTTTGATTCCATCACTGTGATAACATTCCTCCTTTCAACAAGTCCTTTAGAAGAGTTTTTTAGTGGTAAAAACAGTACATGTTCTAATATCGTTGGAGTGATGGACGTATTTTTGACTGCAATCTTTTTCCAATGATTACATAGTTCTAATTAATTTATACATTACTTAGATAGTGGTTCGGATAAACACATCCGATTTGTATGTGTGGGACACCTAGTTACTTTTTCTACAAATCTAGAATGAATATTTAATTTTATTACAATATTTTTTTGATAACTTATGGAGGTTTTTTTTTAAAGAAAGATAGACAATCTCGGGTTACGAATAACCTAACAACATTTGAAAATCTCCTACTACCACCACACTAAGCGGAAAATATTGCTTTTGTCGTCGTGATGAAGGACTTACCCAGCCGAGAAATTGAACATACGTTGCCTGGGTGGGACCCAAACGCGATGCCAACTCAGCCACTGACCGGTCTCCCATACACATAATTGAAGAATAACATGATACTAATAAATAAAAACGAAGCATGAAACAGAACAAGGTACAAAAACTAAAAAAGGAACGTTTAATAATATTAATAATAATTTTTATTTTAGTAATTTGTACATTGAAGTTTACAAATTTCTAATTGATTAAAATATTTCATAGTCACTATATTTTTTAAAGTTTTATGTTGCTCCTACAATACATCTTGAACTTTCCAATTGGTGTGGACTTTAAAGTTTCTGGTAGTGTGTTATACAACTTCATTCCCTTGTACAGTAGACTGTTTTGCGTATTCGCTTTGTCCTTTTTTTGTAGCCTAATTTCCTTGCACGTCCTTGTGTTATATCTGTGAATGTCTTTATTGTATACAATTTTATTTGAGAAGTATTTTGGTAACGTGTTGTTCAATATTTTGTGGATAAATACCATCGTGTTCAAGGTCAGCATCTGTTTCACGGTTAACCAATTTAGTTCCTTTAACATTTTAATTATTTTTGAAAATCTGTTTCGTCGAATAATTATTCTCATAGCCCTGTTTTGGAGAATTTGTAACTTATTTTGTTCTCTTTCGTTACATAGGAAAAGTATACTTGAGCAGTAGTTGAAGTGTGGAGCAATAATTGAATTGTATATAGTGATTGCAGTTTTTCTAGAAATTTTTTGCAACTGGAAATTTAATCAAACATAAAGATGCGAGAATTAGGTCCCAATGACCGAGTCGATTGAGGCGTCGCGGCGTCGCGGCGTCGCGGCGTTCGTCCCTGTAAGACAAAAATCCTGTATTTTATTCCCATTAGGTAGTGACCGTTATCTTTTAAAGTGAAACTTCTTTAGCGCCGTTATGACTTGGATTTCGGATCAAACGGAAATGACGATTACTGCAACTGCGACGTATCAACTACGCTCACTGGCCGCTTTGATTGATGTCACTTTTAAAGGATCCTATTGGTTAAGTTATAAAACGGAAATTACGCGAGGTCTGCGTTCATCGGTCGCTTTGATTATGACCTCACTTTTCAAGAATTGATTGATATTGTTTTGGTAAAGTTTCGCTTCTACTGCGTGTAAACTGCGCTCGAATTTTATTTTTATTTTCTGTCTCTTGTTCAGTTTCACATTTCAAACAGATTTATTACTTTTATCTTCTTCTTCTTTTATCTTTTATGTTACATTGATTGACAAAAGCAAAAATAAAAAGTTAATTCACTAAAATATCGATTATTATTTATTTTTACATGAGCTCCACACAGGAGGCCCTGAGGAAAATAATTTCTCCTCAGGGCGTATGTCATCTTTGGGGATGCTGTGCGGAGGGTTTTTTTTAAGGAAAGGAAAGAGAGGAGAGTTCTGGGAAGGGAACGGGTTTAAGGGGTGGGTAGGAATCTGAGGTTCATTGTGTCCTGGTAATCCGCCTCCAAGGCCTATACAAACCTCACCCCATGAAGCCGGGCACCCCTGTTAAATCACCAAACGTAGCGAACCACTTGGGGTGACCTATGGCAGAGGTGTTGGTTATCCAATAAAGGTTCCCGGGGCGGCAGTACCCATTCCCGCCTCCCAAATTGAATTATTTGTTATGAAAAAAAAACGCAGCCCAAATATTGCCGTTTGGATTCCCTCATTCTAAAAGTCTAACGGAAATAAAAACAACAAAATCTGTTCTTCCCGAAATAGAAATCTATTACGAAATCTCGTTATTCTGCGTCAACCCAATTACTATCTCGTTTTGGTAAATTTGATTTTATTCTGTTTTTGTCAGCGCCTACAGTATCCTGTGCCCGTTCACAATACCCATATCATGCGGATTATAAGCGACTGGAAATAGCTTGGGTTTTACTTTGGGCTCCTAATTTAGGCGTTCATTTTGCGCTGTCAATTCTGTTATGTAAATTATTACACGAAATTTCGTGGCGAAAAATGCCATGCAAAAATGTTGATACTTTTTGTGTCCGGT
Organism: Limnephilus marmoratus; assembly: GCA_917880885.1. Classification (NCBI taxonomy): domain Eukaryota; kingdom Metazoa; phylum Arthropoda; class Insecta; order Trichoptera; family Limnephilidae; genus Limnephilus; species Limnephilus marmoratus. The sequence continues at coordinate 45,684,175 of OU862922.1, forward strand.
ATAACTCAGACGAAAATATCCAATTTTTAAATATTAGGTTTATATTTGTACCTGCCCCATTAACCACAGACTTAAATTCAACAAAAAGACTGGACACCATTCCAGGCAGGGTGAATTTTATTTTTGAACATCAAATGTCTAAAGTCTACTCTTATAAATTGTAATAATAATCTTATAAATTGGAGTGTTTTCCACCATTGGAAATTTTAATTTGAAAATTAAATTTTGATTGAAATTTTAAATTTTAATAAAATGGGTTAGGTAGGATGGTCAGTCAGATTGTTAAATGCAACGTTATATGTAAAGTTATGGTGGGTGGTGATGGGACAAGTATGATGAAAGGGCTAACTGAACTAATTGGGTGAATTGAAGTTGAAGAGGAAACGGACGGAGACGTCGATAAATCCTGCATTTAGGTAAAAAAACAAGCTTTTTTAAGGGAGTCATTTTTGTTTTGTATGGAAGGTATTTTGCGATGCATCTCTTAAAAATCAGTGGTAGAGTTATGTGCTGGTTTAGCGATTTTCCTTTTTTTAGAAGTAATTGATACAAAGTCAGAAGGTCCCGGAATATCTACAACGATCATTTTAATCGTAACACCTGCGGTTTCAGATAACACATGGTGATCTGGGGTATGGGGAGATTTTTCTCGATCCATTTCCAAACTAATCTAAGTACCTATTGCTAACCTTAAAGAAAAGTGGACCTTAATTGGTTTGAAAAATTAATTAAACAACAGAAATATTTAGAAAAAGTTAAATATTTTTGTGTGATATAGTTAAATCTAAATTTATAACACATTTTAAACGCTATTTTTTATTTAAAAAAATACTGAAATAACAATGGCAATGAAAGGCTGCTTAGTTTAAAAAAAATTGAACAGTTCATAAAATTTTTAAAGTTATTTTTCAAGTTTTTTAATAATAATAATATTTGGATGATTTACCTATATAGCGCCGTTTTTGTGAAAAATCACCTCAAGGGCGCTGTACAAACTTATAATACATTTCTAAAATCTAAAAAACTACAAGCTAGACAAACAATTAAAAACAACTTATGGCTAAAAATTGCATACACCGGTTCATTGATCACCGATACGAAAATATATGTACAATATTTTGACCAATGCTGCCTAAAATTTAATTAAAACAGGACCATACTTAGCTGAGAGGTCGCTTGAAATTAACACTGTATATTGTCCATTAAAAGAAATTTAGATAGAGTTCGCACGCAGAGGACATTATTGTGAACACATGTTATTTAATCCTTTAAAAATATTTTAATATTAATATATAATGTATTCTTTGACGAGTGTATTTTGGAAAGTAAAAGCAACATGTAAAGGTGGGTGGTGCAGTAGTACCTATAAGGATTTGATCTTTCTAAATGTGATTCGTCAAGAGACAGATTGATGTGTAAGGAATCGAGTAATTTTAATTCAGTAAGAAAATTTTGTATGCTATATTCAAGTTCTGTTAGTAATCGTTATCGGCCAGTTGTGAATAATCAAATAACTTGAATCAAAGAAAAGTCACTTGAAAATGAAATTTAAAAAATTAATAAACTATTATTTTTTTTAACAACCCATACGACAGTTAACCTTTACCAATGAAATTCTGACAGATGTAATTTTTTAATTCTATGTTGATTATTTTGAAAATTTTATTTTTTTAATGGTGCACGAATCGTATTAAAATATAAACTGAAAAGCATCACTTCTTATCATAAGTTAGTTTTGTAACACCTGATCGATCTCGCTTATTATATCCGCTCCACCGGATATGCTGCCCTTGCCATCGAGGTTGTGATGCCGTCACATCCTGTTTGCGTCGGAGATAAAATCTCATTAAAAATCTGTTTCTGCCAGGCAAATAAACACGGATTCCAGGCTTTTCCACCTGTTACTCTTTTCCGTTCGAGGTCACCTTACTTGTAGATGTTACCTGCTTCCGATATGAAGTTCGTGGAAATAATATTTTGTTGTTGCTGATTAAAGCTTTATGTTTATTTATAGGAATAGAATTGAAATATATTATAAGATTCGTAAGAGTTGTGGAATATTCTGACATCGCCGCAGATTTATTATAAAAAAAAGGTTTAGGAAAAATTGTGCTTTTATTCCGATAAGTTTATTTCAGCAGATTTAAAGAAGCAAAAACTTCTTTAGCACCGTTGTGATTTGAAACTCGATGACACTAAAAATAGCGACACCGAAAAGAGACAAACACATACATCTATAGGATTTAACCTGCGAGTGAATGATATATTATTATCGGTCTCCACGTGGGCGGTGCTTCGTAGCTTCCCTACTCTTGTCTATTTTAGTTTTTTGAAGGTTTCACTTCTATCGCGTGTGAATTGCACGGTCTAGTTTTTTTTGGTGAAGATTTTTTTTATCTTCACGCATACCCCACAAGAGTCCCAACAGCTCCCGTCCAGAGACAGTGAGACTATGGCATCCCCAATTAGGATATGTTGTGAGGATTAAGGTACTGGGGAGGGAAAGGAGATAGGAAGAAGAAGGTGGGGAAGACCTTGCTATTCAGATCTGGTCACCAAATACGGCTAAAGCCATTTCAAGCGACGTTTCAATTCTGAATTCAAGCAATGTTTCATGTCTTATACCAGGGCGATAACACAAATCAACACAAATTAATCAAATAAAATTTATTTGCGCATGCCGGCATTTGATCCTGCGAACTTCAGATTGTGAGTCAAGAGCCTTACCCCTCAACCACGGCAGCCATGTTTCCATAAAGTTGAAGTCTCGCATGATAAAAACAAACCCGCGTAATTGTGGTTTACCATGTACCTATATTACGAGTATTATTTGATCAAATATGTTTATGCTTCACATGAACCGAATCTACAACTCCTAATTCAAGGAATGACACTACTTTATCCGCACATTAAGAGCGTTTAACCAGCCAGCGACCAAAAATCCACATTTCGTCGATTGTGGAGGGTGGTTACAATGAGAAAGATTAATTATTTTCCGTACCAGATTTTAAAAACTATAACTGAATATCGATTTTATTTCATTCCAAATTTGCTTTAATTTATACTTAGATACCTGCATAAAAAAATGCTGAAAAGCGTGACGATAAAACTATTAAAATAATGTACTTTTTGTAATTATTTTTCGATTATAAGTATTTATCATTTTTCAATAATGTCTAAGTTAAATAATAATGTCAAAAAAAATTGAAATTGATTAATTTGTACGTGTGCAAATAAATGAACAAACGTACCAATTTTCGTCAAGAAACACATGTACTCATATATTTTTTTAATGATTTTATTTAAACTAAAATTAAAATTATAAAACATGCGATACCCAGATAATGTATTGATTTATTTTACTGTATGATTATATGATTTGAAATGGGTGTGGTATAATACAAAATCTTTTTTGAAAATTTAACAAATCTGCTAACTACCTATGGTATAACCTAATTATACTAAAAATAAATATTTTTCTCAAAATTTAAAACACGCGAATGCTAGATAAGAGAACAATCTTTCGAAATCCATTTATAATTTTTTGTGGAAAAAAGTCAATACGTCTAAAATCTGATTTAAAAATGACATATTTCTGGTTTTCTCTGGTAATACCCTCTTAAGGTCATCAGATTATTATTTCGAATATTTTTTTACACTAGCTCCACACTCATTAGCCCTGAAAAAAAATCCGTCAGGGCGTATGGCATCCTTGGGGATGCTACGTGGAGGGTATTTTTAGAAAGGAAGGAAAGGAAAAATGTATGAGGGGTGGGTAGGAATCTGGGGGTCAATGTGGCCAGGAGTAACGGACGTATGAATGCGTCCCCCCTGCTGCGGTGCAATGCGATGGGTCGAGAGAGTCCGACTGGAGAGATCTAAATTAGGTCTCCCAGTCCGGCCCGCCACGCAACCGATGGGCAATGTCGCCAACACCTAGACAATTCTCACCTCATCCCATAGGTTTTGGAAATACGCAATCCGGGTTCAAAAATACTGGCTCTGAGTCCAATTGTTTGAGGTCATCGTCTTATTTTCATCAAGCCTGCGGCTACTATTCGATATGTTTTTTGCACCTCAATAATATTTACTTCCTGCTATACAGTCGCAATATTCCATTTTCAACCTAACCAATCAGTTAAATCTTGTGCCTTCGGTTTAAACCAAGAATCCGTCGCCTTATATTGCTCTCCGAAAGAAAAACAAAATGTTCATTACCCATGAAATACGTATAAATAAAAATAAAAATAATAACTGTAAATCAATTTTTTTTAACGACTGTAAAAGCTTAAGAGTTTGGATTACGTGAGTTTGTTGTTTTTTGTGTAATCGCACATATATTTTGTTGAAATGTTTATCAGTGATAATAAATTGAGTGATAATAAAGTGATAATAAGCAACTCGGGTGATAGTGAGTCCAGCGTCGAATCGGGAATGAATGATGACGGAGTGAATGTTATCAAAATCAATATGGATGAAATAAAAAAATCGATTAAATGCTTGAAGAATGGTAAGGCTGTTGGTTTCGACAATATTGCTGCCGAATATTTTAAAGGAGATAGCCATATTATTCTCACATGGTTGTGCAAACTTTTTAATCAATATTTTTATTTTTATTTTAACTTTATGAGTAAAACCTCAAATTGTAATATTTAATTAAATGAAGACAATATAAGCGGAACTCAATCGAAAATCTGAAAACAGAAAAATCAGAAAAAGATATTGACACATCTGTGTGTCCCAGATGTGTCAATATCTTTTTCTGATTTTTCTGTTTTCAGATTTTCGATTGAGTTTCGCTTATATTGTCTTCATTTAATTAAATATTTTTAATCAATGTTTAGAGGAGGGTTACACGCCATTAGACTGGAGGAGGGCTGTAATCATGCCGTTGTACAAAGGTAAAGGGTCACGCATGGAATGTGGGAATCATAGGGCTATTAGCCTGCTAAGTTCTGTCGGCAAGCTGTATGGAAGAATATTGATTGAAAGGGTAAGAACGGAAACAAAGGATAAAATATGGGATGTGCAAGGTGCCTTTATGAGTGGAAGGGGATGCATGGACCAGATTTTCTCCTTGCGTATGCTCACTGAGAAGTTTCTGGCGAAAAACCAGAAACTTTTCTGCGCCTTTGTAGATCTTCAAAAAGCGTACGACCGAGTCGACAGGAAAAAGCTATGGAAGGTGTTGTCCAAGTATGGAGTGAATGCAAATCTCATACAGGCAATTGCGTCTCTGTACGAGGGAAGCGTTGCGTGTGTTAGGGTAAACGGTGATTTTACGGGGTGGTTTGACATCACAAAAGGTGTTAAGCAAGGCTGCGTAATGTCACCATGGTTATTCAATCTATACATGGATAATTGGTGTGCAAGAATTGAAAGATGTGGGATTGGGCGCGAAATTGAATAGTCTGAAAGTATGTTGCCTGTTGTATGCTGATGATGCGGTGCTGATCTCTAACACTATGGAAGATCTACAGTCTCTAGTATCTAGGATGAACGAAGTATGTATGAAGAATGAGTTAATGATGAATGTAAGTAAGTCTAAAGTCATGGTGTTTGAAAGAGAGAGTACGAAAACAGTGTGCGATATATTTGTGAATGATGAATACTTGGAGCAGGTGGATGAGTTTGTTTATCTGGGTAGTATGTTTACGAGAGATGGGAAGGCTGATAGAGATATCGAAAGAAGGGTAAATGCCGGTAACTCCATTAATGGAGGACTGAATGCTGTTGGCGCTAATAAAAAACTGTCAAAAAAAGCGAAGCTAGCAGTCCACAATGGAGTCCTGGTACCTACCCTGATGTATGGCAGTGAGGCATGGAACTGGCAGAGGAAGGATGAAAGTAAACTGAATGCTGTTGAAATGAGATCCCTGAGACGTATGTGTGGTAAAACCATGTATGATCGTGTTAGAAATGTGGATATCCACAAAGAATGTAAGGCTGATGCAAGTATAATGAGCAAAATTAAGAAAGGGACCCTCAGATGGTTTGGGCACGTAGAGCGAATGAGCGAAGAAAGTAGTGTAAAAAGAATATATGATGCAAATGTGAATGGTAGAAGAAGTCGGGGACGCCCGAGGAAGACATGGCACGATCAAGTGAATCAGATACTTGAGACGGGCCATGTCAAAAGTCAGAATAATAGAAGAGTATGTGTTTAGAATTAAACCCAGGACGCAAACCAATTATGAAGTTGAGTTACTATCAAAGGTTGGATTGCGATCCAAGAGTTGTCTGATTTTGTTCTTTGTCCTTCTCACACAACAAACAAGGGAAATATAGATGTATGAAATCCTTATAAAAGGGGTTGCATCGGTAAAATTAACTCACTTCTTTACGAAAACTTGCACTAAGAAATTAAAATACTACTGAACCCTTGTCCGTTGGGTGGGGAAAGTTATTGTCGTCAGTTATAAGTTTATAAATATCAAATCATAACAATAAAAATTCAAGAACTTAAAGTTAAAACAAAAAAGTGCTTCATTTATAAAAAACCAGTCTGCCCAAAAGAAATCTCCTGAGTGAAGACCTCAATTTTTTACATTTGATCCTTCGACCGGATTGATCCTTCGAGCGGATTTGATCCTTCGACCGGATTGATCCCATGAGCGGATACCTGGAATCCAGATAAAAAAATCAATCGAAGCCAGACATGAACCAGCGATAAACAAAGGAGAATTCTGATGAAGCGGATCTTCAACAAGGGCAAGTGACCATCCCATTTTTTTATCCATTTCTAATAGAAAAAACAAATTCGGTTAGACCACTTCGGTATTTTATTGTTGTATAAAAATTAGCAACGGACTAATCGTTCAATTGATATTGGCAAGATTTTTTGTGGCTGGCTATGATTATAGTGTCGCAAAAAACGTAAAAATCGGAATTGTGGTTTCATTGTTTTGATTGTTTTTGAATTTGATGTTTTTTGATACTGTCGATAAAGCAGGCGACGGGTACCGTCGTTGTTTTATTTGCAACTGAAACTAACAAAGTTTTTTGTGGGTAGTCATATGATTATGCTACGGCAAAAAACAGAAGGATAATTATTATAATACATGAAATGTATTAATTGATTATTCAAACAATCTGAAAGCGATCGTTGGACGTTGGTTTGACTCCGAAGTGTTTTTCCAGTCGGTAAAGCAGGCGCACGCCATTTGTAAAGTCAGATCGAGTCGCGAACTTTCATAACAAAATAATAACAATAGATTTTCTTGTTGTTGAATACATGCATCTAGTGATCTAGTGTTTTGTTAAAACAAAAGAAACAATCAAGTAAAAGACAGTGCAAGTTTTTTGTGTTTTAGTGTTTAGCGTGGTTAGAAGTGAACCACGCCAGAGCAATCAGTGAGTATTGATTGTCTGTTATTTACGAAAATCCCTGTTATTTACGAAAATCATGGATTTGAAATATTTAATTGCCCAGTGCGGCATATGTAAGGGAAAATTGTATAGATTTAGCAATTACTTGGATGGGGAAGAGTTGTTAAATTCGGAAATCGAAATACGTTTGAAAAGAATCGAACCTATTCTAGATGTCTTTAGAAAACTCCAAGATAAAATAGAGACATTATTGCCGGATGAATTAAAAAATGGAACCGAGCGAGAAATGTTTGAAAATTTATATTATATTGTATTGGCAAAGGCCAAGGATAAATTCAACGAAACCGGTAAAATCATCAATTCTATCAAACTTTCAATCTTTGAACCACCTCGGTTCAAAGAAGATTATGAGCACAATTGCATTTATTGTAATAAAAATCATAAAATTTATAATTGTCAAAAGTTTTTAAATCTGGGAATAGAGGATAGAATGACAACAATACGTCGGTTGAAAGCTTGTCTGAAATGTTTGTCGGTAGGGCATAAATTTCAGGATTGTAAAAGTAAATATAATTGTCACAAGTGTGGAGCGAATTCACACAACACTTTATTACATTTACAAAATGAAGGAATGCAAAGTCATCAGGGAAGTGATACTTCTTCAAGAGGACTTATTATTAAAAATTGCGCATTAAAATCATCCAGCAGAAAAGCTGATATCCCTATTACCGGAATTCATAATGAAATACAGCATATTAAAAACATTGTGGATTTGGAAATATCTTCCAATTATTCGCCATATTCAAAGAGGATTGAATGCCTAGTATTGTCGGAGGTGACCAGTAATCTGCCGCAAATCTCATTTCAGAAAAAAGGCACCGGCATCCCCCAAGGATTGCAATTGGCAGATCCAAACATTAATGAAACCGGCCCGATAGACATGTTGATCGAGGCTGACACTTTCAAGGAGACTCTGCACTCTGACCGGATGAAGATTCAAGATTCCGGACCCATCTTCACTTCAGAAAAGAGGCCAGTAAAAATTTGTAATCTTTCACTCAACTTAAAACATAAGCAAATTGAAAATTTGTTGAAATTAGAGGAGCTAAATCCTATTGAACATAGGAATCACGAGGAGCGAGCGTGTGAAGAAAGCTTCACAGCTGCTCAGAAAAGAGATGGCAGAGGCCGTTTCATTGTAAGTTTAATACAACGCCCCTGTGCGAAACAGCTAGGCGAAAGTCTCCCTATGGCGGAGAAGAGATTGTATAATTTGGAGAAAAAATTAGCCTCAAACCCAGAATTAATGAAAGATTACAAGAATTTTATGCAGGAGTGTAAAGACTTAGGTCATATGACGCAATGTGAACCATTGTCACAAAATCAAATACCTTATTATCTGCCTCACCATGCGATGATCAAGGAATCTAGTACAACTAGGAGGACCAGAGTCGTAGTCGATGGATCAGCTAAATCCTCAACTGGAATTATCCCAAATGATGCCCTCATGATTGGGCCGACATTGCAAAAGGATTTATGTGCACATCTGTTGAATTTCAGAAAACATCAGTACGAGTTAACAGCCGACAAAGAAAAAATGTACCGGCAGATATTAGTGCAGCCGGAGGATAGGGACTTACAACGTATCCTTTGGAGAGACGCACCCAGCGAGGAGATTCAACATTATCAGCTGAATACAGTCTACGGTCTGGGATCATCATTCTTAGCCACAAGATATTTGGAGCGGCTAGGAAATGAAAATCAAGGCACAAATCCCAAGGTCAGTCGCATTCTTAAAGAATTTTTTTACATGGATGACTTAATGGCTGGCAGTGGTGAAGAAGATTGCTTGCTAAATAGAAGCAAACGACGGATGTTATCCTACATAGCATCCATTTTTAATCCCCCGGGTCTGATGAGACCTGTAACGATAGTAGCGAAGCTACTAATGCAACGTCTGTGGCAGAACAAAACTCAGTGGGTTGAAGATATATCTCCTGACATTTGGAAAGTTTGGAGAGCTTATATGGAAGAATTGCCGCAGATAAATAATGTGAAGGTACCTAGGAGAATCATTTGTCAAAAGCATGTGATATCAGAAGATAATGCTGCGGATGTACTATCCAGAGATATTAGGACTTCTCAATTATTGACTTCCACCATTTGGTGGCACGGACCCGATTGGCTAACTCTTGCACCATCCAGTTGGCCATGCGGAGAATCTACGTACATAGATCCACCTGAGGTGAAAACAAAAGCTGTAGTGTTGGCAACAGTAACGCAGGATTGGGACATTTTTAGGAACTACATCTCTCTACTAAATCCTTATGTACATAATGATTTACCTTGCGTAGGCGGCAGGCTTTCCGAAGGAAAATTGCTGTCAATAAATCAACGACATCCAATCTTGCTGCCACCACATCATAATTTAACCGAATTAATTATGAAAAACTACATTTACATTTATTTATTTATTTATCAGTTACACTTGCATGCAGGTACTCATACCGTATTGGCAATAATCAGATTGAAGTTCTGGCCAATAATGGGAAAATTTTGTGAAAATGATAATAAGGAAATGTATAATGTGTTATAGATCTAATACACGATGCAGCAAATAATGGCAGACCTTCCAGCCGAAAGGAGCTTATATATTTTTGTTATTGGTGTTTTTTCTTATGTATGTTTATTTGTATGTGTGGTGTCAAAAGCCATACACTTAGAACTTGAACTGTCTTTGAATACAGAAAGTTTTTTAAATGCCTTGAAGCGTTTTATCGAGCGTAGTGGAAGGCCGAGTAAATTATTTTCAGATAATGCTACTACCTACTATCGGAAAATCATTATCGGGGCTATCAATTCAATGTGGGGTACATTCCGACAAGGGCGCCGCACTTTGGAGGTCTTTGGGAAGCCGGGATAAAATCTGTGAAATATCATTTGAAACGAGTAGCAAGTAACTCCTTATTAACATATGAGGAATTTAATACCGTTTTGTGTCAGATTGAATCTTGTTTAAATTCTAGACCTCTTACCCCATTGTCAAATGATCCAAATGACCTAAACTCCCTCAGTCCCGGTCACTTTCTTGTTGGTGAAAGCTTAGCGGCGATTCCAGAACAAGATCTACAAAATATTTCAGTCAACAGGCTGAATAACTATCAAAAGTTATCCTTACTAATACAATGTTTTTGGTCGAGGTGGCGATTGGAATACCTGGCGCAGCTCCAAAGCAGAACGAAGTGGACCAACGGACCTAATGCGCAACTAAAACCAGGCGATATGGTGGTCTTGAAGGAAGACAACCTACCACCATGTGTGTGGAAACTCGGACGTGTAATTGCAGTCCATCCAGGAGCTGACGGGAGAGTACGTGTGGCAACTCTCAAAACCTCGCATGGAACTACTCAGAGGGCCATCTCAAAGCTGTGTCTATTGCCAATAGACGATAACGAGGAGCTGAAGATGTCAACATCCCCACCCAACGAACCAGACGCTGTGTAAGCACAAAATGAAAAAAAAAAGGAACTTGTGCTTTATGAAAAACAAAAACAATGAGTGCATAAAACAAGATAAACCAATAAATAGTAAAAAAAACAATATAAAAAGTTGTACGTTGAAAGTAAAAAATAATATAAAAATTTGTACGTTAAAAGTAACCAAAAAGGACAAAAGGAAGATATAATAATAAATTAAAAGTAAAAATCAGTGTACAAAATGTGGAAAAATGTGGAGCAATAAAAACTTGAGTGTGGTAGGGAGTGATATAAAAAATAATAAAACAAAAAAAGGATTGTAGATCCATATATTTAAAAAAAAAAAGGGATAAAAACACTTAATGAACACTTATAAACTAACATAGCCTGCTGGCTAGAATTGCAAACTGCATATATAGATATATCTGGAGACATTGTAATAATTCCAAATGTGGCAATGAACTATGGAAGGAAGGATGATTTGTCTTTATTTAATTTTTTCCCAAGGAAGGAAGGAAGGATGACCAGGAAACCTGCCGCGACATGATTGTGCTGTCTATATTATATGTTTAGATGTAATTATTGTTATGGTTTCTGTTTGTTTTTAAAAATGTAGTTTGTTTTTGGAATTATCTTAGTGTGTTATGTTATTGAATAACTTTAAAATTAATTTAATGAATTTGAATTTGATTTGAGCAAAGTCAATATTTAATTTAGGCTCATAATTTGTTTGCATAATGTTATTTGTATAATTTGCAGAAAAATGGATTCGATATTTCAGAATAAATATCTGCTCATTTTGGGGCGGAGAATGTTTAGAATTAAACCCAGGACGCAAACCAATTATGAAGTTGAGTTACTATCAAAGGTTGGATTGCGATCCAAGAGTTGTCTGATTTGTTCGTTAGATGTCGATAGAATCATTTTTTTGTTCTTTGTCCTTCTCACACAACAAACAAGGGAAATATAGATGTATGAAATCCTTATAAAAGGGGTTGCATCGGTAAAATTAACTCACTTCTTTACGAAAACTTGCACTAAGAAATTAAAATACTACTGAACCCTTGTCCGTTGGGTGGGGAAAGTTATTGTCGTCAGTTATAAGTTTATAAATATCAAATCATAACAATAAAAATTCAAGAACTTAAAGTTAAAACAAAAAAGTGCTTCATTTATAAAAAACCAGTCTACCCAAAGAAATTCTCCTGAGTGAAGACCTCAATTTTTTTACAGTATGTATGAGACGATGTATGAATGTGAGTGAGGCAAAGAGTGTGTGCCAAGACCGAGTTGTTTGGCGGTCCGTCCTCTCTGCCTACCCCTGCGGGGAAACGGCGTGATGGTTAGTTAGTTAGTTAGTTAGTTATTCATGTACTTTCTCTGATTCTTGTTTCATTCGATTGAATGGATTTAAAAAAAATATTTTACCATGGACACTCCTATCATTTAATGCAGGTTTAAGCCAGTGGAAAATTAGATTTCTTGCACAGAAGATTCCGAATTTCTTTGTGAGATATTATAAAGTTGTTTGGAACATTTTAAACATACTATTTATTAGCCGAGTAGACCTAATGCTTGACCCTCTTTTAACTTGGACCACGAAATCATTGATTTATGTCCTTTAATGCGATAAGGTTTAGCCTGAAAAATGTAATCACTGGAAAAAGAGAAGATCGTAAGAAATAATACGAGTGTATTAATAAAATCCCAGAGGATGGCAGAACGAAATGTCAAAGGGGATTAGATGATAATTATTTTTTATTCCATTTTTGTGGGTTTTAGCTACCTGGTTTTAATAGTTCAATTAAGGAACGTTAACATATAGACAAATATCTACTTCAACGGTTGTTTTTATTCTCATTCACAGACAAACTGTGTTTTTATTTTTATTCTCGGACAAAAAATATCTACTCCAACAATCATTTATTAGTTTTCTGTGTATGGGTGTAATTCAGATTTTCAAAAATCAATAATTTATTTAACTGCTTTACTTGCAATAGAAAATAATAAATTTTCACAATGTGAAATACCTGCACACCTATATTTATATAAAAATTAAATAACTAGGTAGGTATATAATGTAAAAGAATAATTTTTATCTTATTTCAATGTATCTCAGTCTGCGGGCCCCAAGTTACATAAAAAACTTAACTCAAAAATTTCAAACTCCCTGTCAAATTTTTGGCCTAGGAATTACTTGCCCATTTTTTTTGTAAACTTTATCATCGATAGGTATAACGTCAAAAAATAATTTTAGTGATTTTTTAAAATAGGTTTTTTGTTCTAGGTTGATACTTTTATTCAATAATTTTATTTTGAACGTAAATGTAATAAAATTGTTTGAATTGGGGTAAATATTAATATATAAAAATTAATGTTTCTTTGTTTGTCCCTTGTGCGTTCCTTAACCATTCAACCGATTGCAATGAAAATTTGGTGATTCGATGTGCGCATGCTCGCGAATACATAATAATTGTGTGCTCTGGCTTTATGAAATTATTTATTGTACTATTCATCCGATTGCGATGAAACTTTGGTTAGTTACTGCGTGGATGCCCAAGAAGGTTTATACATAAAAGTTCTTCTTCTTTCGTGTGGTGGGGGGTTCAGAGGGGGACATCTAGGTCTGCGAGCCAGTCTAGGGCCTCAGGCGTTGCCTGGGAATGAATGGAGCGGGCATTCGTTGACCACATGTATGGTGGTCTGCACCGCACCGCATTCACACATTCTTTACGGCCCCATCTATGCATCATATGGGCCCAACGGCTATGGGAGCACCTTATCCTATTGATGGCAGTCCAGAGTTTGCGAGGCAATGAGAACCCAGGCTGTGTCTGAGTGGGGTCTTGAACGAGATGGGCATTTTTGACGTTGGCTGATTGCCACTCAAGTTTCCATCTATCTTCTGGGGTGAGAGGTGTTCGAAGAAGTCTTTCTCCTTTCGTTCAGAAGGGTTTTCGAGACTTTAAGCGGCATGATGGGTGAGAAACGACGTAATTGTGCAAAGGTATAAAAGTGAGATCTGGCGTTATGAATTTTTTATTATTTTTACTTATAATTCGTTAACAACACGAATACGAAGTTATTAATTTTTTCCCTTTCTTGCTAACCTAAAATAAAAGCCATGTTCACTATTTTTGTGAACTTATTCGAAATTACTATCATTTCTTCGCTTATTTGCTAAGAAATTCAAAAAAATTGTATTTCACGCAATATCGTTATATAAATAGACTTGCCATAGTCTCACAAACTCAAGATATAATGTGGCAATTAATCGAAACTCTTTTGTTTTCAGCGATTTTCAATAATTTCTTAATTCAAATGTTATTCGTGTATGATAAAGATAGACGCTTAAAAGAATATGTGCATATGAAAAAAACAAAAGACAGAATGCGGGCGGCATTTTCGTATTCAAAATTCAAAAGTTCCGTCGAATACTGTCTCAAGGCCGACTAAAGTAGGAGGCCTGGGCACCAATCGAATTTTGAGGTGTCAAATAGCTATAATGAACAACAATAGTTTGCAAATGGCGTTGATTGTTATTGTATTTGTTGTTTCTGCTGATTTGTATGTTGTTTTACCGCAGGCAAGTAAATAAAGAATCATTAGATTATTATTACAAAAAGGAAAATTTACTTAGCGACGGCATGGCATCGACTTCGTAATTTGGCTGTTGCGCATCCAGACCTGTACTTTAGTAGGCCTTGAGTTCTCTAATGACGCATAAAATCTTTGGGCGGAAAGCAATTGTATTATTTTTATAATCGATAATAATAAGTAATTTGCATATATTTACAAATGAAATGTTATTCCTTCGCTTTTATTTTATTTTATTTTTTTATTTTATTTTTTTATTTTATTTTTTTATTTTGCAGAAACAAACAGTACATTATTACATAATGGGAAATATTTACAAAGTTATAGAATTAATACAATAATTGGTACCAATGACATGTCGCTGTTATATACTTAAATTTTTATGTGATAAATAATACATTTTACCTAAATTTAGTTAGTAACTTATTGAAGGAGAGGGGTGTGGGAGAGTGTTTGTATGTGTGTAAATGAGGGTGTGAGGGTGTGTGTGGATGTGTGTGTTATGTGTGCGAGTTCAGTGTGCTAAAAATGTTTTTCTTAAATAGAGGGAGGGAATCAAAAAATATATCTGTATTTGTGGTTTTTTGAATAGAGTTGAAACTTTGAAGGATGCGGGAAATGGGGGAGTTGGCTGCAGCGTTCGTATTATTACTGGTTGTGTAAAAAAGATTGGCGTGGCGAGTTCTTTTAGATGGGATGTTAAAATTTATTTGGGATAGA
Organism: Limnephilus marmoratus; assembly: GCA_917880885.1. Lineage (NCBI taxonomy): Eukaryota > Metazoa > Arthropoda > Insecta > Trichoptera > Limnephilidae > Limnephilus > Limnephilus marmoratus. The sequence continues at coordinate 45,699,297 of OU862922.1, forward strand.
AGTTCTGGGCAGTCTATTTCGTTATGTATAATTTTATGGAGAAATGTCATGTCAGCTACCGTTCGCCTGGATTTCAGGGATTGGAGAGTGCAGATGTAATTATTGTTGTATTTATAACCGAGATACTTAATAAATTTATTTTGTATGCGCTCTATGTTGTTGACGTATTGGGTGTATTTGGGATTCCAGACAGGCGATGCAAATTCCAGTGTACTTCTGACTAGTGAGGAGTAAAGCATTACTAGAGTATGTGGATTTCTAAATAATTTACTCAGACGTAGTATAAAACCCAACATTTTGTAAGATCTATCGGTGATTGAATCAATATGCGTTTTAAATATAAGTTTACTATCTAAATAGACTCCAAGGTCCTTACATTCATTTTTTGAGATCACGGGTTCATCGCAGAGTGAATATGAGAAGTTAATTTGATGCTTGTTTCTAGTAAAGGACATAGTGTGGCATTTAGAAACATTGAGGTCTAAATAATTAGCTGTGCAATAGTTGCAGAGCCTATCTAAGTCACTTTGTAGCTCTTTACAGTCCGATAGAGAGCGAACCGTTTTGTAAATTTTCATGTCATCTGCAAACAATAAAAATTTAGAGTATTGGAAACATGAGCCTATGTCGTTTAAGTATATATTAAAGAAGAGCGGACCAAGGTGAGAACCCTGAGGGACTCCCGAGGTTACGTTGATTATTTTAGATAAAACTCCATTTATTGAGATAACTTGACTACGATTGCTAATGTATGATTTAATCCATCTAAACAAGTCACCGTGTATTCCAAGACGAGTGAGTTTATTTAACAGAATTGAGTGGATAACGCGGTCGAAGGCCTTTGAGAAGTCGGTGTACTGTTACGATGCACAAATAAGCCCCTACTAATTATTCACCCACGCCACTGCACAGACTACAGTTTCGCTCTTTCGCCGCAAGCGCGCCGCGCGCGCTAGTGGAGCCAAATGCGAGCAACGGTCGGCGAAGCCACCGACTCTCCACACTTCCTAGGGAGAGCGCTCCGCGAACAGTCGATTGTTGTGTTAAGGAGAAATTCTCTCCGCAGGGCACCTTTGTGGCCCGAGTCATCCGCGACGCAATATGGCGTCGGGAATTTAATACGCAAATGCGTGTTCTAGATGCTACGGCAGACAAGGCCGAGGCGTAATTTAAAGTACAGTGACAATGTTTACGTGTGTGGGACGTTTCACCTTGAGACTCCTGTTGGAACGAGATCCCCTCTGCTGCGGACGAGGATTGGACCTGCCGCCTCCATCGCAGTAAGCCCCCTTAAATTAATGTGTTCTATTTGCCCTCGCGATTTTACCTGAGCAATGACGACCCCAGAGAGGACAGGTTGAGAGACTTACCGTGTAGGGACATTCTAGCCAGGAACTGCCTTTTAACCTTGTATTTCTGTGTTTTCTCACAATACATTTTGTTTGTTTTACCTAAATACCGTTCTTTTATTGAGGAGATTGTTCGAGGGTGATCACGGCCAGTATTCCCCCCCCGTGTAAAACATTCCAAACAGCCTACCGGCGACCACACCACCCTGATGACGAGGGTCTCCCCTGCTTGCCGTTGGTTCGAGCTAGCCGCCTGCAAGGTAGGTCGGAGCCCGCCCTGTGGTGCCGCCCTCCTGGTGGCACCCGGGCCCAGTGAGGTTCTGGTTCCTATACGGGGCGTAGTCCCCGAGCGCAACTCTGACACCATGTAGCCGCTGCCAGGTTGTTAGCACTGGCGCGCCAACTCTGGGGCATTTTTTTTCTCCCCATCTTTTCCCCCACGTTGTGTTAGCACTGACGCTATAACGTGGAGGCTTTTTTTGGATTTTTTTACCCTAACTGGCACTGTGATGACCTCGAGCAAGATTCTCGAGCTATAAGAAATCTCTTTATTGGCAAATTTTGTGGCTTCTAGCATGTACTTACGGAATATCCATCGATATTCTATTATTGTAAATTATGTTATTCTGTAATACTAACTATTACGGTTCAAAATATTGTACCTATTACGTGCGGAAGCTACAAAATTCATAAAAACCCCCGTCGAAAATTGTATCAACATTGCATCATAATTTGCGCCGCCCGCCATTTTCGAACATCCCAGAAGCACTGCGTGCGCGCGAAATCTCCAACGTTTTTTTACACAGGGCGGAAGCTAGCCGTTTGGAGCATAATTGCCCTGTGCGCAGAATTCGTGCGCAGTTGGTGTGTTACTGCCGCCCTGCGGTAGAACTTGTAAATCACTAATACGCAGAGATATGAATCAAACATTCTCGTATGTATTGCTTGGAAATTTTTGTTTTGTCTGTTTTTGCAACTAAAATAATTACGGAATACAACAATAGTGCCTCTATAAGCACATCGTCTGTACACATCATTCGTTGACGCAGCAAAAAGAAGTTCCTATGTTATATAACAAAGGTAGCCTCTAGCGGGAACCTTCCAGTACATCACTCAATTGGCCCAAGCAATTTCAAGTTGCCTCTTTCATAAATCCATAATGCTGTCTAATTAATAACTTACCTTTTTCCCAGTGCTTATACAGGTACATTAAGTTCTTTTTTCTGTTTTTCTACAAAATAAGTGATCATCAAACGTCAAGGTGACAGTTGTGATTATCAAACGTCAAAGTGACAGTTGTGATTATCAAACGCCAAATAACAATGCTTCATTAAAAAAGTGTTGTCTAAATGAAATAAACTAGTGGTGTGCTCAAATAATAGCCGCATTTAAGTGATTTTCTCCTCGGAAAATTAGTGTTCTTTTTTCATTTTATTGGGAAGTGCCATTTTGGAAGTTTTCCCAGTTTTCAGTGCAGTTAGTGACAAGTGAACAAAAGTGCACTACAAAAATTAAATTTCTTGTTTCCCTAGGGGAACCCCTGGCCAAAAATTTGAAAATTCCTGGACTTGGGAAATTTCGGAAATTTTTTTTTTTCTTTCTTCTCTTCTCTGAGGAGCACGGTTTTAAACAACACCACAATGGAAGCCAGCCGAACGGTTATGTCATCGGACTTGGGTATTATTCCCAACGTCCACAGTTTATCTAAAGCCAACCTCCTATCTGTTCTAAAAGACAGAGGTCTTTCGTTGAAAAACAAGTCGAAATCTGCATTAAGAGCGTATGCATTTTTGTTCAACAAAAAGTTCGTCAAGAAAATAAACCTTGCATCAACAATTGAAGAAAATCCATGTACCATCACCAAGGATACAGAAGTCACGGTGACAAATAAAGAGCCGGAGCTACTTGTCAAAATGAAACAAGATATTGTACCCATCGCGGCACAAGGAAAAGTCCACGATCTTTCCTCTTGGAAAATCAAATATAACGGTGTTTCTAATGTAATGGATTTCATTGATCGAATCGAAGAAACAGCATCAATTAAGAGCATCCCGCTTGACGTTCTACGAAAAAATTTCATAGAACTCATTTCTCCGGAGTTAATCCCTTGGCACCGCATTCAAAAATTAAAATGCAAGGATTGGAATAAGCTCAGATCAGCTTTAATTTCTAGTTTCGGCAAAACTGAAGCACAACACCGAATAAAACTGTCTTTACTATCTATTAAACAGTTAGTAAACGAAACGGTGGCAACGTTTATAGAAAGGGCCGAATCCATCAATATCAAACTTTCTCTCCCGATCCCTGAAGCTGAACTACTACCAGTCATAACTGATGGTCTTCTCTACAAATACGAGAATATTATCACCTCACAGAAAATCACGTCACTGGCTCAATTAAGCGAAGTATGCACACTCCTAGAATCTTACCAAGACAGGAAGAATACCCAAGCGTCTTCAACCAACATAACTGTGCCAAGTCGTTCTTCGGGATTAAAACCGGAATATGCACTACCCCCCTCGCAGCGTGCATACCTTACAAGAGTTACACCCCGAGATGAGGAGTTGTGGCACAAGTCCTCAAGCGTGAGGCAGGTCTCGAGTCGGCTTCCGAGCGATCTCTTGACATTGTTTGTAAATAAATAAATATGCATATATTAGACGTGTAAAGTGTTCATTACATGTCCACTCTTTCGTTGACAAAACGATATATATATATTCTTAAAAAAAAAACCTTTTTAAATGCATTTTCATATGTTGTTTTTACTCTAACTTTCTTTCTTTCACAACATTGTGCTGTGTTTTTGTTTTTTCCTTTTTTCGCCTGTTCCGAGACTGATCACCTCTGAACAGAGGCACCTCCGAGTCATAATGCTTGGGAAGTCATGAGCCCAACTGTTGTTTCTCATCCCCTACACTTTGCAATGTGCAGGCCTGTTTTGCTCCGTCTTTTCATGCCATGTAATTTTTTGTTTTTTTGTTTGGTTATCAACATGTCGTGATGGAAACAATGTCACGCTTCTCGTTATAATTGCAAGGCAATCAACATCGGTCAACGGCGTAGGTTTCTGTTTGTTCGGGTTTTGTAAATCCAGAGTGTAAAAACCCCAACTCAAGCCTGTTATTGCCCCTGTTCTTTACCGTTTCCAATTTTTTCTCGTAAAGGTTAAAATAATTAACAATTGCCCTTCGGCGTTCGTTCCTAGGAATCGGATTTTGTAAATTCCAAAGTGTTAAATCCCGACTCGGAACCAGTTAATTATTCCTGCAACCTACCATTCTACCTACCCTGGTAAAATATTGCTGTTTTCTTGTTTTTGGTTTATCTTGAGTATGTAAAACCCAACATTGGTCTCAAGTATAAAAGTGTGGTCACTTACACAGTCACCCCTAATGTACATATAGTTTTTCAATCTTTTTTCTTTAAAAAATTGATGGCGTCCTACCCGTGCTCATTTTTACCCGAAATTGGATTTTGACACATCCATTTTGGAAATTGCATATATTAAAAAAAAAACCAAGAAAGGGTCTGTAGATTTGCATAAACAAATCTATTCTTACTCGTTTCGACCAAAGTATGTAAAACCGAACAATCCGGTCTTTTGTGTCTTAGCAAAATCCTTACTGTCACGTCACGTATGTCTTGTATTACACGTTTCAGTCCTATGGGACAGGTTAATAAAACCTCATGGTCATCCTGGTTCCCGAACGCAAATAATTGTAACATTACGTAAATCAGCAACGTGTGGTCTGATCATCGTTCTACAACTTCAGGCATCCAATGTTCTGCCACTTAAACAAAGTGTTTGCGACCCAAAAATCGCAAATCACACGGTTCACTTGTAGCTATACAGAAGGCATGTAAAACCTCAATTGGTCCCTTTTGTTCTTCTCAATGAAGATTGCTACCTCCGACAGTATGTAAAACCACTATAGGTCTGTCTTGTTTTGCTTGGTGTAAGCAGAATTTTACTCTGCCATCGCCCTGCACCTTGTTGACATGTGAAGTAACGTTATATCGTATATTTTATCTGTTATTCTATCGTACGCCTTTTGGGCTACGGAGTTAGTCTATCTAACAAATCTTTAAGAGCAGTGTTTAAACAAATACTGTTATCATTTATTGTGTTATATTTAAATGCACCCACCACCACAGGAGAGATCCTCACAATATCCACCATCATAGGAGAGATCCTTAAAATATCCACCATGATACGAGAAGTTCGTTATAATCACTTATGCTCTTGTTATTGAGTTGGTCGTGTGTCTTTAATTGGACATGAGTACCGCCCCTTTTGGTCGTGTGTCTTTAATTGGACATGAGTACCGCCCCTTTTGGTCGTGTGTCATTAAATTTGGCATGAGAACCGCCTTGTTTGTTTATAATTGTGTACTTATATAATTTGTGCACCAAACGTGAAGACGTTACAATACTCACCATGATTCGTGCGAACGAAATAATATCAACCCTTTTGTGCGTACTAAAAAAAAATAGTCCACAACCTTTTTGCAATTGTTCAACGACAATGCCCGTGGACTTCCTGTTTTGCCACTTCTTTCTCTGAAGGAAAGAAGCCCAGGAATATCTACTATCTCAAAAGGACTAGCTTGTCAGCTTCACTGTCAGCTATGGGGCATAGTGCCGTGGGAGTTAATCGAATGGGCACTAAACCACCAAACTCGTCGGCTGGGAAGCGAATAAAAGAAATCCCAGGATTGTGAAATTGGAGCGAGGGTCTATCTTTTCTCACAATCAAGGAGAAGTTTTAAGTGACCCCTAATCTTTCGTCATACACGCGAAAGACTAGCCCTTTGGTATTTCGTCTATTCTCATGTTCATGCTCATCTAACTTTTTTAATATATCCATTTTGGTTAATGTAAAGAGTTAAGAAATCTGCTGGTTGATTATGTTTCATTCTCACATGGAGTTTGAATTGGAAATTAGTCCAGTCTCTAGCAGGTTTCGTCACTCAACTCCTGTCCTTTTCCTTTCCCCATCCCCATGTTCTCAGGTATATGTTATGAAGTGGAAAATCTGTTGTTGACCATATTTCGACCTCACTTGGAGTTCGAATCGGTAACAGGCCGGTTATCAACAGGCTTTCTCCCTCACTCTCTACGTATGTCTCATCATCCTCATCATTGTCGTATAGAAGCACATTCATGAATGTTGGATAAGTACGGTATGCACTTGGCGTATCGTCTGTCTCTTTGACAACCTCTATTCATGAATCAGTTTCTCTGCTTTGCCGTGACTTGTTCACGACTTCTTGCCTTGTTCTTTGAAATTCTACAAAAAATGTTACCATCTTATGTTAACATAGGCCAAGAAAGGCCGGTTGTTTTTCATCCAAGTTTTTGTCTCTCGGCAAACGCCAGGTTATCCTAGCAAAGGATAACATTCGGAACATGTCATTGTAAACTAGTTAGGAATCTCTCACTCTCTACCGTTCTCTCTGGGTCTGCAATCGTCAAAAAACCTCGTTTCTTTTTTCTGAACACATTTTGTTTCTCTCCAAACTCTTTTTGTCCATTGGTCTCTAGGCAGGTATATGTAAAGAATCTTGCTCTTTTAATAATAATTTCTCCCGGATTTAAAAAAGAAGCCCAGAAGGATGTCCCCATCGGCAGCCGAGCTGAGCTTCACTTCCTGACAGCCTTCGCTGTGGTTACGGAGGTCCCCCGCCGCCACTTTCTACATATTTGTTCCTGAAAGCACAGACCATACCGCCTTATGTATGTTGTCTGGTTGCACCATTGCGAGCCGAGTTTTCCCACTATACAATGACACTCTGGACTACCTTTGGGCACGCTAGCCCCTGGGTTTTGTTCCTGCTCTCGCTACCAAGCCAGTTTTGCCGTCTCTTGCTCTGTCACGCAGTGACGCACACAATGTCATGTGTAAACCATTAATACCTTGACTCTACAGTATTCGCTGAATGCGCACCCTCACAAGTTATCCCGAGCTACATTATGCTTCGATAACCATTATACACGATCCGTGCTTACCATATTGGCACATTAGGATTCGTACTGGCATGTCTGCAGACCCTGGTTTCTTCTCCTCAATGACCTCTGTAACCATAGTCCTCCGCACTGCAACCACAGTCTCCACTCCGCAACCTTCGACGTCTTCAACGAAACAAGTGTTTTCACAAGACCCTAGTGTACTCTTGAGTGTTATCTCAAATGGGTCAGGTTACAGTGATAAGGTAATCTTTAGAGTCTGTGAACCCTCGTTTTCTTCGCAATTCTTCGAAACTTTCCGCAAACCATCGAAACAAAAAAAACAAATCTACGCACCGCAAATTTAGATTCCAGACCAATGAAACCCTAGAGTCACATTTTCATAATTTTTGTCCTTGTTTTCGCATTTTCACATTTTTGTCTTTGTTTCACATTTTCATAACCTTGTTTTTGTTCTTTCAATTGCATAAATATGTATGTTGTTTCACCCCTCCTTGTGATAACTGCCTGTTCCTCATATTTTATGTACCCCCCTCCCTACCCTGACCAACATTGTACCTAGCCCATGGCATAAGCTAGTTTTTAGTTGTTAGTCAGCTCTCTCTCTGGTCTACAATCTCTCCTTCAACTCCCGTGGGTAACGTAGAGGGTTTTTGCCCTATTGCTCCATTGCCACGTCGCTTTTTTTCCGAGCGCGGGGGGAGGTGTTACGATGCATAAATAAGCCCCTACTAATTATTCACCCACGCCACTGCACAGACTACAGTTTCGCTCTTTCGCCGCAAGCGCGCCAAATGCGAGCAACGGTCGGCAAAGCCACCGACTCTCCACACTTCCTAGGGAGAGCGCTCCGCGAACAGTCGATTGTTGTGTTAAGGAGAAATTCTCTCCGCAGGGCACCTTTGTGGCCCGAGTCATCCGCGACGCAATATGGCGTCGGGAATTTAATACGCAAATGCGTGTTCTAGATGCTACGGCAGACAAGGCCGAGGCGTAATTTAAAGTACAGTGACAATGTTTACGTGTGTGGGACGTTTCACCTGGAGACTCCTGTTGGAACGAGATCCCCTCTGCTGCGGACGAGGATTGGACCTGCCGCCTCCATCGCAGTAAGCCCCCTTAAATTAATGTGTTCTATTTGCCCTCGCGATTTTACCTGAGCAATGACGACCCCAGAGAGGACAGGTTGAGAGACTTACCGTGTAGGGACATTCTAGCCAGGAACTGCCTTTTAACCTTGTATTTCTGTGTTTTCTCACAATACATTTTGTTTGTTTTACCTAAATACCGTTCTTTTATTGAGGAGATTGTTCGAGGGTGATTACGGCCAGTATTTCCCCCCCATGTAAAACATTCCAAACAGCCTACCGGCGACCACACCACCCTGATGACGAGGGTCTCCCCTGCTTGCCGTTGGTTCGAGCTAGCCGCCTGCAAGGTAGGTCGGAGCCCGCCCTGTGGTGCCGCCCTCCTGGTGGCACCCGGGCCCAGCGAGGTTCTGGTTCCTATACGGGGCGTAGTCCCCGAGCGCAACTCTGACACCATGTAGCCGCTGCCAGGTTGTTAGCAGTACATAGCATCGACCTGCACCCTTTCGTCCATATTGCTCTGCTAATAGTTGACAAATAGGGCAAGGTTAGATGTTGTAGACCGATTTTTCATGAATCCGTGTTGGTTCTGTGAAATTGTTGTGGTGATAGTCGGGTAAAGTTAGTCGTAAACGATTTTTTCAAGAATTTTACTTAAGATGGGAAGTTGAGAGATAGGTCTGTAGTTTGTTACGTCATGTTTGTCACCCTTTTTAAAAATGGGGGTTATTACGGCAGACTTCCACTTATGAGGAAACGTACCTTCACTTAGTGATTTTTTGAAAATTGCACTGACCGGAGGAGTGATATATTTACTACAGTTACGTATGAAGATACCAGGCAAACTATCTAAACCAGGTCCTTTGTTAATGTCAATGGATGATAGATATTTGTAGGTAATGTCGTCGTTGATTGTAATTGAGGACATAGATATGTTATTCAGCGGATCAGGTTCATGAATATCAGATGCTAAATTTTGGGTGTGATCAGTGAAGACGGTAGAGAAATAGTCAGCAAATAGATCGGTAATCTCCTTACTATTGTGTGCGATTCTCGAGCCATATGTTAGGTGTTCGGGTATAGAAGGAGATTTTCTTTGCGTTTTGACAAAGCTCCATATTTTTTTTACATTATTTTGTATAGCATGTTCTAAGTGTGAAATATAATTGTGGTATGTGAGAGTAGCGATTTTCTTTTGTCGTTTTCGGAGCAGTGAAAAAGTTTGGTAATCTAGTGGGTTCTTGTGGCGTTTCCAGGTTCGAAAAAATTTGAGCTTTTCTTTTGTAATATTGATAAGAGCCGATGAGTACCACGTTGGGAATGTGTTTGTTTTCAGAATTTTCTTTGGAACAAAGTTATCAATTACGGCCTCAATGATTAAGTAAAAACTGTTAACCGCCGTGTTGACGTCTTGTGCGTTCAAGACAGAAGACCAGTCAGTTTTTGACAGAGCGTCGTTGACTAGGTCATAGTTGACTTTATTGAATAATTTGATCGTTTGGGGCTGGGAAGTAGAAGTAGGGGCGTAAATATTAAGTTCGACTATTAGGGATATGTGATGTGTGTCCTCCTGAACCAAAGGGGAGTCGGCAGGAGAGACGCAGACTGTGGTGTTACAGAGCACTAAGTCAAGTGTTCTACCATGCCTATTTGGAATGTGGTTATATTGTTTTAAATCCGAATAAGATAGGCAGTTAAGGAGGGTGGTGGAGCAAAGGTCAGTACCGCGGGGATGATGTGTGGTGTTCCAGCTGATATTAGGCATGTTGTAGTCTCCAATTAAAAGGAAGATATCATTTGGATAGTTTGTGGTTAGATCGGATATTCTGGACGTATGACTGTTGAGAAGAGATAATCGCTGAGTGTTTGAGAGCTTTGGACCGATTCCGGGTAAGTACGAACAACAGATGTGAATATTAAATATATGACGTTTTGGGTCTCTTAGTACTATTGAAATCCAAATGTCCTCAGCTTCCGAGCTCCATGACTCGTGTGAATGTGCAGTAATTTTTTTTTTAATACCAATTGCGACACCACCTCCTTTGGTTTTACCCGTGAGGGACGTGTCTCTGTCTTTTCTGTAAACATTGTACCTGGAGTCGAAGAGCTCGTTATCAGATATACTGTCTACTAACCAAGTTTCAGTAATTAAAATTATATCGAATTCATTTATCAGAACATTGTGATAAAACTCGTTCGTTTTAGTACAAAGGCCACGTGCATTTTGGTAGAAAATTATTATTTTTTCAGACATTGGAGAATGAAGTAAATTACCGATTTATTATTGTCTGCCACAAGTCCACTGGAATATGCATTCGGCGAGTGTATTGCTGAATAATGATAATATACTGAATGAGCAAGTATGTAGGTATGGTTGTTGAACATTTTAGCTGTTGATACCGATATAATGAATGTGTTGTTATGATGTGATGTGTGCGCTGGAGTAAAGGGTAGGTGATTATGATTTAAAGAAACATAAGTGAATTGGATAGGAAGGGTAGAAGTTTTTATAGTTATACCAGGTTTGATAATTGCACAGGGCAAGATATCAGGATTGCAGGAGAGGTTTCGTTCTTTCTTAGGTATATCTTGGAGTTTCGCACCCATAAAAAACTAAAGTTGTTAGCGATTTTAAACTCTTTCGCGGACCATAATAAATATTTATTTTTTCGTGTGAGATGGTCGTTAATAAATATTTTTCCTCCGACTAAACCTATACTACTGCAATTGAGTCCCTTCTTCTTTTTGATGGCAGCAATCAATTCGTCCTTCAATTTCTTGCTAGCAAATTTGGCCACAATGTTTCGGGGGCGGGGGTTACGGGGGGGTAACAGGTCCAGGACCATCGGGTAGAGGATGTTGGCGTATTTTCACCCTGCTGGCGTAAAGAATATCTTCTCTGTTTATTGTATATCCCACGTTAGTTGCAACTTTCAAGATGATGTCAGCAGGATCCTCGTTGGTTTTTTCTGGGATTCCGAAGATTTCAATATTATTTTCGAGCAGCTGTTGGTCGTGGTTACTATTCCTTATGTCGAGGTGATTTACAATTTTCTTGAGATCAGCAATCTCGCCTTCAAGCCTAACTGACTTTGTTTTTTCTTCTTTTAGATGAAGGTCCATAGTTTTTAGTTTTCCTTCGTAATCGTCGATTTTTTTTGACATAAAATCTATTGTCTTTATGAGGTCTCGGATTTCAGATTTAAAAGACATTTGAAAGCTGTCGAATTTTAGATCGATATGCTTTAATAATTCGGAGTCATCAGACTGCAACTTCTTAGGAGGCATTTCAAATTGTTAAAATATTTTAGAAGTTGTTTACGTTATCACGGCCAATAAGAATAGGCGGTGACAGCAATAAGCCAATGACAAGGCTGCGAGAAGAAATGGCGGCGATTACAACCAATCACAGCTGTCAAAACGAGGATGACAAGTAAATATGCAGGAGTCACTGATATAAGGTTAAAAATTGTGATTTTGTGTTTGAATTTAAAGCAAGTTATTCTGCACAGAGAACGTGGATAACAGTTTCACTTATGGATTCCACTAAGCTCTATTCGTTTTACTGGAACTGGATTGAGATGATATAGAAATGAATGGTTTTAACGGTTAACACAAGAAGCGTAATTTGAACAGGTAAATGTATTATACTTAGATGTATTTGATTTACGACTGTTTACCGTGTAATGGAAACATTTTCTCATCACACGGGAGGGAATTTTGGCGCTTTTTAATGCAATTTACTTACTGGTAGGACACGATCTTACTCGACGCGTGGCAGTTTAGTACTAAAGTACTAGAAATCGAGTACTCTACAATTGTCTTGTTGTTGGCTTCCCATTTTGAGATTTCTACCCCGCGTCTTTTAAGTATGTAACGTCTTTGATTTCACGAAGAAATATAATCTATCTCTATCTATCTATCTATCTATCTATATAAATAAAAATTAATCGCCGAAATGTATGTACGCGCATAACTTCCGAACAACTGCACCAAATTGGATAATTATTTTTATTCGGTGTTCATTATTGTCAGGACAAGGTTTGTATAAAACTTGTGGTGAGCTCTGGCATTGTGAAATTTGTTAAAAAAAATTGAAAATAGGTGGCACGCGAGATGTTTGAAAACTGAATGTATCGGGACTGAACGTATGGAATGTGGGAGAGAGAGGGAGGAGGGGAACTAGGGAAGGGGGAGGACAACCTGGGAGGGGGAAGGTGTGCTCGGGAGGGGGGTTCTCGTGACGAAGGAGGGCGGGGAGGGAAGTGGGAGGGGGAAGGTGGAGGAGGCGTAGTGGGAACGCGAGGGGGAATGGGATGCGGGAGAAGAAGGGGAGGCGGAAGGGAAATGGGACGAATGGGAAAGGACACGCAGGAAGAAACAATTTCTTTATTAAATGGCATAGCAACGCATGCCGGGTACCAGCTAGTAAGACATATTATTTTTGGTGCGTTAGTAAAAAATAACTCTTCTCAGAGTATTCTATGACGAACTAAAAAAAGTAAATTCAAAGTATTTTAGTGAGGTAAAACAAGAACGATAAAATTTTATTTACAAAGTATTTGGGTGTTTGAATAAAGCATCTAAATAATTGAGCAATTTCATTCCACTTCGGTGGAAAATATTAAACCTTTGAAAGCATTGTGTTGGCAGCCAGATAACACAAGTTAGGGAGTGATAGAAGGGTGTTATATTATTAAGGGATGATGAATTTTCACAGATATTAATTTAGTCCTTCTCAGAAGACGGAACGACTTCTGAAACACAAATATAATAATGGAATCTATATAATTTATACTCGATGAATGCTCAATGTGCCTCCCGATAGGATATCTTTGTCGAAAATTCACTGTTTTGGTTTATCTATAGGTTTTAGGTCTATCATATACGTTTTAAGATTTTCACGGCCAAAAGCATTTTCGTTATTTGTTTTTGGGGTGTTATGCCGTGTTGCGATACCAGCTTCTTTAGCCAACGTTTCAGACATCTTTGCAGTGTCCGTCATCAGGGCACATCTATCGGATCTGCCGGATCCTCCCTGATGATGGACACTGCAAAGATGTCCGAAACGTTGGCTAAAGAAGGAGGTAGCACAACACGGCATTACACCCCAAAAATAATTAATGAAAACAACCATCATGTTCATTCTTGCCTAACTTTATTATAATTTCATAGTGAATATCCAGATATATAAAAATCAAAATATGCTTGCTTGGGTGTATCTACATGAGTATATGAGATGTCCATGTATTGCTACATCAAGCACAGGAAATGTTTGAAACTTTCAAAATACCTTCTTTCCATCCTCGCGAAGGTTACAACCACATGACAATACACCTGAAACGGTTATTTAATCATTCTCTCAAATCATTCATAACTATCAAAAATGTCACAATTTGAGAATGACATTTTTCAAAACAATGATTGTTCTATCAAAATTCAATTTTCGAAACTCTTCAAATTAATAAATTTCTTTGAAGTACTCCTCTATGGTGCTAACCAAAATCGAATTCTTTGAATGTAATCAAAAATTATATTTATTTTCAATAGGTATCTATGTTAGGTACAAAATTTGTAATAAATAATAATAATAATGTTTATTCCAGGATGTGGGGAGGATAGTGCAATCCCACACGTCCCATAAAGTTGTACATATTTACAGGACAGATAAAGTAAAAAAAAAGTAAATTGAAAAGAAAAGAAAAAAAAATAAAAATAAAATAAATAAATAACATAAGCGATAATAGAAATAAAATAGATAATCAATTATAATGTAGGACGTGGTCTGGAGTGAGCTCGGGCCCAGCGCTCGCTCAGGAGTGGCGCTTGGTGCTGGAAGGCTGCGATCACCACTGTGTTATCGGAAGCCATTAGCCGCATCCTGGCTCCAGTGACCCGGTGTCTCATCAGTCCGGCGAATCCGCGTAGTCCTAGCTCCGAAAACATTGAAGATGCGCTGCTGTATCTTCTGTATCCAAATACAATTCTACAAGCATCATTATATTGGATCCGGAGTCGTTCTATGGTAGTGACACCATGTTTCACGTGTATATAGGCTAGTGCAAAATGCATTAAACAATGTTTTTTTTACATTGTTACTGAATTTGAAGAATCTTCGGGCAATCATATTAGACAATATACTGATACTTCTCCGCTGTCGTTCAATATTTGATTGATTGTTTTTATTTATATATATAAATTTGTTAAAAAAATGCAATAGGTGCACGCGAGCTGTTTGAAAATCTGAATATACCCTGAGTGAATATATTGAACGAGAAAGGGGTGGGGATCGCGGGAGAGGGGAGAGGGAAGGCAGGGAAGGTGGAGAGTTAACGCGTGAGGGGAAGAGGATATGGGAGGGGAAGGGGAGGCGGAAGGGGAACGGGACGAATGTGAAAAGACACGGAGAAACATTTCTTTATTAGTGGCATTGCAACGCATGCCGAGAACTCGCTAGTATCCAGATAAAAATGAAAACTGGCATTTGAAAAGAATAATTTTGATCCACTTTTTTCTAAATATCAAATAGGTACTTCTATATATTTACAAGTAATTCAAATCTAAAAGAGGTAACGGCTTTCATCCCGCTTTCGTGAAAATACCTGCGGGGAATGAATGAAAATAGTCTATTTTATTGAACTCGAGACCGTTTCGTTCACAATTTCGTTAAAAAGGGATTTATCTGAGCTTTTCAGGATTCCAATAAATCCTTCACCGGTAGAATTCGTGAAATCCCATCGTTATAATATTATAATGTACCAACGTATTATGACACTCGAGTAAAAGTGTCTGTAAAAATGAATTTACCTAATGTGATATATTTTTTGCGATTAGACACGTGGGAACCAAAAATCTTGGAATCTGATATTGATGAATAGGTTCCTAAAATATGAAGACCTTGACAAAATTTCTACCTCTACAAGATATTCTTAAGTTTGGAAATACTAGGTAGGTAACCCCCCTCCCTCTCTCCTTTACGATTCTCCTATTAGTATTAGCAGAAATTGCCCTTTTTTTACAATAGTTCCACACAGGAGGCACTATAATTCCTCAAGGACCTATATAATCTTTATTTATTTATTAATTTTTTTTTTATTTCATAATTTTTTTATTAGTAACAGATATTTGTGTTTTTTGGCTACCACACTAGGCTAATGCCCGTGTTGTGGTAGTCGTACATTTAATATTTTAACATTCCAAAAATATTAAGAAATACTTAAAACTAAAGAGAAAAAAAAGACCATATTTTAAAGAAAAGTAGAAATAAAAACGAAAATTCAAATTCAAATTTTTTTAATAAAGATTAAATGTTAAGAACTCAAGTGTTCTATACAAATTAAAACATATAAGTATATAAACCAAAATTAAAAACATAAAAAAAATATAGTGAAAAACTAAGAGAAAAAAATAACAACATTTTAAAGAAAAATAGAAATAAAAATGGAAATTAAAATTTTGAAATGCAAAAATTAATAATCAAAAATTAATAGTTAGAACTCATGAATTCTTTAAAGTACGTTCGTCCCCTTTCAAAAATCCAATGTTGTTTATTTATTTTTTTTATTTGTTTGTTTACGCCTTGATGGCTTTTACATATAAAATAAATTGTACAAGAGCATTATAACAAGTATGCAGTATCATAAGTATAGAGCTAGAAAGATATAAGTAGGCTTAACATAAGTAGGTATTAATATTCAAGTAATTGTTTACAAAGGAGTTCAACCAACCAGGAGTTGTACACGTGTTATAAAAAGAGAATTAGAATTACTTGACTTTATGTCAGTACTCAGAGCATTATATATTTTAGGAGCTGTGTGGAGATTCTTTTTAGGAAAGGAAGGAGAGGAAGTTCTGGGAAGGAAAAGGGTGTTAGGGGTGGATAGGATTCTGGAGGTCAGTGTGTCCAGGAGTGACGGACGTATGAATCCACCCCTTCCACAGCGGTGCAAGGCGATGATCCGAGAGAGTAGGGCTGAAGAAGTCAAAAGGACACCCTCAACCATTCTCTCCCGATCTGTCCTGTCGTGCAGCTAGTGGGCAGAAGCATCCGCCAACGGTCAAACTTCACATTATGAACCCGTGCACCCTTGCTAAGTCACCAAACGTACCGAACAACTTGGGGTGAAATGGCAGAGGTGTTGGTTATCTAATAAATAGTTTCCCATTGGTACCCATACCTTCCTCCCAAATTGATCTCCATGCTGAAAGACCGTCAATTTGGGAGGCGGATATGGATCTCGTCACCCCGCCAACCATTCATTGGTAACCAACACCTTCTGCCGTAGATCACCACAAGGTTGGCTTTGTTTGACTTTGGTGACTTAGTACGGGTGCACGAATTCACCGGATGAGGTTTAGCCATGTTTAGGTGATGGATTTTTTAATAAGTGAATACCACACAAGAGTTCCATAAGGTCCCGTCTAAAGCCAGTGAGACTATGGCATCCCCAATTGGGGTATGATGTGTGGCTGAAAGAAGTGCGGTGGGGAAGGAGTTGGGGATGAGGAAGGTGGGGAAGTACCATATTTATTAATTTAAAAGCAGAGGCTGAAATCAAATGTTTCAATATTATTTTATTTAATCATTATTTTTATTAACTGTAAACATTTAAAGAAGCAAGTTAGTATTTTAGATGCCTTTCTAGACACTCTTAAATAACCATATTTCCTTTTTTATATGAATACCGCACAAGATTCGAAGGAAACTTCCCAAAGACGCAGACGGTGGGACTGTAGCATCCCCATATGTTGCCAGTCTGAATGTATTGGGAAGGGAAGTGCGATGGGAACTTCGAAGGTTTGGAATTATCTGACTATTCTGATCTGATCACCAAAATCGGCTAAAGTCAATCCAAGAAATATTCAGAATCTGAATAATTGTATTTCAACGAGGCGATTCTTAGAAAATTCATCACTCTGATATACAAATTTGTTAAATATTTACCCGCATACCCAACAAGAGAGTTCGTAGGTAACTTTCCTACGTAGAACGATTATATAATCTCAAGTATTATCTTAAGTCCAAAGTCATTCACGTGGAACCTGGATAGTTCAAGGCCGTCCTTTGACAAGATAAGCTCGAATGAAACACGTTTCAGTTCAACGCGTGGAACCGAGTAGCATAGTATAGTGTGCTACGGCCTTTATCCAAAAGGTAGTTAGTGATTGCTGAGGATAAATACGGTGACCTGACAGTTGATCCCCTGACAGTTGGCCCCCTAAAATCATAATTATTATAATTTTTTGCGCACTATTTACCACTTTCAAACCTAAAATCGAGTTCTAAAATATCTTTGATGATAAATTGGTTTGGATATCAAACGAATTTATTTACATTGTCAATTTATTATACTTATACGTTGGTATATACAAAATAAAGACACAAATTTTTTTTCTTAACACATTTGAATGAAAATATGTTTTTTACTTTACTTATTCGGCGGTAAATTCTCTACGCACACCTTTTCGAGGACACTTAGCTATATTTTGTGTGTGTATTTTCCCTACACCGACTGCATATTGTATACAAGTATATGCGGGGTGGGGGGGGGGGGAGTAGCTGTTGGTGCATCATCTGTCATGGAACTGGTAAATACATACTTTAAAAAATTTAACAGATAATTTTGGAGATTGTTATATTTTAGGTAATGTGATAAATATTGTCTATTTTTGTTTTTGGTGCTGTTTTGTAATGGAGCTTTTCTCCCCTAGGTATGCTATTCTAATTTCCTTCCAAGCACTTGTTACTGTACTAAACCTCTGTATTGTCTCCTTGTTCAATCGTTAAACTCAAAAATTTTTTGGAATTTTTCTTCCCAATTCGCTTACTAATATCTCGCTCCGTCTAGAATTGATAACAATAATTTTCCATTGTTTTTCAACATTTCCATCTCCCTTAGCACGTTTTCCCTCGATTTGATTATTTCCGGTCGTCACAAGCAATCGTATCATAGGTGAAAATTCTCTTAACAGCTTCCTTCAAGTTTTCCTCATTTTCTATTCGATTTTTCATTAAATATTTTCCATCGTTGTTTACGTGTATTTTTACCAAACCTTAAAGTTCCCAGATTACTTCGAAAACTACGGTTTACCACCTCTCAAATGTGCTCGATGCTTACCTTTAAACGTGGGTTCAATGGACTAGTATCCCTGAAATGGCCCTTGTTTCTCATGGGGTTTATTCACCTCTAAATTTGGTGGGAATTGAAAAGTAATTAATTATCTCCTTAATTGCCGAGTGTAAAGGTTGATCTTTTGTTCTCCGTTGGTCTACGCCTTCCCGTCTAGTGATTGGTTTGTTTAATTCCTTAATAGTCTTTGTTTCAATCTGATTGGCTGTCAGGATATGAATATTTAGAATCGGGCCTAAAAATGGGATCCCCCTGCGTCGTGACGATTTCTTAATACCATCTGTGATTTTTTTATCAATACTTATTTATTATACGCCCGTAGGGGCTTTTACATAGATTAGAAAATAATATTTAAGATATCTAGGATTACACATACATAGAATTTATACCAAAAGTTATAAAAGTGAAAAAACTTTTAAGAATATACAAGTAGTTTTTAAAGAAAAAAAACCACTTGTATAATCTTGTGGAAACCCGTGAAATATTTTAAACAATATAATATTTAACAATAACATAGAACAAAATATAATATAAACATTACAATAACAAATCAAATCGTTAAATATATTATACCCATGTTACAATAATTTGTAGGATTCAACAAAGTGTTGGTTTAAATTGCATTTTAGAATGTAAAGGGAATCAGCAAATACATCTACAATACCACCAAACTTGTTGCCTAAATAATGCATCCTATTGGTAAGTGAGTGTGATTGATAGTTAGTTGTGTATGTGTTGCAAAAGAATGTTATATTTTGTCTAGTATTCCTTGTCGGTACAAGAAGTTTAATAGTAGAAACGATGGCAGGGCTGTCAATTAGGTTGTTCAAAATTCTGTACAATAAAATTAGGTCTGAAATGATTCTTCTGTCAGACAGCGTAATTAAATTTAGTCGATTCATTAAACTTAAATAATTAATGTTTTCTATTGGAATTTTGAGTTTGAAATTTAAGTACCTGAGAAATTTGTGTTGAACACGTTCTATTTTGTTACAGTATACTTTATAGAAAGGGGACCAAATAGGTGAATTATATTCAACTTGACATCTAACTAATGAAATGTAGAGTGTTTTCATGCAATCCAAGGACTTAAAATCAGTTAGGGTTCTACAAAGGAAGCCAAGAATCTTAAAAGCCTTATTAGTTATATTATCTATATGTGGTGTGAATGTTAAGTTTGAATCGAATATAACTCCCAAGTCGCGAATTTGTAATACTGGTGTTAATTTAACATTATTAAAATTATATTCATGTAAAATATGAGAATGAGTTCTGGAAAATCGTATTACTTGACATTTCTCAGTATTCAAAAATAACATATTTTGTTCGCACCATTTAAAAAAATCATCTAAATTAGCTTGTAAAATTAGGCAATCATATATATTTCGTATTTTTTTAAACAATTTTAGATCATCTGCAAAAAGTAGGAGTTGTACATCTTTAAATATGTTTACAATGTCATTAATGAATATTAAGAAGAATATTGGGCCGAGGTGGGACCCTTGCGGGACACCACTTGTGGCCTCGAATACATAGGATTCTATAAAATTAATCTTCACACTAAGCACTCTATTACTGAGGTAACTGATAATCCATGTCAATAAACTTCCTTTGATGCCTAACAGTCGGAGTTTGTATATAAGAATGTGATGTCGAACCTTATCAAATGCTTTACTGAAATCAGTGTATATAGAATCCACTTGTTGTTTCAGACTAAGGGATTCGGATATGTAATTATTATAGATAGTTAAATTACTTAAGGTAGATCGATATAATATAATAATATATATAATATATAATATAATACTGATCTCACTTTGTTTAATTACAGACCCCTTCTGTCAATATGAATTTCAATTTACTCTGATCCGATAGATGTCGTAGGTGTGTCCGTTTTATAATTAATTGGTATTTTATTTTTTTTTTTTAAAGTGGAAAGCTACGATATTTTCTTATTTTCACTGTTGATTAATGCAATACATCACAAAATACATTACTAGCTACTGACACAGCATTCCATTAGAGCCTCCTGAAGTTAGATCTGACCAAGGCGTCAATACATTGTTAAAACATTTTTTTATATATTTTTTTTCTGTAATGGTTTCAAATCGAACAAATTATTAATATCAGTTTATCTTAAATATTTATTCTTCATTCTTGTATAAAATACAAAACACAGAATATACCAGAACGATGGCGTCATGTACGATCTCTAGCTGGGACTAGTAGAGTTACTATTTTATGGACCGCATACTTGACTGAAAAAAGTTTGAAAAAATAATTGTCTTGGTGATGGTAATGTTCAATTGAAAAAAAACATCATTTGAAATTTAAAAAAAAAATTATGTTATTCACGAAGAATAAATAATACACGGCTTATAATTAAGTGGGTTATTATCGAAGTATCCATTTACAAATCTTGCGATTCCAAAGAAAGTTTTTATTTATTTATTTATTTAATTTCAACGGTATACCATACCATATACCATAAGAACTGATTACATGTCACAAAATCAAAAATAATAATATAGAAATAATAAAAAAAATAATTATTGATGATTGTAGTATTTGATTGAGAAATGACACCAGAGAGACAATTACGTACAAAAAAATCTATAGTTCAAATATAATTAATATTGCCTGAAAAGGTTTGATCTACCTTCCGTGCAGTTAAATAGATCTGCCACATCTGCATATCTATTAGTAACATCATGTAACCTAGGTAAAAGGGAGTGTTTCGCATACTCAGTCCTATTAATGTTACATTTAAACAGGATTTTAGATCGAGTGGTTCTCGTGGGAATATGAAATTCAATGAGCTTAGTTAAATCAGGACTGTCTATGCTACCATTTACAATTTTGAACATAAATATTAAGTCGGATATAATTCTTCGATCTGAGAATCTTAATAAATTTAATTCTTTCATCAAGTAATTGTAGTTTATGTTTTCAATGGGAAGACTGAGTTTAAAATTAATATGTCTTAGAAATTTATGTTGAATTTTTTCGATTAAATCTGAATGTAAAATGGGGGGACCAGATCGAGGAGTTATATTCGACTTGACTACGTACTAAGGACGTATGCAAAATTTTTAGTGTTGAAATATTCCTAAATCCTCTGGAATTTCGAAGAATGAAGCCAAGCATTTTCATTCCTTTATTACCGATTGTTTTGATTTTGATTTATTAAATAAAAGAAAATTACAAACACATGTCTTTCGACGCAAGGTTTAAAACTGTTCGCGGAATTACTAGTTTCATCTAAGTTCATTTTATGCAATTTCATTAGCAATCTTCATGCAGTACAAGTACAAACGTCTTCTTTTCTCTACTTACGACTTTTTCATCTATACCCAGACGTTTTAATGGTACATTCCAATTTAATTTTATCTGCTCCCCAGTTAGAGTAAAAGCCAGATAATAAGCTTTTTCCAATACGCATCAATAAGAAGCTAGGGAACTCTAAATGACTTGTAATCTGGCGAGAGATTGCTATTTGTGGCATTTGAATTATTGTACGTATTTTAAAATCCATTCACTCTGACGAAGATCCTTTCAGACTAAGGTAATAACTCTGCGTGTCTTTGAGATAGAATAAGAATAAGTAAGTAACTCAATGAGATATTGCCTTTTTCTTGCAAGAGTGACAGGCGCGCAGTGACATTTTTAAAGCGATTTTCTTGAACAAAGGGCATTTTTAACTGCTTTTGTCTACACAGAGGTAGTTTTACATTTTGCGTATTTGTTTTATTTTTTTATGAAATGACCATATTGAATAGCTCCCCCAAAATAATTAAAAGGTATTTTGAAAGTTTTTACAATACACTCGTTGTCCGGAAACTAGTTATACCTATAAATACCTGTACTTGTCAAGTGGGAAACTGGGGAATCTACATCAAGTGGAGTACACAATTTTTTTTTAAGTAATTACAATTAATTGCAAGTAGGAATAAATAACAAGTAATTACAAGTAGGAATAAATATTTACTCCTTTTCTGTTTTTCGCATATTCGTAATGTGGCGTCATTTTAATTTAATGAAAATAAATTAATAATAACTAATAACTTAAAGCCAAATAACTTACCAGCACTCATTATAAAAATTTGTCTATAGTTACTCAATTATCAATTCCTGTGTGTCTATTTTTTATTTCCCACACATCAGGCCCTGATGAAAATAATTTCCCTCAAGTCCTATGTCATCTTAGGGGATACTGTGTGGACGGTCTTTTTAAGGAAAGAAAAGAGAGGAAGTTCTGCAAGGAAATGGTATATGTGGGGTTTAGCGTGTCATCCGCCGCCAAGACCTAGACAAAACTAGTTCCATAAACCTGGGCGCCCCTGCTAAGTCACCAAACGTAGCGAACTACTTGGGATGAACTACGTCAGCAGTGTTGGTTCTCCAATAAATGGTGGCGGTATCCATTCCCGTCTCCAAATTTGGAATTTGGGATATGGAAATGCTTGCAAATTGCCTGTACTACTTAATTTTCGTTTTACGTTCAACAAGATGAAGAAAACTTGGATTAAGGAAATACGTCTTAGTAAGAATACTTCACAAGAGTCCCAAATGCTCCCATATTGAACCAGTGAGACTTTGCATCACCACTTGGGAAATGCTGTGAGGCTGGAGGCGTGGGAAGGCAAAGAAGATGGGGAGGAGAAAGGTGAGGATTTTGAAGCCCCCGAAATATACATTCTGCATTAGACTTTTGTTAGTATAAATTTGTAGCAGTTTCTTGCAGGGTAGCCATAAAGTGAACGATAAAATAAGCTTAACTTATAATTTTTTATATTTTTGAATGTAGCTATTACTTTGTGGTTATCCATTATAGAATAATGAAATAAGTGGTTTATACAAAGTAAAATTATTTCATTATTTTATAATTTTTTGTTTGCTTTGTATCTTTGTACCCATAAGTTTATTGATTCGTTTTAAGCAATTCGTTTCCTTGCAGTTATATTTTATTTTACAAATCATTTCGTTCCAATTTTGGAGATAGGTATGAGTATGGGAACCATTTATTGTATAACCAACACCCCTGACTTAGTTCGTGACTTAGCAGTAGTGCCCGGGCTGGTGGGTTGAGATTTGTCTGGGTCTTGGTGCCGAATGCGTTTGCCCACGTAAAGCGAGGCAGGCCAAATCGGCAATGACTGTTTAAGGAAGACTTAACTAAACCTTTCCAGCCAGACTCTCTTTACCCATCGCCGTGCACCGCAGTGGGAGAGATGGATTTATACATCCCTCACACCTGGACTCATTGACCCCCAGATTACTACCCACCCCTCATACCTTTTTCCTTTCCAGAACTTTCTCTCTGTTCTTTCCCTAAAAAGACCCTCCACACGGTATTCCCGAAGATGAAGTAAGCCCTGAAGGATTTTCTCCGGTGGCCTCCAGTCTTGAGCTGTTAAAAAAAATGTTACGTGACATATCGATATTGATCGCACTGCGTACTTTTCTTTGCTGTAATGTCGTAGTTCCGATAACTATTGTTTTTAAAACTCTCATATTTTTTGTTACAACTTCTGTGTTAATTATATAAATGATTTACAAACAATGTAAGAAATGCTTGTGCAATTCACAACAACTTTGCTAACGTAGCTGCTATTCACAGGTATTTGTTTCCACTGTTTCAAACAAAAACAAGAAAATCTAAAACGCTTGAAGCTGGTTAGTTTTTATTAAGTTTTATTGCATCCTACATACTTTCTTTAGGTCGGGAGCCATAATTATACCGCATTAAAAGCCTGAGGCTTTCACGATGCAAGTGGAGCCTAAAGGCGAGGTTGGGGGTGCTAGGTTATAGGATGGAAAGAGCGCGGAGGGAGTAAGGGTTGAGGAAGTACGAAGTAGGAAGGACTGATAAATATTCTGTGAATTTAATCACCCCGAGGCAAACGGCATGGGATTGCTTGCTTCTGGTGACGCAAGCCGCATACAACCAGAGCTGGACGAGGAACGTAACGAGCAAATTTGAGGACATAATTACGCGGAATGGTACGCTACGGCATTCCGTGTAGATTCATACAAATGCACGGCTTCGCTGCAGTGTATTCACACATTTGAATGCAACTGAAATCAGAAATGCGTACACGTGGACTGAAAAAAAACAGAAGGCATTAAACCCACAAGGATGCAAGTAAAAATCGTATTAATGTGTCGCTGAATTCACGAGCTTAAGTGGCTTATTCTTACTTTGGCATTAATTGCTTTCATAATTTAATCATATAAACATACCACTGTATGAATTTTTTAACTTTCTAATTTTTTTATTTTCATTTTTTTGAACAACAAAAACACCTAACAAAATACATAATTTACCCAATAAATAGTTAGTTCTGCGAAGATGTCACACATGGCTGCTTGTCCGCTGGTTCCACCTCAATACACATTTAAAATATTAGAAGTAGAACTTATTTATATTTATTTGTCTTTTTTTCTTTGTTTATTTTGTTTTTAACAGACATAAAGACTTTTCATTCATAAGCCACATATTTACAATTTCCGTGCTTAAACTTTCATTTTCCTCAAAAACAAATTTATGTTTGAGCTTATTAAAAATCACTGGTACACAGTACTCCAGCGTTCGGTTTCCATACTTTTTTGCTATTTTAGGTATTTTGAGGGCCTTTTTTCTGTAAGAAGTGTACTGTGACCATGTACCACTGTTTTGTATAAAGTACTATCTTCCCAGTTATCCTTAATTCATTAGGCTTACATCTTTCATTCTTTTCTGATCTCCGCTTTTGTAGGCTTTGGAGCAGAGAATGGATAGTTACCTCCGGAGAGTTTCCTCTTGGGGTAAGAATGATCTAGTCGAATTTAATATTTCAAAAACCCAATTATATGTGATAACAACTAAAAGGGATCGAAATGATAATCTAGTCTCCATCAACGGAAGCAATCTTCCCAATATGCTTTCCAATGATATGCTTAGTGTAATTCAAAGTGACCAGCTCAAGCATGGGAATTCCATCGAAGTCAAGTTAGCCTATTAGAAACTGGGCGTACTCTTCAGGGCCCGCAGATATTTCAATACTACACAACGACTGCAAGTCGCAAGTGCACCCCCCTGTTGAATCTGGAGCCCCAAAATCCCTGAAAAAACCGTTGACCCTGTGCCAAGACGGATTGCAAGATTGCATTTAGAACACAGGCATCCGGAAGGTATGTTATCCCTGTTCAACCGGTATTTCAATGGAAGATGCTCCGAATAACTTCACATTAACCCCTTCGGCACTGGTGCACAGTCGGATAACACGCCAAACGGGCGCCCAACATACGTACAATGTTGAATGTCACATGAGAAAGGGACGCTTCTACGACTCGTTCTTGAGATCAACAACTCGGCTGTGAAACTCTTTTCCGACCTCTGCGTTTCCTCCCTCCTACAACATATTCACTCCTTTCTCTCCTCAAAAGACCCTCCGCACAGCATTTTCAAATATGACGTAGTCCCTGGTGCAATTTAAAAACTGAAAATAAAAATACAATTAAGCTTTACCAAAAAAGCAGCAAAGAGTAAGATTACCGGTTGCGGGGAATAGTAGCAAAGGAAAAATAATTTGTGCCGCAAAATAAAAACTTTTTGTAGACTCATTCGAAGCACAAAATTTAAATTAATGCAGCAATGCACTTCGTTGCAAGGACATTTAATGTTAAGTCATAAAGTTGCCAGTTTCTGAATTTGCTCGTTAGTTGAATTCCTAATTGGTTTAGGAGTTTAGGAATTCACTGGTTAGGAGTATATAGATCCTTGGTGCCTGTTTAGTTTATCTTCAGTTTATGGAGCTTTGCCATTCAATTAGCCTTGGATCAACGAGGCTACTGAATTCTAAACAGGTAGGAATTCTAAACTCTCAAGGCATCCTGAATTTACATTTTACATACCTACTTATGTACATGCTCGGGCATTGAGGAATTTATTACATTCCATAGGTAGGTACATCTATATAACAAAAATAATGTATTAGATTTATTAAGTAATAGTTGCTCATCTATTGTGTAAAATTAAAAATACTGTTATTAGAAAGGGGGTTAGTAGAGAGGTTGAAGAAGAACAAAAATATAATTACAGAATAACTTATACACAACGCATAAATGGAGAATGTGTTTCCTTAGACCTTAGACCATACAATTTGTCGAACTAATAATATCAACCTGACAAAACCTAATAGCACTTGTACTTTAAGTAAATATTTTCTGTTACTGTCCAATGTTTCCAGTAGTTCTATGATTAGCAGACAACGCGTCCAAAATATTTTCAGTTATTTTAAATCAAAACCAAATTTTTCTCTAAAATCATTTTTTTTTTTACAGTGAATACCGCACAAGAATCTCAACTGCTCCCGTCTGGAGCCAGTGAGACTATGGCATCCCCAATTGGGGTATGGGAGGGGAAGGAGGTGGGGAAGAGGAAGGTTGGGAAGTACCTGGCTATTCAGATCTGGTCACCAAACACGGCTAAAGCCATTTTCAAACAACGTTTCAATTCTGAATGGTGGTCTTACACCAGGGCGATACTGATAGTATCTTCCACTCTGGAACATGCCGCAAATATACTATATATTATTTAAATGAATTAATTGTGAAATAAAACAAATTACTCAAATAAAATTTATTTGCGCATGCCGGGTTCGAACCCGCGACCTCTGAATTGTGAGTCAAGAGTCTTACCCACTGGACTACGGAGGTCGTCAATCATAAGGTTTATAAGTAGGTACTTAAAAACCTAGGTGCTAACTTAATAAACGACGATTTCAG
The DNA here is from genome assembly GCA_917880885.1 of Limnephilus marmoratus. Taxonomy (NCBI): domain Eukaryota; kingdom Metazoa; phylum Arthropoda; class Insecta; order Trichoptera; family Limnephilidae; genus Limnephilus; species Limnephilus marmoratus. The sequence continues at coordinate 45,726,600 of OU862922.1, forward strand.
GTGTGAAAAAAAAATTATCTTTTTTTATCGAAATGTTGCTTGCAATAGCTTTAGCTGTTTTATTATCTGAATAGGTACTTCTCGACCTTAGTCTTTCTCTTTTTCTTTACAATTGACTTCCTTCAGTCACAATATACCGGATTTGAAATTTTTTTACCATCTTCAGGCAGTCGCGACTCTTGTGCAGTGTTCAAATTATTTATTTTTGATCTTATGCATATGCATACTGTTTGTCTTTTTTATGTGTTCCCGGCGGTTATCTCTGTCGCCGATAGCGTACACTGTTTTATCTCCCGGCTTGCAGAACTAACTTGCCAATGGTCATGTCAGTCGAGAGAGCGGTCTTGTTGTTAAATAGAATCGCTTCGAATATCGAAGTGTTTAACATCAATGAAGCACAATTTAGACTGCAAGCTTTGTTGCTGTTAGTCTAATTGTGCTTCATCGATGTTTAAATTTCTTAAATATGCTTACCTAATATTAATATTTTTCTCTTTTGAAAAAAGGTTTGAAATTTTTATTTTGAATTGTTTTTAAAATGAATTGAATTGAATTGAAATTGAAATGTTGGAGTTTTCACTCAATTTCTAAACACTAATATTGGTTTAGGGTTTACACAATACATAGCTACATTTCCCTACATACATACATCATAGACCCTGTGCTTTTTGCTTGTATTGTCACATGTTCCTTTCCTACCCATCCCTATCTATCTGTCATTTAACGTTACCCACGGTTAGTCGTCAATCGAAACTCACCGCGGGAACATCTCTAATATTCCGCATCACGCAAACTGCAGTAAGATATCGCGACTGATAGCCATACGAGTACATCAACAAAACCAGCCAAGAGAGAAGAAAAGTGCAGCGCAGTAAGTCCTTCCTTTCCTTTCCTCATGTGTTTTCTTTTTACTTGTGCAGTGGTCTTTCACATATTTCAAAAAACATACAAGGTCCTTCGAAATCCACAGGCATATAAATCACACATCACTAGTGTAAATCGACGACCTTGACAGCTTTATTTCAAATAATTTCAGTGAAAGTTTGTTATAATTCGAAGTAAATCACACAATATGTAACACATCACTTTTATGACAACGTATTACTTCAGATAATTTCAGTTTGTTATAGTTATCATTTTATTTTCTTCAAATTTATCCAATTGCACTTTAAAAATAATGTAAACATAATGTACCAAAAAAGCCCCACCTATCACGTGTAAATAAATTGCAAAAATATAAAAACAAATCGATGCTTTCATTTTCTCCTGGCGTAAAAAAAATCATAACGGGAAAAAAATGATTTCCATTTGAATATCTGTCAGAAACAGTTCGCTTTTCTCTGCCCGTTTTAGCTTGAAAAATATTCTGTGTCAGGCTTGACAAAAAATATTCGCTATGAAAAAACATGATTATCTATTTGCCGTGAGATTGGATTGTATATATATCACTCAGAGGTTCTGGGATAAAATAGAACATTTATTTTTTTCTCATACTCGTAGTCTCTAAAGAAAGGCGCAAAATGATCGATTTACAAGAAGGGCAAAACATTTCACAACCCTTTCATTTGAAATTTTCACTGATTACTACGGTTCACGTCTTTTTTATGCTTCTCATACCCAAGATGAAATCTTACATCGCTGGGCTTTTTTTTAAATTTAAGGCCATATATTAAAAATATTCTTTTAAATTTAAAAAAATAATTCATAGATTTAAACAAAATAAATTTGGGAGGAAGGCATGGATACCGCCGCACCGGAAATCAGGATAACCCTGACATAGGTCGCCCCAAGTGTTCGCTACGTTTGGTGATTTAGCAGGGGTGCCCGGGTTGATAGGGTGAGGTTTGTCTAGGTCTTGGCGGTGGATGCGTTTTACCACATATTGCGTGGCGGTCCGGATTATGAGCGACTGGTTGACGGAGACTTTTCGACGTCTCTTGCAGGACTCTTTCTACCCATCGCCTTGCACCGCAGTGGGAGGGATGAATTCATACTCCCGGCACTTCTGTACACATTGATCCAAGATTCCTAGCCTTCTATCATATCTTTTTTCCTTTCCAGTACTTCCTCTTCTTTCTTTCCATAAAAATACCCTCCACACATACAAAAATAACAAAAGCAGTGAGATTGTTTTATTGGAGAACTATTATTTTTTCCTAAGGACCTCCTGTGTGGAGATAGTGTAAAAAAAAAATCCTGAACTACAAATAACTTGACAATATTTGTAAAAAATCCTACAATCGTGCACTACAACCATATCTACAATATAAGAGGAATGTGTACCTTGTGCATTGGTTGAGGACGAATTCATCAACTTACAGTTCAATTCGATATATTTCTTTCACGATTAATTTTGATCTGTATTTTTTTTCTCATCTGTTGATGATTCTTGGATTAGTTGTTACAGATGTAATACTATGAATACCTAATTTTGAAATGCTTTGAATAATACGTGTCATTTTCTTTCGGGTAGCAAATTTAGCTGTAGTAACAGCTAATCTTTTAGATGTCGCAATCTTAATATTGAAATTACAAATGATTTTACGTTACTCATTACAGAAACTTTTTTTGCAACGCATTTTTCGAGATGTATATTAGATTTTGATAAAAAGTGTGTTTGCAACTGGGTAACTAAAACAAAAATCAGGAGCTTATTATTTATATTCTTTATTATTTATATACGCTACTGCGGGCATTCATTTACAAAACACATATCACATATTATCTCCTAAACACAAGCAGCTGCTTTATTAGGAGTGTGATTGAAATATTGTTGTTATGTTATGTTGTAAAATGTTATCTTTAATAAATGTTTCAATAAAATTTAAAAAAAAAACTTAAAATATATTACAATTTAGTGGAACAGAAATCATGAGATTGAATAATGCTAATTAAATTACGAAGAACCATGCAGAAGAATAGTAGGTGTTATGCTAACATTGATTTATTGGGATATGTTATTTTAGTGTTTTTGTAACTGTATAAAATCTCCGAATTATATTGCCTCCACACTTCCAGATACATCCAGAATAATTCAAAGTAATGTTTTCAAAGAATTAGAGTGTTTAAAAAAGAAAATACGTAATTTCTTATCATGTTTGTTCTGTCTTGTCTTTTTTTCTCTCCTTTTCTTTCCCTTTGTTTGTAATCATCCATATTTGTATATCTTTGTATTTTTTCTCTACTTGTTCGTTCTACTAACGTTCTACTATCTATTATTTTTATGCTGTACTGTACATGAAACTTATATTTTTTAAGTCAAAATGGGATAGTTAAATTGTACCTTTTTCCTCCCACCTATGAAATGTAAGTTTCTCCCGTCCTAAAATAAGTTTTGTAATTCATCAGGATTACCCTAGCAAGAAATTAAAAAAAAAAACATTTTTTTTAATATTTTGTGTAGTTGAACACATCTACTACTTCTGAAAAAAACATTTTAACTGCACGCAATCTAGGTACAAGTGAGTGTCTAAATGAGTCCTGATATTGTTGTTGCAATTAAAAATAACTTTAGATCGAGTGGTTCTTTTTAGTATATGGAAGATAATTAAGCTTAATAAATCAGGGCTGTCTACAATACCATTAACAATTTTTAAAATTAAACATAAGTCAAGTCGGAAATAAGTCTTCTAGGTATCTGAGAATTTTAATAATTATTTTAGTTTTCGTTACAAAATTACGAACTGCTGCTATAAATTCAGGTCATTACGACATTTTAAAATGCCCTGAATCATTCTCGATGTAATTAATAGCGTATGATAAAGAAAAATTAACCATTAAAACAACTCCCTAATGGGTGTAAAGGGTAGAAAAAATTATAAAAAGCATTATTAATGGAGAACGATCGTGGAGGGTCGAATTCCAACGAGTTTAAGTAGTACTACATAGTTAAGATGGCACGTGCTATAGTTTATTCTTCTGACAACCTGACTTATTGAAGGTTGTCTTTTATTGGGTTGATCTTCACCCAGCAGACTGCAGTATGGAATAGCAGCTCAGCGGAGTTTACTGTATTCGATCGCTTACTTTCTTTTCTTACTTGTTTACTGGAATCGTTCTCTTACTTACCTGTCACGTAAGTCATGCAGTGCGACATTTCGTTCTACTTCGCCTTCCCCAGAATCAATCTATTAATTATTTTCTTGCATCTGTCACAACATACATATTTTTTGTTAAATATTTTTTAGATTTTATTTTTTAAGTGTAGTATGTACGAATCGACTGCTCCAAGAAAGACGTCAGTAACTCATATTTTGTTATTCGCAGGTGAGCAATATTTTAGATGTGAATACCGCAGAGAAGTCCCAATCAGTGTCAGTGAAACTATGGCATCCCCAATTGGAGTGTTATGAGGCTGAAGGTAGTAGGGAGGGGAAGGAGGTAGAGAAGAGAATGATAGGGATGCACCTCGTTTTTTCAGATCTCGTCACCGTACACGACTAAAACCATTTAAAGCAACGCTACAATTCTGAATGGTGACATTACACCAGGGCGATACTGAGAGATCTTCCATCCTGGAACGTGCGGAAAATATACTATACTAGCTGGTACCCGGCACGCGTTGCTATGCCATTTAATAAATAAAAATCTCCCTGCGTGTCCTTTCCCATTCTCCCGCACCCCCTTCCCCTCTCGCGTTCCCACTCCGCCTCTTCCACCTCCCCTCTCCACTCCCCCTTCCCCGTCCCGCAAACCCCCCTCCCGAGTTTCCCTCCCCCCTCCAGGTTCCCCTCCCTGGTCCTCCTACCCCCCTCCCGCTAACCCCCTACCCGAGTTCACTCCCCCTCCCGCATTCCATACATTCACTCCCGGTACATTCAGTTTTCAAACAGCTCGCGTGCAACCTATTGCAAATTTCATAATGCCAGAGCTCACCAGAAGTTTTACACAAACCTTGTCCTGACAATAACGAACACACAAAAAAAAGAATTATCCAATTTCGTGCAGGCGTTCGGAAGTTTTTGCGCATTGAACCAACTCCTCGATAACAAAAAAATTATACAGTTTTTTTTTAATATTTCCTTTGGGATTACACTAATTCGTATGGTTTTGCGTTTCCTCAGAATGCACACAATGTAAATACATTATGAGATAATTTCAAGGTATTATTTCATTTTACCGATCGTTAATTTAACAAAAAACATCTAATAATAATAGTAAAAAAACTTGTCTGCAATGTTGTATTATGCATTATTATCAACATTGCAAAAGCTTCCTTTCTAAATAAATGTATTATATTTCTCTAGGAGCAGCAATACGGAACCACAATGCCCGGAAGGTCACGCGCGAGAAGAGTCCAATGGTTGCCGCCGAGCCACCCCGTGCAACCTGTACGTGGTTTGGCAAGCAAGCCACTAAACCTACCGGACCAAGGAATAAAATGTCTAACTTACCAAGCTGCTCTCTCGGGAGACCTTTGCTACAATACGTTATGGCGTCTGAAGGCGAACATATTCAAGACCACAGCAGGCGTATCGACTGGTAAGTTTGATAGCTAAATTTTCTAAACTAAAAAATTTCTTACATTGAACATTATAATTTCGGTTGTCGGTACATTGATGCGGGATTTTAAATATATTTGTTCTTAAGCGTAATGAGTAAAATTATTCAAGTTCAATTAATATTTAATTTTCAAGATTGAAACCAATTTATATAATCAGACACACCATAAGATAGCAAAAAAAAAATGGGATATAATCGAACTACATAATATTAGCATGATATTGTTAAAAATTATGGATTGAACTGAGGCGGCAATTGATCAATTGGGAGAGTCCCAGTTCGTGGTCTCCAGATAGTCTGCAGTCAGGCGTAAACTGAGCTGACTTTGATAACTTCTTTCGTTTTCCCGCCAAGGAAACGTACGGAGAGAGGTGTTGATGGTTTGAGGTTATCTTTTTTGTAAGTAAAAACACTTGTGATTTACTTGGATATTTTAGTACCTTTAATTCTGATGAATAGCAAGTTTTACAAAGTTTGATTGATTCGATTCTGAACACTTTAGATGCGATTTGTGGGTAAGAATTGAGAAAGGAACTCGAGAAAAGAAGAGAATGAATGATATGACGTAAATAGATAGTTAACGCGGCCACAGACAAAAGAGATTATAGATACAAAATTCATTGCAATATTTTAGTAAAAGGTGGCATAGACGCGAAAGTTTAAGGTAAGAGGCTGTACACATCGGTATTAGATAAATGAGAAAATGAGGAGTGCTCAGTGCAAATGAATTTAAATATTTAAAATGGGACAATCACAGCATACAACATACAACAGCAGTCCCGATAAAACTAAAGGATGTTTGTTCGAGTTCCAGTTGTGACCGTTATTTTTTTTTTGTTCGTTATTGTTTGACGTTTTCATCGAGAGTTGTCGATATTATCTTTTTTGTTAATGGTCAAATAAGTTATTTTTTAGTAATCTTTAATAACAACATTGATATCAATTTTCTGGAGACATTAACACGAATTAAAGACTTGGGCATCACTTTTCAATCAAATCTTTCATTTGTTAACCAAATAACAGAAATCTCTAATAAGGCCTAAAAAATGTTGGGATTTATATCTTGGCTAACTAGAAATTTTAACAATATAAAGTGTATCAAACTGTTATATTTTGCGTATGTTAGAAGTCAAATTGAATATAATTCTCCCGTCTGGAACCCGTATTACAATATACATGTACAAGCCGTTGTAAGAATACAAAATAAATTCTTAAGTTTTCTTAATTTTAAAATATGTGTATTCAAACAATCATGTTGACCTACAATACTATTTTGAAAGATATGAATATGCTTAAATTGTCAGACAGATGAACTATTACTGACTTGGTATTTATGTATAAAATTCTAAATAATTTAGTTGACAGTCCGGTATTGCTCGAATTGATAAGCTTCCGGATTCCACTACGTAATACTAGAAGTCAGAATTTATTTCAGCGCAGTAATTCTGGAACTAACTAACTTACGTATTCCTCTTTGCCCAGAATACTAATGGAGGGAAACAATTATACCAAGTCAGTGAACGTCTTCAATTTATTGTTAAACAAATACAAAATATTGTTACGAGGGCAGTTCAGTTATGTACACTAAATACTGTATATTTCTTACTATTTATATGTAAAAGCCCCGAAAAAGGGCGTTAATAAATAAATAAATGTTTTTAAAAATACACTTGAAGGGAACATCTTTGTAATGTGCAATACCTTAAAAAATTTTCAAGTCCATATTTTTATTCATTTCGATAATATCGTTCTGTTTAGACAAAACATAACCTTAACTTAGAGTATTTGAAGGAATTCAGGTTTGCTCTTGAAAGTTGAAAGTGGAAGATTTTACAATATTTATATTTGTTTTATGTCTGTATTTACCTACTTCAGTTTTTAGAAATATGTATCCTTTGTATAAATCTATATTCAATTTTCACGAACAAAGGACCGACATAAAAAACGCAGTACTGCAGTAGTTCGTGATTCAGAGATTGTTTTTCTTGTATTTTGTTGTACTCTCCTTAATATATCATGAGGTCTACAAACACAATATATTTTTTTTAATTAACACCAACACAAGAACCTGCAGACTGCCTCGGAACGTAAATCCCTTGAAGGAGAAATGTGAATATAATATTATTTTACTTTTTATCTTGTATATAAGAATGAATCGCTAAATGTGTTGCTAAGCGCATAACTTTCAAACGACTGCACCAAATTGGATAAAAAAAATGTGTGTATTTGTTATTGTCAGGAAAACGTTTTTATAAAACTTCCGGTGAGCTATGGCATTATGAAATTTGTATAAAAAAATTGCTATTGGTGGCACGCGAGGTTTGAAAACTGAATGAATGGAAAGCGGGAGGCATGGAGAGATGGGGGGGAGGGGGGAGGAGGGAGGGGGGTGGGGCAAGGGGGGTGGGGGAGGAGGAGGGGGGAGGGAGGAGAGCGGAGGGGGGGAGGTGGAGGAGGCGGAGTGGGAACTTGAAAAAGCTGGTCATTAATAGAAAAGAATCAATATTTGAAAAAGCTTTAAGAAATATAAGAAGGCCCAATCTTGTTTCAGATTAAACATAATCTTCTTTGTATTTCATTCACAAACCATATAACAAGAGTTTTATTTTATAATGTACATTTCTGGTTAGGTACTTATTCTTTTTATCAAAAAAAATAAGTAAAGCAGAAATGAGAAGTTAAAAAACGCTACCTGTTTTGACACGTCTCCTAGCGTTTTTTTAACATTTTTCGTTTCAAAAACACTAGTGAATGACGCGAACGTGTCGAAACAAGTAGCACATTATTTTAAAAAAAATCAAGAATTGAACATTATGAAATAAAACTCTTTAAAAACAAAGTACTAAACCCTTTTTCGGAACATCTTTCAAATAGACACAAAGGATTGACAATGGAATGATTATTTGTCAAGAATTTCCATTATAAATTTCCTCTTAAGAAAAACATTTTATCAATGTCTGGAAAATATAGGCCACATTCAAGAGACGAGTTTTATATCGGAGTACTTTTTTCAGCGTCAGACTTCAAAGCAAATGTGTCACACGAAGACGTCTTCGTGTTTGTTCAAGTCTTGGACGGGGGAGAAAAGGTTTTGTGTTCAGCAAAGGGGAATGAGACCGGCTTTTGCGCAAGCTACGAGCAATTTGACCAAGTCAATTGCTATTTCAGTGATGCAGTTTTTAAATTGCCTAGGGTTGTTTGATCTTTCCAGGGAATTAAACCCCAATTACAGCAACCTATTATGCAGAATTATAAAAACAAGAAAATAAATATAATTATTTCTTCAATCTTTGTAAAATCACTTTGCGACGTCATTGTAATTAAATAAAAACAAATCGTTTTAATGTAAATCCTTACGAAGAAACTTTTAGTTTTGAAACATGTAGATAATTTAAAATGTAGATAATAAAATTAAGTCGTCAAGATAAGAATAACAAATCATTTTAATGTTATTCTTATCTTGACGAAGAAACCTTTGGTTATGAAACATGTCTATAATGTTTATTAAATTAGTTGTGTTTTACAAAGTGCTTTCTTTTCATGTAATTTCCATGTAATAGTAAAGTATTTAAAATTAAATATTGTATTATATTTAGTGCACGCAAGGCGTAATGAACACACACTGATTACGGTATAGGACGCAGTTCTTCCTCCCTTGGCGATGCAGCGCCTTGAAAATTTTCGCAGAGGGAAGAGTGCATTGGTTCAGAGTAGCCGGGACGATTTAGCGCTACCGGAAGTCGCTGGATGGAGAATTTCCCTCAAACCACCGTAGTACAAGTTTAAATTTATTTATTTTTATGTGAACCCCGCACACGAGTCCCAACTCTCCCAACCGCCTGGAGCGTCCCTAATTGGGGTAAGTTGTGAGCTTAAGGTAGAGGGAAAGGATATGGGGAAGAGGATGATGAGGAAGTACCTGACTAATCAGATCTGGTCACCCAAACATGGTTAAGACAATTTCATGCAGTGTTTCAGTTCTAAATGGTGGTTTCACACCAAGGCGATTCTGAGAGTAGATATCTTCTACTCTGTGGGCTACGTTAACTATTCTATTGTATATATCCCTTATTCATTGTTATATCAAGAAATCGTCATGTAATGTTCGATAGCTCATTGCGACACATCAGGGTTAGTGTCAGAATTCCGTTGTGGCCTGCAAATGTCACTTCATGCTTCACACTTCATGCAACCAACTTCTCTAGTTCTAAATAACGTGAACTGGTTTATAATATTAAAAAATGCAACATTTATTTTTTAATCGTTCCGGATATAAATTTATCGTTCCACTTATTCCATATTTCCAATGATCCATTTCGGTCCATTTGTTACTTCATGGACATACATCTTGTTGGCATCTTGACAGAAGCGTATGTTGTACGTCGCATTTTATATTTCTGGAGGCTTATGGGACTTATTTATAGCTACGTCGAATCCCAATTAATGACCCACTTGGGTGTTTATCGAAGTCAATAAAAAAACAATGATGTGAGAGATCACTTCCTTCGATATTGCGCATTGGAAAAAGGGCGCGTAGATACAATAATGATGAACATGATTTTTCCATTGATTTGACATATACTGCATTGTTTTAGCCATTCAAAGCTCTACAGCTCATAATGAATATTATATTGTGGACTATATATAATATTCTATAAATACACACTAGAAAATCAAATTTACGCCTTTTTTTAAAATTTTATGTATCCATTTTTTTATTGTTGTTAGGTAAAACCGCAAATCGTAATATTTTATTACTGAAGACAATTTTAGCGGCTCTCCATCGAAAATTTGAAACAGAAAAATCAGAAAAAGGTCGCATTTAGGAATCGAACCCAGGACCTTAGCCTTGCTTATGTGATGCTATACTACTGAGCTAATTCCTGTCATGGCACGGTCATTGTCTTTTTTAATTTTTCAATTCTTCTATTGACAGTCGTTAATATAGCCTTCAGTGAATAAATCAAATATACTTAATAATTGTTTATTTGTTTATTATTGTGATAGCTAGTTCGGCGTTCACGGCCATTTTCAAACTGTGGTTAGGCCACATTAAGATAACTTATTTATACGACTTTATTAACCTCAGAGCAATTAAAATTAAAAAATGCATGCACCGTTCGAGAATTACATCTATAACGTTAAACGTGACAAACAACTTTTCTGATTGGTACTGATGATTTTCCAAAGATAATAATAAAAATAATCCATGTAGGTATTTCCATTTTAGATAGTTTATAAAACCGTCTGAGATCACTAAACTTAATCCATACCTAGTAACAATTATTATAAGCAATAATTATCAGCCTGAAACACTGATCCACATTGAAAAATCTTCCGAGAAAAGATACATGACGCCAACGGGACTTGAACCCGTGCCCTTCTGATTGCCGGTCAGCTGCTCTCCCAATTGAGCTATGGCGGCTTATCTTATACCCGCCAAATGATTCAATATATACTAGTGTTTCATTCAACAATTACTGCTTATTTTTTTTTTCCACCTGAAAACAACCAACTTTATTTTTGCAAGAGAGACATTGTTAGTGTTAAAACCCTCGCTAGGTGGCGTCGAGACAAATTATGTCTTCATTTATTGGGGAAATACTTAAACTTGTCAAATATTAATTATTATTTTTAATTGTTAAACTAACGTTTAAGACAAGATTTTTATGCATAGCACAAAGGGTAACAATTATTATTTAGTTATTAGGATTAGTTAGGAAGGTTTTGCTTGTTTTGTTTTATTGACAAAATTTTAAGGATTACATACTATCCAATTGTCAGTTCGGTATAAAGACATTAAAATTATTGCTTGAGAGGGCTTTAGCTGTATTTAGTGACTAAATCTGAATAGCCAGGTACACTGTTCACATCTCCTTACCCTCTCCATTACCTTCAGCCTCACAACATACCAAAATTGGGGATGCCATAGTCTCACTGGCTTCAGACGGTAGGGAGCAGTTGGGACTCTTATGTGGTATTCAGATAAAATAAGTTATATTATATAAATATATACAATAAGTTGAGAGGTTTAATTGCTTTCTATTAATTTACAAAAAATAAAACTTGTGTTCCATATTTATTAACAGAGAAACGACATTTATGTTTATTTATACAACTTTTTCCTTCGAATGGTTAGCTAAAACTGATATTTTAAAATCAAATAAAATAGAGCAGTAAAACAAGAGACAATTGATAATAAGGAACTCCAGTAAAAAATATTATGACTTTAAAATTATATGTTCACACAAACGTTACCAGTCATTGTATCACATTGTATTGAAATCAATTGACATATAGGTATGGCACAAGCCATCAGTATTAACAACATTTTATGTTATTCTTTATTTCGTACTGTTTATAGAGATTTAGTTGTAGTGTTTATTGAAACAATATTTTAGCCTAAATAATTCAGTATCAAAAATAGAGGTATCTCTATTAGTTTATCTCTATTATTTAAAATATTGAAAAACTACTGCACAAAAAAAATAATGAATGAAAAAAGTAATGCTTCTTCTAGGGAGAATACTTCGAACAATGGAACAACGGATTTCAAAATGGCGGCAGTAGATCAGCTGATTGCCCAATCCCATACTAATTTTTCGTGAGTGATGACGTCACACGATTTACCATATTTCCGGGGGGGTCTCGAAAAATTAAAACTTTGACAATTATTTTAATTATTAAAACTAACTCTAAAAATAAAAACAAAAACGCAGTTATTTAAGTTAGAAGGTCATTATTCAAAAAAAAAAAAATTGGACTGGAGTTCTCTATTGCATTCTAACTGACACTATATGATTAAAATTTCAAGGGAATATATTTCCTTTACATGTATATATATATATTTTTTTTTTTACATGAGTTCCACACAGGAGGCCCTGGGGAAAATAATTTCGCTCAGGGCCTATGTCATCTTTGGGGATGCTGTGTGGAGGGTTTTTTTAAGGAAAGGAAGGAGATGAGTTCTGAGAAGGCAATGGGTTTAAGGGGTGGGTAGGAATCTGGGGTTCGGTGTGTCCTGGTCATCCGCCTCCAAGACCAAACAGACCTTCCCTACTAAATCACCAAACGTAGCGAACGAGAGGCAGAGGAGTTGGTTATCCAATAAAGGTTCCCGGGACGGAGGTACCCATTCCCGCCTCCCAAATTGAATGCATATATAAACCTTATAAGTATGTCGTACTTTGTTATTACCGATTGCTTCTTCGGGGAGTCGTAATTATTGTTAATTAAAATATTTGATTTCACCCATAAGTCCATCGACTTTGGATGTACGACCGTCTACTCTCTTTGCATACTTACTTAACGAAATAATCTTTTAGGTTAAGGGGATCAACTATCCGGTGGGATGACTGTCGGGGAAGTCAACTATCGGCGGGCCTGAGCGGGTGTTGTGAAATGACGTCACACCGTCACACGCATCGAGTACTAGTCCACATCGCACGTTTACTTCTATAAATCGGAAACTAATTGACGTATCGAAGTAATTCTTTCACTTGTATTTTTTTTTATTTTTGACAGAGAATATGAAGAGCTAATAATCAAAAATAGTTCATTCATAAAAATAGTTAATAGACAATTGCTTAGGCACATTCTTCATTGTCGCCTAAGCAATTGTCGAGCCACCGATTTTTCCATGCAAAGGAATTTAATTTTAAATAATGCAACTAAAAGCAACATTGGTATATACTCGTGCCTTGATCGATATAAAAGTCTACATCGGTTTTCGAATTCTTTCATTGATTTTTCTGCGTCATTGACCACCACAAAAATAAAATGTCAGATTTTCATACTAATAATCAGAAATGAAAGCTTCTCAGAATACTTTCGGATCAAAGCTTCTTACGTTGGAATTTTCAAGTATTTTTAAAGCTCCGTATGATTTCGGACGTCATAAAGAAAGCCTATTTGCGGATTACAGCTTCCGAAAAATACCCGAGGGTTTTGACCTTTACAAATAATAAGTGCCTTTAGCGGTAACATGCCAATTAATAATTACCGAAGGACTAAGGAAGCTCTATTCCATTTCAAAGCAACCCCAAATTAAGGAACGGATATTCAGGTTTCTTTTAAGTCCATGTATATTTTTTAAGCACAAATGATTTTGACATTCTTTTGACAAGGAAGTATTTTTTTATTTATCAAAGAGTGAAAAAATTGCCTTTAGGCTTCTAAGTGGAAGATACTGCGTCAACCGAATGAACCATCGAGAACGGAAAAGGTTTTTGAAGTACCTCTTTTTTAATATACAGGGAGATAAGGGACGTACTTGACTTACTTTAACTGGTGATTCCTGATATTATTTGGATTAACCCGTCAGTACTCGCGCTTAATTTTGTGACACTAACAGTCGCACCCGGGTCGAAAGGACCCTGACGCTTTATAGATGATTTAAATCACAAAACATATTTATTTAATATAATTATGGCTTTATCATTAATTTAAAAATAAAACACCGAATATACTTTAATATGTTTATTTATTTTACTAAAACAATCAACATTACTTATAGTTTGAAAAATGATTCAGAAAATATTTGTTTTTAATACTGCAAGGTAAGTATATGTGTTTATTTATGAAAATAATTATAATGATGTTTTTTATACCAAAAAATGAGTATCCTTTTATAAAATATATCTTATAAGTAATTAGACAATCTTAGTTTTCTCAGCAGATTTCTCCTCCGAACTTTGACAAGAATTGGAATCATGTTCGTCCATTTTCAATTTATCTTTGATTTCCGAACAATCTTCCCCTTCGATTTTATCTTCTTGTAATATTTTTTCAATAATAGCTGTATCTATTCGCGTACGAGACATTCTGTAAACAAAAAAATAATAATAATTTACATTTTAAACAGTTGAAAATAACACATACTTGAAACGTCGCGCAAGGGTCTAAACGACCCATATTCACTTGACAGGTCTGTCCTGCTCAAACGCCCATGCGAAATGGCCGAGGTGGGGGGCGCGTGTGCACATATAAAGTCACTTGAAGGTACTTAGCGTGGCAACTTAAACTAATAATGTTAAAAGAATTACGGATCAAATACTGCACCTCGGGGTCTTTTCCACCCATGCGCGGCTACTGGCGGGTTAAACATGTTGACGAAATTTTTGTCTCCGGTGACTTTCTTTGAGGTATTTTGTTTTCTTGGTCTACTGATCACTCAGCCGAGTAATCGCCCAACCTCTTAACCGTCCAATACCCACTGATTTTTTTATGTTTTACGTTAAAAAAATATATATTAAAAACTTCATCGGAGACCAATTTTTCATTTACATTTTAACTACAAATAAAGTGTAAGTAATCACTGGTTAAAATAAGTCAAGTACGTCCCTTAACATTCTGTATATTTTTAATGTCTACCAAAGATACATAATATAATAGTATATTTACAGTCCTTCTCATTAGGGATTCCTGTTCCGAGGCGGACGGTAAGTTGTTGGGTTGCTGTTCAGGAAACTATTTTAGAACTTGAATTCCAAATAAATTGTGGGTCTCTGACCCGTTCGTGTGTTAAATTGAGAAATTAATTCATTTAACATGATATCATTTAAGCTACCGCACTACTGCGGCGCTTTGACAATGTTAGCCTCTTTATCTAGCTTAACTTCATCTCTCTCCTAAGGAACCTTAACGGCAAACATCGATACGTTAAAAATTAAAAGCTGAAAATGTCAAATACATAATTTTTTTTTTCAAATACAGATATTGAATACCGATTATGTTTTCTTTTAAATTTGGTTTTTGTATTAACTCAATTTTATTCTTTTTTTTTATTCGCTCCACACAGAAGACCCTGAAAAAAATATTTTCCATTGGTAATATTATTATGTCATCTTAGGGGATGCTGTATGGAGGACTTTTTAAGGAAAGTGTGGAGAATAAGTGCTGGAAGGAAAAAGGGTGGGTAGGAATCTACAGTTAGTGTGTTAGTGTGTATATTTATTTATTTTTATTTTAAACGCCCATAAGGCTATTACATATAATGCAGTAGATAATGTTTTTTTTTAAATTACAGTGAAAATGAAGAGTTGGAAAAATACACGTAAAATCAAATATATTAAACAAAATTTCGTTGATATCGCCTATTTTGTCATTTTGAGATAGGTCTTCAAAAAATGATACGTTACACAATTCACGTATTGAGCGGGAGCAAAAACCAATCCTATTTACAAAAGAAGTCAAATTACTAAATTTAAACATCGAGAATTGTTGAATGTATAATAAAACAAATAATTAACCTAAAACTGAAAAGGTTATTTATAAGAAGAAAAAAAACAACTCCACCTTCAAACGATCTTTTCGCTCCTGAAATACTGACAACACAGCCATATTAACATAGGAACAAAATGATGTCACAAGATGGATTATAATCCATCATTTTGCTTTTATTTTTGATGCCATGAAGTGAAGGTAAAAAAACGAGTTACATTCTTATTTGGGAACTCCATGTGTAGGTACTTTTTAGTTATGATAAATGTTGTGTTTTCACCTACTGCCAGGAAACGTAGCAATGAAAATAACCTTCCGTGTTTGTTTTAATTTTTTATAGGACTCGCCAAAATAGGCGCACGTTGATAAAAATGATTAAAGTATCAACATGGCGCGTGTAATGTAAGGAGAAAATAGTAAAAATAATTTAAAAAAATGTTGATGGAAACAACTTATTATTATTATTATTATTTTGGCGGCTTCCGTGGTCGAGGGGTATAGCTCTGACCACCAATCAAATCAAATTCCGGTGTGCGCAAGTAAATTTTATTTTCTTATATGGTGTTAATTCACAATTTATTTATTTTAAAATATTCATAACATATTTTAGGTTATCGTGAAAGATACTCTCAGTAGCGGCCTGGTGTAAGACCACTGTTCAGAATTGAAACGTTGATTGAAATAGCTTTAGCTAAGTTAAGTGATCAGATCTAAATAGCCAGGTACTTCCCCACCTTCCCCTGCCCCATCTTCTTCTCTCCCGCTGCCTTTAGTCCCACAACATATCCCGATTGGGGATGTCACATTTTCATCTACCACAGATGGTTTTGAGCAGTTGGATGAGGTTTGTCTGGGTCTTGGCGAATGGATACGCCCAACTTCTGCGTGGCGGGCGGGATCGGGAGAGACTGGTTGACGGATACCTTTTAGGCTCTCCAGCCAGACTCTCTCGACCCACAGCCTTGCACCGCAGTGAGAGGAATGGATTCATACGACCGTCACTCCAGATGTCTACCGACCCCTCAACGTTTTCCTTCCCAGAACTTTCTCTCATTATTTTCCCTTAAAAGACCCTCCACACAGCATGTTCGAAGATGCCATAGGCACTGAGCGATTTTTTTCCTTAGCGCCTCCTGTTTGGAGCTGATATAAAAAAAAGTTTTTAAATCTGTTTATAATATTCTCATTCGTGACATGTTGTTTCAATTATCTCATTTATATCTTTATATGTATTTACATTTTTTTCTTTTGAACACATAACGACCTTCATTTTAGATAATATTTTCAAGAAAAAAATCTGCCTGCATTAAACAGAGTAACGAAACACTTCTCAAAGTGTACAGCAAAAAAGTTTTAATTTTAAAAATTTCCCACAAAACTGAACTAACTGGCCATCACTAACTATCTTCAAAAAGTTCAAGCCTTCTCTTCCATATAATGCCTGAATAAATTCAATGAAGGTGAAGTCTTAGGCAATAAATCACTGGTCGGTAGGAAATACAGCTCGCCATTTATCTTAAGAGAAAGGTATAACAAATTCTAAGAAATGTAATATATTTTGAGCGAATTTCACAAAAGCTGTTAAATATATTATGTAGGGTTCGCTTAGAAAGCGGCCGAGCAACCAGCCTAAGAACAGAAGGCAGTTTATTTTTGGCTGAATTTGAAACCGGACCCTCGAGAAAGGGTGCCTTACTGAGTTTATTAGCAGAAAAAGTAAACATTTATTAAGCGTAAGTAAGCGATATTAAAAATAAATGAAGAATCTAATAAAATTTAAGTGTTCCTAATATCCGTAGCAGAAGTTTTTTTGAAAAATGTAAATTCACAAGCAGAAATAAGCCCAGCTTTATTTGAGTTTTTTAAGAGGGAAGCCTTAAAGGAAACAGATGGAATTTTAATATTGGATTGACTAAAAAGCGTTAATATTTTATAATAAAATAAATATAAAACTTTTTCCACTTAATTTTATTGACCACTTAATCTTCAGACTGGTACAAATTATTCTTAGTCTACGGTTTATATATATATATATATATATATATATATATGTAAAACACTTTTCTCGGTTTACCCGCGTAACGTAGTCCTGAGAAGGACTTTTTAACTCCTGACGTTTCGGACAGATCACACTGTCCATCTTCAGAGGCCTTATGTCTTTAGCTTTTGTCTCAAACTGATAGCTTTCGCATGTCTGTTCGGTCCAGAATCCAAGACTTGGATTCTGGACCGATATATATATATATATATATATATATATATATATATATATATATATATAACATATGGGGGAGGGATAGAGGGGTCTACAAGGATTTTAATCAATTATATTAAATACACTTGTTACTTAATACCTGTTATTTCTAATTATTGGTAATTCTAGTAGGCTAATTACCTTGGGTTTGCAGCTCACTTCAATATTGTAGAGGGAAAAACCTTACACGTAATATGAAATAAATGACCTAATTTTATTGTCAAATATTTATTATATTTATGGCGCATGGAATTTCTTATTGTTTTTTGAAGGGATACATGTTTACATTATAGTGGGAATGGTCATTAAAACAAACTAAATACATACATATTTTATTTTCGAAATTATTATGACAATTACAATTGGATTCAAAAGCGGAGACTTAGCAAATGATTCTAATTGTTTATTCATTACAAAGTTAGAGTCTATTTTTTTAGTTAAAGGGGTAATTTCAAAAGATTCTTATCTATGACCATTTTTACTAGTAAGGAGAACTTTAACGTCTCTGTCTTTACAAACTAGTGTTTGTATGCTAATAAGTGTGATGCTACATTGGACGGTAAACCCCTGAGTTTTCAAATGTTTATCTTTATTATTGATCAAAATTCTCCCTAGAAAATTCACATTATAAAAATCTGTTTTACATTTATCATTATTAGTTAATCTGGATATTTTTGTTGATATTTCATTCATCATGTTTAAGTTTTATATTTGTTTTATTATAATGTATTATTACGGAATTCCACCAGTTTCAGAAATATTAAAAATAGCGTTAGTGTAAAAAGCATTTACTCTGTGGTTTGTATAGTATATATCGGTTTTGTTCTGACAATGTAAGAGACAATGAATTGAATTCCGCGTTCATAACTGATCCTTTGACTAATGAAGAAGACAATAATACCAATCTAAATGAAATAGAAACAGACGCAGATATTATAAAGGTAACAGAAGCAAGTGGGAGTTGAACCCAGATCCTCCGTCTTAACGGGGTGGAACGGGAGAGAATGGTTGAGGGAGTTCCTTTGACTTCACCAGCAGAACTCTCTCGGAACATCGCCTTCCACCGCATAGATAGATAGATTATAGATAGATAGGTAGATTCATACTCGTATGTCTGTCACTCCTGGACATACTAACCCCTAGATTTCAACCCAACCCCCGTATCTTTTTCCTCCCCAGAACTTCCTTTCATAAATGACCCTCCTCACAGCATTCCCAAAGATGACAGGTCTTGAGGGGAATTATTTTCCTCAGAGCCTCCTGTATGGAACTAATGTAAAATTTTTTTTTTTTGCCAAACAGTTGAGACCTATTTATTTTCCATCATTTTTATCATACTCTTTTCAACGAATTGTATTCATTACAATATTTTTGGATGCTATCTTTTTGTGTGACTGAACGTAATATTCTGAGAATCTGAGATCGACTTGTATTTTTTTATTCCATTCTTCATTGATTCATCCACACGAAGTCAGCCCAACGCAACAGAGCAAAATAGCAACAGAGCAAAAAAAATGTACGGGCTTTCCTATCACATTTCAAGTACCTATTTCTTTCTTGCTATTTTAGAGATGGTAGGTTCTCTTATAAAGATGTGTTAATATTACTTTTTAAACAATTTTTTTTTAATGAAATAATTAAAAAAAATTGTTTTTATCACGATAATTTTTATTTAAAAAGTAAACATGTTTCAAGAACGATGTTCTCTTCATCAGGACATTATATTATATTTGTATAATTATGCTTCTTCTGTGTAACCGATCTTAAATTTCTTTCTACTTGTTAATTTTTTTGTACGGATATAATCTACATTGAACATGTACTTTTTTAGTTGTAATATTGCCAATTTCATTGAATAAAGATATATTATTATTATTATGATTAATAAATATTTTTTGATATGATTTGATTTGAAAATAAATTTCATATTCTTACTTTTTCTAAAATTGTTTGACTTATGTTTTAAAAATAGGTCAATCAAATCAAACATTATTTGAATGATGGAAAGGTGGAATCGGATAACTTCGGAATTACCAATTATTCATTTAGTAAATACCGTCAAACAGTTTCGAGTTCGAAGAGTTAACACATTCGGGAAACCGTGTGTAGATAATCGAATAAAATCTGTTTGAACAGTGTTTGCTTCCTGCGCTCCGGGTAGTCATTCGATTAGTTAGTTACTGTCAAATTTGTTATCTACAAATGTTATAATGCTGTTAACGATAGATGTGAAGTTGTTTTAGGACGGACCATAGAACTTATTTCAATATATTATTTTAAATTACTTCAAAACATCTATACTACCGACAGAGCTCATTTTATATCTTTAAACTAAATCTAAAATAATTCTGAAGCAGCAAATGCTCTCAAATGGTGACGACTGATTCCCACTTCGGTTTAAAAAGCGTATGACAAAAAAAAACGGAGGTCGCGCGAGCTATTTTTAAAAAAATTACGAAGGATATTGTCACCAAAGTATTGTATACATGAACACGGTCTGTTATTTTCTTTCATACGTTCCCCGTGGAGTGCCCCGAATTTTGTGTGTAGGTCTTTTTATAGGCGAACACAGCCTATATTAACAGCGTGGTGCCCCCCCCCCCCCTCCCCCCTCCCCCCAGGATGAACCAATTTTATGAAGTTAACTTTAATAGGGAGGGTGACACCGCGCCCCGGGGGGGGGGGGGGGGGGACATCCGCCCCGGGTGCAACCCATGCTAGCTACGCCACTGCCCCTATTCCTCAATCTACTTGCTCCCAGTCGCAAGGAAGAATGCACGCAGCGTCTGTGTTATCATCAGATTTTTTATCGTTTGACATGACATCTTAGGCATTAGACCATAGTTTTTAGCAACAATCCAAAATTTCAGTGGTATCGGCAGCATAGTGCTGAGAAAACGGCATTTAAAGTTCGACCCCAAGCCTTAGAATACGTTCATACAGAAGATGATTTTCCACAAATGTATTTTTAAGATTTTTATATTGATTCCTATAAAGACCATAGTTTTTGGTAAGAATCCAAAATTTCAATCGGATCGGCGGCGTAGGGCCTGAGAAAACGGCTTTTAAAGTTCGCCCCCATGCCGGGATCCGACTAGTCGGATGCCTCGTTTGCACGTCCGTTTAAAAAAACGAAACGTAAAAAATGAGATGATCACACAGAAGCTGCGTGCAACCTTCCTTGCGACTGGGACCGGACAGTTTCAGGGTGTATCGGGGCTCACGCCAGAACTACAAGGCGGCAAGTGAGGACAGCATCATACAAACCAAACAAATGATTTTTAAACGGACGCGTTGCGCTGGTCATCCATCCGACCAAATGTGCCGGATCCGACTTTTAGTCTTGTGATTTAAATTGGTTTGTTATAATAATTATTAGCGTTTTAACTCATGGTTTGTTCCAATAACTCCAAAACACTTTGAACATTTTTGTGATGGACATTAATTAGCTCGGATGGCTTTAAGTGGTAGGCCCTGACCGTGAGTTTGCAATAGTATTTTATTAAACGACTTCAAAAAGGAGGAGGTTCTCAATTCAATGCCGAGGTACCTGGCCCGGCGTGTTCACTCGACATCTTCCCTTCCGCCGCGGCCCCGCTCTCGCCTCTCGCCTCTTCAAGTCACGCATGCGACACAAGCACATCTCACCTGTTACTATGTATGTGGTTACAAACGTACCTTGGCTGACACCGACTCCAAAAATAACAATCGTACCTACATATTGATGAGTAGAAAAAGTAAGTTGATTATTAAGTTGTAGAAGAATACGAAATTATTTTTTTACTTTTTAGTGCATTTTTTTAAGTCGTTTTGTGTTTTGTTAAAATTTTTGGTTATATAGTCTCAATTCCGGCATTTTTATAGATATTTGGCATCTATGGGTAACCTCTTAAACTACTATCTAGTGCCATCTATGAGTATACTCTTAAATTACAATCTAGGATATCACAATTAGCTGGTCTTCTCAAAAAGTGTATTACGAAGTGACTCCTAATGTTTTCGATGCGGATTTCTGACCTCTAAATAAATTGCAAGTTGTTCCACCTAATGTACACCTAGTACACTTAATGAATAGACCTAGTGTATTGAAAGCACTGCCTAAATTTTGGTAATATTCTAACGAAATTGTTCAACCAGTTTGTTCAACTCATCGGACTTGGTCAATCTGAGCGAGAGTAGCTTGATAGAAAAATTATGAACTCTTTATTTGAACCAAATCCAGTGTAGGCATTCATTTTGGATAGGAGTTTTACCATAGTATTAATATGTTCGCACCACCTACATATTAATATACGAACTGCTGAATTGAGCACCCTTATGTAGTTGTTGCGTATTTTTTATTTGTAAGATAAAATAACGTTTTATTTTGAAAACAACAATAACAGTCATCTGTTCAAATGCTAATTTAAGATGTTCAGTAATATAACAGTAGCAAAGTAATATATAATGTTTATTTTAATTCTGTGTAAGACATCTAGTCTTTTAATAATACCTACGTTTTAATTTATAAGAATTATTCAACAACGAAAAGCCTTGTCTCTTTATGGTGAGGAAATGCGATTATTATGCTTTTATTACAAATCTGTTTAACATTTAAAAAATGTATAATTATTGTAAAATCATACAAATATTAAATAAATAAAAAAAACTTTCCTTATTAATTATTATCATAAATACGTTCAACTTTAAGTACGAGAACGTAATTATTACGATGGATAAATATTTAGTTAGGTCGTAAATTATTTCGGAAATCAAAGATATACGGACTGTTAATTTATTAGCCACAGATTTTTCACTTTGGCGCTGGGTTCAAAGCTTGATAATAATATTATAAAAACTTCGTTAGTTTAGCAAATTCTCAAGAACTTCCAGATAGTAACCAAAGCCAAGCTTGATCTATGAATAGATTGAAGAGTTAATAATTTCGAGATTCCACCGCTAGTACCTAGAAGATAATAGGTAATTAATTATAATAGCAAGTAATTGAATTAACCCAAAGGTTTTACTAAGATATAAGATTAACTCTGGGAAAAAGTGGGAAGAAATTTTCTTGTAAGATTTTCCTTCCGATATGAAATTATCCCATTCATTTTATTACGAATTTTCTTATTACTCTTAAGCATAAAGAACAGGTTATATAGAACACGTTGGGTGCAAAACGTTATATAGAAGAATAAAAACTTAGGGTTAAAATGATATAAAAATGAATACAAGATGGAGAGCATGAGACAAGTGATTATAACTTTAGAATTTGCATCTCAGGCGTGGACCTTAAGCAGGCGGCTGTGTGTAATACTTTGCATGAGGAGAGGTTATTTAATAAAAGAGTATAGTGCTTTGACACAGTTAAATTGATCTATTTAATATACAGGGTGTTAAGGGATGTACTTGACTTACTTTAATCAGTGATTCCTGACATTATTTGGAGTAAAAAACGTAAATGAAATTTTGGCCTCCGGTGACTTTTTTTTTCAAAAATATTTTCTTCAAAATCAAACAAAAAAAAAATTCTTCCGCATGTCGTCACTAGTCACTCAGCCGGGTGTCCAACGAACCCTTACCCCGCCTCCAACTGTTCAACAATTACCATTTTTTATGTTTTTGTAGAAAAAAAAAAAAAAAAAAAAAAAACATCAAAAATGTCACCGGAGACCAAAATTTCGTTTACATTTTTTACTCCAAATAATGTCAGGAATCACTGGTTAAAGTAAGTCAAGTACGTCCTAAACACCCTGTATAAACACATGAAACATAATTATTAAATTGATCAGGGCTAATCTAATTCTGAATGGGCATAATAAGGAGCGTTAGTACCATTTAATCTCGAAGAGTAGATGTGTGGGCGATACCATTGTGTGGGCGATCCATGCTTCTGCCTTCGGAGATGTGCGGTCAGCTCCCTCCGCTGCTGACATAATTATGTTGAAACGGCAGGCTGGAGCAACGGGCAGTCCCGGGGCAGATGCCAGCCAGCCGACTACGTTGATGGTGGCCAAGGTCAGCGATATTGGCTCCTGGCTCCTGTTGTAGTCGGAAGGTCTTATGATGATTGCGTCTGCAAGCGCTGGATTTAGTTAAATCAGCAGAAATAATGTGCTCCCTTGATACTCCGCTGCTGATCCAGGAATTAAACTGATGTGCTGATGGTCTTCAGTAGTGAATGCCGCTGATGGGTGCGGATTTAACAAACTTCACAAGTTGTAATATGGCGAATTATGACTATGTGATTGCGTCAACCAGCTACAAGGACGGTGGCCGAAGTCACCTTTGAATAGTCAAGGAATAAGGAGCTCAAGGCTAGTCCTGCCTGAGAACTCCTCTGTGCAGATACTCAGTATGACCAACTGAGCAGAGATAAACACGACAATGTTGCCAATATAACAATGGTGAATATTCATAAACTTTATACTTAAAGTACCCATTCACAGAGTTAATTCACTTGTTACATTATTTTATGTAACAAACACTTTTAAAGCTTAAAAATAACATTTTATGTTTTGTATTCATAAAGTCATTAAAATGGAGATAAAAGATTAGAGAAACACGTCTTCAAATATCACTTTAAATTTTTAAAAGGGGTTTCCCATTTTTTCCAACTAATTGGTTTAGTTACGCCTTCTGATTAACATAACAGCTATCAAGCCTAAATATAATTAAAATCAACGATAACAACCATGTTGCATTAACACATTTTATTTGGGTTAAATACTAACTTAGAAACACTCCGTGAATAAGTGCCTACGATACTAAGCTACGAATCCGGAGGCTAAGTTACAAATCCAGCATGCCCAAGTAAAATTTTGAACCATGTTTCAGAGTGGCAGATACTTTCAGTATCGCTCTGGTGAAAGATCACTATTCAGATTCGAAACGTTGCTCGCTATGGATTTAGCTATGTTAGGTGTATAACCAGGTAAACCTCTTCCTCACCTCCTTTCTCTCCCCTCTTATTTTAGCCTCACAATCCACAATCATACCCCATTTTGGGATACCATAGTATCACTGGCTCCAGACGGTTGAGAGCAGTTACGACTATTTTGCATTAATCACGTAAAGGTTGTGACGTAAAATTTACGTGTTACGTATTTATAACGTAAACAGGCACTAAACAAAAGTCAAGAAAATATTTTATAGAGATTGTGGGAGGACATACAGATTTTGGTTTTCCTTTCCTTCCGGAGTTTGAGAGGGAAACCGCATCTGCTATTATAACAAGGGGATTAGAGATCTGTTTCATATTGGTTGGAGTTTTGAGGAAATGTTGCGGAAATTATATTATAAGTGAAGCTTATTAAAGTTTAATGAAGAGAACGGGAGGAGAATACGTGGAAGTATTATTATTTCCTAAATAATCGTTTATTTTCAACACGCAGCCATTCCAACACCAAACATAAACAATTTTAATACATATAGGTACTTACTATCTACTTGTATTTCATTATCCTAAAGGGCAATAAGAAATAATAGCCCACTGCTAAGCGTTTTAGCAGACATCCTTTGTTTTGTTCAAATATGAACATCGTCTCTTACGTCATACGATACAGTTTTTATGACTCTTAAAATATTTATTTATTTATTAATTTACGGACAACAGTCCATTAAAAACATAATAAAAACACGAATAAAAAAACAGAGATGACAGTAAAGGGAGAGCACATAAAAATTAATAGCAATGACAATATAAAATATAAAAAGTACATATAGAGACACTATAAGTCAAAGCATAAAGAAGCATTTAAATATTGCGTATCGACTGCTGAAAGTCATTTAGTTTTACACCAAAAAAATCAATGCTTTGACTTGCGTTGACAAGTCTCGACATTCTGGATAAGGGAGAATAGTAACCGTAATTAGTAGAATGTTGATTGAGGAACAGCAATTCATTATTTACGATGAAGCCTATGGGAAGGGATGTTAAACTGGATGAGTTGTAACAATGCAGGTGTATCAGTAATACTGTTGATAATCTTAAATATGCAAATTAGATCAGAGTCCTTTCTACGTTTTTCTAAAGAAGACATGTTTTAAATGTGTTCAATTTCATCATATGAGTATTTGCCTCTTTCAAGACCCAATCTCCAAGCACTTCCTCTTAGGAAACGATGTTGTACGGATTCGATGTGACAAATGTGGACAGCATAGAAAGGAGACCAAATGACACTAGCATATTCAAGGTGAGGGCGAACCAGCGAACAGTAAAGAGTTTTAAGTGTACTTATATGTTTGAAGTCAGAGGTAAGTCTATGAATGAAGCCGAGTAGTTTAAAGTGATGATTACGATATTATTAATGTGATCACGGAAAGAAAGTTTGCAGTCTACAGTGACCCCAAGGTCCTTGATATATGTGACAGTAGATAGACAAACACTATTTAGTTTATAATCAAACTGAATAGGTTTTTGTTTCTATAAAAGGACAAAATTTTGCATTTATCAACATTAAGTTCCATGCAGTTAATTTTGCACCAATCATTAAATGAATCAATATCAAGTTGAAATAGTAAACAGTCAAGGTGGGATTTAATAATCTTAAGAATCTTATTATCATCAGCAAATTATATCTCGATTCTAATAGAAGTGTTTGGTTTTCATTCACGATATACATACATCACTGTCATACATCAGCTCGACCCTTTGACAGCTTTGAATTGGTTGCAAATGTATTCGGTTATCCATTAATTGAATTCCCTGAATTCACCACTTTTATATTGCATCATATAAATTTTATGTTAAATTTATGCAGGAAACCCACATAAGATAAGCAGAATTAAAGTTTTAAATATTCAAAGGAATCAAAAGGCTTCAATGGAAAACGCATTTCTTAATACAGTGCTAACATAATATTTCTGTAGTGTATACAGTTTCAATGTCTCTATTCAGATGTATTTTTTATTTTTCTTTATTTTATTTTGTATTTTTATATTTAATTTTTTTTTAAGAAAGACAAATATTCCCGCGGTACGAATAACCCGACAATATTTGAAAATATCCTACTACCACCACAGTAGGCGGAAAATGTTGCTTGTGTCGTGATAGAGGAGTTAGCCAGCCGAGGAATCGAACACGCGACGCCCGGGTGGGATCCACACGCGATGCCAACTCGGCCACTGACCGGTGTCTTTAGTAATATTAGACGATAGCTACTAATGTCACCCGTTTGGGTGTTATTATATATAAACACACAGCCCCGTTTAGAACGGACATTTGAGTCCAATTGGTTATTCATTGTAGACATTGTTGTTATTGAAGACTCCAATCATCAACTGGATTTGTAATCAGGGGAAATTTCAGTACGTACATAAATATTAAAACATATAAAGAAAGGACCGATGATTTTTTGTGATAAACGACAAAGTTTGTAGAGAAGCTGAAAATCATATGCAGGATCTTGGCTGTGTCATTCAAACTGATCACTGTGCAATAGCAAAAAGAAAATTTTAAATTTGTCATTGTACAAAGCATTATAACTTAATCTATTTATGTAAAGAAAAATGTCTGTGGTGATTGGTAAAGATTTAATATTGACGACATTTTGCATACTTGACCTTTAAAATAAGAGGAAGGTCACTAATAATAATAATAATAATAATTCTTTATTTTAGGATGTGGGGAGGATAAATACCACAAAAAATAAAAACTAGATACCAGCCCATCCGCTTTTCCCATCCCTTAACCACTCGGACCAATAAGCTTATTTTCACGATAATATAACATTACCGAATGAGGCGTAACTGACTTATTAATGTAAAATTTTGATTCTTCTTTTTGAAATTTTGCACACTTGACGTATAAAATAGAAAAACATTTCCATCTAATTTCTAAAAAATCTCGCCCCGGGACTTCATCTAGTACAAAATATTATTTCACAGAATTTCCCACTTTATTGAAATATATTATTAAGAAAATCACTTATACTTTTATTTTTTATCGGCGGATAAACTGTTTTTATGCTTTGCTGCATTTAAGGCAACCAAAGTAATTTTCCCTCGGTCACCAAATTCTTGCCTAAAGAATAAGTTTTCAATAAATTTAATCGTTGTTAAAATCACAAAATTACCTAATATAAAATCCACTAAAAACTAAAAATTATATTTGCTTTTTTAACATTTACAGTTCTTTAAGTTAAACAACTCCACACAGGAGGCCCAGAGGAAAATATTTTCGCACAGCCGAGCTGTCGAATTCCAGAACGAGTTGTAGAAATGATCCGTTTTCATGTTACAAATGTCGACCATGTACAAATGTTGGGCGCAGGTTTAGCGTGTATCCAGACTATGCACCGGGGCCGAGGGGATCAGTGACGCTAGTTCCTCGAAGCATTCTCCATTGAGATACCGGTAGAATAAGAACAGCATTCCCATTCCCATTCAATTTGGGAGGCGGGAATGGGTACCGCCGCCCCGGGAACCTTTATTGGATAACCAACACCTCTGGTATAGGTCACTCCAAGTAGTTCGCTACGTTTGGTGATTTAGCAGGGGTGCCCGGGTTCATGGGGTGAGGTTTGTCTAGGTCTTGGAGGCGGATGACCAGGAAATACTGAACCCCAGATTCCTACCCACCCCTTAAACCCTTTTCCTTCCCAGAACTCTCCTCTCCTTCCTTTCCTTAAAAAACCCTCCACACAGCATCCCCAAAGATGACATAGGCCCTGAGAGAAATTATTTTCCTCAGGGCCTCCTGTGTGGAGCTCATGTAAAAAAAAAAAAAATCCCACCTGACGCCTGAGCTCTAGAGATTGCAATCAGTTTATTAAAATAGGAGAATCTTTCAAACGGACACTTCTGCACAAAGTCGAGGGTTTTTCAGGACACCATATTAAAAGTGACAGTTGTCGGTCAAAAGGTTAAAAATACTTATTGCCAAAACCAAAAAAATCTTCATAAGAGCCACTTCCCGATGACCAAGATAACAAAAAGTTAACTTTTTCAATTTTTTTTTTTGTATTGTGTTTCTTTGATTTATTTCCTTTCATCACTTTTTTTTTCGTCTTGCAATTCTTCTTATTCGTCTTTTGTACGGTCGGGGGTCAGAGGGGAACGTCTAGGTCTACGAGCCAGTCTAGGGCCTCAGGCGTTGCCCTGTGGACCTCATCAATCCGGCCGGGGAATGATTAGAGCGGGCATTCGTTGACCACATATTCGGTGGTCTGCACCCATCTATGCATCATGTGAGCACAACGGTTATGGGAGCACCTTATCCTATTGATGGCAGTATTGCAATATTTTTTAAATGATGTGTTATTTATATGTATAATATGGAAATCGTGGGACTGCACTACCATCCCCGAGATCTTGAATAAACGATTAAAAAAAAACCAACACATATAAAGTAACAGTTGTCTAGTCCAGGGGTACCCAAAGTGTGCGCCGCGGCGCCCTGGTGCGCCGTAGAAAGTAAAGAGGGGCGCCGTGAGTTGATCCTATATCATTATCCGAAACCACAAATATTCGCGGGTACCTATAAAGCAACAATTCTTATTTTGATACCATATCCTTCCCATGTCTTTACCCGCCCACGACTACTTGCTCGCAATATCCGTTTAATATTTTACTGAACCAGATTTTTAGCTAAAACTAGCGTACTTATGCGATATATTTGAGAAACTAAATAATTTGAATCTTTCTTTGCAAGGCAACAATACTCACATTCTGTTCAGGAAGAAACTGCAGTTGTGGATAAAAAAAATAATGAAGGCAACGGTTAAGATTGCTTCCCTCAATTGTATAAATAAGCGGTATCTAATGAACTGGTTGTTTCACAAGACCTGATGGCCCTTCTAACCGAATGGTTTTCGAGGTACTTTGCAGATGATGATGTCGAAAAATTGGCGTGGATCCAAGATCCTTTCCGTGCACAAGCTCCGCCAGGATTCACAACACAAGAGCAGGAGAGTCTCATTGAACTCTCTTGCGGCAACAACCTCAAAACTAGATTCACCAGTTCCGATTTGGTGTAGTTTTGCTAATCGATTCAAAATGAATATCCAAATTTAATTTCGAAAGCTTTAAAAATTTTCATTCCGTTTGCCACATCATATTTATGGGAAGCTGGACTTTCAGCTGTAGCTGTAATCAAGAACAAATATCGCTCAAAGATCAATGTGGAGCAAGAAATGAGAGTAGCTGTCTCAAGTCTTATTCCTTGCTTTGAAAAACTGTGCGGAAATCATCAAGCTCACCCGTCACATTGATTTGATTGAGCAACTATGGTATTTTATTTATTTTGTTCTCTGTTCCAATTCTGAATTCTTATTATTATAATAAACTCAATTTCATATTGTGGATGTTTTAATTTTTGTGCCTATCTACCCAACTGCTATTATCGTAGGTACCTATTTCTTTCGACTATAATATATATAGTCACTATATCTATTCCAAATAGCTTACTAAAGTAGGGCGCCGTGACAAAATACTAAACTTGTAAGTGCGCCGCTGACTGAAAAAGATTGGGAACCCTTGGTCTAGTCAATAGGTTAAAAATACTTATTGCCAAATCCAAAAAATCTCCATAAAAGCCAACAATCTTCATGAAAACCTTCATCAATTTTGTGCTGCTTGACCTTTGGAAACTCTCGTTAATTTGCCTGTATAAATATCAAGGCAAAACATCCCCAAGCGAAGGACGATTAGATAGTTTAGGTGGCTGTTTTACAGAGGGCCAGATGAGATCAGACCGGATAGATAGTGACCCCAACGTAGCTTGGATCACGCTGAGGGCCATCTATTCGTCTGGCGAAGGGGTCAGGTACCCGTACAGATGCTACCCGTAAACGGGTAAATTGTGATCGATTTATCTTCATTTTGGAAGATCTGGCATAAAGATAAACCTATGCTTTTATCGTTTAGGCAGATTTTGCAATAGATACATTGCTTGGGTGTTTTCCGTTGTTGTTAGTGGTCATATATATATATATTTTTTTTATTAGTAATAGAAGGTACATAAATTACAAATAATTTTTATACAGTAATTAATTACATAGTAGAATATTTGATGTACCCCCATAATTAAGCAATACCCCCATAATTAAGCATATATTTGCAATCTAGTCGCATAGGTATATTCTCTGCGAATCAATTTATAGACTTTAGTTTTAAGATGGACTACAATCCTATTATATTATATTATATAATATTATAAATGCGAAAATTTGTATGGATGTATGGATGTACGTATGTTTGTTACTCTTTCACGCAGAAAATACTGATTGGACTTTATAAATTCTTTCATCAATAGAAAGCTACATTATTTGCGAGTAATATGGGCTGTACATATTGGTAAGCTGTGACGTTATGAATAAGCTCTGGCGTTCTGAAATTATTTGTCATATGTTTTCTGTCCCTAATAAAATTGAGTTATTGCAAACGTCAGAAGAAACGTAAAGAAACGTTGCCGTGGAAACGATGTTGGCGTAATAGTTAATATTTATCTCTAAAAATGAATCGCCGAAATGTATGTACGCGCATAACTTCCGAACGATTGCACCAAATTAAATAAAAAAATAAATTGTATAAAAATACTGGTGAGTTTTGGTACTATGCAATTTGTGTGAAAAAATTTCTAAAGGTGGCATGCGAGCAGTTTGAAAACTGAATGTACCGGGAATTAATGTGGGAGTTGGTGTACATTTGGATGTTTGTAAATGTCTAACTTATTCATCGTTTTCTGATACTGAATTATGGAGAATCGATATTGTGATCTTGAGGTACACAGCTGGCGTTATTCCCTACACAAGTACATAACATATTCATAGTACAAGCACTAAGGCATCAATTGAGTATGTAAACTATACTGGTTTTCTTAGCAGACTCGATAATCAATGCACTGGGAGATCACTATGGCGATCATTTAAAGGGCTGCTCTAACGAACTGATTGTACAATAATTTATCGTTGTAAATGTCTCACTCGTCGGTATATTGGCTAAACACTGTCATATAGGGACAGGTTGGGTGGAGGAAAGAGGAATTATCTGTTAGACGGAGATGCACATACATAGTTGTGTGAACAGTTAGATACCATTCAGAATTGATACATTTACAATAGATTCACATATGAAGGGGCAGAGGAAATTCTGGGAAGGAAAACGTATGAGGAGTGGGTAGGAATCTGGTGATCAGTGTGTTCAGGAGAGACAGACATATGAATCCATCCCTCCCTCTGCGGTGCAAGACGATACTTCGAGATTGTCCAGTTGAAGTCGAAAGGTCTCCATCAACTGGCCTCTCCCGATCGGGTCCGCCAAGACCTAGACTAGCCTCACCCCACAAACCCTAAGGTATCAAACCTAGCGAACCATTTGGGGTGACCTATGGCAAAGGATTAGGTTATCCAGTGAATGGTACCCGGGTTCTGACCTAACCCATACCCGCCTCCCATAACGTACCCCAATAATAATTGAGGATGCCATAGTCCTTGTCCTCATAACGTACCCCAATAATAATTGAGGATGCCATAGTCTCATTGGTTTTACATTGGAAGTTTGGAAGAAGTTATAAGTAATTCTGCTTCTTGTGCGATACTCACATAAAAAACTAATTCTTCTGTTACCGGTTCGATCCATAGTAAAGTATTATTGGAACTGCTCAATAAATAGAACAAAGATGAAAAATATTCAACAAATAAATATCCAAAATAATGTAAAAATTAAATCTGAAGCTACAACAAACCGTATAGGCCAAACTTAATTTGTTTGAAACCTAAACCATATTTTTTCAAGGATGATTTCACAAATGTGCGGTTTTATTCATTTTAATATTTAAGTGACATAAATATTTATTCTCGATTTTCCATTATATGTAATTTGGCATGGGTGAGAAAGAATACGTATCGGGATTTCCGCGACGGAAGCAGGTTTCTCGTGATCTCCGGCGAGGTGCAAAGCCTTTTCGTGATTTCCGCCTCGCAACAGCTTTTAGATATATTTTCACCTTTCTCTGAAAATATGAATAACGTGTCAAATTTAGCGATAACAAATTTTCTGCCTCTTGTTTTGTACCTAAATTCTGAGGTAATAATATTTGTTTTTCGTAAAACGCGGTTATATTGAGTACCTACGCTCGTAAATACAATAAGCACTTTGTTTTACAAATACTAAATTATTTGTGCAATTTTGGAAGATCTCGTCATCTGTCAAGAAATACTGAAAAGAGAAACGGTAATTATTATTATTATATATTTTAAAATATAAATTTGATAATGTTGTTATCAAATTCTGCAAGTATTTTCGTTTCAGCTGTTTCGGTTTACAAGGCCATTTTCAAACTGTGGTTAATCCACTTTGAGACGACCTATTTATACAATTTGAAATGTCAATTTTGAAGGTGTCTAAATTGATTTATTACCGGTTAAACCAATTTGCTGGACACTAACTGAGAGAGTACATATTATGTGGGGTTCGGAATCTGTTTTCCCTGCACTAAGTGTTAGGGGTTTCTTAATTGTTTTGTAATGACGTTATTGCTATGACTCACTTAAGTGCGTTATATTTTTTAGGATTTGTAAACATACTTAGTAGTGGGGAATAAATAATTTCCTTGAGAAATATTCTCATAATAGACTCCCGTTTGACTTCAGGATCGAGCTTAGAAGAACATTGGAGAAAGACACTGGCTCCCATAATCCCAGACTGATTTTTTATTTTTATTTTACCTATATTTTTATTACCATATTTTATAAATATCTATGTGTTTTATGTATGTACTTACACACTATTTAGGATGTGTGGGATTGCATTCACCTCCCCACATTCTGAAATAAAGACCTGTATTATTATTATTATTAATTAGCGTTACTTTGGGGTCATTCGTTCGTTTATCGATTTCTAATTGTTCAAGCAAATTTAATCTACGAAACAGCTATAACAAAAATGCATACTAAAATACACGAAGACCTTGATAATAACATTAACAAATTTTGATTTTCATTAAATATAAAAAAAATAAATGGAGTTCTACGAATTAAATTGATTACCTAATTAACCTAATAATTATGTGTTGTAGTGGAATAATAGCACATAATTATTGCATAACATGGTAACAGTCAACCAAGGAAATCAGTTGAATATTCACGTATAGTAACTTCGGTTCATCAGCTTTGTCCGAAGTTCACTTGAGGTATACCATCTCAACGTAGATCAGTCAGTTGTTATAATAGTGGCATTCCGTTCAGTGCCCTGTACCGTAAGGCCAAACTTTAACGGAACCCGGACTGTGACTGGAATAATTTACGAACAATAGAAAACCAGCAAAGGGCAAACTTAAGATGAACGGCTGCACGGCCATTTCATACAAAACTTAAGTTTGGTTTTGAGGCCAAAATGCCGAATCAATCTCGATGTTTTTTTTAAATCCAAAGGTAGGTACAGCAAATATCTAGTAAGGATACACATTATTTATTAAAATATTTATGTGCTAAATTATTTATTTATGTTTTATATTAGGTCCTTACATATGAAATTGGCGTTTTGCCGTACTGGCAACTTTGATCTCAAATATCTTCTCTTTGGTTAGGAATTCCAAATTCAAATTTATACAGCTCTTTACTCATGTATTTGTGTTTTGAAAATTATTATTCATTTGTTTAAAACAGTTTTATCACTAACACCGCAGCCTGCAGCTAACTCGGACGTGGTTTGCGATGGATCCGCTTCCACAATAGCCTTCAATTCTTCATTATCAACTTTGGTCTCCAGCCGTCTACGGGACTTGTTCTGCAGATCGAAATATCCAGAACGAAAACGTTGGAGCCAAAAACGCACTGTGTTTTCTTTTGCGGCACCGTCGCCATACACATCATTAATCCTTCGAGCCGTTTTTGCAGCACTGGTGCCACGGTGGAACTCGTACTCGTAAATAACGCGATATTTCAAGTTTTCCATTTTGTAAACTAAAAGACGCAAAGAAAAAAACAAATGAATTATAATTTTCGAAACACAAATACATGAGTAAATAGCTGTATAAATTTGAATTTGGAATTCCTAACCAAAGAGAAGATATTTGAGATCAAATTTGCCAGTACGGCAAAACGCCAATTTCATATGTTATATAAGCCAATAAAAAATCAGTTTAGTTATAATTAATAAAAAAAACATTAAGAATTCTGTCAAAAAATTATCAAAATAAATAGACATTTAATTAATGAATCATAAAATTAAATAATTATTTAATGAATCATAAAATTAAATAATGGTCTGATTAAAGTTAGGGAGGTACCTACTTTATCACTTATCTGAATTGTTTCCACAATTACTTTTAATTTTGAATATGACTCTTAAATTCAAAGTTAATTAAAGTTCATTGAACGTGAATAGTTTCACTCTGAAGTAGTGAATGCATATTATCACAGACAACAGGAATTAGTTCGATTTATGACTAACCCGTTTAATCGTCGGAGACCAAATTTGTCCCAACTTACATAGGTCTCATATAAATCGTTGTATCTTCCTCTCTAACATGTTGAAAAATATGATCTGAACTGTGTTAGAAAGAAAAAACTCTACGCTTTATATTAAAAGTCTAGAATTTAACCAGAAAAAATTAAATGCCCACCTCTACGAAAACAAACGATATCAATTTGAGAAAAACGTATAAAATTTCGAAAATTTTCATTAATTATTTTTTCACGTTACGACAATAACGTGAGGTGATAATAAAGTTTGTAAAACATTTGCTTGATAAAATAAATGTGTGTTTTTCTTTTTTTCGTTGTCAGTAATGTTAGATAGAAAAAAGGTGAGCTATTTTTAAAAGTTTTTATGTTAGTTTTAAAAAAATATATACTTTTAATTCTAATAACATTTTTGAACGTACATCATCACGTTTTAAAAATAGTTGTTTTTGGATATGTTCAGAAATTTTCCGTTTATTGAATTTTATTGCAAAGCGAAAATATTTTGACCTTCTGATAAAATAGGCCAGATTCCTAGTGGGTTAACATATTTTTTGTAGCTTACATACTTACTATTGAATAAATAACCACCAAAGTTTCGGGGTAGTGATAGTTAACACGTTGTGCATCAAATAATTTTATATTTACGTAGCTGTTTCGCCTCTGCAAACATCATATATCTTCTTTAGATTCAAATGAGCCACGTCATACCTCAAAAGCTCACAGCCCCAAAGTAGGCCGCCAATCTTGTGCCTATCAATATGGGGCGCCGGAGGGAAGGAGGCAGGAGTCTACTGAAACTCAGTTAGGTACAGCCCCTGATATTACGGAGAGGAGTTTGCATTAGACATACACGTACAAGGCGGATGCTCCACGTGCAAACATAGGTGGGCACTGTGCAATGCAGTGAGCAGTGCGCATACATCAACGTCCGACGGATGGGATGGAAAATTTGCATTAAATCAGTAAATCTTAAAGTTTCGGATAACATGTACTTTTGATGAAATTAAACTATTACTTTAGTTTTCCCTGATAATGCTTGTGTTATGTGAAACCGGTTAGTATTAAGCAAATAGTAGGTGCAATTCACACACACGGTAGAAGTGAAACCTTCAGAAAACTAAGGTAGACGAGAATGGGGAGGATACGAAGCACTAAAGCTTATAGATATGTAGATGTAGGTAGATATGTGTTTGTCTGTTTTTAGTGTCGCTATTTTTTCATTTCATCATGTTTCAACAAATTAAATAAATAAATCGTGGTTATTAAAAAGAATCATTATTTTATATCATTAAAACACTAACAGCCTTACAAAAAAAAAACCACAGCGCGACCAATTAACTGTGTTATTGCAATAACATAATTATCCCTTGTATACACTAAATCACGTTTTATTACCAATAACGTTTCTTGCGTGCTCACGCTGTTAAAATGCTTAAAGATCTGACAATGTCGCAAATGGTTATAATTTAGTAGGAAAAAATGTTGTT
Organism: Limnephilus marmoratus; assembly: GCA_917880885.1. Taxonomy (NCBI): domain Eukaryota; kingdom Metazoa; phylum Arthropoda; class Insecta; order Trichoptera; family Limnephilidae; genus Limnephilus; species Limnephilus marmoratus. The sequence continues at coordinate 45,763,451 of OU862922.1, forward strand.
TTAATTATTCTCCGCCAGGAGCATTATTGGCGCGCGTGTGCATCAACGGCCCGCGATGAACACACAGCTTGAAAACCAAGCGTTTATGGCCGGATCAGGCGGGGTGTCGAAAATTTTGTTAGATGTTGTGATTTTACTTAATAATTTCTATTGTAGTGACGAAATAACTGTTCTATTCATATAATTAATATATATACCGTATTATTTGTGTGGTTTACATAAGTTTAATCAAGTTATTGTACAAACGCCGTACTTTCAAAGTTGAACTGTCAGAATACTGTTTTATAGGTTACATAAAAGATAAAATTAACATTTTAAGATCTTTATTTTAAGAGAATTCCTTAAAAGTGATAATTTTTTATAATATTAATATCTAATACATGTGTTCGTTAACGTATAAAAAGAAATTAACGTCTTTAGAGATGCAATAAATCTGTTTTAAAAGTCAGTATTATTTCTAAGTTATTTTTTTGGCAATAAACAAAACTTTTAAATTTTTTATTATTTTTTTATTGTATACACGATGAAAAAGTGAGGTGATAGTTTCCATCCAAATTTATTACATAAAAGGACTGTGTTTTTTAAATTTTGATTTTATTTAAATTTCTCTACATTTTGGTCAAAAATGTTGTGGGAGGAAATTTTTTTCCATTTTTTTCCGAGTTTGAATCTTAAAATATGGCAGTTTTTGAAAGCTAAAGTGTATTTCAAATACACAAATCTAAAAGGTAGTTTTATCTAGTTTTCATAAATGGTATTTGTTTTTACGACACCTTCAAAAATAAGAAATATATAGAACATTCAAAATACTATGGAAAAATTACAAATATCGTTCGAACATCAATGGTTAAAACAGAGATAAACTACCCTCTCAGGCCGCGGAAACCATGTGTATTTCTTTCAAAGAACAAATTTTTAATTAGTAATGTTTTCACATCCGCGGCCGTTTGTCAATTGAATAAAATTTTCACTGGGTTTTTTAGTAAGGCTGTAAGTGATTGCTCTCTACCAAAACATATTTTTGTAAAATTAATCTATGTTGTCTGATTTTCGGGGAAATGAAGTCCCAGAGAGAGCTCGAACGAACTTTGACGTCAACGACGTTTATATGAAAAAAAAAACAGAAGACGAGAACAAAGACATAACTTACGACCTCTTTCTGTAATTAGTAGATTGAACACGAGGGTGGGGGGGATACGTCAGGCACGTCAAAATAGAAAATAGAAAATAATTTAAATTAAAAATTAAAGCGTCCGGCTTACGAATTATTTTTTAATTATCTTAATTATTTTTAGCGGAAGGCACCGGTAGAGGCAAGGAGAGAAATTGCACCCAAGACGCTTGCATGAGAAACAGTTGCATTTATCAATTTAGCCTCTAACTGCATATTTGAACACTGAAATCATTCACTATGAGCACCTGTCTAGAGTTAATATAAATAGATTGTTTGCAAATGTCTTCACCCCCGTCTGATAGTGCTATGGGAAGTTAAAACAGCTATCTGGCTATCACTATTTGTAATAGGTACACATCCAAACATATTTATATATACATCCATTTAATTTATAATAACATTAGTAAGTGCAAAGACCAAAAAGCTTAAATCTAAAATTGAGTTCTACAAATTAAACTAATGGAACATTAGATCTAATGAGTATAGCATCACACTGTTTTAAAAATACATTAACAGTTAAACGTTTAGACATCTATGTATATTTTTTGCAACAAAAAACATTGCCTTTGAATTATTAAATGTTTAATTCAAACAAAAAAGCGTTTTCTGACAGGTTTGTAAAATTGTGTTGAAGCTGGTAGAAAGGTTAACGAACTCCCCCTTCCCCTTTCCATTACCTTGGAAAATTCTTATACCTCCATGATTGTAATATAACGAGACAACGGCTTTCATTTTTGACAGACTTTTCAAATAAGGTAAGAACTAAGCGTATTGGATTAGTCCTTCACAAAATTGGTTCGTCTAATTAAAAAAAGGCCTTTTTATGAACCATAACAGCAATCCACTTTTTTCGTATTTTTACGTAAATTGCAAAGACACAACTGAAATAAAAAAAAAATTAATATAAAATTATTTGTAGAATTTTGTCGAATAACACACTTTTTTCACAGGTCAAGTTCTGAGTGTATTGTATTGTGTACCTAAGTGTGCGACAGAACATGTTGTACCCTCCAGAGCGTTAGACATATCATAAAAATGTATCGGATACTTCATTAAATATTTTTTTAATGCTTTTTGTTTAATGTGGTGCTACAATATTATTGTAACACCTTTTATTATTATTAAACCCGACGGTTAATAAATTAACTTGTCTGGCAGGCAAAATTTTGAAACATTTTATCGTGAGATTAAAATAAAAAACCCTAAGAACTAAAAATTGAGCACGAAAGACATAATTGACAATTTCACTTTATAATTTTTTTTTTTCATTTTCCATACATGGGGCCTTGAGGGTAATAATTTCCTTCATGGCCTGTGTCGTCTTAGGGGATGCTATGTGGAGGGTCTTAGAAAAGCACTAGTGGTGATCTACGGCGGAGGTGTCGGTTATCACTGGGATGGTTCCCTCCCTCCCAAAACAAATTAATTGTTTTAAATCGTTATTTGCATTCATAATAGCCTTCATGTTCGAGGGGTAAAGCTCTCACCTGTCTATCCGAAGATCGTGGATTGCTATACTGGCGTGCGCAAATAATTTTTATCTGAATAGGTTGTGTTATTTTATAATTAACTAACTAAAAAATAATATATAGTTTATTTGCGGTATATTACAGATTGGAAGACACTTTCAGTATCATTTTAGCGTAAGACGTTCAGAGTTGAAACGTTGCTTGAAATGGCTTAAGCCTTTTTTGTGACCAGAACTGAATAGCTAGATACTTCCTCTTTTCACTCTATCCCACCTTACCCTTCCCCATTTTCTCCTATTCCCACTTCATTTACCCATTCAGACAGGAGCGGTTGGGACTCTTATTCGGTAATCATGAAAAAAAAACAATAATAATCATATGGGTGTTATGTTTTACGATTATTAGATACCTTTTTACCCTTCATTTCAGAAATTATAAAGGGTACTGCTAACGTTTATTAATAGAACGGCACAAATTCATGGAATGGGTCCATTCTAACAGAAAAATATTTCTATTCAACCCACAAAAATATACTTTACCCTGCACCCCAATTGAGCCATTCGAAAACCGAATCACGTATCGACACTAAAAAAATATCAACTGCGATATTCATAACCGACTTTCGCAAAATGACAATAAGCGTCAAGGCGCACGCCCTGAAAAACACAGCCGGGTGTAGATATTATATGGATCAGAGAATTCTCCACGGGAGAATTTCAGTTGTGGCACTACGCCGCTACGAGCGTAGACGCTTCTTCGGTCTCTACGCCGCCCGGTCCTGTCAATCGCCGCGTGGTGAAATCCCCTGATTTTTCTCAAGTTTCAGCCCGAATTTTATAGAGTTTTCCTTAATACTTATCGAGCTTAATTTTAATAAAAATACGTGTTTTCGTATGAAATTTAATATCATAATTAAGTGGTGTTAACTCTTAAAATTAAGATATATTCCTGCTCTTTTGCATTTATCGCGATAAAGGGTAGTATAATATGGTTCGGTGATTATTGTAAGTGCTATTTTTGTAAGGTAGGTGACCTGTTAAAACGTGTGCTGTTTAATGAGAGGTAATTTTCATCATTATTTATTATACTATTGCAGTTTTTTAAATGTTTTTTAACAATTTTATTTTAACATTGATGGTCTGTTTTTCTTTCAGTTTTTACCACAGTATTTATAAACCATTGTATTAGATATTGCTTCAATTGAGCAAATAAAGGTATATTAATTATATTATTATATTTATTCATAAAATGTTCAGAAGCTTTATTTTGAGAAATCAAGAGCTCCGAAGGATACATTTGCATTATAAAGATGAAAGACTTGTTTTAAGTTTATTGCAAAACTAAACATGCGCAGGTAAACCTTTCTACATAGTGGAACGGGTTGAGTAATCTGAAGATGCCCGTAGCAGAGTAAAATCGATCAGCTAAAAATATTTAAGTAATAGAAACTCAAAGAGATTCTTAGATCTCTTATAATAAAGGAATGCCACTACGAATGAACAATAATTTAAAAATCTAAAGACATGACATCATTCACACAACCAGCAAATTAACATACTTCCAATAAATTGATAATAAATACATGGAGCCTGAAATCTACTAAATATAATTTTCTTTAGGGTTAATTTTTTTTATTTTTATGACTGCAAATAATGCTTCTCTATTGGACAAGGGCCATTTTTAGCAGAAGCAGCATCGTTATATCTATTTCTCTCCATCTAAACTTTGTTTAGGCAGCTGAAAACTCACAAAACTTCAATAATTTAAGTACAATACAAAATAGTACACATCTTTTCGTTGATCTGGGAAGTAATTTTTACGATTCGTGAATTTTATGGCTATAGTTACTATTCCCTTTCATTCACCGTGGAGGCTAACGTCGATATATATTATTATATTAAGGGTCAATGTTCTTAATATCAGCAGCCAGTTTATTTAGCCGTTTGAAAGACTCTGGCCCTAAGCCAACGAAACTTTTAGATCCGTCGGATACGCTCCAGAACTTGTTAAATTTGTATGTCGGACCATATAAAAATAATGGACAGTTTAGCAAGAGTAGGCCGACTTTTACCATTATTTATCTTCTTTCTGTTTGTATTAGATAATAAATTACTCAAATATTCATTCATATATTTTTTGTTTACGACCATACATTATTGAATCGAAGTAGATATTTACCAAATTTTAAAATTTGTTGAAATATTAATGAAAAATAATGGTCGCCTTCGAACAGCCTAGTAAAGGGCTGCCCATTTTTTGTAAAACAACTCTATCGACATCGACTCGCAACAATAACATTTGGCTGTCATCAGTTCTTTTGTTTTGCTCTTTCAAAAAATATTCTTAAACTAATCTTTTTATTGTGTTTTGGCTGTAAAAAGTTTAGTGTGTTGGAATCTTCTCCCCCCTGATCTTCCAGGAGTCACTTCTTGCTGCTCATTTTCAGATATTTATATAATTTTTTTACTTCTGTCTCTTTTTATATAAGCTGTAATTTTTTGAACAATGGAGGAGGATTTCCCTCCTGTACCCCTTACAAAGCCCCCAGATCCCCCTCCTGACCCTCCAGATGGAGACATTTCAGATAAAATAGACTTTTCAGAACATTCAAACATTTCAGACAATGAATCTGTCATCCTAACCTCAATTAAAAAAAGAAAATTTAGTCCCCTTTCCCCAAAAAAACATGATTCGCCTTTGTCTTCTCAGTCCCCTCCAGCTCTTCCTCAACCTCCTCCAACAATCTTTTACTCTACTCATTCCCGTGGCCCCTACATTGTATATGCGCAAAAAACTGAACAAGGTAAAACCATCCATCCTCTTGAATTTGGTAAATTTCTTTCAAATAACAAGAACCTTTCGATTAAACCTGGAGGTGTTAAAGCCGAGGGTCGCTTCCGAATCTCTGTTGAATTCCTGTCAGGTTCAGCCGCCAACAACTTTATCAAAAATATATTTATTTCATCTAATTCTAAATTCAAGGCGTACATCCCAACTTTCAATGTCACTCGAATGGGCCTGGTCAGGGGTATCTCGACCGATCTGTCCATTCCAGAAATCCTATCCTCACTTTCAACCCCCCAACATATCGGCAATCCCATAAAAGCCAGGAGGCTAAATTATAAGGACACCTCTGAGGGCATCGTTTCCTGGAAGCCCTCCCAATCTGTCGTCATCACATTCGAAGGACAATCTCTTCCCTCCCATATTTATTTATTTTTCAACTCCTTACCAGTTGAAATGTACACTTATCCCACCACTCAATGTTTCAACTGCTGCCGTTTTGGTCATACCAAAGCTGCATGCAGATCCCCTCCCAGATGTTTCAAATGTGGAGAAAACCACTCGGCTGACCAATGTTCTTCTCTCTCTTCACCTAAATGTTTTAACTGCTTAGGCGCTCATTCCGCCATTAACTCTTCTTGCCCCGAACAATCTCGCCAAAAAAATATAAAAATTTCTATGGCCTCTGAGAACTTGTCTTTTCTGCAGGCTTCTAAATTATTCCCGCCTGTCAAAAAATCATTTTCCGAGGTTTTAGCCAGTAACTCTTCATCCAACCCTCTCGCCACCTCCTCAACATCTTCCCGTTCAACAAAATTCACATACAAAAACCCTATCTCTAAACAGGCTCGTGGATACGATCAGCAACAACACAACTCACTTCTCTTAAATCCCAATGGTTCTCCTCTTTCACACGCCACAAATGGGTGCGCAAACAATTATAATTCATCTTCAACAAACTATCAAAAGCTTTCTGAACAACTCTCCCAAGATAATTCTTCATTTATTCAAACTCTTATTATGCTTCTAATTGACCTAATTTCTTCTCAAACTAATCTACCGTCCAACGCTGCTTCTATTATTTCCACATTAAAATCATTTATTCAAAATGGCTCTTCAAGATGTCAGAATTCTTCAGTGGAATAGCCGCAGTGCTATTTCTAACAAATCAAACCTTCTTAACCTATTAAATTCAAACCTTGTTTCTGTGGCTGCTGTCTCGGAGACATGGTTTACTCCATCCACCCACTTTAATGTGGGAGGGTACTCCTGTCTCCGCGATGATCGCCCGGAAGGTACGGGCGGTGGTGCTGCCCTTTTTATTAAAAAATCCCTTCCGTTTTTCCCAATAAATAATATCAAACCCCCCAATGCTGACTTTCAAATGGTTGCAGCTAAAATAAAGGACACTTCCTTTGTTTCTATCTATCTTCCCCCAACATCGCACTTCAATAAACAAGCGTGGTTGCAAATTTTCCGTCAACTAAGCCCTCCTTTCTATTTATTGGGTGATTTTAATGCCCATTCCCCCGTCTGGGGTTCTGCTTTCTGTGATCGAGACGGTCGAAGTGTGATGGATTTCCTAGATGAATCCAACCTTTTTCTTTTGAATGACGGATCTCCTACTAGAATCTCTCGCCCCAACACAAACCCCAGTGCAGTGGATCTCTCCATATGCTCTATTAATCTGGCACCTCTCTCCTCGTGGGTGGTGTCCCCCGACCCCTGCTCCAGTGATCATTTCCCGATCACCATCACTTATCAAACTTCTTTCCATTCAGACAAGGCCCATATTTCGACAAAGATTAAAACAAAACACACCAAATGGGACGAATTTAACTCACATATGGATAAGTTTATACAAAATTTATCCTATACCGATACATTATCTGTCAAAGATGACTACGATAACTTCAAATCAATGCTCGTAACTGCAATCAATAAATCAAATCCTCCCCCTAAAACCAAATCTCTCAAAAAACTCCCTCCATCTCCCTGGTGGGATGAGGAATGTTCCAAAGTAGTGAGAATTCGGAAAGCTAAATCTCTTTCCTATCGTCACAATATGACTATGGAGAACTATCTCATATACAAAAATGCCGAAGCCAATGCCAAAAGGGTATTGAGGTCAAAAAAAAATCCGGGTGGTACAACTTCTGCAGTTCAGTATCTCCGAACACTCCAATTTCGGAAGTTTGGTCTATGATTCGAAGATTTCGATCCTCCTTCAGTCCAACATCTCCTCGAGCTTCTCATTCTAAATGGATAGACGAGTTCTTGGACAAAATTGCCCCCCCTTCTGTACCTAACTTAGATGAAATAACTCCAATCCACAACACTCCTATGTCTGATCATTGGCTTGACTCTCCATTCACTTTAATTGAATTAAAAAATTGTTTATCAACAGTCAAGGACTCATCTCCAGGCAGAGATGGTATACCTTATAGCATTATCAAAAATAGTAATGATAATGTTCTAAATCACTTTTTAAGCATCTTAAATAAAATCTTCCAGACTGGCATAATACCTGATGACTGGAGTTCTCAAATAATCATCCCAATTCTAAAATTAAACAAATCACCCAATTCTGGATCCAACTATAGGCCAATTGCTCTTTCATCCACCCTTAGTAAAATTTATGAAAAATTAATTAAAAACCGGTTAGAATTTTTTGTCGAGAGTAATAATCTTCTCTCTCCATCCCAATTTGGATTTAGGAAAAAGAAATCTACACAAGATAACCTCGCCATCATCAGCACTGATATTAATTTATCCATTTCTAACAAAGAAGTATGTCTTGCAGTCTTTATAGACATAGAAGGCGCCTTTGACAATGTTTCCATCCCAATTCTTAAAAAAAAACTTTTAGGCCTTGGCTTACCCCTCATGTTTGTCCAATCTATTATTAATCTTTTTCTCGATAGGAAAATTTTCATTGAGCTACCAGATGTTACTCCTCAGTGTAGGTCAATTTGGAAGGGTTTACCCCAAGGCGATGTATTATCCCCCTTACTGTATAATATATACACACACGATATGCATGTCACCATTCCCCCTCAAGTAAAAGTTGTTGAGTTCGCAGATGACATAGCTTTCTTCTTATCATCCAAAATCATTCCATCCGCCGTCAAATATCTTAATGAAGCCATGGATGCCCTTTGCACATGGCTTACTTTAAATGGTCTTGAACTTTCAGTACAAAAGAGTCAGTGTGTTACCTTCTCAAATCGTCATAATAACCCCCCTGTTCAAATTATATTTAAAAACTCTCCAATCCCCAATGCTTCCGAAGTAAAATTTTTGGGAGTAACATTTGATAGGAAACTTAAATGGTCTTCCCACATTAATAATATAGTTACTAAATGTGAAAAAAATTTAAATATTATCAGATCATTGACTGGCGTTTGGTGGGGTGCTCATCCTATCTGCATTTAGTTGCTCTACAATGCACTTATTCGAAGTCATATCGACTATGCCTGCCCACTTTTTAGTACTGCATCCAAAAATGCACTCAGTAAATTAGACAAAATTCAATCTAAGTCATTGCGAATAATAACTGGCGCGATGCAATCGTCGCCCATCAATTCCCTTCAAGTAGAATGTTCTGATCCTCCTCTTTATTTAAGGCGTCAATTATTTGCTGACAAATTTGTTCTTAAATGTTTAAATTCTAAAAGTCATCAGATTATTCCCAGAGTCTCGTTGTTCAACGACTCAACACATTCATCTACAATCAGAGCTCGAACTAAACCTCTCCCTGCCATCTGTAAAAATTTTCGCTCTCTCTCAGAGCTTCAAATTATCAAAAATGATCTTCTTCCTTTGTACAAATTAAAATATAGTCACGTCACCCTATCCCCAACGATTTTAGAAGGGATTGGCATCCTTAAAAGTCATTCCAATCTCCCAGCCCGTACTGTCAATAATATGTTCAATGACATTATTTCTTCTAAATGGCCCAACTCTTCTCTTTTATTTACTGATGGCTCCAAATCTCTGGACTCTCCTAACTGTGGTATTGGTATTAACGTTTACCACAATAATTCTAATGAAAGAATATTTTATTCAATTTCAAACCAATTTTCAATATTTTCTGCCGAGTGCATTGCGATTATTGAATCTCTCAAATATATAATAAAAAATAATTTTGAACATTCTCTTGTTCTCTCTGACTCTCTCAGTTCCCTCCAAAAACTTAAAACAAGTCCTCTTCTTCATCCTGATGATCACTTTGTATGTCTTATTTGAGTATTGATAACCTCCATTCAAAGCTCTGGAAAAACTGTCACTCTGATTTGGATTCCTGGACATGTTGGCATAGTGGGTAACGATATTGCTGATTCCTTGGCAAAACAAGGAGCGTCTAACCCTACCGTTACCCTCGTAAACCATGTTCCCCTGTCTGATATTTTTTCCATCATCAAAGATAGATCCCGCAATGATTGGTCAGAGTATTGGAACATTGCTAGTCAATCCAAGGGTGCCCGCTACGCCTCAATACAAAGGACTATCCCATCAAAACCGTGGTTTCAAAAATTCCCCCATTTTTCCAAAAAAGAAATCTCCTTACTTATTCGTATGAGAATCGGACATTGTTCCGTTCCTTCTCACCTTTATAAAATTCATGTGCTTGACTCCCCAGATTGTACGTTCTGTGGTCTAGATGTGGGAACTTTAGATCACATATTTTTTGATTGTCCCTCTCTAAATAAATATCCTCTCTTCTATCAAGCGTTATCAAAAATTGCCTCTCCTCCATTCAACATCTCATCTCTTCTAAGTCTGAACTCTACTCCAATCTTCCATAAAATTCTGAAATTTGCACATTTAAATAAAATTAATATATAAATTCACCTTTCCTTTCTCTGTAATTATAAATGATGGCCTAGAACACCCTTGAAGGGTGAAAGCCAGAAATAATTGAAAAAAAAAAAAACTCTATCGATAGAAACATCAGTAGTACTTGCCTAGTAGTAAATTATCGAAGAATAATGTCGAAGCTAATAAAAATTGAAAATTGTCCTTTTTGCTTATTTTAACTTCCTTTTAATAATTTAATAGTCTGTCTTTTCGGAATTTTCCATGAAATGAAATGAAGTATGATGAGTTTTAAGATTTTCACGGCCAAAAGCATTTTCGTTATTTGTTTTTGGGGTGTTGTGCCGTGTTGCGCTACCTCCACACATCTACCGGATCTGCCGGATCTGCCCTGATGATGGACACTGCAACGATGTCCGAAATGTTGGCTAAAGGAGGAGGTAGCGCAACACGGCACAACACCCCTGAAATGAAGTATGTATATTTTTCTTATATACTGCATTTCTAGTCCTCAAAAACAGTGAAAATGCAGCAACGTTATTTTAAATAGCTCTACTGCAAACAACGAAATCTTTCTTCGGGACCGACGAAATTATGTACGATGAAGTTTCAATCTCTCTAGAAATATTGGGATGGTAATTAAAATTTTAAAATTTCATGTATTTAATTGATTTTTATCCGCGCTTTTGCTGCCACCAAGAGCAATATTATTGAAAACTATTTTCATGCATTTTTACTTAAATGATATTTACTCTTTTAATTATATCAACAGCCTCCATAGTCAAGAACCTTACCCCTTGACTAAGGCGTTCACAAGTAAATTTCTTTATTTTTATTTATGTCTTTTCACTATTTATTAATTAAAATTAATACGTAGTGTACACGCCTTTATTGTTACATGTGGTTCTTTCGAAAATACCTATTGTGTGCCCTTTGCCATAATTAGTTCAGTTGAATTCACCTCGCCGCAAAGAAAACAAGTCCTAAAAACTGCATCGCTTTAGAGAAGTCATAAACCGCAGTTTTTCGCAAGTAACATTGCTGCCGCGCCGCATGATATCGCTCATTGATTACGCATTCAAACTTTTATACCCGTTCATTTCCCAATCATTCCTTTCCCAAAAATCTCTCTCTTCTAACGTATACCTTTCCCGGTGAACACCAATAGAAGGCAGAATGCAGTTCGGTAACTGAGATTCAAATATAACAAAATAGATAAGAACCGCATACGCATACAGTCCACGCAGCATTTGATCCCTCGATCTTGAGAGGGAGCATTTGCTCCCCGCCGCAACACGTAATGTATGTATTTGCCGCACGTTCAGAGTGGTAAACTCTCTGTATCGCTTTGATGTACATAGGACCACCATTAAGAATTGAAATGTTGTTTGAAATGGCCTTAGTCGTGTTTAATGACCACATCTACATTGCCAGATAATCATCGACCTTCCTTCTATTCATCTTCTTCTCCTCTCCACTAACTACATCCTAAATATGCCGACTTCTTTCACCATTTATTAATTAAAAATAATGTTTAACGTATTTGCGGCACGTTCTGAGCGAAAAATACTCTCTGTATCGCTTTGATGGAAGACCACCATTTAGAATTGAAATATTGCTTGAAATGGCTTTAGCTATGTTTGCTGACCACATCCAAATAGCCAGGTAATTATCGACCATCCACCTTTTCATCTCCTTCTCCCTCCCATTATCTTCAGCATTACAACATGCCTCAATTTGGGATGCCGTAGTCTTATCCTTTTCAAATAGTTGGGACTTAAAATTCTGACATTATAAAGGGAATGATTCTTATAGCACCAGTTTATATTAGTACTATAAGACATAGCCCTAAAATATACACATGACAGTTGAATAAGACCAACCGCTGAAATTATAGTACCTACCTATCACATAATATTGTGGTGGCTGAAAAAGGGAAAGAAAAATCTGCAAGAGTTTGAATTCACGGGGAAAGTAATAAATTCAACTCCAGGGCGAAGCCACGTATAAAACCTAATATGACAAAGCACAAGCCAGAACTATATAATGTCGTATATAAACTCAACAGTTCTGTATGTTGGGTTAGTGTGAAAAAAGAAATATGATACTCGCATATCGGCAGCTTTAAAATATTAAAATAATTGCCAGCTCTCGGGGTTGTGATACGCCTGCCAAGCAGACCAAAATGTGGCCACTATAAATAATCACACCAAAATAAAACAAAAATGTGGCGAATAAAATAAAATTGGTAATTTTCGTTTCCAGTTTTCCACGAATGCATTCACGCTATTTTGCATCGGGCTGACTTTGATTTTTATTATGTCAGTTATTTTGTGTGACGCGCGTTAAAATTGTTCAGAGCTTTCTGAAACCGTACGGAACGAAGAGCAAAAATTTCCGTCATTTCGGGTTTAACGTTAATAAAGCATTTTAACGGTTTGAAGCTAAAATAAAAACGCTTCTTATTTCGGTTATGTCAAGGAGTTATTTTCAAGTTGCCAAATGTCGGTTTGTTCATCGTTTAAAATTCTTCTTAATTTGTGTGTAATAACTTTTGAAGGTTATTCCCATCCAAGATAACAAAAAAAATCATCTATTATCTTTTTAAAGATATTTAAAGATACATAGTAGCCAAAAATATGCTAAAAAATAGTTGGAGATAATATTAAATTAATTGATTTGGTGTTAAATTGGTGGAACTACATTTAATTTTGTTTAATAATTTAAATAAAATTAAAGGTAATAATAATGTCTTGTAAATTTTGAATTTGAAATACGAGATTAATTAAATGACTTAAAAAATAGATTCCAATGGCCATGCTGGCCTGGTAAGGAAGAGATCCCATCAAGACTCCCAATCGCGACCGTTGCCTATTTGTTTTTCTGTATTTTGTTCTGTTTCATATTTCGATTCGCTTTATAAGCGAAGCCGCACACTAGAACATTTGTATTACGATAACTGTGGCACAAAGGCCCCCCTATATTTGCGCGCAAGCACGCACACCAAGGACACGTTTGTAGCGGGTGCAGTTTGTGGCGAGACGTTAGCCGCGCTACATGTATTCAAGATCGAACGCGTTCGTTTTTTGTGGCGCAGTCGTTTGCAAAAATGAAAGACAATATTGAATTTTATTTGGAGTTTATTGCAGAGGTTGAAAAAAACCCTATATTAAATAACCATGGACTCACTGATTATAGCAATAGACGAATTACAGAAATCATCTGGACCAAAATCTGAAGAATTACCGTTGAACCCAATAACGTATTTTTTCTCATCAATTTCCGCATCAAGAAATCCGTGTCATCAGATGATGTCGACATTTTCGAGTAGGTATAAACCACAACTGTGCGTCCGGTGTGCGTGTATGCGACACATATACTCCAAGCAAAAGTGAAGCATGCGTATTGTGACTACGTAAATGTTGCGTTCATGTAGCGTGTGGCTCCGGTGTGCGGCCTGCCTAAGCATTATTTTCTTCTTCAATTAAATTCATAGACATCCAAATGGATAGACCAGAAGATACAGGTGAGGGGTAAAACCAAACTATGGGGGGGCGAAGAGGGGAAGAAGACTGTGATTAGTTGAAAAATCAATCTGACAGTATATAGGCATCTCGCATTATAATATCACCATTTAGTTCTTAAAACCAAAATCTGCTTGGAATGAATAGACCTTTTTACATGGGAGCGCGAATTGCTTGCCACGATAATAAAATATATGCGTAGGCCAAATGTACACCCCAAAAAGATTCGCCCGTTTTCACATAGCAATATTTTGTTGCCGTGTTTAGTTAAGATACTTTTACAAATGTTTCATAATTTACTTACCCCTGTAACCAGCGACGAGCACACTAAGGAACCGCCCACATTCGCTATGTGCACATTGATATGTAGGTATGTTGTATAGCACAAGCTACTGTTTTGGCGTGTTATTTTTTCGTTAAATGTATAGATGTTAACTTCGCGCTGCTCACGGCAAGAATGATGACGTCACACATTTTAGATTCAAGCGATTCTCTATCCCCTCCACATGGGGCGAACTGGCGCCAAGGAGGAGCTCCAGCCGGTTCCATGGCGAGGGGGAAATAATACGTTTTTATCACTTAGGGCAGGTCCAGATATATTTATATGTCCGTGATTAAATTCTTTTTTAAGAAATTAAAAGCTTTGTCGTTTGGGAATGCTTAAAATAAAAGATCAATTAATAATAATAGCCTTCCAAACTAGCGTGCAATGCATACAAGTGGTGTCCGAAAATCAAAGATTTAAATTAATAATAATAATAATATATCTTTATTCAATGAAATTGGCAACGTAACAACTAAAAAAGTACATATTCAATGTAGATTACAAATAGATTATATCCGTACAAAAAAATTAACAAGTATAAAGTAATGTAAGATCGGTTACACAGAAGTAGCATAATTATACAATATTTTTAGTTGTGCATAGTCTGCCTCACTAGGTGAACCTGTATTGAGGCAGAATTTTTTGGAAATTGTTTCTCACAATTTTATCTATGGTTTTTTATAAATGTATAATGTAGGTTTCTATACAGCAAAAACTTTATTTTAGATTACAATACATTATTGTTTGTACATACACAAAACAAAAACTGCAAGGTTATTACCACAATAACTACTGTCAATGACAGGGCGTTTGGGTGAGAGCATCAGAATAGGCTCGATCATTAGAATATATCCAAATTTTAACATATTTTTTTATTTCTTTCTGTGTTTGACTCAGTTTGATGTTTTCTGTAATAAGTCAGGAACGCTTCCCACGTCATACATATGTCTGGCAACAATATATTATCACGAAAACAAACATTATGGGTCCGAATGGTTAAATTTATGTAAAATCTACTTGCATAAACACAAAAAATCCATAACGCAGCTTCACTTCTTTCTTCCTCTTACTTGCACTGTCTCAACTCATTGCCTAGGTAGGCTGTTGGGGTCGTTCGGAGGCTGTGCCTTCTTCGGTTCTGGGTATCGCTTTTATCCAGGCCGTTTCTCTGTAATATTTTGAAGCATTAATCATCCAGGAGTTCTTTGGTCTTCCTCTGGAAGACTGTCGATTAAGCTCCATAGATATTGCTTGCTTCTTTGTGTGGTCTGGTGGTCTATGTGCCCATACCATTTCAGCTGTCCTTCCTCCAGCTTACTGTTTATGTTCGTGACACCCAGACCTCCACGAACACGTGAACTTTTAATCCTATCTTTTAGTGATACTCCTGCCGACCATCTAAGCATTCGCATTTCTGCTGTATAAAATAATGCAGTTGCGCTTCCACAACGTAAATACATTTGTAATTAAATATTTGGTGAATATAATTAAATTTAAACGTCTTAATAATATTTCCGTTATATGTTTTTGGGGTGTTGTGCCGTGTTGCGCTACCTCCTTCTTTAGCCAACGTTTCGGACATCGTTGCAGTGTCCATCATCAGGGCAGATCCGGCAGATCCGGTAGATCCCGTCTTAATAATAATATGCCTAATATAAAAATATGAGAAAAATCAGTTAAAGATATTTAAAAAAATCTTAGTTTGCAATATAAGATCGATGAAAATGACGTAAAAACAAGCAGGTCACAATGACGCAGTGATTAGAGGTATTGTCCAAATAAGACAAAGATCCAGGGCTCGATACCCAGTTGCGCTTTTACCTTTTTTTTATTTTCTGTGTTTGGTTGCGTTTCATGTTTCGTTTAGCTTATTTTACAGTTATATTGTTCTTCGTTATTTGATTTAAAGTGACGATAATGTAATAATTCTATAGTTACTAACAACTAAATATTAACCATTCTCAGTCGGCCAAGATTTTCAGAAGATTGACATTATGCGAATGGAGATAATTTATCTTATTATATTATAACACAGGAACGGACTGATGTGCTAGAAACTATGGAAACAAAGAAATGTTTTATTGATTTGTTGATTTTTTGCGTAAATCTCATAATGTAATCCAAACGTCAATAATCAACGTAATTGTGTAATCAAAATAATAAATTGAATTTGTTTTACATGGCTTTGATCGATGGATCATTAATCAAGAGTTAAACATATTGTGGTAGGTAGATTGACTTTTGTCAAACAGGCCAATGTTTTACGATAAATAGTTTGATGTCCTGACGGGTCCTGATTTCACATGTCAAGTTATGCCATGATTATTAATGGACAGCGTATTCGAGAGGAAATCGGCCTGAAAATCAGGGTAAAGTGTGCACTTCATGTCAGGAATATGACGAAAACAAGCCTGATGATTTTGCTGTGTGAGTTTGATTTTCAAATATTCATCTTCCAAATATTTTTTGTCACATGTCAAAAAGGTGGATTGTTAAAAAATGTGTTTACTTTGAGCCTATGCTAATATCAGTATCAACACTATTTTTTTTTCTTCATTTATTATGTATAGTGCTGCGTGTTGCGAGTGTTGCGTGTGTTCATGCGATAAATGGCATCCATGAACTGCAGTGTCAACACGCACTTACAAAAGCTCCACACATTAAAAACATATTTTTTTCACGAAATAGACTTTTTATATTTTGTTTATTTACTTTTCTGTATAAAATGTGGTTTCATGAGTTTTTTTTATATCCATCTCAATGATATATCTGTGTCGCGACAAACGTAGGAGGTAAATAAATGCTTAAAAATTTTAATCCAAAATAAATGTGTTCAGGGCGTACTACATCCAAAGACGCTGAAAGGCGTGATGATAAAACTATTAAAATTATGTAATTTTTGTAATTATTATTTGATCATAAGTATTTATCATTTTTCAATAATGTCTAAGCAAAATAAAAATGCAAAAAAATCTGAAATATATTAGTTTGTAAGTACGCAAATAAATACACAAACGAACCAATATTCATCAAGAAACACTTGTACGTATATATTTTTAAATGATTTTATTCTATTATTTTTTTTCTTTATTCATTGTATAAATATTATGGTTACATTAATTAATGGATTTTTCGACCATAATGCTAGGTTGATGCCCTGTTATGGTGGTCGATAAAACTAAATTTAAAATTTTGAAAGATGCGTTTACCAGATAATGTATTGATTTATTTTACTACATGATTATATGATTTGAAATGGGTGTTGTGTAATACAAAATCTTTTTTGAATATTTAACAAATCTGCCAACAACCTTTGGTATAACCTTATTATAATAAAAATAAATATTTTTTCTCAAAATTTAAAACATGCGTTTACTAGATAAAAGAATAATCTTTCGAAATCAATTTATATTTTTTTGTGGAAAAGAGTCATTATGTCTAAAATCTGATTTAAAAATGACATATTTCTGGTTTTCTCTGGTTATACTTACTTCATGATTAAATTTTAATCTACTTATTTTTCTCGCAAAAACTCAATTTTATACCAGCGTTGTTGTGTGGGGTGTGCAATACACAACCCTATTGTCAAGTAATTATAATCGTTGTTACCCCGTTGTGGGGTGTGCAATATACAACCCCATTGTCAAGTAATTATAATCGTTGTTACCCCGTTGTGGGGTGTGCAATATACAACCCCATTGTCAAGTAATTATAATCGTTGTTACCCAAGAAATCGATCAGCCGAGTTGGATCGCGTTTGGGTCCATTGCGCGCGTGGCGTGTTCGATTCCTCGGCTGGCGAAGTCCTCCATCACGACACAAGCCACTTTTTCCTCCTGCAGTGGTGGAAGTAGAAGATTTTCAAATATTATCAGGTAATTCGTAACCCGAAAATGTTTGTCTTTCTTTTAATAATTAAAATTGCTTTTTTTGTGTGACACTTCACAAAAGTGCCCTGTCAGTATAATGTAGAGACAGGGTAACAATGTCGTCACCCGATAGGCAGCGCTATGAGATAGGTTTAGGTGCGTTTGGTGAATTATAAGGGGTGCACGGGTTAATGGGGTGAGGTTTGTCCGAGTCTTGGCGGCGAATGTGTCTGCCCACTAGCTACGTGGCAGGCAGATCGGAAGAGACTGGTTGAGGGAGAACTTGTGACCTCTAGCAGAACTCTTTTAGAACATCGCTGTGCACCGCAGTGGGAGGAATGGATACATTCGTCCGTCATACTTAGGGCTACTTTGGGTCTCCCGTGTGGAGCTATTGTAAAAAAAGATTGGGGCTGTGGAAAGGTCTTTATTAATTAGAGCCTTGAAGAGGTCCAAATTATATGAAACGGGATACAGCTTATATTATTACAAATGAATATAACATTATGATACCTAAAAAGCTATTTCACTGTTCCTAGTTAATATAATCGTACGTAACGAAGAGTTTATAAAAAAATCCCAGTTATTTTTATAACAAAAACATGTTTTTTCCTCAAAATATAAATCTAATCACGTCAGCGAGATTTTTATGCTTGGTTTGTTGTTCGAGTACGATATTATGGATTTTTTATTCATGTAGCGAACCGAAAACGAAATAATAATTATACAAAAACCAACAATAGCTGATTCAAATGAGCTTTATTACATGAAAGGAATTTCTTTTGTCTGATATAATTGGACAAGACCATTAAAATAAATCCCTGCAATGAAAATATGTTATTAATTGTAACACAATAAAATATCATTAGCGAAATAATACTGTATTTTTGTATTTCCATAAATTTAATTATGTTTTAGGCAAAGGCTTCATCGGAAAAAAATTAACATTAAAGTTGAGGGTTAATTGAGATTTGAAACCTCCCAAAAATATTTACATCGTGTTTTTATGAATAAAATTAGTCAAAATATTACATTGCCTGTAAAATTTCATTTACGTCAGTTTCAATGAATCGTTAATTTATTTATTAAATAATTAAAACCACTTTTAAAGCAGATAATTAGTTTCTTATTTTAAAAAAAACTCTAAAACTTTAAGCCATGCGTTCATTAATTGGCGAAATGAAAAACAACAAGGAGCAAGGAGCCTTTCCATGTATTTATATTTGAAAAAAATAGACAAAAATCCTATAATTCCTATTTCCACATTATTGTTAGGTCAAGAAAAAAAAGGATTTGATAGCCTTAAATCACATGGTGATTTTAAAATAAGCAAATTTTCAGCAATTTTTCAGCATTATTTTGCTGGGGAAAGATGCCATTTTTTATATGAATACCTCACAAGAGTCCGAAATGCTCCCGTCTGTAGTCAGTGAGACTACGGCATCCCCAATTGGGTTATGCTATGAGGCGGAAGTGAAGTGGGGAGGGGAAAGATGTGGGAGAGAGGAAGTTGTGGATGTATCTGGCTATTCAGATCTAGTCACCGAAAATGGATAAAACCATTTCAAGGAAAGGTTGAGTTCTGAATCGTGGCCTTACAGTAGGGCGATATGGAGGGCATCTTCCACGCTGTAATGTGGTGCAAATATACCTTTTACTATTTTAAATTATTAAATTGTGATAACACAAATCAAAAAATGAAAATTTATCTCCGCAGCACGCCGAGATTTGAACCTGCAACCTCCTGATCGGTAGTCGAAAGCTTTGCCCTTCGAATACGAAGGCTGTCATGCTTTTAAATTATTTGCATTAAAAATTATTAGCAAGCTCTTATTTATTTTAATAGGACGCAAAATTGTTTCCATAATAGAAGAAAAACATTTATTTTATACGCCAATTTATGTACATGTACCCCGTACGGTATACCGTTAAAATTAATTCGTATTTCAGAATTATTTTAGGTTTACGAAGTGGAACTAATTCTATAAAGGTTATCTGCTTACCACAATGTAAAACCATACCGCTACCTTTCCAAAACACATTACCATACTATCAAGAAAGCTCTCTTGAACGTAGAATTATTTACAGGCATCTCATTCAATCAAGAAGATTCTCCATGAGAATGTAATGGGGTTTTGGGAAAGGAAATGAAAATAATAAATCTCACCATTCACCCGGAGCGCAGAAGACAGTGAAGTGCTCGGTTGACGTGTTTACGACTTCTTCATACTAATCTAATGCGTTAGTATTCTTCTGATGGAAGTCGAAGCTTTTTTATGTGTATCGTTTGGTCGTGACTCTCACGTTCTGAGTAAAGTAATCGGAAAGAAGCAAGGCATGGTATAAAATGTATTTTTTTTGCTTGTGGAAGATTTTATTCGATTTTGATATACTTTTTTCTTCAATATTTGCTCTTTATTTACATGAAGGTTTTTCCGCTTCGAAAATAAAAAAAAATATCTTTGAATCATGCATTTATCAGACTGATTCACAGTCTCAAAAAACGAAATGTAATTTCAAAATTTCAGAAGCATGCTTTAAGGCCCGGCTTCCCGAATTTCTACCGATTTATTATATATTTTCTTTAAATACCTTGAGTTTTAAAGCTCTTAAAAAATATACGCTGTTCTTGAAGATAATATCTATACATATCCCATGCCGAAATGGCAATTATGTGAAATTACCTCGACAGAAAAAAATAGCTAATTATGCTCCGATGATTATTATAAACACATTTTTTTCGGTAATTTTACAAGTTATACGTATGAAAAAATTCACAGTGTTTCATTAAATATTATTTTAGACAATCCCCATGAGATTTTCCATATATTTCAAACGAGCCGTGTTTTATTATTTTTAATTGTTAAACTAACGTTTAAGACAAGATTTTTATGCGTAGCACGAAGGGTAATAATTATTATAAGCAATAATTATCAGCCTGAAACACTCATCCACATTGAAAAATCTTCCGAGTAAAGATACATGACGCCAACGGGACCGGTCAGCTGCTCTCCCAATTGAGCTATGGCGGCTTATCTTATACCCGCCAAATGATTCAATATATACTAGTGTTTCATTCAACATTTTTTTTTTTTACGTGAGCTCCACTGAGGAAAATAATTTCCCTCAGGGCCTGTGTCATCTTTGGGGATGCTGTGTGGAGGGTTTTTTTAAGGAAAGGAAGGAGGGGAGAGTTCTGGGAAGGAAGAGGGTTTTAGGGGTGGGTAGGAATCTGGGGTTCAGTGTGTCCTAGTCATTCGCCTCCAAAACCTAGACAAACCTCACCCCATGAACCCGGGCACCCCTGCTAAATCACCAAACGTAGCGAACCACTTGGGGTGACCTATGGCAGAGGTGTTGGTTATCCAGTAAAGGTTCCCGGGGCGGCGGTACCTATTCCCGCCTCCCAAATTTTTTTTTTTTTTTTTTACATGAGCTCCACACAGGAGGCCCTGAGGAAAATAATTTCCCTCAGGGCCTATGTCATCTTTGGGGATGCTGTGTGGAGGGTTTTTTTAAGGAAAGGAAGGAGAGGAGAGTTCTGGGAAGGAAAAGGGTTTAAGGGGTGGGTAGGAATCTGGGGTTCAGTGTGTCTTGGTCATCCGCCTCCAAGACCTAAACAAACCTCACCCCATGAACCCGGGCACCCCTGCTAAATCACCAAACGTAGCGAACCACTTGGGGTGACCTATGGCAGAGGTGTTGGTTATCCAATAAAGGTTCCCGGGGCGGCGGTACCCATTCCCGCCTCCCAAATTAATTGTAGTTAGTTAATTAATTAGTTGGCGTCATGTATCTTTTCTCGGAAGATTTTTCAATGTGGATGAGTGTTTCAAGCTGATAATTATTGCTTATAATAATTGTTACCCTTTGTGCTACGCATAAAAATCTGTGAAAAAAAAAAAACGTTAGTTTAACAATTAAAAATAATAATTAATATTTGACAAGTTTAAGTATTTCCCCAATAAATGAAGACATAATTTGTCTCGACGCCACCTAGCGAGGGATTTAACACTAACAGTGTCTCTCTCGCAAAAATAAAGTTGTTTTTTTTTTTCAGGTAGAAAAAATATAATAAGCAGTAATTGTTGAATGAAACACTAGTATATATTGAATCATTTGGCGGGTACAAGATAAGCCGCCATAGTTCAATTGGGAGAGCAGCTGACCGGCAATCAGAAGGGTCCCGTTGGCATCATGTATCTTTTCTCGGAAGATTTTTCAATGTGGATGAGTGTTTCAGGCTGATAATTATTGCTTATAATAATTGAGTCGTGTTTATTAAACATTTTCCCAATTTTAGCTCAAATATTATCGTTTTTAATATAAGCGCGCTCTTTCTATTATTCGTATTTACACATATCTCAATCTTCTTCTATTTGAGCGGGTATACCGTGCCTTAAAATTTTATTTTTACTTGCTATCTGTCGTCCAGCTTTGAATATACAGTTATTGTTATTGTTTGTAGTTTTCACTTCACAGTCGATGGTTGTCTTTCTCGTCACCGCGAATCGGCGAACTTGATTCGTAGACGACTGCGACCTTCATTTATCTTCCCCGTGTAAGGAAGCCATTGATTATTGTGTGAGCTTTCATATATTTGTCGTATTACACAGAGAATAATATATTCCCCAGAATAAAATTATCGCCCTTTTAACACGTCAACTGAAAACCGGTTTCAAACTGACCCAGTGTTTGCATAAATTGTAATTTCGCCATGTATCCATTGAGGCTTATTTCTTGTAGTCTAATCTTGTATTCAATTACAATTTTAGGAAAAAATTAATATAATCGGATACCTTTCAAATGAGTTTATTAGTAGAAATAAGCACTTTTGCCAGTTAAATTTGATGGTCGTCGAAATGCTGACACATGCTATATATATATATATATATATATATTTTTTTTTTTAAGCTTAAACTGGCACTAATTCGATATTTAGATAGGTCCAATAATCCATCACCGTCGCTTGTGTTTTGTTTTGAACCACATGAGATGTAACAATTATTATAAGCAATAATTATCAGCCTGAAACACTCATCTGCATTGAAAAATCTTCCGAGAAAAAATACTTGCGGCCAACGGGACTTGAACGTGTCCTTCTGATTGCCGGTCAGGTGCTCTGACCACTGAGCTATGGCGGCTTATCTAATACCCGCCAAATAATTCAATATATACTAGTGTTCCATTCAACAATTACTATTTATTATATTTTTTCCACCTGAAAACAACGAACTTTATTTTATTAATTAAAAAAATAGTTATCAATTAAATTTAAAAAATTATAATACACATGTGACATAAATTATAATACAGATGTGTTAAACTATTAAACCTTTTAACAGAATCATGATTACCTTTTTAACAGAATTGGTTTTCTTTAATTAAATTAAGACAATATTAGCGAAACTCAATCGAAAATCTGGAAACAGAAAAATCAGAAAAAGATATTTTTGATACTCACAATTCGTGGTGGAATTTTGTCCACTGTGCCAAGGTGTCGATATCCGATTCTAATTGTATCATATTCGACATTATCTTCATTTTCTTACCACATATTTTATTGGCTGCTATCTTTGTGTATGCAAGGGTCAGCGCATTTGCCCGGAAAGCGAAAGGTCCTGGGTTCGAGTCCCAGAGGTGCAAATATCTTTTTCTGATTTTTCTGTTTCCAGATTTTCGATCGAGTTTCGCTAATATTGTCTTCATTTAATTAAATATTACAATTTGAGGTTATACTCATAAATTAAAAAAAAAATCAGATGGTTGTCAATGTGTTGATAACACCAGAATAAACTTATCGACGCCAGTAGAAAATTTCAACTCCAACCTGCGAAAGGCTTATTTAACTCGGGTTCACCCAACTTTTCAGCTATAGTTAACGAACAGAGTAACAACTATTTAAACCGGTGACCCGACAATTCGTCCTACGACAATTCATCCGGCGACAGTTCATCCTGCGACAGTTCATCCTACCGACAGTTCATCCCGCCGACAATTCATCCGGCGACAATTCATCCTGCCTGATCATTTAGAAGATTTTTATTAAGTAAGTATGCAAAGAGGATATACGGCCGTACAACCAAAATCGATATACTTATATCTGAAGGCATCTTGAGTGGAAATCCGCTGTAAAAATATTTTTACTAAATAGGTTAGGTTAGGTTAGGTTAGGTTAAGTTAGGTTAGGTTAGGTTAGGTTAGGTTCGGTTAGGTTAAGTTAGGTTAGGTTAGGTTAGGTTAGGTTAGGTTAGGTTAGGTTAGGTTAGGTTAGGTTAGGTTGTACGGCCGTATATCCTCTTTGCATACTTACTTGAAGAAAAAATCTTCTAAATGATCAGGCAGGATGAATTGTCGTCGGATGAATTGTCGGCGGGATGAACTGTCGGCAGGATGAACTGTCGGCAGGATGAACTGTCGGCCGGATGAACTGTCGCAGGATGAACTGTCGCCGGATGAATTGTCGCAGGATGAACTGTCATGGAACCATTTAAACCGTATCTTTATTTATTATTGAAGAGTTTCAATAAAACAAATATTTTAGTATCTTTTCCGATTTTCTGTATATTTTTGTTGTTGTTGTAAAAACTCACAATTAGTAAAATTTACTCTTTACGCCTATGGAGCAATATATTATAAGTGTCAATACATCTGCTTGCATGCTGCTTTTATGTAAGCCAAGATCAACTTGCATTCATTGTTCCCTATGACGTCGCTCAACAGAGGACAATGCACTGTGAACTACTCGTAGAATAGCGACTGCCAATTGAGATAGTAAACAACGTAGTATGCAGCTCTACGACCGCTCGTAGCTTTACAGCAGCGACGTACAAATTTGGTGTGCTGAACACAAGGATTTTCACACCGAAAATAAAGGCATTCAATTTGTTGGCATGTATAGAAAGTGTACTAAAGATTGATAAGGTTTTTTTTAATGCAATGAAAGTTAAACTGTAAAATAATATTAAGTAATTAATTATGCTTTTTACTCTGAAATGTTCAGTGGTGAAATTGAAAAAGATCTTACAATTAATTTTCAGAAGCTTTTCTGTACGTGTGAATCTGAAATAGGGTTCTTTTTAAGCCTCATTAACAACGAAATTAATAGCCATAGCTATGCCATAAGCTTTTGTTGCTCTCAGGTAGATTTGGGTGGTTCGTAAATTAATAATGGAACCAATAAGCTTAATAGGATGGCCAGAAACAAGCAACTGTTTGCAATATTGTGGTTTTAACAAGGGGATAGATATTTAATTTAATGACGTTGTAGTTGTAAGACCAATTTGTTCCAATTATTGAAAATAATTTAACATGAATATTGGTCTGCTTCGAAACTTTTTTTTTTACTTTAATTTTTTCACATTTTAACCCTTCCTTGCCGTTGTTGTCAACTGATTTGACGTGTTTTTAAATAATTCAGTATCTCTGTAAATATATATTTTTATTTATTAGATTACATAAGATACATTTGCAAAATAACTACGGACATTAAAATGTGTACATGTGTTATTATGTCTTGTAGGTCGATATTAGTTCCTAGCTAGGCAGATTGCCCGTTCTAAGGAACCAAATGCTGGTAAAAATGCCAAAAATTTATTCAGTAAAAAAAGTTGATTTTTTTATTAAATTTACATTAATTAAAATGCCAAAAATTTATTCCGTTAAAAAAAAAAATTTCTTTTAAAATACATTAAACAATTTTTTTACTAAATGTGCCGTTAATAGCTAACCATGTAAAAATTTAAGTGACAAAATTTTATAGTTTTTCAGACTCCACTCTATCCAAGCCAATCAACCAGTTAGTTATTATTGAACCGATGCGATGTGGGACATTTTGCAAGCTTTAATATTTAATTCTGTGGGGATTTTATTTTATATTTTTGGTCCCAGATATGTACAAGTCATTTGATACTTTGGCGTATTGCTTCCTGGGACCACGAGATCCTTTCTGGTGTGACTTCTTGTGATATATTTATAATCAATATTATTAAGATTTTCTTTATTTTTGTATACATATTGAACACGGAGTTCATACCTTAGGTGTTCCTCAGCAATACATTTTTTAATGTTTTGGATGAAATTATTAAAATATATAAATATTTATCGAACGAAACAGAAAAAAAATGTTTTGTAGGTAAAAATTCGTTAATTTGTATATTGTACGTCCCCGCGTGCGTTGATAACTTGTCGAATGGTGTAAACGAGAAGGGTATGATGTTTCGCTCATCGTGACACGATGCGCGATAGTAGTCGGCAGTCGGCCAGCTGAAATGGCTAATGGACTTTTCTGGCACCCTTCGGAAGAGTTTAAGAAAAACAAGAATTACTGATTTTGGCCTATCAAGGCCATCTTCAGACTGTTATAGGTTGCAACGGTCAAAAATAAAATAATCGGAAAAAGTTTGAAACTGAATTAATTTATTATTAAAGTGACATTCTACATCAAATTCTGAGTATCAATAATAGATTCATTAAAAACAAACATTGTTGGGACATGAATAACCTGACAATATTTGCAAAATTCTTACTACAATCATTGTCATCGCAAGATTTTGCTTGTGCTTGATGAACGATTTATCTATCAGAGAAATTGAACCCATGACTCGACGCCGCGACGCCTGCGTGGAAACTATACGCGTTTGCAACTCAGCCGCCAACCGATTTTTTATTATTTTGCTTAGAAGGTCAACATTAAAATATCGTGAGATTCTTAGTTTTTTTTTTAATTCACAAAAAGGTACATAAATAACAATAAATTTTATACGATAATTCATTACATAATGTATGTATCTGATTTACCCCCCCCCCCCCCCCCCCCACTCCCCCCCCCCCGCCCCCATATATAAGCAGGGCTTGTTTGTATGGGGTTATTTGTTAGTTAGTTATTTGGAATGTTTCATCAATAATCATAGCATTATGGTTGCCTGAAATATAGGTACCTACGCATATTAGTTTTAGAGACAGATAAATTAGTAGGTACTTACGGTTGATGATTTTCAATATCACAAAATATTGAAAAAAAAAATAACCTGACCAAAATGTTACATGCAGCAATCGAAAAATCAGCATTGGGTTCAGTAAACTCTTAGCCGAATTTCACGTTAAGAAAAGCTTTAATCATTTCCATTAAATCAGTGCAAAAAATTTCTTTCAGAATCACTCCGGTAGATGTTTATTGCCCAGACTGATAAAGTTAACTCTATATTTTCTACATTGTCTCATTTTTCTCCCTATTATTTTGGTTTCAAAGCATTTTATCTATTGTACTGCAGGCCAATTTTCTCCGAACAATTAATTAATTTTGTTGTTTTATGATTGAAGATAATATGAACATTTAAATTAAACCAATAACTTTGTAAACATCACTGTTATTTTTTATACTTTATGCCGACCAGGTCTCGCTACAATCGTAACTTCTTCAGGGCAGTATAATATTAATATTGTTTTATTGTAAATTATAATGTCACATCACAAAGTCTCTGCTTCATATTAACAAATAATAATGAAACACGAAAAATGTGAAATAAAAGAATTAGAAAAAAATTCGGTCACATATTATAAAATAAGGTTTTACAGACTAAGTTATTCCAAAAATAAAATAAAAAATATTCTTGTGTTCACCATGTAAAAACATATCATGTGTCATTTTTTCTAATCTGGATAATAGTTCGCGCCATCCACTACATAATACCTTGTTCAAACATTTTCAATAATTTGTCTGTTGAATCAATCGATATGGATTATACGGAAGGATGTGTTTTGGGTTGTTATTCATGTTATTACTTTCACGTTTGCAAATTATTCTCAAAAAATTTAAAAATTTTGACAGTGGGCTACCATTATTTAAGAAAAACTACTTTATTTTGAAACGCACCTCCGACAAAAGGAGAAATATTATTTTATTATTTTCATCGTCATTATCACTCTTGGCTCAACAACCCCTGGTGGGTCTTGGCCGCCTCAAGAGTCTTCCTCCACTGATCACGGTTTTTTACCAGCTCTCTCCAGTTAACAATCTCCAAGGTGTATATTTCAAAATATTTTGCAAAAATTTCAGTATTTTGAATGTTCTATATATTTCTTATTTTTGAAGGTGCCGTAAAAACAAATATCATTTATGAAAACTAGATAAAATTACCTTTTAGATTTGTGTAATTGAAATACGCTTTAGTTTTAAAAAACTGCCATATATTAAGATTCAAACGCGAAAAAAAATGGAATTTTTATTTTACCAAAACATATTTGATGAAAGTGTATTGAAATTTATAAAAAAACAAAATTTAAAAAATACAAACCGTTTATACAATGAATTTGGAACGAAACGGTCATCTCACTTTTTCCTCGTGCATGCAATAAAAAAGTAATAAAAAATTTCAAAGTTTTTTTATTGCTAAAAAACTAACCTAAAAAATGATACTGACTTTTATAACAGATTTCTTGCATCTCTAAAGACGTTAATTTCTTTGATTAGTTTATGAACACATGTATTAGATATTAATATTTAAAAAAAACACCACTTTTATGAAATTCTCATAAAATAAAAACGTTTAAATGTAAATTTGAATTATCATGTTTTATATAAAATATTTTTTGATAATTCAATTTTCAAAGTATGATTATTTTTATTATAACTTGACTAAAACTTATTATAAACCACAAAAACTGGTAAATATATCAATTATACGAATATAATTGTGAATTAGTCATATTATTAGAAATTACGATCACATTTGGGTAAGTAATAATATTACACACACATCCGAGGAGTGATTTTTTTTTCGCGCTTTCAGCCCGAACGACGAATGCGCAGGCGCCCGCGCGCCACCTGGCGGTTATGGAGGAAAACACACAATTTAGTACTTACACTATGAAAAATTACAATGTTGTCAGACTTATAAAATACATTTTAAGAACAAACCTTATTAGTAATGTTATCGTGTTTTAGTGTATTTTTGTTTTATTCATGTTGCTGCAGCAACGTGGGTTATCGGGCGTGATGTGGTTTTTTTTTAGTAAGGCTGTAATTGTTTTGTACACTAATATCTTGGTGTTTCTGGACAGCAGTCTGGATTTTATTTGATTTTATTATTTTGTATGTATAAAAATCAAAATATGTATGTTTCTGAGTTTGTGTATCTATGTGATGCCTATACGTTGCTAAACTATTTATCTGATTGCGATGAAACTTTCGGGATTTGATGTGCGCATGCCCGTAATGGTTTCTGTATACAATAGTGAGCTCTGGCATTATGAAATTATGCATTGCTAAACCGTTCATCCGATTGCTATGAAACTTTGGTGAGTTGTTGTGAGCACGTCCACGAAGGTTTATATACTGGTGAGCTCTGGCATTATGAAATTTGTATAAAAATTGCAATAGATGGCACGCGAGATATTTGAAAACTTAATGTACCGGGACTGAATATATGGAATGCGGAAGTGGAGGGGGAACTCGGGAGGGGGGTTAGCGGGACGGGGGAAGCGGGAGAGGGGAGTGGGAGAGGGAAGGTGGAGTGGGGAGGGGGTTGCGGGAGAGAAAGAGGAGGTGGATATAATATACCTACCGACATTTTTAATGTAACAATTTCTATGTTTAAAGCACACTTTTTTCTACGTTCTTCAAATTTATCCTACTACTGCACTCTAATGTAAGAAATTATATTTATTATCTATTGTTTATTTTATTACTAACCCTTGTGTAAAAAAATGTAAATATAAAGTATCAAATTTAATATTCCCATGGGCGTAAAAAAAGGAAAATAATTTAAAAAAATCATCAAAGATATGATTAAGTAAATATGTAATGATTTCTAAAAAAAAGATTGTACCGAAAGTCAAAAATAAATAAATTTAGAACCAGATATATTTTAAGTTTTTCACGGTCAAAAGTATTTTCGTTATTTATTTTTGGGGTGTTATGCCGTGTTGCGCTACCTCCTTTAAGCCAACGTTTCGGACAGCGTTGCAGTGTCAATCATCTGCCGGATCTGCCCTGATGATGGACACTGCAACGCTGTCCGAAACGTTGGCTAAAGAAGGAGGTAGCGCAATATGGCATGACACCCCAAAAACAAATAAAGAAAATTTAGGACTAGTTTGAAACATCCGCCCGCCTTTGTCCCGTAAATAGATACTAGGTGCATCGCGGGGTTTATTTAAAATAATTATTTTCACCTTGCATCAACACTCAAGTACACCTAATATAAAAGTAAACCGTATAAATTTATACTCGCGATTTAGGTCTGTTTTAGCTTTATTACATCCATAAAATCTCTATTTTTATTTATTTATTTTATTGTAAATGCACATTTACAGTTATACATATCCAATAATAAACATACATTTTGTTATGATTTTAGATTTTCACGGCCAAAAATTTTATGGTTATTTCCTTTTGGGGTATTATGCCGTGTTGCGCTACCTCCTCCTTGATGCTGGACATCTGCCCTGATGATGGACACTGTAACGCTGTCCAAAACGTTGGCTTAAGGAGGAGGTAGCGCAACACGGCATAATACCCCAAAAGGAAATAACCATAACATACATTTTCTTTTATTAAGTAATAATAGCGTTTTTGAATTGATGAATATTTAGTTGAAAAATATCTATATCAGGGGACAGGTAATTTAGTAACAGAATCATTTTTCCGAGCGACATTACTAATGGTAAGTTAGTGCGGCATCTCAACAAAAGTTCTGTGTCTGCGCGCTCTTGTGAAGTTGTCGGGGACATAAAACTCAAATTTTTGTATTATAACGGGAATACAGATGAAACCGTTTAAAAGTTTATGTGCTGTTGTCAGCAAAGCAGTTTTCTTTCTTTCAGCGAGGCTACTAATACCCAGCATGCCGGACAAAAAGGCTGATGGATATCACCAGGGATAATATCCGAAGTCTCTTAGATATAAATATCTCAGAAATTGACCAACTGTAAGAAATAGGGCGAATCCATAAATCATGGAATTTGTACTTTATACTTTATTCGTAAAAAGGATTTTTTTAAATGTTATTTGAATTTGCATCCAAACGTTAATAAACATTAAAAAGGTAAATAATTTTGTGTGATTAAATTCAATACAATACAACTTCACAAAAAAAGGGTCTCCGATGGTCTATCTGCATTAAGGTGTAAGGGATATTTTCACTTCTTTAGTCGTTCTTAAGAAATTTATAAAGTGTTTCTTTAAGTTGTTCAAATTAAGAGCGTTTAACCAGCCAGCGGACGAAAATCCACATTTCGTCGAAAGTTGTTCTTGCGATCGTGCAGGGCGGTTACAATGTGAAAGATTAATTATTCTTCGTACCAGATTTTTTAAATTATAACTTAATATCGAATTTATTTCAATCCAAATTAGCTTTAATTTATACCTTCATTCAAAAATGCTGAAAAGCGTGATGATAAAACTATTAAAATAATGTACTTTTTGTAATAATTTTTTGATTATAAGTATTTATCATTTTTCAATAATGTCTAAATTTAATAAGCATGTTAAAAAAATCTGAAATGTATTAGTTTGTAAGTACAAGTAAAATACACAAATGGACCGATTTTCGTCAAGAAACACATGTACGTACATATTTTTTAATGATTTTATTAAATTAAAATTAAAATTCTAAAACATGCGTTTGCTAGATTATGTATTGATTTATTTTACCGCATGTTTATATTATTTGAAATGGGTGTGGTATAATACAAAATCTTTTTTGAAAATTTAACAAATCTGCCAACGACCTATGGAATAACCTTATTATACTAAAAAGTAAAAAATTTTCTCAAAATTTATTACATGCAAATGCTAGATAAAAAAACAATCTTTCGAAATCCATTTATAATTTTTTGTGGAAATGAGTCAATACGTCTAAAATCTGATTTGAAAATGACATATTTCTGGTTTTCTCTGGTAATGCCCTCTTAAAACAGAGGCGGTCGTTTTAATTGATTCGATTCGTACTAGGTACATTTGCTTTCAATAAACTGCATCGCCAGGCATCTTCAGTAGCCAGATCTTAATGGCTTTCAGTCAGCAACCCTACCGAAAAAAATGGAAAATGGTATAGTCCATGTGAATATACTCATTTCCAAAATATAGTAAGTATTATGATTCCCAAATAAAGTTTACTCCTGGAAAATAATAATATGGCCTTCGATATGTTGTGTTCATTTATGAAATATTATGCATACATAGACTTTGAGCTGAGGATTTGTAAAGCCTTAATGTCAACTCATTGCCAAGATTGCGGGTGGTTATGTATTATTCTACCAGTGGCAGCTCTTTATAATAACATGCATGAACTTTTTAAAGTTATTATTATTTGCAAGACTTGCACTATACCAGCCTTGGGAGGTCTCCGCAGATGAAAGCAGGCTGCGTACAGGATCCTTATCGTCACAGAGAAAGGTTTTTAGCCATATTTGTGTCATAAAAATTATTTATATTTGCATTACTTCACTCAATCTATTAAAATCACTGTAACGTAATTATTTTCATGGTAGTTATTCAGTCGGTACCTACTTGCTCAGAAGGAGTATTATTAATTTCGGGTGCCGTTGAAACGATTGATAACAAATTCAAATTGCCGGAACGTTGTTCGTTTGTTTTTTTGTTTGAAAAAAAAAACGATTAGAAGGGCGACGTCATGACATAACGATGGATTGGTCGGAAGTTTTATTTTGTAAGGAGTTCTGATACTCCTAAATGATTGTGTAAATTTGCAATATTATGCGTGTAACAGACGTGATGCCTTTACGAAACTGTTAAATAGTACCGGGTCGCGGTACACGCAGGATTTTTTTCGAGGCGAGGAAAACTTTTATTGTGATGATCCGAGATATCGAGTTACCTATGTAATATTACAATCTAATTGAAGTGTTTATGATGTCTGTGTGCCTGGTACCTAAGGTTGGTGTTCTTGTGCCTAGAACTGAGATTCTTGTGCCACGTACAATCCAATATCACCGAGGACAACTTTGGTGAAGACTGCAGGCACTTCTTAAATCACATTTACAGTCTAGAACTGCGGTTTATATCCTTTCAATGCTCAGAGATGGCCATCGGACGCATTGTGACGCCTTTGTGGATGGATTGGAATCTCGGCTCCTTCACTGTGTCATGGACATGCGAAGCGGCAGCTCTGGGGCTCTTCTCCAGCTATCTGGAGCCCTTGTCGCTGAGGTTAGAAGAGGTGCGCCATTTTAACTATGGCAAGCTACGAATGATCATTTGGAGTGGATTCTACTAAAATAACTGAATTATCTCTCTCTCTCTCTCTCTCTCTACATTTTTTTGAGTTTACAAAGGTATTTATGTAGATTATGTTTTTGCTTGTCAATAATAACAAGTACATTTTTTTTAATGTGAGTTCTTTTATTTACATCAGATAGTAGCTTTCTTTTTATCCCACGCAGGACCCTGAGATGATGATGAGAGCTCATGCAAACGGAATTTCTCTGCTAACTGAGAAAGGTACGTGTCATTTTTGGCGCCCAACGTTTTAAAGAGGGTAGATTACTCTCTTGGTGCACGATAAGAGGCTACTATCTGTTATTTACTATCGTTACTCTCTGTTATTTACTATCGTTATTATCTACTATCTGTTAACATATGATTTGACAATATTCATAGTATAATATAACGTTAATATTGTTAACACAAAATGGCCGCTATACACGTGTGCGTATCATAAAAAAAAATATTTTCATAATAATTTTTTTTTTCTCCTTTTAACAATTCAAAATGGAGATTCCAAACATCAACATTTATACGAAGGAAGAGTTAATAGTTTTATTATAGGAAAGGAAGATTGTACCGGAATTTACTTTAGCAGCTATGCTACAACAAGCCCGTATTTTTAATTCAACACAAAAAGAAGCAGGTTCCGAATCTGTTAAAACGTCAGAACCACAAGGCAGCAATATAACAAATAATTACTACTATTCGGCACGGGATGACGAGGTTCATAAATGGCAATTACGTTTTGATGGTACATCTGATGTCAGAGAATTTTTATACAAAATTGAAGACTTGTGTAGAGGAAGAAAAACAAAAATCGACAATGTTGTTCTAGGGTTCAGTGAGCTTTTGGAGGGAAAGGCGGCAAACTGGTTTCGTTCATTGGACAAAGATAACCTGACTTGGAGCGAACTAAGACAAAAACTACTAAATCGGTACGAACGTGAAGACAATCAGGTAGAAGCAACGCGAGCTATTTACACTATGCGCCAAAGCTCTAACGATACTGTGGCTGACTTTGTCGATAATCTGAGAATAGCGAATTCGAAATTAGTTGATAAATTATCTGAACAACAATTGGTGCGGTTGGCAAGGCATAGCCTTTTGGATAAATATGCTAGCGTGTTGGCCTCTAGTGATACTTCCGACCTTGAATGTTTAGTTTCGGCTTGTACCAAGATCGAGATGTATACATCAAAGCAGCCCATTGCAAACACGCGTAGTAATAATAGTACCGATCATTCTCGTCGGGGAGTACATGTCAATGAACCAACAACTTCTTCTTCTTTTAACAGATTAAATAGAAATTTAGTGTGCAATTTCTGTAAAATACCGGGGCACACATGGAATTATTGTAAAAAGAGAAAATTCCAATATCAACAAAACCAAAATAATCGGCAAAATCAGCAACGCTCTTCAAAAAACTGAAGTGCGATTTTCACCATCCAGCGTACGAGGATGGGGAAAATCGTAATTCGTTTTCAAATTCTCTAGGATGTTCTCAGACACGTGCAATGGACGCATTCACGCCTCTGGAACGTACTAAAGATGATATTAGACCATAGGTTAATGTTATTATAGCTGATAGAGTTTTTTCTTGCTTACTGGACAGCGGAGCGTCAGTTAGTTGTTTTGGGGGGAATTTAAATAATTTTTTTATTAGTTTTGGTTTTCAATTAAAACATTGTAACTCTTTTGTTACCACTGCCGATGGTAGAGAGCAAAATGTTATTGGAACCATGGACATACCGGTTTCATTTAAGGATAAAAAACATATTATCTCGTTTTTTGTAATACCGACACTTGCACCTACGATTATCTTGGGGGTCGACTTTTGGAGACAATTCCGGTTAGCTCCCCAATTGTTTTCAGAAGTGGACTTCTCATCCGTCAATAGTGAAAAACAGGTTAATGAGGTTAGGAAGATAACTTCAGCATCTTTTCTTTCTCCTCAGGATAATCGCAGGCTGAAAAATATTGTTGATAAATTTGAAACAATATCATTTGAAAAATGTGGTTTGGGTCTTACTCACCTTGTACAACATCACATCGAGACCACAGGAACTCCGATAAAGCAACGTTATTATCCGTTGTCTCCAGCGCGTCAACGCTTATTAGAAGCTGAATTAAAGGAAATGCTAGCTATGGGTGTTGTTCGTCCGTCACGTTCGGCTTGGTCTAGTCCAGTGCTCCTAGTCATGAAAAAAGATGGCTCTGCAAGATTTTGTCTTGACAGTCGTAAAATCAATGAAGTCACAAAACGAGATTCGTATCCGTTACCTTACGTGTCGCGCATTGTAGACAAGCTTCGTGGCGCGCGTTTCATTTCGTCTAATGACCTAAGTAAAGCTTTCTCGCAGATTGCTTTGGATGAGTCATCAGCTCCTGTCACCGCATTTGTTGTACCTGGTTATGGTCTTTACGAGTTCACGCGTATGCTTTTTGGTCTAAAAAATGCACCCAGCGAATTACAGCGTCTTATTGATAAGCTTTTTGGACCTGAATTTGATGAGAATGTGTTCGGATATGTGGACGATTTAATTTTAATATCAGATGATTTTGATTCTCACTTAAAACTACTACAAAAGGTTTTTGAACGGTTAAAAGAAGCTGGTCTTACAATAAATTTAAAAAGGAGTGAGTTTTGCAAAAAAGAACTTAAATACTTAGGTTATATGGTCGATTCTGAAGGACTACGGACAGATCCTGTTAAAGTTGATTGTATCAAAAATTATCCAATCCCGAAGAACTCTAAGCAAATTAAAGCTTTCATTGGATTGTGTGGGTATTACCGTAGGTTCATTAAGGACTTCTCAACCGTAGCAGCACCGTTAACCAAACTTACTGGTTCAAGAAAAGGAGTTAGTAATTTTGTCTGGTCTCGAGAAGCGGAGGACTCATTTAACAAATTGAAAGAAGCACTTACAACAGCTCCCGTAATTAATTGTCCAGATTTCAATTTGCCTTTCGTTATACACTGTGATGCCAGCGGAGTCGGGATTGGCGGGATTTTAACTCAGAATTTTGATGGTGAGGAACATCCAGTTTGTTATTTTTCGCGGTGCTTAAACGTATATGAAAGAAATTACGGTGTCACAGAGCGCGAGCTTCTTGCGGTGTTGGACTCGGTTAATCACTTTAGACCTTACATAGAGGGGACTCACTTTACTGTGATAACGGATCACTCAAGTTTACAGTGGTTAGTATCTCTCTCGAACCCTACCGGTCGGTTGGCTCGTTGGTCTACTCGTCTGTCGCAATTTTCTTTCGACGTTGTACACAGAAAAGGAAAATTAAATACGGTACCTGACATATTATCACGAATGGAGGTCTCATTATTGTCAGGGGATGCATCTGCTCCAGTTCCCACAAGCACTGATAATTGGTACAATAATTTATTTTCAAACTGTCTTAGTGCACCTCAACGATTCGTTAATTTCAGAATTGAGGGTAACGAACTCTTTAGACATTGTAAGACGCGTTTCGCCCTTTGCGAAGATACGTCGTGGAAATTAGTTGTACCTTCAGAGAATCGTATAGCAATATTAACGAAGGAACATGAATCAGATCTATCATGTCATCCAGGAATATTCAGAACTTACAAGAAGGTTCACTTACACTATTATTGGCCTGGAATGTATAAGGATGTAAAAAACTTCGTAAATAGGTGCAAAACATGTAAAGCTCATAAAATTAATACTGCAGCGCCGGCGGGGATTTCTGTCAATCCAAAAATAGTAACAAGACCAATGCAGATGTTATCAATTGATCTTGTCGGTCCACTACCACGAAGCTATTCCGGATTTACATATATTTTGTCTGTCGTAGACGTTTTCTCAAAGTACACATGGATTTTTCCGCTTAGGAATGCTTCCACAAAAAGCATCGTTAAAAACGTAGAGCAGTCAATTTTTCTCGTCCATGGGGTTCCACAAACGTTTGTTTGCGATAATGGCAAACAATTTGTATCTAATGAATTTAAAAAAATGCTATCCGACTATAATGTACCGCCACCTTTCTATAATGCATATTACACGCCACAAAATAATGTCGTTGAACGGTATAACCAAACAATAGGTACTGCACTGTCTATTTTGACCGAGTCCGACCAACGTAATTGGTCTAGGTTTCTGCCACAAATACAGTCAGCGCTTAACAATA
This sequence comes from Limnephilus marmoratus, assembly GCA_917880885.1. NCBI lineage: Eukaryota > Metazoa > Arthropoda > Insecta > Trichoptera > Limnephilidae > Limnephilus > Limnephilus marmoratus. The sequence continues at coordinate 45,800,804 of OU862922.1, forward strand.
CGGTTAACTTCGCGACGGGTTATACTCCTTTCTTTCTTATGCATGGTCGGGAACAGATAATCGATGGTAATTTTCATAAAAATCACATATCCCCTGATGTTGCAGATTCTAGCTTACAAGCATCGAGAGTAAGTTTTGCTGGAAAATTAGAGGACTTGGCTATTTATAATAAAGTCACAGATGCCTTGTTACAAGCATATAAAAAGAATGCTCAACATTACAATTTACGCAGGAAGTCAGTAAATTATGAAATTGGAGACGTGGTGTGGAGAAAGAACTTTGTCCAATCGAGTGGATCCAATTTCTTTTCACACAAATTAGCCCCAAGGTTTGTGCGGAACATTATAAAAAACAAGTTATCTAATTTAGTTTATACTCTTGCAGACATGCAAGGCAAAATAGTTGGTAATTTCCATGTTAAAGATATAATTCGTTTAGATTAAGTTTAGTATATTATAGGAAGCTAATGAAGTAGTATAGAGGACTACCAACCCTTCATGCTATTTCGTTCCCTTCTTTATGTGTTTGTTCCGGTCAGGTGTTCTGGAGTTTGGTACCTTCAAAACTTGTACTCGAAATAAACGCAACATTCTAGTGTACTGATGATAGACTTCATTTATTTATCCTCGTTGGACTAGAATAGGAACATCTCCACAAGAGATGTTTCTCTGATCTTAGTGATCAGTGGCGCCCAATAAATTAGTTTAGGTTATAGTTTTAATATGGCTTAGATTGTACTGAGATGTATTGTTGGTTTTCGTTCAGAATATATATATTTTTTTTTTTTTGAAAAGAGATTCTTCTTATTACAATTATTTTAATGACGCAACAACACGCGTGTATATTGGTACATTCCGTCAGCACTACGGACATGTTTTTTTTGATTATTCTTGATATATTTTAAGTTTAAGTCAGAACCCTTCTTTCACAGATGCATTGGAGTTCTCTTTAATACTGCTTTTCTATTAGAATAACTTATTATCCAAAGAATCTCTAGGGGTCTTGGAAAGAGGGATTTTAAATTTTTGTGAATAAGAGAATTGAGCAACTTTCTTATGCACAAGAATTACATAAGGTTCATTTAGTTCATAATTGTATCTGTATAATTATTAGATATATCTAATGTTAAGTTTGGTTTAACTTTCAGTAATTAAGTCATTATTCATTAAGAATTTGTTTTTTGTCACAAATAAAGGGAAGTACAGCTTCGGCGTGCACCAATAATAAATAATTCCGATCTGGAGATTATCATTCTACCTTTAATGCAGGAGAATGTGTTTTTCTTGTACAGTTTTTGTTAGTCATAAGTATAATTTGTTAATTGTAAATAGTAATATATGCCTAAGTATTTCATTGCTAATACCAGTGCTATGCTGTAATGTTTGTCGTACTAGTGTCGATCACTTGAATTATGATCGCACACCTATTAACCACAGTGTCAGTCATCTGAAGTACATGATTGTGCACCAATTTATATCTTTGTTTGTCCGAGAAATTTTGACACTTTGCTTACGTAGTAAGTGAAATTTTGATGGAAGCCATTCGGGTTGTTACATTAGTCTTATTTCTTGAGCAAGCAATGTTCATACGAAGAGTATATGATAGGTATTTCTTGTATTTGTTTTGTTTACAATCAAGATTACTGATGATATTAATATATCTGATAAATAGGTATTTTGGAAAATGTAAACCCTAATTTAACTACTTTTGACGGATAGGTATTTCTCCGGAATATAAAGCCTCGTCTAAAATACTTGACATATAGGTATTTAGTAATGTAAACCCTACGCTGACCACTTTGTCCATCAATTTTATAATTGAATAAAAAAAATAATAAAAGACATATTTAAGTCTAGCTATATTGTTAGTTGTTGAGATGTATTGCTTAAGTTTTTTTAGCTTTAGTCAGACATTTAGTTTAATATAAATAAAGGGAGAAGAGAGAGAAAAAATTAGGTAATTTTTATTTGGTTCTTTATTTTTTTCCATTAATAATATCCATGTGATTTTTTTTTCTCATCTTCTTCAAAGATCTCAAAAGTGGGAGCGTGAGTCCTCCGTACTCACAAGTGTTTCTGAGAGATTGACTCCCTTTGTGTGAGTAAGTGTTTTCCAATCTCATTTTGGAGATGAAAAAGTGGAGATTCCATTCTCATTAAAATAAAATAATAAATATATGTAAAATAGTTATAATAATACATATAAAATTATAAAATAAAATATATAAACAAATAGGTTGTGTAACTCCAATCTGCGTATTGGTTTTCTTTTTGGGGTTTAGTTGTTATTGTGAATATATATATGTATAATTCTTTTGTTTTTTAATATTCTCTGTGTCATTTTCTTTAATGTTTTAATTTTTTTTTTGTTCCTTATGTACAAGTGCAGGAGTAGAGAGATATTTCATATTGTTTTGGTATAATTTTACTTCACTTTGCGGCGTAAAATTTCTGGGAGAAGCGGGGAATTGTAACGTAATTAATTTCATGGTAGTTATTCAGTCGGTACCTACTTACTCAGAAGGAGTATTATTAATTTAGGCATGCCGTTGGAACGACTGAAAAAAAAAATTCAAATTGCCGAAACGTTGCTCGATGGTTTGGTTTTGGAAAAAAAGCAAGAAACGGTTATAAGGGCGACGTCATGACATAATAATGAATTTGTCGGAAGTTTGATTTGTAAAGAGTTATATTATGAAGTGTGATTTTGTGTTTAATCTCAGCACGAGAAATATTATTATTACTCGTAAATGATTGTGTAAATTTCTCTATCAGCGACTTTGCTTCGTAACAGAGTGGTTGCTTGATGTAGTCCGGGTTTTTTTTTATTCAACAAGCCAGAGAGGCAAGTGCGAACACCTACAAATTGGTGCTGTGAAGAATTAATGCTTGACGCTCGTAATGACGTGGAAAACAATCCACCGAGAAATAGCCACCGGGAATATTGAATACAGCTGGATACATTGATTTTTTGGTCGGGCGTGTTTACAGCCTATGACGTTATATAAAACAGCCACGTACAATCCAATATCACCGAGGAAAACTTTAATGAAGATTGCAGGCGCTTCTAAAATGACATCAACAATCTAGAACTGCGGGTTATATCCTTTCAATGCTCAAAGATGGCCATTGGACGCATTGTGATCAGCGGGCCTTTGTGGATGGACTGGAATCTTGGATGCTTCACGGTGTCATGGGCTTGCGAAGCGGCAGCTCTGAGGCTCTTCTCCAGCTATTTGGAGCCCTTGTCGCTAAGGTTAGAAGAGGTGCGCCATTTTAACTATGGCAAGCTACGAATGATCATTTGGAGTGGATTCTACTAAAATAACTGAATTATCTCTCTCTCTCTCTTTCTACACCTTTCTTTATGAGTTTACAAAGGTATTTATGTAGATTATGTTTTTTGCTTGTCAATAATAACAAGTTCATTTTGTTTTATGTGAGTTCTTTTATTTACATCAGATAGTAGCTTTCTTTTATCCCACGCAGGACCCTGAGATGATGATGAGAGCTCATGCATACGGAATTTCTCTGCTAACTGAGAAAGGTACGTGTCATCACGTTGAAACTACTATTTCTCGTAGAAACCGGTCTCTTTGCGGTTTCAAAAAATTGACCAAAATGGATTTTTTTAATTATTTATGTGAATATCGCACAAGAGGCCTGACTGCTCACAACCTCCTGGAGCCAGTGAAACTGTGGCATCCCCAATTAGAGAGGAGAAGGAGATTGGGAAGAGGATGGTGGGGAAGTACCTGGCTATTAAGTCTAGTCTATTAATTTAGCAATTGATCTAGTCACCGATTGTGGGGTTGAAGGTAGTGTTGAGGGGAAGGATATGTCGAAGAGGAAGGCGCTGAAGTACCTGGCTATTCAGCTCTAGTCACAAACATGACTATAGCCATTTAAACCAATAATTCAATTTTGAATGGTGGTGTTAAAGAGAGTAGGTATCTTCCGCTGTGGAGTGTGCAGCAAAAAAACCTTACATTATATTTAAATGAACATATTGTGAAATAACACAATACTAAAAATAGAAAACAAATAGTAGAAGTAAATAAATGTTACAGTGATTCGGAAGAAATCAAGTATGGTGTCCCTCGAGGTAGCGTCCTCGGCCCCCTTCTATTTCTCATTTACATAAATGAACTTACTGATATTAAAATGGCATCTATTGACTGTAAAGTAATCAGTTACGTAGACGACACGGTAATTTATTTATTTATTTTATTTTATTTATTTATTTCTTTACATGGTACCTAGGTCTAATGTTTACAATTCAGTTTGTAACCTCACTAGGTCAAGCCTGTGTTGAGGTTAACAACTCTACAACTTAATAAAATAACACAAAAATAATACAGTTATTGAAGAACAATATTGTTGCATGTTTCTTACAGATTATGATTAATACCTGATAAGCTGAAGGCGATAGTACATTACAATGTTAACATGTAGGGTGACCATAATGTTGCGATTTGATTTTTAGAAATATTTTTTTTTATTTTAAAAGAATTAAGATGAGAAATATATATATATATAACTAATATATTATGTTATTAATTTGGAAGAGAAAGATGGTAAAACAGTTAAGACAAAATAATATGAATTTAATTTAGAAACGATAAATTAGAGAAAAACAATTTGCAATCCTCGGCTAACATAAATAATTTAACAGTCTTTTTAAAAATGCTCAAGGAATTAGATGACTTTATATGTTCTGGAAGGCTATTAAATATGAGTGGAGCTTGATAAAAATAATTTCTTTGACCAAAAGAAGATTTAGTTTGAATTGCCATAAAATTCAGACCAGAGCCAATTCTCGTAGTACGAATTTGCTGTGTTCTTTCTGCAATATTAATATTATTAAAAAATCTACAAAGCGTTTGTGTAATATATAACTGTTTTACGTTCATTACATTACATTCCTTAAAAAGTAAATGAGTTGGATATTTAATTTTTTTCTTGAACATAACTTTAAGAATCATTTTTTGGGCAATATTAAGTGGTTCTATATAAGTCTTTGCGCAGGATCCCCAGCACACTATATTATAAGAAAGCAGAGACTGGATTATTGCAAAATAAACAGTTTTTAATTTTTCTTTGTCTAGTATATGTCTCAGTTCTTTAAAGATATAGGTAAGTCTCCTAGTATTATTTACTAACATATTAACATGATCATTCCATCTCAAGAATTTATCTATTTTTACACCAAGGTATTTATTTGATGCTGACTACATTTTCTAAAGGGTTGCAGTTACATGTTTGAAAACAATTGTGAATAATCAAGTTGTGAGTTTCGGAAGGCTGACTTTTACTTGAAATGCTAAAAGTGATAAATTTGGTTTTTTGTGCATTCAAAGTTAATATATTATTGTTTAACCAACTATTTACCACTCTTAAACCTATATTACTTTTGTTGAAAGTTTCATTCCAAGTTTTACCCTCAAATATTAAGGCAGTGTCATCTGCAAAACTAACAATGTTACCAGGAATATTCAGACTACATAAATCATTTATATAAATAAGAAACAATATTGGCCCAAGCACACTACCTTGCGGGACTCCAAAGGAGATTGATTTACCCTCGCTTAACATCTTATTTATTTCCACTTGTTGTGTTCTGTCACTAAGATAAGATCTGAACCAGCCCATTGCTGTATTATTAATGCCTAAAGATGATAATTTTTTAAGTAGCAATTCTTGGGAAACAGTGTCAAATGCTTTTGATAAATCCAAGAACACCGCTATGGCTTTGTTGCCATAGTCCAGCGCTCTTGTAACTTTGGTCAATACCTTTAAAACAGCATCACTCGTACCTTTATTTGCTCTGAAACCGAATTGATTGTCGGAGAGTAATTTGTATTTTTCTAAGAATGAAACTAATCTTGACTTGGCCAATCTTTCTATCAATTTTGAGAGAGTATTGAGCAAAGATATGGGTCTGTAATTGTTAACCTCTAGGTGATCCCCACCTTTGAAAAGAGGTACAACCTTAGCATTCTTACAATGAGTAGGAAATATGCCACTCTTAAAACTAAGGTTAACAATGTGAGATATGGGACCAGCCAATACAGAAACATGCTGCTTGTATACCATGATACTTAAACCATCAATACCACAGGAAAAAGACACTTTTAATTCATTTATAACTTTTGAAACTTCATAAATGCTAGTAGTTTTAAATTCAAAGCTCTCTCCTGAAAATTGAGTACAAGGTATAAAATTGTTAACAAGACACATTTCGGTAGTTTTATTTTCACTGCACAATTGTTTTGCGAATATAGGACCAATATCACTGAAGAAGCTATTTACGTGATTAGTGATTATATTTGGATTCTCTTCCATTGAGATGATATTGTTATTGATTTTTAATTTTTTTATAGACACTTGCTCCTTTTGTATATTTACAGCCTCCTTTATAATCTTCCACTGTTGCTTGGTATTTCCATTGACGTTATCCAGTTTCCTTTTGTAATATGCTTGCTTTATATATTTTATAATTTTTGTACACCAGTTTCTATATCTTTTGTAATAATCCAGCAGTTGAATATTATTTGAATCTGCTCGACATTTGTTGTGTAATTTGTCTCGGGTTCTGAGACATTTAATAATTCCATTATTTATCCAAGGTTTTAAATATTTCATGTTATGCTTTACACTTTGTACAGACGAACAACTTTCCACATGCATTTTTAAACATTTTATGAAATTTTCAGTAGCTAAATTAATATCTTGCGATGACAGTACTGACTGCCACGATTCTTTCTTTAATTTGACTTTCAAAAGATTGTTATCAATGACGGTTTTCAAGTTTTCATTATCTTTTGCTATTTTATTTAGTGTAAAGCTCATAAATCTCAGCAATATCACATCATGATCTGTTATGTCAGTAGTGAAGACAGCTCCCTGTGGTTCAAATTTAGATTTTACCATAATATGATCGATGCAGCTTGAAATAGTAGAAGAAACTCTGGTAGGTGAAATTATGATTGGCTTCAAGCCATGAAAAGCCAAAAGAGAGAGGTATTTTTGAGTTTTCATATCGCTCAAATCCAAAGTATTAATATTTATGTCGCCACATAAAATGATCTCCTTATTTTGTATAGATGTAGAGTCAAGCAGTGCACTCAGTGATTCAAGGAAATTATCTATATGAACCAGGGATGGAGATCTATAAACAGCTATTACACACAAGGTACTCGATATCTGCATTTTTAAGCAGTTTGCTCCAGGGAAAACAACTTCCTCAACAGTCACGGTAACATTTTGTTTTACATAGGCAACTACACCATCATTTTGCAAATAGTTATTATTTGTGTTGTAAACTGCGTATCCGGGGATGTTAGGTATATTGGTAAAATTTTTCAGCCAAGCTTCTGTAAAAACAAGTACCTCAGGACGATGCTCAATACTATCCAGCATGGTTATGGTTTCATCAAAGTTTTTCTTTATACTTCTAACATTCAAACAAAGTAAAGAAAATTTGGAATGTTTTAAAAAGTTTTTGCAAGTTAAGGAATCTTCAATAGTTAAATTAGATTCTGTATTATCAATCCAGTCAATGTATTTTCCAAAATCGATATCCATTTTTTAATGATGAAAATATTTGTCGGTGCCTTTCACTATTAAACTTCTATTATAATCTATTGAGGTCATCTTCGTGTTTGATTTCCCTGATTTTCTTGCCTTCTTCTTCTTTCATTAGAATTGCTCCATTTTTGTACCAAATATATTTATATTTTAATTCTTTTCCCTTTGTTTTGGCTTTCCAAAGTAGTTCCTTGTAGTAAGGAGATAATGACTCTCCTAGGAATATCATGTTTTCACGATAAGAAATTACCTTCTTATTTGCTAATAATTTTAGTCTGGTTTCCGGGTTTCTCATTTTTAGGATATTTTTTTTGGATGTCCTGGTCTTCTGTCATATTGTCTAATTGCCGAGGCAATATCCTCTGAATTTATTTTGATATTAGCACTTTCTATTAGTTTTAGAGCGGTTATTTTGGGATGTTCTTCAGTCTTTTCCTCAATGCCTGTAATTTCAAGACAGTCATCAAGGTTTGACTGTTCTAAGTAAGCTACTCTGGTTTCCAGATTCTTAATATTTTTACTTTTAATTGCCAAATCATTTTTTAGACGTTCAACTTCTCCTTTAACCTCACTCATGGAGTCTAAGCGGGTAATGATATCGTCATATTTTTGACAAATAAATTCGGTTGTTTTTTGAAATTCTAACAATTTTTTGTCAATGTTTTCGAGAATTTGGGTTTTTATTTTCTCTAATTTTACATCTATGTAAGACGCAAATTTTGAAAAGCCATCTTCTTCTGTGCTAATGTCTTCAGGTAGTGTATTCATTTTGTTTTTGGATCTTGTGGTTGTGTATAAATTTTCTTGTTGTAGGGAGCCGGTTTTTTTGCTTGAACTCATGGTCACACTAGCAGTAGTTTGTATTGTATATTAGCAGAACTAGTACAATGCGTAAGAACTGACTGAGCAGTAAAGTGAGCAAGCTGTATGGACAGTGTGAGAAAGATGGCGACGGTTTTGGCCAATCACAAGAGCTCCACCAACTGTCAAAATATATTTCAATTCCACTGTCACTATTTTCCGAAATTAATTATTCGAAATTCACTTGAATAATCTAATTGTAATGTACAAAATTTATATCACCATGAATGTAGTGGACACTTGGGTGAATCTCGCAGTGTTTCGGATTGTATTGTTTACTAATTATACACAATTATGCGATGTTTCTTACGGATCACTTTTACTGTGTGTTATTTAGTTTCGGTAGGTAGGTTTTTTTTTTTTTTTTTTTTTTTTCTATTCAAAGCTCCAAGTTAAGATAACGCCTTCGAAATAGCAGAAACTGGTGTTTCACAAATAAAAGATTGGCTCAACAAAATTCTACTTACCTTAAACATCTCCAAAACAAAATACCTAACATTCAGCAAAACTGGTCAAACAAAAATCCTTCCGCTTTTATACCTACACCCTTATATTATCTCGAAACCCTCAAATCACAACTGCAAAAAAATAGAACATACTGACAATACCAAGTATCTAGACTTAACAGTGGACCATAAATTAAACTGGGAACTTCGCATTAACTTGCTCATAAAGAAAATCCGCAAACTATCATTCAATTTTAAGACGATGAGAAACATCATGTCACTAAAACAAATAAAAAAATGTTTACTACGCTCTATGTCAAAGCCTTTTAACTTACGGTATTTTGACCTGGGGGGATGCCACTGATAAGTATGTTGAGCCGCTTAACACAACTCATAAAACATTAATTAGGTTCATGTAAAAAAAAATACCTATCTGCGTCCAACGGAAAATCTCCTAATTACAAATAACATACATACTTAATATAAGGGAACTATTCATTAAAAAAATCATTCAATTAAACTGCATGAAATCCTCACCATGTCACATAACTCACCCACAAAACACAAGACCAAAATCACATAATCAACTTCTAGTGCCAAAAATTTAATCAACTTTTGCCAAAAAGCACGAATCCTACCTCCCACCTCTCATTTTCAACACCTTCCTAAAAGAAACCACTTATTGCATCACTAAAAAAAAACTAAAAAGGTTACATAAACATTTCAACACATGGTTACTGCTCAAAAAAGAGGCATGCAGCACCAAGTTACTTATAATACCATCCTAATCTAATCTTCATTCTCTATTTACATATTATAATGTATTATTTACATTTATAGAGATTTATTCTTTCCTATTAATACTGCTAATGTTTTACACATGTTAAGTTTATTACTACCTCCAACGTTTATTTATATTATTTTGTCGAAATGTTAATATGTTCAGATTTACATAGGTGATGGCATTACTACATTTTAAAGTTTTAACGAAATTCTTGATTTTATGAAACTATATACATATACATTCCATGATAAACTTATAACAACTTCCAATAATGCTATTAAGATTTTTGGATTTATGATGCTGTACCTTTCATGATAACCTTATAACAATTTTCAATAATTCTTTTTATATTTTTGGTTTTCTGACATTATGTACATCCCATGATAACCTTTTAGCAATTACCAATAATTTTCAGAGTTTTGGTTTTATGATAACCTTTTAACAATTTCCCATAATTTTATCTGGATTCTACAAACTTATGGTTTTATGTTTACGTGCATGCATGCGTATACATGTGAATGTGGGTATGTATGTGTATATGTATGCATTTATATATATATATATATATATATATATATATATATATATATATATATATATATATATATATATATATATGTCTCAGAACAGACATCGTCTAGTGAGGCGGGTTACTTACTTGTTTGTATAATATATGATAATGTTATTTCAATAAACGCCCGGGTTGCCAGCAATTAAAAAAAAATCAAATAAAAATTACTTACGCGCACCGGAATTTATTTGCGTGCGCATCCGGATCGCTAATCGAGAGCTCGACCACGGAAGCCGTCATATATTGGCAAGATATTTTTCTTTAAAAATATATTTTCCTGAACCTAATTCAAGTTTTTAAACGCTCTAGTATATGCAAAACTGATTGCTTTTACAATGACTTCGAAACAGTTTTTATTAAGTCTCCGAGCCTAACTTTCCTGAAAGCAATCATAAGTTTGGTACAATTGAATATTCATTTGTTGGTTCCACAGTTCACCTAACGTTATTTACGAGACCGCGTGAGCCAAGGAACTTTCTGCGGAAAATAATATCTAACTTTCTAAGGAAGGCGGACAAAATAATAATATGGAGGATGTGTATTTTGTCACAGTTTAAAGTGTGAAAACTCTTTACTGTATCAATCAGTTTGATTAGGTATTTTTTCTCTTAGGTACTTTGGACATGGATATTGAATATGTACAAACGAAAGCACATTCAGAAAGCATAACGGAATTGGCATAAGAAACTAACCTTCCCAGCCCTCGTTCAATAAACTGTAAATAATGGTATGAAAACATTAGGATTTATATTAAGAACAATTGAAAACTTGTGAATCATTACGTAATCGAAACTCTTATATACATCCCTTGTTAGACACCTAATAGAGTATGACTCCATAGTCTGGTCATCTCTCTACAAAATTTATATTCATAATGTTGAAATAATTCAAAGAAAATTTCTACATTTCGTAATTTTTTAACATAACATCCCTTTATAGCACATAAATTACCTAACATTAATAAATATTTTAAATATTACAACTTTAGAAAACAGACGAAAAATAAACGACCGAACCTTTGTTTTAAAATTATTATACTCAAAAGTCGATTGTCGTGAACTCCTGCATTTAATAAATCTACATTCTACATGTACTCACACGAAAAACTAGGTAAACATTAACATTTAATTCTATACAATTCCAACTATGGTTTGCATTTCCCAATACAACGCTTAAATAGTGATGGTTGTTCAATAATTTGAGCTTGGTAAACTTAAAACGCCATAGGTGCGAACTATTTCTACCTATTTCATAAACTTTTATGAACATCAATTATAAACATTTTTGATAATATTAGTGTTTATTTGGAAGATCATCTATTTTTACTTCATTTACATGTATTCTATTTAACTAATTTTTGTCAACTTTTATATTTTACGTAACCTATATTTGGTTTCGTACATTTTATGGTAACTGTATTTTGTCAACTCCTTATTTTCATTGTAATTTAAAAAAATAAAAATATAATACTGCATTATATGAATAGATGGAGAAAAAATATAACCTTAGAGGCACTGACAAGATTTTTTGAAATGTGTAGGTATATTTGACGTCTTTACGTGAATAAATCGCGGTGTGTGCTATGAAAGAGGTATGTGGCTTTCAATTATCTCTGCTAACCCCTTTGAATATAAGTGACTTGTTGGCAAGTTAGGACCATAGAAGTATTATATAATTTCATGGCTGTACTGCATCCTCCACACAGCTTTAACCATAATAATTGTGTGCCTTTCTCGGGAAAATGTCAATCTTCCTCAGAACTCAAACAAGAAGTGCTGTATTCTGAAGTAATATAGTTGAATGATTGTAATCAGAAATATTCAAAGGAATGGATAATTTTAGTATATTCTTTTCGGACCTTTTTAATGTGTTATTGTGTTTGCGAAGTAACTATAAAATTATTTATTGGTTTAGGTATTAAGAGTTTTTTTGATAAAAATTGAGGCATTAGCTAAAGTGTGTCATGCCATTTTAATAAATATAACATCATTACTTTTTTATTGCTTTGTCACCTTTTGCAAATTGAGTTAGGAATAAATGTTTTTTTTTTTAATAAAATTCAACTTAGATTTCTTGAACCGACTTTGACTTTGAAATGGACGGTAGAAATCATGGAACTATAAGTAGAAATGGTTACAAGTGAAAAATTATCGTTAAATAAAAATTTCAATTTATAATCCAGTTAAACCATTGAAAACGGTTAAAATTACTACGCTCTCGAATGTTATCCATAATAATAAGAAAATGCATTGAAGTAACTAGTGTGTTGTCAGCGCACACAATTTGCTTGCTTTTTTTGATAGATGCAGAGGAATAAACAACATTTTTTCAATAAAAAAAAACTTCTGGTACTTACCAATCTTTTAAGCACTAGAATGAAAATGTACTCATTTTTTTCAGAACAATTATTCAAAGTCCTATCATGAATATTCCTATGTATGTCTTCGGATTCTACGTATTCCTACGTCCTACGTATAAAATATTATTGTAAACAAGAATTCCATGATGTTAAAATAATACGATAATATAAATAATGGAAAAATATCAGTAGATCCCAAAATTTCACCACGTTTATTGAGACCATTAATCTTTTCTGTTTCTTTTAAAACCTTTGAGAATTTTTTTCGGTATGACAAAACAGAACTTAATGAAACAAATTAGGTGTATTATTTATCTCATTTTTTTCTTACTTTTCATTTTAAACATTTTCCTCAAGCATCATATAGTAGTTAAGTAGAACTATAATATAGTAGTTAAGTAGAACTATAATATATATTATATGTTACAAAAATGTTAGGGTGAATTCGAAAATATTATTATTTCAGTATGAATGAACGGTTCCATGCCAACTCAGAATCAAGTCAACTCAACAACTCTTTGAAAAGTCATTAAAAGCTATAAAAAAATTTATAATACCCGTTAACCCTTACCTAATGTAACCTATTTAAACATTTTTTTATCATCAATCTTTATGACCTTTCTGAGGTGGTTTTGTGTTGGCCGGTCACCGAATGAACATATCTAACAATTAGCAATTTAATTTAGATACCTTCAAAAGTACATCATTACTATACAACTATTTTTCCTACTAGTAGCATTGTATTAAATCATATTCATTTATAATCGGGTTGCCGCGCGCCGAGGGCCTGGTAGGAGACAAATGTCTTGGCTGCTAAATGTAAGAGAGTGGAACGGCATTATAAGTGTGGAGGAGCTATTCAGGGCAGCGCAAGACAAAGATACATATTCCAGAGTGATCGCCAACGTCAGGGAGACATAGGGCACACCAAGAAGAAGAGATTAATTTATGAGGGCGTGTCAAAAATGTTCAACATTTTTCGGTAGAGGTTCAATATTAACATCATTTTTCTACTTGGTCACCTCCCTTGTCAATGTAATTGGATCAGCGGTTTACAAACTTGTGAATTCCTTACAAGAAGAAGGTATTCAGTTGGTCACAAAGCCACTTTTATATCGCTTTCTTCACGTCTATTTAAGTATATGGAAAATCTACGCCCTCCAAAGTTAAAATTCGATGGTAGCAAGATCTGGGCTGTAGGCCTATCAGGGAGGCGGGTTTATTATTTCCAAATGGATGCACATTGTGATACACATCAATGACTGATGTTCAAATGTTTACCGATGATAACTCGCGTATTCGCTAGAACCATCACTCGAGCTTGATTCGAATTCGCAAGAACCATCTCACGAGTTCGAATCTTATCGTTCGTAGTGGACGAGGACGGGCGTCTTCATACTCGTCCGGCCACATTTATACTTCTCGATCCAGAAAAAAACACTGTAAATAATGTGATATTACATCAGGCTGGTAATGTGTTAAAAGACTACGTGGAATAAATGACCTTTTCACACCCTCCGATCAAAGAAAAAAGGATCACTGCTCGTTGTTTCTCTTTAGTGCAAATGGTTAGCGGAGAGGACATGTTTACACTGTAATAGCCGGAAGGCAAATAACGCAATCACGATCACATAAAAAAATCTTCAATTACCCATGCGCAGAAGGCAGTAAGGTTTGTTATTACAAAAGTGTAACATTTTGTAATGCAAGATAATATTTTTGACTCGCTCTGATAGGTTTCGGTTTCACCGTCTGTATTTGCACATTTTTCTTATTTCAAATAAATTTAGAACAAAACAAACCACGGCATGTTTTCAAAAGTTATTATTTAATCATGAAAGAAACCATGAATATATGTTCCATAAAAAAAATACATTTATTGAATGGATAAATAACAGCCATCCAGGTTTCTTATCTCAAGTTTCATCTTACGTATTAACTATTACATACAGATACAATCACATATAGCACATTCCATAGAAAAGTGTCGTAAGTCAAAATAATCTATTTTACTTTTTTTCTCTAAAAAGTAAAGTAATTGTGATTAACTATTCCCCACGAAAACCGAATTAAAGTTAGATCGCTAATCGCCGCAATGTGCAGCTTTTTTGACAATTGTTTTCGCTCTCCTGTAAAATTAACTTACTTAAAATTAAATAAACTTTTATAAGAGATGTGCGATATAAATATATGTAAGAAAATAATACCAAGAGAGAAAGAGATGCCGCGAGTATGTACAGATATATAGATTTAATAAATAAAATAAACCACACATCATGAACAAACTAGAAATTAGGTACTACGAAAAAAGGAGATATTTACATATTAATGTTGTTTAAATACGAAATATTGTTTTATTATTTTATAAATAAAACAACAATTATAATTTCGAAGAATAGATTAGATAATATTGTTTGTAAGCAATAAACAGTATTTGCGTCTGTATAAGATAAATAAATTCCAGAGACAGATATTAAGCTCGCAATTGAATAGAAAAGGTTTCATCCAAAATTATAATGGTTTGGTGAATTTGTGGGAGCTTCCAGCCGCGTAATTGCTTTAAACCCAAACAAAATTCTTCATCCGAGTATTCCGTCCTTTTGAAATCATTCAATAATACGGTGCTGTATTATAAGAATTATTTTTTATTCAGCTTGTTATGAAAATTCTGTGGGGGATTTCTCAATAACTCTAATTTCTTAATATCAAATTAGTTTATTATGAGGTTACGTATTTATAATAAAAAGCTGCAAGTCTTACGACCTGTCTATACTAGTGGCTAATTGAATCTGGTCAGTGGACGCCTACAGGTATCCCTGTCGGCCATCGATAAAGCACTTTCCCTGCTGGCATCTGACGGCATCACTTTTTCAATACATTGCAGAAACTATTACAATTTTTCTTTATTTCAACTGAATGTTTCCTTAAGCAGGTTTTAATTAGGTCTTTTTTTTATTTTGTATTTTATTTAGATATAAAATTTGACATCTTATATCTAATGTTTTCTTTTCTATGACTACTACAATATTATTTACTACCTACTGACTAAAATTTGGACTTTACAACATTAAGACATAATCCACGGAAAACTGCAAGACTTTTAGCCTCCTTAACATTTACAGGGAGTTCATTGAACATTTTAAAACCTTTATAATAAATATTATTTTGTGTTCCCGATAAATTTGTTTTAGGAAGCCTAAAATCGTTGCAGTTTCTCGTAGGATAACAATGAACTGTACTGTTGATTCTTACATTATTCAGGTCTGAACTATTATCACGCCGTTTCTCCAGAGGGGTAGGCAGAAAGGATGGATTACCACCCAACTTGTCTTAGCGCAGTCTTGCCACATGCTTTGCTTTATTCGATCGTCCAGTTAATTAGTAAGACATTTCCAAAAAATCGAAATTTCAGTTGAGTATGCTTTTATATGTAAAAGTGTACCCTATATCTGGTAAAATACGGAGGTTACTTATTAACACCACCAAATCAATTATAATGCAGAAAAACTTACCTATAGTGAATTTAAAAAAAGGCGAAGTTAGCATTAGAATATTGCTTTCAACATTATTACAAAACTTAATATTTGGAGATGTCTGACTAATCAACTCGACATCTATATACTCTGTCTGACTCATGACGTGACCAGAGTGATTTATTTGAATCACTTGGTCGTGGTAAGTATTCCTCGATAACAATTAATATCACGCTATATTTAATTAAATTTGAAATAGCACGCAAAACTTAATGATTTAAGTCGCCAATTTCAAAATAATATGCGAGTATAATCTATGTTGCATCCAAAACTGCTTACGAATTGCATTTTCAGATGCACTTGTAATGGACACTGAATACTAAAACCATAAAGAGACGAAATATTGTTTACTGGAATCGGGTCGTTATATGTATAGGAAAAACAAGGTATGCGAGGAAAGGGGATAGCCAATCACTTACCACTAAACCTCTGCGAAGGAGCATACGACACGACCACAACGTAGTTATACAGCGTGTTAACGGACGTACTTGACTTACTTTAACCAGTGATTCCTGACATTATTTATTTGACGACTTTTTTTTTTCAAAAATTTTTTTCTTCAAAATCAAACAAAAAAAATTCTTCCGCATGTTGTCACTGGTCACTCAGCCGGGTGTCCGACGAACCCCTTACCCCGCCTCCAACTGTTCAATAACTACCATTTTTTTAATGTTTTTGTAGAAAAAAAAAAAACATCAAAAATGTCACCGGACCCCAAAATTTCATTTACATTTTTTACTCCAAATAATGTCAGCAATCACTGGTTAAAGTAAGTCAAGTACGTCCCTTAACACCCTGTATAACTACACCGCGATATATTGAGGTAATTGTCACAACGTTATGAATGAGCACGAAACGATAATTATGTACTTCCGATATGGTCAAATTCCTTATTTTTCCTTAAAGACGAGATTATGTACACAAAAAACACCAACAACTTGTTTTCAAGGTAGTTCCAAATCTTCTGTTTTCAAAACAATTGCACTCCAATTTTCACTTGAATTGTTCTTGCCATATAATTTAAATACTTTTCCAGCAAAGCAATGGTTAGGGAGATATAATAACATCACGAGTAAATATCTATAGTTTTAAACATGATAATATTACAACGAGAGGGAGGTTTTGTGTTTCTTTTGACTATAATACTTGACAGATCATTTGTTCAACTTTGTTTTTCTCTCCCATTAAACTATTTTACCCTCTTTCTAGGCGTCATAATATTTCCACCTAACTTAGATACACGCTCGTATGAAATAATGTGATACGAGCTTACTAATTAAGTTTTACCTTGTCAAGGCTTTCATTCATTATCTTTCACGTTCCGTAACGCATACAGAACACAATGTAGAGAAGTCACGTTGAAATAGGTTAACCTACAAGCGACCTATGAAAAAATAAGCGATTAAATTAAATAATTTCGCTAACGTTTATGGTCGTCAATCACAATACATGTAAAGCAGTAAACGTATATGAGATAATATTTGTTTTAATATTGAATAGTTTAATTAATTAATTGTACGTTAGCATATCGATCGTCCAGTTGATTAGACAGATATCTCCGAAAAATTGTTTAAAAATTTAGAGTTAAGAGCGTTTAAGCAGCCAGCGGACGAAAATCCACATTTCGCCGAAAGTTGTTCTTACGATCGTGCAGGGCGGTTACAATGAGAAAGATTAATTATTCTCCGTACTAGCTTTTTAAAATTATAACTCAATATCGAATTTATTTCAATCCAAATTAATTTATACCTTCATCCAAAAATGCTGAAAGGCGTGATAACAAAACTATTAAAATAATGTACTTTTGTAATTATTTTTTGATTATAAGTATTTATCATTTTTTAATAATGTCTAAATTTAATAAGAATGTTTAAAAAATCTGAAATATGTTAGTTTGTAAGTGCGCAAATAAATTCACAAATGGACCAATTTTCGTCAAGAAACACATGTACGTACATATTTTTTAATGATTTTATTGAAACTAAAATTAAAATTCTAAAACATGCGTTTGCTAGATAATGTATTGATTTATTTTACTGCATGATTATATTATTTGAAATGGGTGTGGTATAACACAAAATCTTTTTTGAAAATGTAATAAATCTCTTAACGACCTATGGAAAAACCTTATTATACCAAAAATTAAAAAAATTTCTCAAAATTTATTACATGCGAATGCTAGATAAAAGAACAATCTTTCGAAATCCATTTATAATTTTTTGTGGAAAAGAGTCAATACGTCTAAAATCTTTTTTGAAAATGACGTATTTCCGGTTTTCTCTGGTAATGCCCTCTTAAGTTTGCAGTTTAATATGTAAAATTGTATCATATATCTGATGCAATACCCAGCTTACTCATAAACACCACCAAATCAATTATGATGCAGAAGAACTTTTAGTGAATTAAACAAAATGTTATTGTTTTCTGGGAGACTAATGGAATATTTCAAAATGTCATTGTAATGTACTGGACCGTTGTGCCTCCCGATGTTATTTTATAGCATATTTAATATGTAAAACACAGCATTTACGAGTATGTATACAGCTAGAACAAGGATAGCATTCCCACCCGACGCCTGTCCTCTAAAGATTGCAATCCGTCTGATAAGGTGGGAGAATCCATCAAAAGTCATGGGTTTTTTCAGATATTTTGGAGCTCCAGACCAGAAGTGCCTGCCAAATTCAACCGTGGGGTGCCCTTGTGATTTGTACAGGGTTAGCAGTTGTGTACAATTAATGTATCTGCGGGCCCTGTAAAATACGCCTAGTTTTTGGGAGGCTAAATTTACTCTGGCTTCGATGAAGCCCCCATATCCGGCACTTAGAGTTACACCAAGCATTTCAATGGAGAGCCTGTTCGGTAAATTGCTTCCGTTGAAGGCGACTAGATTTTCACATCGATCCCTTTTAGACGTAATCAGACCTGGTCTTTGAAACATTAAATTCAACGAGATTATTTGTACCCCAAGAGAAAACACTCTCGAGGTAAGCGTCCATTCTTTGTTTGAAAGTTCTCCGAGCTCTTGGACAGCTATAGGGTTGGATAGCTGTTAGAGTTGGACAGCCATTGAACAGGTGTAAACAACATAAATTCTTCTCAACAAAGCTCATAGTTGGTTACTCCAGGAATATGAATATGCTTTATAGGCCAATCTAACAGATTCTATTTCAAAGGTAAAAGCAGCCTAGAGCGCACGATAAAGCTTATCACAGGGGTACTGTTTTGCCGACGAACTAAACATGTATATTCAAAGAAACAAGTATGAAAAGCACCCCAGCAAAATAGTAACTTACGAGTACCCAACTTGAATGTATCTAGGTCCTAGTGTCTACCCATTTCTGAGGCTGAATTCGCTTTGGAGAAATTGTTGTTCATCTAGGGAAAGCTGGATGAAGTATCTACCGTGTGTCATACGTTCACAAATATTGGTATATTTCTACTCCAGGGGAATTATATGAGTATGCTTTCAAAGCCAATGTCAAAGCAAAGGAAGTTATGGTAACTGTAGTTCATGTGTTCTTAAAGTGAATCTCTGAAACTTTGAAAGGGATACTGGAAAATATAATATAAAACTCGAAGCGTTGATTTATTTTTGCTAATATTATGTATATACAGGGTGTTAAGGGACGTACTTGACTTACTTTAACCAGTGATTCCTGACATTATTTTGAGTAAAAAATGTAAATAAAATTTTGATCTCCGGTGACATTTTTGATGTTTTTTTTTTTTCTACAAAAACATAAAAAATGGTAGTTGTTGAACAGTTAGAGGCGGGGTAAGGGGTTTGTCGGACACCCGGCTGAGTGACCAGTGACGACATGCGAAAGAAAATTTTTTTTGTTTGATTTTGAAGAAAAAAAATTTGAAAAAAAAAAAAAAGTCGTTCAAAAAAGTCACCGGAGACCAAAATTTCATTTAGGTACATTTTGTACTCCAGATAACGTCAGGAATTACTGGTTAAAGTAAGTCAAGTACGTCCCTTAACACCCTGCATAACCAACGATAAAAGCATAATGAACAAGATTATTAGGTTGTGTTAAGCGGATTAACCGAATGAAAATATATTTTGTGGTGCAATGTTAGAAAAATATATATTTTGTAATACCATATCAGGAAAATATATATTTTGTCATACGACGTCAGTAAAATTTTGTCATCCAATGTTAGGAAAATGTATATTTTAATATATAATGCCATTTTGTCGTGCAATGTTAGGAAAATGTATAGGTACTTTGTCATTCGATGTCAGGAAAATAAAATTTTTCCTACCATGTTGGTAAAATATATTTTATTGCATTACGCGATGTCAGGAAAATACATTTCGTCATAATGATGTCTGGAAAATATGTTTGGTCATACGATGCCAGAAAAAAATAATTTAACGTTTTTGTGAATGAAACTGATTTCGGGAAATCCTGTGAACGGAGCACAATAATTATTGTTACTTGTTTTTCGGGTGTTACGCCGTGTTGCGCTACCTCCTTCTTTAGCCAATGTTTTGGACGGCGTTATAGTAACTGTAACGCTGTTCGAAACGTTGGCTAAAGAAAGAGGTAGCGCAACGTGGCATAACACTCCCCAAAATATAACCAAAGTACTTTTGGCGGTGAAAATCTAAAAACGTACAATTATTTTAATTTAATTTTTATTTTTATTTTTTGAAAATACACTTTTTTTTAAATTTAATAAAACAGTTTACTACCAATTAAGCAATAACATTGTTAATTGTTAAAAAAAAATCATTACGAAAAAAAAATATCAACATCTCCCAACGAAAATATGAAACAGACAGAAAATAAAAAATAGGCAGCGGTCGCAACCGGGACTCATATCCAAGTCTCTGGTTTTATTGGTAATGGCACTCTGCCAACTGAGCTATTGCCACCTTATTACAATTCTTTTTCCAATCTCGTACTTCCATTTTTAAATTATTAAAATTATATCCAATTATTTCCCATATTTTTTGGCCGCCATCATTTTTGATGTGATTGCAAAGTTCCAACGGAATATATTTTTTCAATCTAGATGGTGTCGAGGATGTTCCAATCCGATTTTATTTATATATGATATCAAGACAATAGAATAAAATTGTACAATAATAACTTAAATGGAGTTCTACAAAATAAACTTGATAAAATTAGAAAAAACAATCAGATTATTTTGAATGTGACGAATAATATACAATACAAACGCCCGGAAAAATATTTCAGTATGCAGTCAAAAGTTGAATTTAATTTACGTCCCGGTTAAATATGAAGCGCTTTCCAAATGAAACAAGTTCTGAAAATGAAATACTTCATTACATTTTCAAGTACTCTATATTATTAGCAACTTGTCCAATCAAATCCTTCTAGTTCCAGGATGGAGATTTAAAAAATTAACTTTAAAGAATTTTAAACTTCATATATGTACGAGATTACTTATTATTACTTCGTTTTTTTTTTAAATTTATTCCACAAACAAATTCTTATACATTTTGGTTCAACGTATAGAACAATTTATTAACTCCTCAAATCTCTAGATAGTGAAATATTCCTGCAAAGCCACCCTCGAGAATTTTTCTCCACCCATCAAGTACAATTGTGCAAAGAAACTTTTCCTATTTTATAGTTAAACTCCAAAGGGTCAGCTTTTATGGTTCCATTTTTTCTGCAAGTTTGAATCTTCCTTCTCCAGCTTTACTTTATTAAAGATAGTTTCCTGAACAAAAAGCCACTCTCCCTTTGAATTGAATGTAAAAGTGGCAATTTTTTCTCCTCCTCGCCTTGTTGGTTTCATTTTTATATTTCTTGTTGGGTCAAGGCGATTTTATTTAAGAATGCTTTCTTGATATATCAAGAGCATCAATGTTGCCTATTTTTTATGGCAATTAACTTCTATCGACAGATAAGGGAAGGGTCATCAAATTATTTGACTATTATACCTCTTCAGAGAGTTATCCATTTTTGCCTCAAAAATTTAATAGAGTCAATACTTTTGATTCTTTTTTGTTAAATAAAGGTACCTTCTGTTCATTTTGGAATGATTCTAAAAGGAAAAAAAATATCTCGTTTTGCTGAATGCAAGAATATTTTTCTGTTCCTCGTCGGAGAATTTTTTTGTAGTGGTTTTCCTGTTCGCAAAACTTGTTAGACTCAGAGTTAATTTATTTAACAGCACTTTATACGCAAGTTAAGTGCATAAAAGGTGGGGTAAATTCCTTGTAGTAATTATTATCCAGCCAACCCCAACGACTTAAGGAAACTTCATTTTTTTTAATTCTCTCTACCTAATGGCACTGTTCATAAAATAAGGGTAAAACGCATATTATACATACAACTGCAATAATTTTTTGTCCGGATTTTTTAATTCTAAAGTCGATTCAGACCGTTCAGCTCAAAATCAAAATAAATACCAAAACGGAACGTTCTTCATTAATAAAACAAGTTAACATGTATTAAAGTAAATATAGAATCAGAATGTCGAGATAAATGTTGTATGTAGCTAAGGAGAGGGAACCGCTTTTATAGTTATTTAAAATCAGCTGACCGATTGGACTACAGATACGAATATCTACAGCCTGTATGTCTGACGAATATCTACAGCGCATATGTTTAACTAATATCTACGAACTTCAGAGTGTTGACTAATATCCACAGAGCGTAGGTTGAACTAATATATACAGAGCGTAGGTTGGACTAATCAGCTAAATGTGCCCAATAGTCCGATATTAGGGATTTTTACATACATACTTACATAAATTAAGTTTTTTAAACTGCATACGCAATATTACGTTATTCCAATATGCTTCTACATAATTGCAAATCCAACCTCTGACAGTGCTGTAGATATTCGTCAACACTTTGGTTCTCATAGATATTAATCAACAGTTTGAGCTGTAGATATTCGTCAACACTTTGGTTCTCATAGATATTAATCAACAGTTTGAGCTGTAGATATTCGTCAACACTTTGATTCTCATAGATATTAATCAACAGTTTGAGCTGTAGATATTCGTCAACACTTTGGTTCTCATAGATATTAATCAACAGTTTGAGCTGTAGATATTCGTCAACACTTTGGTTCTCATAGATATTAATCAACAGTTTGAGCTGTAGATATTCGTCAACACTTTGATTCTCATAGATATTAGTTCGATTTTTTCAGTTTTTGGAATTCCTGTAGATATTAGTAGACGCCTCCACCGATTGGGCTAATGATTTTCCCAATTCACAGTTAATAACTAAATTTTATAAATATGTTTATATACCGGGCTTATTTATAAATAGATAAAGCAGTGTGTCTTTAAAAATTAAAATAGGAAATGATAAAAATGAATGGCAAAACGCATAATATAAACGAAGATAAAGGTTCGCAGGGAGTTACGTTCTTGACGCTAGTTAGCGTAGATGGTTGATAAAAATATACTAGTCCTCAACTACGGCAATGTTGTCCTGATGATAATGTTAGTATTATAATACCTACAACATTTTCATTTAACAATTAAGAGGAAACGCTTGGAAAACATGCATGTTCCCATTGAAAACTACAACATTGTTATGCAACAATATGCATTGAAATAGGTGCTGAAGATCTCTGTGATCGTTTTGCATATAATAAAATACAAGCTGGTTTCATTAGAACTGGATATGAGTCTATCCTATCTGGGGAGAAATCAATTTGTATCATTTTCACAAAGCTTGTATAGGTATTTAATTTCATGATCAAACGTTTCATTCACGTTCAGTTATATCATACTATTCGGGAAATTTTCGCTAGTTTCCTTTAACAATGTCCCATTTAACAAATTCAAATTGCAATATTCCTAACAAAGAGGCTTTGCTTAAGTTTGTATAGAGCTTTTCTTAGCGTTTGACAATCCGTGGGTGCATTTCAAGTACGGCTTTCTTGACGTTAGCTTCATCCTTCATTCAGAACTGAGGAGCTTTTCTACCCGACTTGACCTCGAAGCCCATATTGCTAGGCAATGAGTTTTATGTTTTTCGCTGTGAATAGTTTAATGCGTTTTTAAACATTTCACGGGACAAAATATGTTTAAAATGGTTATAATAATGATTCAAATTTTTCAAATGCCTCAACGTAATCCAATTCCAGAAATTCATGCTTTATAGAAACGATTTGCGGTAACTATTTTTGAAATGATAATCAAACAGTATTAATAACCTTGCATCTGCTTGGTTGAATTCCAGAACCCAACTTATATTGCATGTCCGACGCCACGCCTTATGCACCGCGCCACAAATAACATCTGTGTTCGTGAAATTTCAAGCAAAGTTACCGTTGTAACTCGGTTTTTAATCCAAGAATCTGCCAAAGGATGTCGCTACTTCCGTCAGCAGTTCGTATATGGACGTTTATTCCCTAGGTATAAGTACTAGGAATTATAGGCGGCTATTTGCAATAAATATTATATTACATATTACATGGCGTCATTGCGTGTGTCGGTTTCTTTGTCACGGTTACTTTGTCTCGGTGACTAGCTGTCACTGGATCACAGTGGATCCGAGGAACTGGCTATTTTTGGAACCAGTTCCTATTGGATTTATAAATGGTCACCAACACTCAAACTGGGCGAAGCCGAACTAAAAGCCGCCCGCAGGGCCTAGCAGCAAAAACCTGGGGAGCGGGTTTTTAACTTTTTTTTTACATTAACTCCACACAGGAAGCCCTAAGGAAAATAATTTCCCTCAGGGCCTATGTCATCTGGGATGCTGTGTGGAGGGTCTTTTTGAGGAGAGGAAGGAATGAACATTGAACATTGGTCTAGAAGAGACCTATGTAGGAGGAGGAGAACCTATGGAAGGAGGAAACACAGAGGTTAGTTTATTTGAATTTCTCCTAAACACATCGCTGTTCCCAAGACTTTCATCAAGACTCAATTTAAACTGTCAGTTTGGAAGGTGAATGTGGGTACCGCCGCCCCGGGAACCATTTATTGGATAACCGACACCCCTGCCATAGGTTACCCCAAGTGGTTTGGTGACTTAGCAGGACCTAGGTCTTGGTGTCTTTAAAAACAGTTTTCGTAAATAGCCGAACTTCATAAAAACGAAATAAAAAATATTTAAATATTTTTGCATTTTAAGTAATTTGAGCAAACCAAAGTAATTTTACAAAATGTCTTCAACGACTAAATGGTGAAAGCCAATTGAAGATAAATTATTCTATGTATAAACATCATGTTTACAGAAAATTTAATTAAAACTAATCTTGGCAAGTCCGTACACACAGACTCGACACATGAGGAATATATCTCATATTTCCATTTTCTTACATTTTACTCGAACATCCTTTCAACTCCCAACCCGTGTATGAGTCAAAGTGCCAGGACTTTCTATGAAACATAAATAAAATAATATCTTTTCAATTTAATTTATTACCTTGGCAACGTTACCTTTGAACAGGGAAATGAATTCGAGAATGATCTCTTGAAACTGGGGATACTGTTATGTACCCTGTAAATATACTATAAAATACACATATGTACGACTGGTATACAAATTGAAAGTGCACCGCACTGTAGAGTTTAATAGGCACCTTCAGTTTAAAGGTAATAGATTTCAGTTTAGATGTCATTATTCTGGTCAAAATTGGAGTTTTTTTTAATAATTTGGTGGGTTTGTTATCTTAGATCATTCTCAAAATCTTGAAAATCAATCTAAATTTTATTTTTACAATAAAAACTCTATTTTTATTACTTTTGAAGGTATTTCACATTAATGTAATATTCTTACTAATATCCAGAATTTGGCTGAATTTAAACGGGCTTTCAAATCAAAATTATTTAAAAAATCGTACCATTCATGAATCCTAACATCTGTTCAATATATGTATGTAATAAGCCATGTTCTCAAGTTTCCCGTAATTGTTTGGTTTTGGTTTCCTCCTAACTGTATTTTTAATGTATAATGTCTGAATTTAATGTCAGAATATTTCTCAATTCTGAACGCAAACTGCTTTCTGTTAGTATATTATATTTTAGTTTTAAATTCTTGTTTTGTCCTGTGTTACAATGGCACCGTTATTGTATATTATTATTGTCCTGTGTGTGCTATAACACCACTGTCTTTGTTAATTTTTATTCTCTTGACATTGTTTTTGTAAATACTGCATATTCTTATTTCATTATTTTATCAATATCATAAGGGACGCTGCAGGATTATTTTAAAATTTATTATGGCTAAGCGCACTTGAAGTGAAATGACACACTGTACTAACATTATTATTATTATCATTCATGAAGAAGGTAACAATAATAATGTAAACGAAAATTTGAAAGAGAACAAGGCACAGAAAAACAGAAAAAGATAATGGTCGCAACTGGGACTCGAAAACAGAACATATGGAAAAATAGGGTTGAATAATATTGTTCATTCTAAAATTTGAAATATGAGATTGACTAATATGACGGTTTGACAGTATGTGGCAATGGTGGAACAGGTAAACGCACACATCCCTGTTACATTGGTAAATTTTAAAATACACACACATTGGTAAATACACACATTGATAAACGCACACATCGTGTTAGACGAGAAGTTCTGTGCTCGAGTCCCAGTTGCGACCATAATCTTTTTCTGTTTTTCTGTGTCTTGTTCTCTTTCATATTTTCGTTTAGATTATTATTGTTATCTTCTTCTTCAATGATCAATCTAAAGTGTTTTGTAAAGCTGTATTGGTACCGATGCGCGCCACAGGCGTATCAAACGTACATCCAACTGCATTAGTCATACGAGAGTCGTTTAAACGACGTATTTTTATGTGCAGCTCAACTGTGGAATATTTTTCCAGCGTTTTGTTTGTATTTTCCCCTATCAGCAAACTGAAGATTCATCTCCACTCCAACATTTCGATAAAAGATCTACTGGACAGCATCCTCATTGGTGTGATTCGTGTGATTAGATCAGAAAAATACCCTGATACCTCCTAAGAACAGGTACTTGATACTCGGTACAGTGTTTAGAGTTTAAAAAAAATTGTTACAATTTTTCTACGATTGTCACGGAATAAAGCTAGAAGTCGCTTTATCAGCTGTGTTAAATCAGGTGTTAAATTTCCAGTAAAATGGTAAATGCGATTACGTACTCCACGCGCTTCTACAAGATAAGTTCATTAAGTCAAGTAATTTCATTAAAATATCATCATTATCTTATTCATCGGGTATTAATAGTTGAATAAATTTAAAAACTCTCTGCATTATATATAATAAATCAATGAACGAAGGCACGGTACCTGAAATATGGAAAAGAGCCTATGTAACACCAATCCACAAAAATGGTGAAAAAAATAATGTTAAAAACTATCGGCCGATTTCAAAACTAACAATATTCAGTAAGTTAATGGAAAAAATTGTTTACAAATATCTAAGCCCACAACTGAATCACATCATTACAACAAAGCAACACGGTTTTACAAAAGGCAGAAATGTGGAAAGTAACCTCGTTCTTCTTACTGAATTCATTGTCGATCACATGGACAACCGCACTCAAGTAGATATCATTTATACAGACTTTGCCAAAGCATTTGATAAAATTAATCAAAAACTATTACTCAGAAAACTTTGGTCATTAGGTATACGTGGTAATTTATTTCGTTGGGTTACATCTTATATACTCAAGAGATCACAGGCAGTAGCAATAAAGGGTTTCGAATCAGATTTCAGTGAAATTTCCTCTGGGATCCAACAGGGTTCACATCTCGGACCATTATTTTTCATTTTATATATCAATGATTTGGTCAATGTTGTTAAATACGCTGAAATAGAATTATTTGCTGATGATGCCAAGCTATACAAGCCAATAAAAAGTCTAAACGATTGCGTCAATTTACAACATGATTTAAACAATATATTTACCTATTGCCAACAAAATCAACTATTTCTAAATGTCTCAAAATGTCATCATATTACCTTTTCAAGAAATAAAAATAAAACATTATTTAATTATTCTATAAATAACAACAACATTGCAACAGTCTCAGATATTCGTGATCTTGGAATAACCCTTGATAGTAAACTACAATATAACCTTCATATACAACAAATCACAAATAAAGCTGCTAAAATGTTAGGTTTTATCATGAGAAACACAAAACTTTTTAATAGTATCAACGTCATTAAGCAACTCTACTTTGCCTACGTACGAAGTCATTTGGAGTTTGCGTCAGTTGTTTGGTCTCCATTTTATAAAATCCATACGAACAAAATTGAAGCAATTCAAAACAAATTCCTCAAATATCTTTGTTACAAGTCATATGTAAGATTTAATAATTATGCAGAGGCAGCCTCATACTTTAAAATTGATTCATTGAGTGTACGAAGGCATCATAAGGATGCAATATTCCTGTATAAATTAGTTAACGATAATATTCAATGCCCAGAGTTGCTAAATAAAATTCAATTTAATGTACCTGCGCGTACAACACGCTCTTCTGTCCTGTTCAGGGTTGATCAATGCAAGACAAACTGCAAGCAAAATTCTTGTCTGAACAGACTATGCAATAGTTACAATAGCATATTATCCAAGGTGGACATTTTCAATTCCGAACCTACCAAATATAAGGGGTACATAAAAGAGTATTTCTCTGATGTTCCATGAATATGTTATGTGTCTATGTTTCTATTGTTTATCTTTAATTCTGTTATGATTTGATTTATATGTACAATCTGGCTTCTTATGGTTACCAATGTATTGATATTTTATGTTTTATGTAAATTTTAGTTTTATATACTTAATCTTTTGTTTTATAAAATTTTTGATCTCATACTACTTTATTATAAATTTATTATTTAATTTTTTTTATTATGCTGTTAATCAGAGGAAAAGTCACATGGAGGAAATCCATAATTGGTTTTATTTTGGCTATACAAACATGTACAAACTGTAAAAATGTAAACTGTCGATTTCCCGAAAATAAATAAATAAATAAAATCAATGAACTTTAAATATTTGTTTCGTACATGACCTTCACATTTCATTGGGACCAAATTATTTAATTTTTCAATATTATTTTTTTTAGGCAAAGATTAAGGTTAAATCACTATTTTCTATAAATCTTTCCTACGAATCAGTTTACCTTATTAATACAAAAAACTTACTTTGAATAAATTGAAGCGTTTCCTACCATTTACATTGAGTACAATTAAAAGAAAATTCGACCGCAGCACTACCTTATAAAAAAAATAAGTGTTAACAACTAAAAAATGTACATTTTATTAGAAACGTGTGAACGAACACAGAAACAATAAAATGATATAATTTTATGGTTAAACTTTTCTGTTACGGTTTCTGCTAATAAACTTTTTTCTTCCTTGTAAAATTATTCACAAAATAAACAAAAGCCACTTTTACGCTTAAAATACTGACCTCAAACAATTTTAATACCTATTACCTATATTCGTGACGATATAAGGCAAACTAAGTTCCTCTTCGGTTGTAGGTCGTTTGTCACCCGGTGGCCACGGCAGAATTAAAAAAATAAATTGATATGCGATTTTGCCCCTTATGTATAAAGAAACTGTATGAAGAACAAGGTCATAATCGCTTGCGCCAACAGTATTCCCGATACCGCAAAAAGTTCCTTTCACCTGTCAGCACCAGAGTATTTTAAAATGGACTATTTGTGAAGTTCGACTGTCATTTTTTACCGCGAAATCAACTGTCAAAATTAGTCGATGGTCGGTCACAAAAACTTCGATTAACCTATCATTCGTCAAATAAACACAAGAAATGTTATTTGTATCGATAGTTTATTGTTCAAAGAATGTGTTTCGGTGAATAAAATAAACGATAGTTAAAAATAAATGCACAAAATATTACTTCAAAAGTATTCTTTCCGAGATTTTATACGATGTGTGGACAAAAAATCCTGGCCTACAATGGGTTGAGCCATTTTCATATCAAATTTAATTTTAGATTTGATACCAAAATACCCACTCCATCAGAACTGTACTATAATTTAAAAAATATTTTCGATAATATCTATTCGTCCTCGAAGAAAGAAAAATTATTTGAAAGTAATCTTAGGCACAGCAATCCATGGGTTACAGAAGAAATTAAGAACATGATTAAAAAAAGAGATTATCTTTACCGAAAATGCAAGAATAGCCCAAATAACCCGGTATTTCGTTTAGAATATACGCGATATAGAAACAAAACAAACAAACATATTAATATTACCAAAAACACATTCCATAAAAACTTAATAAATAGCTTAAATGGCAACCCGAGGAAACTCTGGGACGAAATAAATAATCTAATAGGAAAACCTAAACAAAATCTAGATAAAATAATCCTTCAACATATGGGAAGTCAAGGAGACACAAAATTATTATGCGATAAATTTGCTATAACATTCGTAAATGAAATAAAAGACATAAGACATAATTGTACTAAAAAATTCCTAGATCGTAACACGTATACAACTCCTGCTATTATGTCAATGAGATTTAGACCTGTATCACAAAAAGATGTTAAAAAAATAATTAATGATATGGATGTTAAAAAATCAGAAGGCAATGACCAAATAAGAATTAAAGACCTAAAGTTAATTGCTGATAATATAATCCCAGTACTGACTAAATTAATTAACCTTTGTGTAAGTAAAAGTATCATGCCTGACGAACTTAAAACATCCATCATCAGACCTATATATAAATCAGGAAACCACAAAGATTTCACAAACTATCGACCAATAGCGATTCTCTCGTGTATTGATAAAATTATTGAAAGGGCTATCTTTAACCAAATACAGAATTTTATAGAAAAAAATAGAATCATTAATCCCATACAGTACGGATTTCAAAAAGAAAAAAGTACTACACAATTACTTTCTAAATTCACTGATTATATAAATTGTCAATTAAATGAAAAATATTATATTGGTATAATTTTTATAGATTTTAAAAAGGCCTTTGACACTTTGGACCATGAAACACTATTAAGGGCAATGGAGGAATGTGGTATTAGAGGTCCTTTAAAAAAATTGTTAAAAATTATCTGTTTAATAGAAAAATTAAAGTTAAAATTGACGGAATTTTAAGTGATGAAATGTTGGCAAGCACTGGAGTAGCTACGGGCTCGATA
The DNA here is from genome assembly GCA_917880885.1 of Limnephilus marmoratus. Taxonomy (NCBI): domain Eukaryota; kingdom Metazoa; phylum Arthropoda; class Insecta; order Trichoptera; family Limnephilidae; genus Limnephilus; species Limnephilus marmoratus. The sequence goes on from OU862922.1 coordinate 45,832,030, forward strand.
TCGGGACCTACGTGTTATATAATGCAAGTAAACAGTTTACCAAACTTAATAAAACGTTGTAAATGCTACATGTTTGCAGACGATACTTGCATTATATGCGCTGACAAAAATCCACAAAAAATTGAGGAAATTTTACAAGAAGACCTAAACAACATAATTAAATGGTCACACGATAATGGCATTATAATAAACGCAAAAAAAACCAAATATATGCTTATTCACTCACCATATACAAATTGTCAGGATAAGGAATTGCATATAAAAAGTCATTCATATGATTGTTTACACACAAAAAACCAATCCCTGCAGTGTAATTGCCCAAATATTGAAAAAGTGTACCAATATACATACCTTGGTCTTACAATAGATGTCAATTTTAACTGGTCAAATCATATTGAAAATGTATGTAATAGATTAAGATCCATATTAGGGAAATTTTATCACCTAAAAAACTTTGTTGATAAAAATATATTATACTGTATATACAACGCATTAGCAGAATCAATTATAGGATACGGAATAAATAGTTACGGATTAACGTACAAAACGTACTTAAATAAAATAGAACAATTACAAATCCGTTTCCTAAAATTGATATCAGGCAAAAAAAAAGTTCAATTATGTGAAGGCGATTATAAAAAAATTTTCTCCTTGTGTAATGTCCTCTCTATACACAGTAAGGTAGATTACCAATTAACGCTAGATGAATTCTGGAATACAGAATTCAAAAAACCTGTAAACCACAACTACCCTACTAGGCATAGAGAAGCACAAATGCTTTTTATTAATAAATCTCAAAATGTATACGGTGATAGAACAAAGAGGCATAGAATTCCGAAAATATTTAACGCATTACCTGAAAATATTAAAAATGAGACATCTTATTCAAATATCAAAAAAAATGTTAAATCATTCTATCTCCGTAGAACATGAAAGCAAATAATATTGTTTACAAATTCCCAAATCGAATATTGATCAAATACCTGGAAATTACTATCACCCACTGTATTCGTAATTAGTAGTTTATAATAATTAGTATTGTAAATTTTACACAGTTATTACAATGTAAAACATAAAAGTACAATAGTATTAATTAAATAGGAAAAATGAGAGATTTCTTACAATCAAACTGATTGATCAGTTTTGTAAGATTTTTATGATAAATATTGTAAAATTAAAAAAACTGAATAAACATAATTAAAAAAAAAAAATGATCTTTTTATTGTGAATACCGCACAAGAGTCCCAACAGCTCTCTACCGCAGCGCCAGAAGTCAACGAGTCTAGAGCGTCCCCAATTGGGGTATGTTGTGAGGCTGAACATAGTGGTGAGGCGAGGGAGATAGGGAAGAGAAAGGTGAGAAAGTTCCTGGCTATTCAGATCTGGTTACCAAACACGGCTAAAGCAGTGTCTGAAGTGTCAAGCAAGAGTATCGTCCTCTATGGAACGTGCCGCAAATAAATCTTACATTATTTTAAATGATTTATTCGTAAAATAACACAATTCAATCAACTAAAATTCACTCGCGCATGCCGGGATTTGAACACGCGATCTTCTGATTTCTAGTAGAAAGCCTTACCCCTCGACCACGGATGACGTCAAAATGTTTAATATAAATGTATAACTAATATCTAATACTACTCGAAAATATTTTTATTATTTTTGTTAATTATGAAACACAGGCAATTAAAAGCATCGATTTTTCAAGATTTTCGGAAAAACTGAAATCAATAAAATGAAATTAAAAAACTGAAATTTTTTGAGCTCAAAGTAATAGTTTTAAAAGAATTGTCCCATGGTTAGTTTCACTTTTTGCTGCCTGATACGTTCTACGTGTGCACTTTAGGTATGGCCAGATCAAACATGTTCAAAACGTGAACGTAATTGGTAACTGCGTTTGTTATGGCAGCAACTGGCGAGCTCAGAGCTTAATCTTTTTTTACGATGTCTCAGCCCAGCAATATTATTGTTACGACTGAATAAAACCCAGTTGTGATGGAACTCAACTCAACTATTGTTTTATTTTTCATCTAACATTGAGTGGTACAGTCTAGAACTTTCATCGGTCAGAAAATATTACAAAATATGTTTGTCGGCCTGTAGTGTATCGAGGCTACAATTTTTCACAAAATTTTCCAGGCTTTTCAAGGACCACATATATATTACATTAGACTTTTTTTATTTTAAAACAAATTTTGAACGTTTTCCGAAAGTAGGCGTATTGCTCTACAGAAATTTTAACCTATCGAAGTTTACCTAGTTAAAATAAAGTTAAAAAAAGAAAAAAACAATTAAATCCGTTGATGTTTTATAATAGCTTTGAGCATAGAAATAGACTTCATTATAATAAAAAAGTCTTATAAAATTCTTAAATTATTATTAATTTGAATTATTCCATTTAATTTCGAATTTATAAAAATGTCTCCTTAAAACGGCGGAAGGTGTCAACATGTACTGGTACTTTTATATTACTTCCTATAAAATAGATATTATTTAATATCTGTAAATTGTTTCATTAATTTTGTAACCAACTGTGTGTTATATAATACAAAATAAATAAATGATAAAATGCCCGATTCAGAAAATGAAAAGATATTAACAATAAATGAAAAAATGTTGCTTTGTTTGAAATACTTGTATATTTGTTTAAAGCCGACCGGTTTCCGAACGACCGTTCCTTCCTCAGGGCAAACGTATACTGATTTGACAATTACAAAATAGTGGGTGGGAACACTGTATTATTACTAAGGAATGTGGTAGGGATGGAGGCGTTGCTAGGGATTAATGAGCAGTGGGTGGGGGAACATATCCATGATTGGGCTGTAAGATAATATTTTCGTATGTAATAGGTCGTTCCGAAACCGGTCGGCTTTAAACAAATATACAAGTGGTTCAAACAAAGTAACATTGTTTCATTTACCTATAATGGATAACCACAAAATTATTGCTACATTCAAAATGATAGAGATTAACAAGTGTTGGTGTGATAACACATTGGTTTTAGCAAGGTTGACGGATTAATGTTTGACCACAAGAGCAATTCAATAATAAAAAAAAAATATTATTATACTAAATCAAATGGAAAAATAACAATTTGTTTATTATCATTGTAGCAATAAATATTAAATTGGGAACATTTATGGGAGAGAATGAATAAAGCATAATTGGTAAGAGTGCGGTTCCTAGTTTGCCAATTATTGGGTGCTGCAACCTGCTGTAAAAGTTTATCCGGTTAAAAGCAGCTTGCTTCCGATATGATAAAAGAATCGGAAGAAGAAAATGTTGAAATATTAATCATTCTTGCATATTGAAAAACGCAAATCTTGAAGTCATTTGATTGAATACCCGAATTGCCATGATAATTAATTGGTTTAAAGCATTTGACCAAATAGTTTTTAAATGTGAATATTTTGCAAGCGTTGGTACATATCGGAACAAGTGAGAATATAGTAACGCTAATCGTGGTAAGTTGTACTCTTGAAGGGAGTGTACAAGGGACGCCGCCCTCTGTGGTCAAGGGATCAAATCCCGGCCTGCGAAATTAAATTTTATTATTGGTGAAACCGGTCGACTTTAAACAAATATACAAGTGGTTCAAACAAAGTAACATTGTTTCATTTATCTAAATTTTATTTGATTAATTGGTGTTATTTCCATGTTTATTCATTAAAATAATATGTAGCATATTTGCGGCACGTTTCAAGGTAGAAAATACTCTCAGTATCGCCCTGGTGTAATAACACCATTTAGAATCGGAACGTTTCTTGAAATGACTTCAGCTGTGTTTGGTGACCAGATCTGAATAGCCATTTAGTTCCCCATCGTCCTTCCCCTCCCCGACACCCTCAGCGTCACAACGTATATCAATTGGTGGTGCCATAGTCTCACTGGCTCCAGATTGGAGCAGTTGGGACTCTTGTGCGGTATTCACATAAAAAAATTAGCATTTTTTATCTTTTAAGAGACCCTCCATACAGCATCCTCAAAGGTGACACAGGCCCTGAGGGGAATAATTTTCGTCAAGGCCTCATGTGTAGAGCTAATGATTTTTTTTTAATCAAAAAAGTTTATGTCAGTCATACATATCTACTGCACTTTTTTTGAGTTTATTAAACAAAGTATTAATGTATTTCCAAAATGCTTGCCTTATAAAACTGTGGTAAACATAATATAATAACATTCTCTCTGATATTGATATTTTCAATTGTGACGAAAATAAATATAAAAACTCTGTCAAAAGTGTATTAAAAATGTATTAATTGAGTACAAAACTGCATAAATGTATCTTTTCTCGGGAGATTTTTTCAATGTCGATGAGGGTTTCAGACTAATATTTATTCCTCATAATAATTGTTGCCCTTTGTGCAATGCATAGAAATCTTGTCTTGAACATTAGTTTATCAATTAAAAATAATTATCCATAAATTTAATGATACATTATGTAATGACATATATTATGTACCTACTACCTACCTCCTGTTATAATAATGTAATATGTTTTAGTTGTAAGATTAATGTTTAATTGCTAGACACAATATCATAGTATAATGAGGAAATCTATAATTGGTTTCTCGGTTAGGTAAATTATACATGCATAAATTAATCCAATTGTAAATTGTTAATTTCCCTAAAAAAAAATCGAGGTGAATTGTGAAGAAGCCTTTTTAATGGGCATAATTAAATAAATAAAACATAATGACAATAAATATTAAATCCGTAAGTTAATATTACAAATAATATTATCGTGTACCTGCCGTCATCATAATTATCTGTAACATGTGATCCATATGTATAATACCTACATATTAATCTGTTTCTTTTTTATATTTCAGGGTCCTTTGGATTAAATAATAATGAAAAAAATTTCAAGCTAACTTATACGACAAAATAAAAGTAGCAAAGCTCATAATACTTTTCTCCTTGAAAAGAAATAACACACGTGTATGGTACTTAAAACTCGTGGTCCTTGTAATATTGCTGTTTAACTGTTTTTATTTGTGATGTAAAAACCGCAGTTTTATCACATGTGCTTAAAAATAATATTCGTCAAACCAACACAACTTTTACGTAACTGGATCTATAAAAAGTTAATTTGGTGAAAGTTTGAAGACTAACATAAAGGTTTTAACCTTTTGGGGTCAGCAGTGATTTTTGAAAATTGCTCCGCCAACCCCATCATGTCCCTGGCCCTGCCCGGCGGGGGAGCGGGCGCAGACGCCTCTCCCCGCAGAGCAGTCAGTCCTCTACTTGAAGTGCGCCGGCCCCACTGCACGCTCAACTGCGACCACTGCAACACCATCCTGGAGGACAGATTCAAGCATATACGTGAGTTGCATTATACTACATTATGTCTTTCGTATTTCCTATGTACAACCTCCAAGGTACGCGATACTCGGTACACTCGGTGCCCAGCTGTATTTCACCGTTTTCTGAAATTGCGCCAGCTTCACTGCACGCCTAATTATGACCACTGCAACACCATCCTGGAGGACAGATTCAACCATGTACATATGATGTATTATACAATTATTGTGTCTTCAATCTATTCATGTATGATCTCGTAAACCTACGATGCCAGATACACACGGTGTCCAGCTGCTAATTGAAAGTTCTGAAGTTACGCCAGCCTCACTGCACTCCTAATTGTGACTATATAAACCTAACCTGGAGGACAGATTCAAGCATATATATAAAATGCATTATACTATTATTATGTCTTCGATCTATTCTACATATGATCTAGGCGTACGATGGATACATAGTGTGCAAAGATGTTGACTATTAACCCGTTTCTGAAGTTGCGCCAGTCGCACTGCACGCCTAATTATGACCACTGCAATATCATCCTGGAGGGCAGATTCAAGCACATACGTGAGATGAATTATACTATTACTGTCTTCGATCTGTTATATGCGTGATCTAGGCTTACGATGCTACATACATGCATAGTGTGCAAAGCTGATATCTGTTAACCCGTTTCTGAAGTCGCGAAAATCTCACTCCACGTCTAAATATGCAACACATTACTAAAATTATATCTTTGATCTGTCCTATACATGATATTTACTAGATATGTATACAGTGCAGAGCTATTAACTCATTTCTGGAATTGCAATAGGCTTGTTGCACGCTCAACTACGACCCCACCATCAACACCATCCTAGAGAACGATTCAAAAATATATTATACACGTGTTAAACTGTAAGTTGTAGTCCGCCAGCCATACTTGAGACATTAACACAAATTAAAAATTTAGGCATCACTTTCCAATCAAATCTTTCATTTGTTAACCACGTAATGGAAATCTCTAATAAGAGCTTACGAATGTTGGGATTTATAACTAGCCTAACTAGAAATTTCAACAATATATTATTAAGTATATTAAACTATCATATTTTACCTTTGTTAGAAGTCAACTTGAATACAATTCTCAATTCTGGAACCCAAATTATAATATTTATGCAGGTACAAGATTAAAAGAATAAAAGATAAATTCTTATGTTTTCAAAATTTTTAAATGGGTATTCCATCAATTACGTTGAACTATAACACTCTTTTAAAGTATTTGAATATGCTTAAATTGTCAGACAGAAGGATTTTCTTAAATGATGTAGTTGATGGTCCAGATATGTTGCTTGCATTGATAAGCTTTTGGATTCCACTACGTAATAACAGAAGTCGGTATTTATTTAATGTATTTCTTTTTGTCCAGAATACTAATGAAGGGAAATAATTATGCCAAGTCAGTGGAGATCTTCAATTTGTCACTAAACAAATACATAATGTTCTTACTGAAGCAGCATTGTACAGTTATGTACAATGAACACTATAAAAGGCTTATTAGCTCGCAGATCCGCAGCTCCATACTCGATAAGCGCCGTTTTGATTGCGCCCTTACAGCACCTTTCATTGTATTACAGATTCATAAAAGTACGAATATATACCTAGGTATTTGCTTTGATCCGCGTGCTCTACCGTGTTGAAACGCCTACTACACAACATAGGTTGTCCCCAATTCAAGGTGTGCCAACTCCACTGCACGCCCAACTTATACTACTGTAACGTTGAATTGTAGGACAAATTTAAACACCGTGTTTCAGAAGACTTTTATTTTCTTCCTTGAAAACTTATCTCAAATAGTTTAGTTTTAAAATTCAAGAAACCATTGCTAGGTTCGTGCTTATCTTATGTGTGGATATTTACGCAACAGCAGTTTTTTGACAAATTTCTTCACGCCATTGTTTTTTAGTTGGTTTCAATAATTATTTTTATACCAATTTTTCGTTATTATTTCAAGACTTTGGTGTTTCAGATCTTTATGGACATATGGATAACGGGAGTTAATAATTGTCTCGAAGTATATTTACATACGAAAAAGTATAAACTTTTTGATTTCAGAAAAATATTTTTGCATAACCGTATATCATGGATAACAGTGAACACATAATACCGACTAAAATTGTTAACAACACATGGAGTATAGGACATTATACGTTAGGGTGGGCCACGACTGTAAGGGGAAAAAATCTTGTTTTGATTTGTCTAATAGTGATAAAAGGGTAAGTAAATGGAGATATAAAATCACGTAATTTTTTTTTATAATATTTGGAAATCATCTTCTTGATTGACTTTGAAATTTCATGTAATAGAGAAAAACCCACCCTCGCTAAATCTTAAAAAAATATCAGATAAACTATTAATTAATAAATATTTTTAAAACACGAAAAAGAGGGAATATTTTCATTTATTTATTAAAAAAATATATTAATATAATTCAAATTATCTCAAGGCAGTGTATTCAAATACCAGCAAAATTCTTCTTACTCTCAAATTTCAGCATTATGTTGCGAGAATCTTGCGACAACTGATTCGTAAAAATATACCTACCATATTTGCTATGGAAGATTACAAAAAAACATAGTTGAAGGATTCATAGTTAATTTTATAGACACTAGAAATAACCCCTTAATATGAAAATTTTCAAAACCTTGAAGTGAATCCTGAGGAAGAAGATCGTATCAGAAATTTGAAAAATTTTAAACACGTCGTTTTAAACCCATTTGGCACCCTTTTATCGCTCTTAGAATTTAAAAATAACTTTTTTTTAAATGACCCACCCTATTATACATTCTCATTCTCATACATTCATTCCAATACAGGTATAAATGTGTTAAGTTGAAAAAAATGCCTTCCAGATAGTTTTGAATAGGAAATATCACTAGTGCCTTAGTACCTTTTGGCTCTAGCCCATTTACCACGCGATCGGTCTCACTTACACTTGCCTGACATTGTTCATCACCATTGTTTGAAATAAAATTTTTATTACGTTGATGAAACACAGTTCTATATTTGAAATTTAAGTAAAGTTCTGACTTTTGGATCTCGAAATCTTGTGATATCATTTTTATTCTATGATGGCTAATAATTCACCTTCTAACTCAAAAATTATGGTTGTCTGAAAATACATTGGCACAATGTTGTTCAATTTAGTTTTCGCAAAGTTCCAACCAAAAGCTTGTTGTGCTGTGCCTGAAGGCTGTATTAACACCTGTGCCTGCAGTTGATATAACCTCGACTGCCAATCCAAAGCAATTGTAAAATAATTCCGGTGCAGCTTGAATTGAAATTTAACTCACTTGCGAATTATATATTATAACAGTACGTAATGTATAAATTGTTGGAAAATCACAACTTAAAGCTAGCAATTGATTAAAAAAAGTAACTAACCAACACGGCGTTTCTCCGAAAGGGTAGGCAGGGGGATGGACCACCAAACAACTTAGTCTTGGCAAACACTACTTGCTTCATTCACATTCATACATCTTTCTCTGGCATCCCCGACTTCTTCTACCATTCACAAATGAACGGATCGTTTCCACGACTCGTTTTTGAGTTCAACAGATCGGTTGTGGAACGATTTGCCGGCCTGTGTGTTTCCTCCCTTCTTCAACGTCGGTCTCTTCAAGGTCTATGTTTAATCCTTCCTCTCCTCCACAGAACTCTCCACACAGTATCCACAAAGAAGATATAGGCAATGAGGGAGATTATTTTCCACAGTGTGGAGTTAATGTAAAAGAAAACATTCGCATCATAATATATTCTTCTAACACTTCTTTCTTCGTTCATTCGGCCTGTGTACATGCTCAACCCATCTAAGGGTCTCTTTTTTAATCTTATTCATTACGCTTAAATTGCAATCTTTGCTAATCACCACATTTTTCACAGGATCATACACGGTTTTACCATACATCTTCCATGTTTACTGCATTCCGTAGGGTTTCGTCTTTTGTCAGCTAGTTCCATGCCTCACTGCCATACATCAGGCAAGGAACCAGCATTTCCTTGTGGACTGCCAGCTTCGCCTCTTTGAACGTTTTTTTTGTTACCGCCAACCGTATTCAGTCTCCTGCATTTACCCTTACTTCAATATCTCAGCCTTTCCATTTCTTAACCCGTCTGCTTGGTTCAATATATTCGCACCTCACGATCCGGGAGCCTTGGTTTCGCGCGTGAATTCTGAAATCGTCACTTTGGATCGAGATTGTAAAATATCTATGTAAGATAGCTTTCATATTTCAAAGACAATAAGAATCATTATTTTGTTCCCTTTCTGGTTTAAAGAAAAGTACATATGTTTGCATGAGAGGAAGAGAGATATATAGCTTTTAAAATGTAAGGTCGCTCGGGACGTTTTTGGTCTTATGAAAGTATAACGCAATTATGTAAGTGTTTTGGGATGTATTTATTCCTAAACAAGCAGACGGGTTAAATATACTTCCCAAATACACAAACTCATCCACGTGCTCCAAGTAATCACCGTTCATAAATATATTGCACTTTATTTTCGTACTCACTATTTCAAACATGCATGCAAGTAAATCATTTGAAATGGAACATTCTAAAACACTGTTTAAATTAGTGGTGAACACTGAACAGAGAGTTCATGAAATGATTAGATTTATTTGTGTACTTGGGAAATGTGTGTGCTAGATACGATTAGGCCAAAGAAATCGATAAAAGAGTTAATGAACGTTATTCAATTAATGGAGGACTGAAAGGAGTGATGGCTGATTAGGTTTTATTGGAAGCAGTGAGGTAAGCAGTACACAAAAAATAATTGATTCCAAACATGCCGAAGAGCAGTATTGGAGGAAGAACAAAAATAGACTGATGCATTTGAAATTATGTCTCTCAAAACGTTTTATGTTAATATAACGTGTAATTAAGTTACAAATATGGAGATCAGCTTAAATTGCATGGATGGTGTAAAAAAGCACAGGTAATACGATAATAAAAATGATAAGTAGTTGGTGCAGAGTGGAGCATCAAGAGAAAATGTGATGGACGAGTGAATGAGGGATAAAATCGGGGACGTAGCAAGAATAAACCCTTTAAATAGTAATTCGGTACACCGTCAGATTCGGTACAGTAAAATTGATTTTTCTTTAAGATGTACGTAGGTATGTATGTATGTAGGGTGTTAAGGAACCAACACTGAATTCCTGATGTTATTTGTAAAAAAATGTAAATGAAATGTTGGTATATGGTGACTTTTTTTATGCTTTTTTTTCTGTTTTTTATTCAAAATCAAACAAAAAAATTTCTTCCACTGGTTAAAGTAAGGCTAGTACGTCCCTTAACACTTTGCAAATTTATTTAAGCCAAAAAATATTATATTATATTTGCAAAAAGCATTAACTTTGTGGCTCGCCATAATTTACAATAAAACACATATCAATTTGTTGTAGACCACTTTTATTTTATAAACACTCTACCGGTTTCAGAAGCACCCTTCCTTCGTCAGGAGAATATTATAACTAAACTATGATACAGAATGTTGGCAGATATACAAATTTTAGGTGTTTAAGTGGGAGGTAAGCAAAGGGGTGGGGGTAATTACGAGATTTCCGGAAAGAACAGAGCGGTTAATTGGAAAAATATTTAGAATGGGACTGAAAGATAAATTAATTTGGTTATTATTATTTAGGGATTTTCTGATTTCTAGGGCTTCTAAATTATCTAATTTTTTGCTTTTATTAAAAGTGTGATCTGTGGAAATTAGGTGATAAGCAAACTCTGAAAAATTATTATTATTTAAGCATCTTAAATGTTCTGTGATTCTGATTTTATATTTCTAGTTGTCTTACCTATGTAGAACGAAGGACAATCATTGCAACATAGTTGGTAAATGCCTGAGTGGCTTAATTTATGGTCTCTATCTTTAGTGTTTTTTAGTACCTAATATACCTAAACTGTTATCAGTATAGAACGCGGGCTTAATATGGGCAGGCAAGTTTTTTGTACCAAGTGAGGAAAAGTTGGATATATGTAAGATTCTGCGCCATTGAACGGGATTTGTTATTTTATTATTATTTTCAGGCGTACCAAATAAAAATGTATTATTTGAAATGAGTTTAAGTTTCTTATTTAGGATTTTAACAATTAAATCTGCAGAATAACCATTATTTAGAGCAATTTGTTTGATTTTGAAAGTTCAATCGCGAAATTAACAGATGAAAGATGGGTTTTTACTAGCCGGTGCTCCATTGAATGATAAGCAGAATGTTTATGTGAAACCGGGTGGTTTGACATGTTATGTATTGTTATATCTGTGTACGTCGGTTTACAAAAAATGTTGAATTCAATTCTGTTATAAATATTATATCATTTACAAATAAGTATGTTACAATGTACATAATAATAATTTCGTATCTCGTAGCATAATACATAAGATGTTACCAAAGTTTTCTCGCGTTTCATCATTTCTGCATAATATCCACTTCTTGCATTTGTCATGAAGGCAATTAGCAAAAAGAAAATGAATTATTTAAACCGCATAAACAACATGTAAACCGGATCAATCATTTATTTACAGTTTTCCAAAACTGGTATCATTACAGCCAAGCTCGTTGTAACAAGGAACGAAATTTGACCGCAGTAGTTGCACTTCGATTGTATTTTGATCTTCCTATTATATTTCGGTGAGCTCGAGTAAACCTGCCCTTAACTGTAAAGTAATAACGTAATAATATTCAAAGGATCCCACAACAAACCCCTTTTGACGCGGTTTTCGAAAGCCGCTCCGTAATTATTATTGATTTTACATTCTTGATGAACGTAAGACCCACAAAATATTCATAGGCAAATATAATATTATAAGATCAATTTACCCAACGCACGTTTGAATGTACGAGTATTTCGTGCACACCGATAGTATCGAAAGTTAAGAAAAAGTTTTTCTTACTAGTTTGAAACACACGCCGCAGTTCCCTCCTTCCCACAGTTGCCCTCTTCCACTCTTGGCTCTACAACCCCTGGTGGGTCTTCGCCTCCTCAAGAGTCTTCCTCCACTCATCACGGTTTTGTGCCAGCTCTCTCCAGATAAATAAGTATTATATAAAATATGTTAAATTTAATTTAACATAATTATTTTCACCTACTTTTAGAAGTAAACTGTTTAAATTTGGACTTGCAATGAAGGAATATTTTTACATTAATAATTTCCACAGAACGTATTTTTTACTTATTGTTATGTTAGTTTACTGTAAGAAATATGATGCACCTAAAAGCTATAACCTTGGTGCTTCACATTGTATGTGTACAATACAGATAAAAAAAACTTCTAATATACTCTTCATCATAAATAAAACCCGCTGCCAAAGTAGAATTCGAATTAAAATAATCACTGTTTTTATTCATTCCGATAGGTACACTACTACATAAGCAAGAATATATTAAAAATAAGTTAGTTACCTAACTGTACTTTTCAATGCAATTTATGGTTAGCAATAAGGTGCATATGTCAAATATTTTTTCAATCAAAAAAGCCCTCTAGTGGTGATATTTCTCTAAAAAATAGCTTTCTCTAAAAAATATGATGTGAAATTATGAATATGTACATTGTAATCAATTTTTTAGGCGACCTTGAGTACCGCCTCCTAGGGAACCATTCATTGGATGACCAATATCTCTGCCATAGGTTGGCTCATACCCCAAGTGATTGCTACGTTTGGTGACTTATCTAGGTCTTGGTGGTAGATTTGTCTTTGTGTGTACCGTGTGGTGGGTCAGATTTTAAGAGACTGGTTGAGGTAGACGTTTTTACCCCTCCAATAGCACTCTCTTAACCCATCGTCTTGCACTGCAGTGGGAGGGATGAATTCGAACGACCAAAACTCCTTGACACTCTGACCCTCCGATTCCTACACACCCCTCACATATTTTTTCTGCCCAGATCTTATTCTCCTTCTCTTCCTCAAAAATTCCTCCCCAAATATGACATAGGTCCTGAGGGAAAATATTTTCCTCAGGACTTCCTGGGTGGGGTGATTGTAAAAAAGGTATTACCAAAATACGTGTTGGTTTAAATTTAAATATTGCTACTAAAGGGCATTGGTTTAGAACAGTCTATTAATGAAAGGTCCCGTAGTTCAAATTAATTTCTCTGGAATAATCTCATTTGTAGTTTGATTTTCTTTTACGTACAATTTGATAACAAAAATTAAAACTTTCTTATTTCAATTTTACAGAACCTATCCAAGAAGTGCTGGTAAAATTACCAACGATCATAAAAAGGCGTCAACTTTATCCACGGCTTCCGGCGATGGAGTTGTTCCGACAAACGGCAGACCACGAAGATTTATTCGTTTAAAAAAGTTCGAGCACTTAGAGTTAGTGTTATCTCTCGGAAATATTTTATAAACCAGGCTTTCTAACTAATGACTTGACGAGCAATCTCAGAGAAGAATTATTACAGTTGTTGTAGAAATATCAACTCACCCCTATCTAAGCAAACATAGAGGAGGTAAATATTTATTTCAGATTTTTTTTGGCAGGTATATAATCTGAATAATGCTCATTTGAAAACACATAATACATTTTATAGGATCGTACGAACATTCAACCTTGCACGTTTCCTGGTAGGTTTTTAAAATTCTAAATTACGTACTAACTGTCGGTAATAGTCTACGTGTCAGTAAGGCACAGCAATTAATAATGTTGTAGGTTGGATTGTAAACACACAAGTTCTAACAACCAATTTGACACCGAGTGACTATAAATAGGTGTTGGAATCCAATTTGCGATACCAACGAAAATATTTGGTTGTTCTTTTTGGAAAATATTAGGTCCTAACATATGAAATTGGAGTTTTGTATGGGAGGAACATAAAGTCGATTTTTTTTTAATATAATATATTTTTTTTATCAAAATATGTACCATTGCTATCTATGCACTTTTGCCATCTCATAGGTAGTTCATCGATCCCTTTACTAAAAAAACCATTCGGACGGGAATCAATAAAATCTTTGATGGCGGTTTGGACTGCCCCATCGGAGTTGAATTTTTTCGCTTGCAAGAAGTTATCCAAATTTCGAAAAAAATGGTAATCTGTTGGGGCAAGGTCCGGAGAGTACGGTGGATGTCTTAGACATTCTAATTGAAGCTCCTCTAATTTGGTAGCCGTCTGTTGTGCAGTGTGTGGTCTAGCGTTCTAACGCGCGTTTGTTGTTTGCTTACTCAATTCGTGAGGTACCCACCTTTCAAGCTTTTTCACCTTCCCAATTTGCTTCAAGTGGATTAAAACAGTTTTATCACTAACACCGCAGCCTGCAGTTAACTCGGACGTGGTTTGCGATGGATCCGCTTCCACAATAGCCTTCAATTTTTTATTATCAACTTTGGTCTCCGGCCGTCCACGGGGCTTGTTCTGCAGGTCGAAATTTCCAGAACGAAAACGTTGGAACCAAAAACGCACTTTATTTTCTTTTGCGGCACCGTCGCCATACACATCATTAATCCTTCGAGGCGTTTCTGCAGCACTGGTGCCACGGTGGAATTCGTACTCGTAAATATTTCAAGTTTTCCATTTTGTAAACTAAGTGACGCAAAGAAAAAAAACAACGAAGGAATTATAATTTTCGAAACACTAATACATGAGTAAATAGCTGTATAAATTTGAATTTGGAATTCCTAACCAAAGAGAAGATATTTGATATCAAATTTGCCAGTACTGCAAAACGCCAATTTCATATATGTAAGCACCATAAAAAACATAGTCTATTGAATAAAAACGCCAAATTAAATTTGTAAACCGCCGCCGTAGATATTTAACATATTTGATTCTTCATTTGATCGAAAAAGTCATTTCGGTTGTGGGTCTGTCTGTGATTATTGCTCTAGTTCAATGAACTCGATTTTTTTATTTAGTAACTATATATTTATTATTTTTTACATTTTTATATGAAACATGTTAGTTAGATGTATATATAAAATAGAAAACATATTCGTAGTCCTCCTCACTAGGAGATCCTGTGCTGAGGGGGACTATGCTTTGGATAAGTTTTTCAGCGACTTCTATGGTTTAACTTCATTGTTTGGATAAGTTTTTCCAGAAACTTCTATGACGGTGTTTTAAGAATACTAGTAAGTTCATTTTCCGACAGTTCCTTCAGCCAACATTATTTAATGTCCTTAATGTACCTATTTTTTGTTTTAATTTGTTTGATACTAAGTGGGAGTTTATTATATAACCTTACTGCTAAAAATTCAGAACTTCTTTGTCCTAATGAAAAGTTACACTTTGGTATATTAAGTATGTCTGTTTATTTGGCTCTGGTTTTATGAGCATGTGAGGTGTCTGCCTCATTGATGCCTGAATCATTTTTGTGGTGATGTACTAGAATGTTTTTGGCATGGATTTTCTGTATGCTTGGAACATCAAACTCTTTAAGAATTTCTGATGTTGACGTCCTTATGGGGACCTTTAGTATGGTTTTCACAATGCAATTCTGAGTTACCTTAAGTTGTTTTATGTGATTAGATGAATTTTTGATTTTTTGAAACGTGAATTTATTTGGTTTTAAATTCTAAAGTTTCACGTTCTTTCAACGGAGGTGATGATTTAGATGGTACACTATTAAAAATCGTCTTTTACCTAAATATTTTATGTAATTTATTCTCAAACAATATTTCTAATCTAGAGCTACTTCGAGAAAATCCTCATGCGATAAACGGTATACTTGTAATGTATCATATTTTTTTCAGTTTCTATCCAATTTTTCTTAAGCAATTATTGATAGTGTGCAAAAGATTTTATACTTTAGTTAAACTGGATATTATCTTATCAAAAGAATTTTATCCGCCTGGTCATTTATTTATTTATTTACTTATTAACGCGTTGAAGGCGTGTACATGTAACATTAAGTAAGTTGTAAGGGAGCATCGTAACAAGTACAAGTATACACTTAGTGTAGTGAACGTATGTCTTGCAGTATGAAAGAGACATGCGTGTATGAGTGAGACAGCATGCGGAACGTATAAAAGGCGTGAATGTTGTCCATTCGTCCTCTCTTGTTATCAGCTTCCTAAGAAGAACCTTGAACAGTAATCTCGGATTAAATACACAATAGACTACCTACGCATTATTATTGCAACACCCTGAACTGAGATCAACCTATTCAGAGGAATCTGGATCCATCAGCAGGAGTCCAGGAGTAATGTATAGAGACCGGCCATGGTCATCACATTTGGCGCAGCCGGTAGGATATAATAATAAATATACTGATAAAAATATATAAAAAATATACTGATCTTGAAAGATATAAGCAGGCACAACACAAGTAGGTATAAGTATTCAATAAATAAGTTGTACAAAAGAGTTGTCGTAATAATTCACTATTGTTTAAAACGACAGTAAACATTCATTTTCGTAAAGTTCTTGAAAATTAAATCACTCAAAATCGCCCAAATCTGTCGACGACTGCTATTAAAATTGAACGTATAACTTTCTAATCATATTCATATATATCACCCCCAACTTCCCTGCATAATGGTAGCCTTCGGTTAAAGCCTGTTTATGGCCAAGAGATTTTATTAGAAAAGCTCTAAGCTTTACGTTGGCTTATATTGGCACAATTTTGATATGATATTTTTATAAGTCACTAAACAGGAGGTCGTGTTCCTGCAAACGGAAACCTCAATAATTGTGAGGAACTCACAAAGCACGATAAATCTACAGTTTCCTGAAAGGGAGGTATAGCTTATAAGAAAAGCTCCCACAGTATAAATAAAAGTTAATACCACGATGTTGTTAATACGGTTGTTTTTTTGAATTAAGTTTCCTTGCAAGAATAGCTGCCTTGCTTTTCTAGATACTTTAGTAAAGATCAGTTGAACGGGGTACTTTTTCTCCTTCAAACCATTAATGCGGCTTAAACAGTGAGTGAAGGATAAAGAAAGACATTGAATATAATTTGTATTACGTCAGGATGCGAATAAAAAATAAATGCTAACGAGTAACTCGTAATACCTTTCAGTAATTAAGCCGATTCTAGAGGTATTATCGCAACAAAGGCCGAATGCTGAAGGACTAGACATTCTACCTATTTATTTCACAACTTTAAAACTAAATGATGTTATTTTATTACTAAAAACACGTTTGTCACTACCCACCACATTTGATTAGTGTGTTTTTGAGCGGAATGAAATCTGAATAATATGTTATGCTGAATGCGGTTGAGCTGAATAATCCAGACCGTGATATATTTAAATACAATGAATTATATTTATTACGGAATACGAAATTTCACATATATTTTGTATTTTAATTTAGCTGTAAAATTTTTAGTTTTTTTTTACATGAACTTCACACAGGAGGCCCTGAGAAAAATAATTTCCCTCAGGGCCTATGTCATCTTTGGGGATGCTGTGTGGAGGGTTTTTTAAGGAAAAGAAGGAGATGAGAGTTCTGGGAAGGAAAAGGGTTTAAGGGGTGGGTAGGAATCTGGGGTTCAGTGTGTCCTAGTCATTCGCCTCCAAGACCTAGACAAACCTCACCCCATGAACCCTGGCACCCCTTCTAAATCAGTCTGGGTGAGTTAATAGTAAATTAGGTAGGTACATTCTCACAATTTTTTTGGCACACACTCCTTGCTGCATCAACTTTCTGACGTACGTACACCTCCGTTATTCTAAATCAGTGACCTAACTCAAGAATTTGACTCACATGATCGTGTCATGTTTTGAAAAGTTCATCTGACCCTCATCCACCTACCACGCGTGTACAAATCTCCAAAGCGTTCACATCAAAATATTTTTAATCATAAACAACAAACAAATCTTGTTTCTTTCTCTTCTTTCATTTCTTGTTCTGCTTTCTCCTTAATGTTTTTAAACACTTTAAGAGTAAGCCTTCAAGAATATAACAAACCTGCTCAAAAATGGTTCATCTGACTCCGCCGATAATTTAGACGTTTTGAAGAAAACACAATACCCAAATTTTCTCATAACGTAACCAACAACTGCTAAATTAATGGCTACATGATCAATTATCTCCACAAAGGAGACCATCTTTATGGATGCTGTGTGGACGGGCTTATAGGGGAAAGGAAGTTCTTCGAAGGCAAGGGGTAAAATACCAAGAGTGACGGTCGTATGAATCCATCTCTCCTGTATGAGACCACTTTTCTGTTCCATACAAATACTATAAACAATAGGGCGCTGGACTCCAATCGTCACTTCAGTTTCGGGAGATGTTTTATAAATAACGACACAAAGACCTTTCGGGTAATGACAAAAAATATTTATTTTCAGATGGTTTTTATACAAAATTTTACGTACACCTGTTTTGAAGGAAAACGTAAACATGTTTTGCATTTCTGCATCTGTTGTTTATCTTAATTATCCCAGGTGTTTGAGGCAGGTGTCTGGTGTGCTAAGTTTAGTTTGAATGATAAACTGGTTTAGACATATGTATTGTTTTCTTGCCTGAGTTGACCTGGTTTCCCCAAGTGGACGAACGCACCTGCTTAAAATGCAGGATTTATCATCAATATAATGCAAGGCGTTTTGGTTGCTAGTGCTTTAGTGCTTGAATAACACCTGCAGCCTTTTGTGTAACATTTCGCAAGAATCGACTTGATTAATATATTGTTCACTCTTCTCTGAATAGGTAGTAGGCGATAATGTTTTGAAGGGACACGTGCGGCGGCCAGCTGTGATTTTTCACGTAAACAAACTAGTTTAGACACGAAGTATTTTCTTGCATGGGTTGACCGCATTTCGCACCTGTAGTTTGTGATAATGCGAGGTGTTTTGGTCTTTAAATAACACGTACAGTTTTTCATGTAACATTTTGCAAGAATTGACTTGTCCATAAGTTGTTATCTTGAAGGAACAGGTGTGGCGACCAGCTGCAAAGTTTCACGTAAACAAGATCTAATGCATCAAGACGTCTGTTACACCTCCCATTGCAGTGCAAGACGATTAGTTGAGAAACTACTGCTGGAGAGGTATAAAGGTCACGCCAGGCAGTTTGTAGGCAGATGCATCCGCCACCAAGACCTGGATAAACCCCACCCCATGAACCCGGGCACCTTTCCAAACAAAGCAAACCATAGGGATGACCTACAATAGAGGTGTGGTTATACAATGAATGGTTCCTAGTGCGGCAGTACCCATACCCGACTCCCAAATTAATAATTGCTTGTTAGTTTTTTTAATTAAAAGAATATTAGCTATTAGAAAGTACTTTAATAACTGGCCGCTCACTGCTCCCGATCACCCAGCCGTTTAATAGCTCAAAATAGAATTTTGTTCATCCTAAATTATATCCGGGATGAGCGCCTAAGAGAATTCCGGGAAAATCATTTCGTTGTTTTACCTGTATCTTTGTTCGAGCGGGCGCCATCGACCGTTCAATAACTTTGACCTGGTAACCTTTAGGTGATTGAATGCACTCACAGGGTGCCGAGAATAATGTGTTTTGAAGATTGATAGTAAGTTATCAGAAGCGTTACCAAAAACTTTAACAAATCTTTTCTTAATCATCTAATGGTGACTTAGTGGGGGTGCCCGGGTTCATGGAGTGAGGTTTATCCGGGTCTTGGCGGCGGATGCGTCTGCCCACCAACCACAAGTTGCATACCAGGCCGGATCGGGAGAGAATGGCTGAGGGAGTCTTTCTGACTTCTCCAGACACACTGATCCCCAGATTCCTGCCCACCCTTAATACCCTTTCTTTCTTTTCCTAAAAATACCCTCCACACAGCATCTTCAAAGATGACATAGGCCCAGAAGGAAATTATTTTCCTTAGTGTCATCTGTGTGGAGCTAATGAAAAAAAAACAAAAACGAGGAACAATTATGGTTCGTTGATTTTCTAGGTTCAATAATATTTCCTCTGTTTTTTGTTTATCATTGGAAACGAGTTACCCCATGTTGTCGCATATACTTTGCGAATCAATTTGTGGACTATGATCACAAATTTTAAAAAAAAGTATCAATTTGACGACTATGGGAGTTGGTGAAGATTGAAATTGTTAAGGACGGACTTACTAGTCTTTTGGTATTCTTGTTGATAAGAATATAGTATGCCCTGGTGGATACTTAAATGCACTGCATAAATTTGATGTTAATAAATGCCCGAGTTACCGGCAATTATAAAAAAAAAACCTCACGTAAGATTTCTTAAGAGTAGGAGGTGGTAACTGCTCAGATTACTCGTGAGTCCATATTTAATTGCACTGAGAGAATTGTTCATTGCATGGGCTTCTTTAATAGACTGATTGTTCCAATATTTATTGTTGGAAATGACTCATCTGGGTAAATTGGCCACTTACTGTTAGATAAGGATACGTAGATGGATGGTAGGTTCAGTGGAGTTTATATAATTGCGTCTACACCCCATTTCTGTTGTAATTTAGTCCTCAATTGCCATTTACAAAAAATTTCCACAAGCTATAATTAGCAACTTTGTGGCTTCTCTACACAAAAAAATCAAATCTGGGTATATTATCGTAAACACTTATTTACGTGAGCTGCTTCTAAAAATATATATCGTATTATTTATCGTAAGAACAATATCTATGTTGTCTTAATGCCTTTGATCTGAGATATATTGTTTCATTTTGTCTCTATTTTAAAAATTTTCTTTATAATAATAATAAGAAAAAAATAAGTTTTTGAATGATAAGGTCTTCACAATAGAAATTCAATTCTATTTCTTCTTACCTATTAAATGAAAATATCAAAGTATTGTCTAAAATTGTGAAAAAAAAATTAAGCGGGGATGGTAAAAAAGGAAAAATAAGTTTCATCAAGCTACCGGGAAGAGAAAAGGCTCCTCTTATAATTAATCATTTTTAGCCAAAACTGTTGCATTTCAGAGGACAGCCCACGTCTGACATTTTCAAAAGTCAAAGTGAAAACATTCTTCAACTGTATTTAGTGACCAGACCTTATTAGCCAGACCCCACCTTCCTCTTCCCGATATCCTTACGCTTGTGATGAATGCCAACCTTCAACCTACGAGAAGCCTACAAGAATTTTTTTTCCCCTAAATATTATGTAAAGAAATTGGTACATTCGGCGACATCTGTCCGAGCAGTTGGGAACTATTACAGAGTTCTGTATAAAGACTGGAGCGAGGGAAGTCCCATATCATAGTTATCACGAGAACAAAGAAAGTTTAAATTCTACCAATAAGGGATTGAGTAAAGCGATTAATAATAATCTGAACCAATCAGAGAAATTAGGGGCGTACATGGTTTTAGTGGACTTTGATCAGATTGAGCGGCCTTGAATTCTTTCTCACAGGAACGAAAGTTCAACGAACGGAATTGTAAACAGAACTGGAGACAAAGAATTGAAAGATTATTGACCCCGGGTCGTGTTTACATAAGACGCGATCGAGAACTGGAGGTTTGGGCGCCTAAAGTTTCAAATGGAAACAAAAAAATCTTAGACGGGAATGTTGGAAATAAATATCATCGATAAGGGCACGGAAAACGTAACATGAATGGTCCCAGGGGACGATTTAATTAAAACCGACCTGGAATGATCACAAAAAACGGGTAGAATCTCGGAAAATTTCATAAACTGAAGATAATAACCTGAAAAAGTAAGAAAACCTATTGATATGGAAATGGAACGGTGGAACGAAGTTATTGGAACCAAATATCTCAAAAGAAAACTAATTGGAACTACTTTAATTGACTTTAATAGGTACCGGTATAAGGATTACTCTGATCTGACAACACCATTCGCAATAAACAGGAGATTGATAAAATTATATATCTAAGACCGCGGTACATTTTGGTCACTCTAGGATTAAATCAAATCACAGGAAAAGATACTTAACGTAGCCTGACACTGGGAAATACGTGTGAATCGTCGAAGGAATTGCTAGAGGAAAAGATTGGCTATCACTTTGTTGACATGATATTCCATAAATAATTTTATAGAACATGATTTCAAGCAATTAAGGGCATCATTAATACGAAATGATCTAAACAAAACTATACAAGCGGGATACGAATATTTGCTCTAGGAAAAACAATTACTTTTTATGGTGTGGGCATTAACAATGACTTACGAGCAAGTACATCAAAATTTTAATATAAATACATGTCCATGAGAAAATTTATATGATTTTCTACGAGAGGAAGATACTAGACTAATTTGGATCTAACACATGAGATAAGAGATTAAGGAGGTGGCTTTGATGATTTAACAAAAGGTCATATACAGAATATCCGAATTTGGGAGAGTTTTCTATGGAAGTCTGGGTGATAGAAGTCATTTTCCTACAAAAAAAAAGGTCTAAGAAGTCTTTAAAAACGCCATATTTTAGAAAGGAAGGGGAGTTCGTTGGCAGATCGGAGGAGAGTTCGAATTGAACAACGGGAAGTGCGGGATCAAGAAAAAACGTAAAAGTGCGCGAAGAAGACTTTTCTAGTAAAGTTGAAAAATGTTTACAAAAATAATAAATTCAGTGTTTTATTTTCCTTTTAAAATTGAGGAATAAATTTTTCAAAGACGATCAACGGAGAGTCCGGAAAAGTGAAAGTTCGGGTGTCTTATAATGAAAGTGTTTATTCCCCGATATGGTCAATTGGGACTCTTGTGCTGTATTAAAAAGCAACAAAAATTATTATAGAGTCACGGTGGTTTCACTTGAAATTATTGCATTAGTATATTTATTGTGTGGGATTATTTCAATGTTTTTTTTTCTACTGCTAGAATAAGACAGTGTTGAATTTTTATAAATGTGAATACCATACAAGAGTTCCGACTGCTCTCAACCGTCTGGAGCCAGTGAGACTATGGCATCCTTAATTGAGTATGTTGTGAGGCTGATGGTAAGTGGAGAGGTGAAGGAGATGGAAAAGGAGGAAGGTATGGCAGTAGCTGGCTATTCAGATCCAGTCAGCAAATACGGCTAAAGTCGTTTTAAGCAACGTTTCAATTTTGAATGGTGATCGTACACCAAGGCGATGCTAAGAGTATCTTTCATTCTGAAACGTGCCGAAAATTTTTATTTTCAATGATTAAATTGTGAAAACACAAATCAATCAATAAGTGCTAACAGTACTAAGTAGTAATACACAAACACATCGGTCAATAAAATTTACTTGCGCACGCCGGGATTTAAACCCGAGACCTCTGCGTAGCTAGTTGAGAGCTTTGCACCTCAACCACAATGGCCGTCATAAGTATTTGAAATAAAAAAAAATATGTATTAAAATCTAAATAATATCAATAATTGTGAAATAAAATACATTGAACTTTCACGAGAATCTAGCCCAAAAACACCTGTTATGACAGAGTTCACTGACCCCAATATATTAGGGTTGAAATAAGCAATTACTTTCGTACGATATTCATCCCTTCCCACGTTTTCTGTTTTCACGTAATCAGAGTCCAATAACAATGTAATGTCTTGATTTTTATTTCTTTCCACATACTTAAACAATACATTACCGATACGGCCTTCGGACGGAAACCGGTAAATAACAGGCAATTATTGCTCGACAAACTCTGTATCTACCACAAAACAGAAAACAACTAGAAGTTCACCGATTTGAAAGAAAACTGTCGTCGCCAAAACGACTTCTTTGCCCCAATGAAAATGACTATCTTTTCTTGAAAGAATTTTTCAAAGTTTGACCAATTTTAACTTTTTTTAAATTTGCCCCACAGTAGGCCTGGAGAAAAAATTCGCTTGGGCCGATGTCATCTTTGAGGATGCTGTTTGGAGGGTTATTTTATGGAAATAAAGGAGAGGAAGTTCTGGGAAGTAAAAAGGTATGAGACGTCAAAAGCTCTCCCTCAACCAGTCTCTCCCGATTCGGCACGCCTCACAGTAGGCGGGCCTATGCAGTCGCCGCAAAGTCCTAGACAAACCTCACCCATGTACCCGGGCACCCCTGCTAACCCAGCAAACGTAGCGAACCACTTAGGGTAATTTGTCGCAGGGTGTAGGTTATCCAAAAATGGTTCCCTTGGCGGCGCGGCGGTTCCCGCCTCCCGAATTGAAGCCTCCCAGCTTTTTTTGCATTAGCTCCACACAGGAGGCCCCAAGGAAAAATAATTACCCTAGGGACCTGTATCATCTTTGGGGATACTGTGTGGAGGGTTTTTTTAGGTAAGGAAGGAAATTCTGGGAAAGAAAAGGGTATGAATCTGGAGGTCAATATGTCCAGTAGTGACGGACATATAAATCCAACCCTCCCACGGCGGTGCAAGGCGATGTTTCGAGAGAGTACGGATAGAGAAGTCAAAGGGACTCCCTCAACCACTACCTCAATTCAGCTGGCCATTCAGTTGGTGGGCAGAAGTATTCACCGCCAAGACCCGAAAAAAACCTGTCCCCATGAACCCGGGTACCCCTGTTAAGTCACCAAACGTGGTTTTTCAATAAATGGTTCCCAATCCAATAAATGGTTTTCCAATAAATGGAGCGGTGGTACCCATACCCGCCTCCCAAATTAGGAAGCAAACTAACATTAACCGATTTTCCGACACAGGGACCCGCCTACACCATAGTTCTATCGATTTTACTCTTCATTGGTATAAACCCTGACGAAGTTATAGTTTATCGGACCTCTCTGTGATCCAGTTGTGAAAGTATTACAGCCCTCATCAAATTATGACAGTTTCCGACGTACGTTTCATCGTATTTTCTAAATCAATCATTTTGTTCGTGTATCAAATATTTACAACCATGTATACCAGACACATCTAATCAATAATGTTGTGGTTATTGATTACATTAAAACTCCCAGGAGATTAGGTTACAAAATACTATTGGTTGGTATCGTGTAATACATTACATAAAGAAATCCTTCAATTTTTTGGTATGTATATACTCGTATATATACATATACAGCAAATTAACGAAAAAAGGAGTATGATTAGAATATATTATGGTATGAATTTGAATTAGAGATGTCGGGGGAACCCGAGAAAGTTGAGAGATGTTGTGATACAGTTAGAATCACCGAAGAGTGTGTAAGAGACTATGTATGAATAACGATGAGGCAAGGATACCCCGATACAGGTGAACCCTAGTGGGGTTAATAATTACTAGTATCCGACAGAAACAGGACTTTCCACCGAAACCGAAAACGAACGACAGTTTCGGCCGAAACCGAAACCAAAACCGAAACTTTTTTAGACATGTTAAGAATCGATTTTTCACTGTTATTCGGCTTATTTTTTACACTTATTCAGACAGTTAACACGTATTAAATTAAATAGATAAAAACAATAATGTATGCGAAAAAATAATATTTTTTCCATAAACAAACAAAATTTATAAAAAATAATAAAACATATTAATTACTTACACATATTTCCATTATTTGTTATTTTTTATTTATTTAATTTAACACGTGTTAACTGTCTGAATAAGTTTAAAAATAAGCCAAATAACAGTAAACAATCGATTTTTAACATGTCTAAAAAGTTTCGAAATGATGCCGAAAGTAGATTTCTTTGCCGAAACTTGCCGAAACCGAAACCGAAACCGAGACTGAAACCTTCGGTCGGTTAGTAATAATTACATGCTAAACAAAGTATTTTAATAATTGTATTGTGAAGAACGAATAAATCTATAGGTATTGCTTCTTCACAATAAAATGTAGTATAAAGCAAAGTCGCTCCCGCTGTCTGCACGATTAGATCTTTTAAACTACGTAAGGGATTTTCATGTGGTTTTCACTAATAGATAGAGTGATTCATGAGGAAGGTTTGGGTATATAATTTGTCAAGGTTTTGGGAAAATTGGTTGAAATGTATAATATATAAAGGTAGCGGGCTGGCAAGCGGGCGGTGTAGAATTGATGTATACAAATTAAAGTTTAACGTTTCGTTAAACACAGCTACTTGTGGCCGGGTCTGCTAGTTCACAATAAAAGACATCGTCTGCGATCAATTGTTTAGGAAATATATAATTAGGACGAACAATGACGAACAATGAAAAAATAACACCTTTTCAGATTACCTACTGGAAATGAACAAACGTTCCATTTTCGTAAAAAAACAAACACGTGGTTTAACATCATAAACAAAATAAAACACACAGACCATGTATTTGACATAACCGTTTATAAATAACGGTCTAGAATTGTATTTCATGAAAAGTTTTATTGTGAAATACATTGCCCGGTTCAGACAATGCGTGAAAATAAATTTCATGTATTATTATTTTTCATGTACGCTTGTCAGTTTTCGGTTTCGTAGCAACCGATCCGTGGACGTTATGCAACACAACGGATGGTTGGTACAGCTGCAGTATTTTTAAAGTTTTTTTTCACGCGTCCAGTTCAATAAAGTCTGAAATTTTAAAGACTTTAATTGATTCGGTGAGCTTAAGGGTAAAGCCTTTGCCTTAGTTTTTGTTGTATTTAGTTTCTACGCAACCAAACACGTGCACTTTCAATAAAATCTTATCAAAAGGACTGAGCTGAGAATGAGACGGTCACGTTGCAAATAAAACAGATAGTTGTTGTTGTAAAACAAACCCCTCAAGGCAGGGTCTAGATTGAGGCTACCAGGAGGACTGCTGTAGAGATTGCCCAATGGTTTAAATATACGAAGGATTGCAATTGCAGCCCCTGGCCTAAAATGTGATTCATTTCATAGATGAGGAGACTTTTTATAACCAGCAATGACTAAAGAAGACCCAGTGTTTTGCAGAAATTCAAAAATAATATTTTCATCAAATGTCCATTCAGCTCAGTTCTGTTTTTTTGACATTCGAAAGGTCCCCGTTGAACGCCGATCCTAGGTGCGTTTGGAATGTCGGCATCTATGAGAGGTAGTCATCATTTGCATAGATCCTCGTATGTGGTAGGTACCTCTGCTTCTCAGCGTAAGATAGTAAAAGCAAATTGCTGTCAAAACCATACGGTAAAAATAATAAAAAGTCACTTCGTATTTGATGTTTAATTTGTGATTACTGTTTAGAAGAAAACGGAACAAAGAGACTGGAAAAAATGTAAATGTGGTGTTAAATGTAACTGTAGTGACTTATTTTTTTCTTTCTAACATTGCCTCAGAGAAAAACAATTCTGAATAAGAGGTGGATTTCATTATCACTAATGCTACATAATATCTGCCCACATGATTGTAAATAACAAGTTTAAAAAAGTATAATCTCCTTTTAAATGTCAAAGGTGGTGTTGTTCACACGCGCTTTCCCTGAATATAAAAATTATTTTTTGAAGCTCATCCTTCCGGAAATTATATTTTTGTACTAGAAGGACTCAGAATGTAAGTGTTCAAGAACATAAATGCTATAAGTTGTGCTGTGTTTTTGTCTGTCCCACTAATTAACATCTCATCGTGAAACTAGTTATATCTGTTAACGAACTAAATAGTTAAAATGCAATTTTTATTGGAATAACGTTTGAAGTTATGCCCATCAATTTAATACGTCGTTGAAGAATGTAATACTAATAAATCTAAAAGGTATCGGTGGCAACTTATCCGAGACACCATTTAGGTTACAAAAAAAATCGTTAAAAAATCGAAAATCATTAGTTAGTTGTCCAAAATATGGGGAAAATTAGTTGATGTTTATTTTGTTCACTCTGAATTTAAAATATGAGATACTCAGAAATTTAGATCCCAATGGCCGAGTTAGTTAAGGCGTTGTGTCCCGGTAAGACAAGAGATCCTGGTTTCTAGTCCCAGTAGTTGCGACTGTTACCTTTTTATTTTCCGATATCTGTTTCTGTTTCATATTTCGTTCAGGTTTATTAGTATTATTTTCATCTTCAAAGATAATACACAATTGAAATGCCTTTCTCGTAAATTTGAATAAAAACCTATGTTTCCACCAACTTTTGACTTCAGTCCATTTAATACGCGGTCTATCTCTCTTAAACTTGCCTGATATCGTATATCGCTAACCCTTTGAATTTGACTTTGAATCCATTTATTTTATTGACTCTTATACGCCAGTGGGACATTCACATTTAGCACATGAAATGGTTACAATTTTTTATTCAAGCATTAGTATAAGTTTTTTAATGGAAATTTAAGACTCAATTTGCCAGACTTTTGAATCACGACACACGCCCAAATCACCTGGCTTGTGTTCTATTTATTCTGTGTTTTAACATGCCATTTTGCCGAATTATGGTTTTTGTTTATAGCTCAATATGTCTGTGAAACTACTATAAACGATGCTTTTTACAAGAGGAATTTTTAAAAATTTATTTTAAGGAAAGCAGATTAACGCGAGAAAAATGATTAAATTCAGAGATGTGCTTTTTAACCGGTAATAAAACAACTTAGACAAACTTTAAAAATTGACATTAAGAATCCTACAAATAAGTCGTCACAAAGAGGTTTAACTGCAGTTTGAAAATGGCCTTAAAAGCCGAAACAGCTGTAACTAAATTAAAAACTTGTATAAAACTTATTTTGCAGAACTTGACAAAAACATTATTAAATTTAATTTTAGTTCATTTAAAAAAAATTAGATAGTGTTCTACGAATTTAAAACAAAAACAATTAATATCGCGAAGCACCTATTTTAAAATGTTTCTAAATGTTGACCCAAAAAACGGTTTTAAATTTTTGTTTTTTTTTGCATTAGCTCTGAGGAAAATAATTCTCTTCGGGAACTATGTCATCTTTGGGGAAGCTTTGGAGGGTCTTTTTAGGAAACGAATGGGAGGAAGTTCTGGGAAGGAAAAAATATATGAGAGTTTGGTAGGAACCCTGAGGTCAATATGTCCAGGAGTGACGGATGCGTGAATCTACCTCTTCCAATGCGGTGTGTTCCGAGAGAGTCCTGATGCAGCTGTCAAAAGGTCACTCTTAACCAGACTCTCTCGATCCAGCCTGCCATGCAGTTGGTGGGCAGATGCATCCGTTGCCAAGAACCGGACTAATCTCACCAAAAGGCTAAATAGCGAACCACTTGCGGTGACCGATGGCAGAGCTGTTGTTTATCTAGTAAATTATTCTCGGGGCGAAGGTACCCAAATACAATTGCCAGTCAATGACTTTTTGATTTGTCTCTCCATTGAACACGTAAAAGGGATGCTCAATGAGTATAATAATAATTTGTCTCAATGTCTAGAAAAGGACCATAACAATTCTCAAGAAAAAATAAAGTAGGTGGGTTGTGTAGCAGAATACCTACATAACCATGAAAACACGGGCGCACCCGGTTACGAAAGCTTAGGAATAATAAAATAAAGTTCGTAGCTTCAAATAATTTTCGTGTTCTTTGAAGAGTTACATTTTATTTTCTCAGAAAGAGAATGTAATATTTGGCAATATGAGCTTTCGCCTTTTCGTGAATCATTAAACATTTTTTTCCGTTCTTGTAATTTAATATGCTCTTAGACATCCTAAAATTAAATTCAATTCATGTTATATGATAACTTTGATGATGTTCTTACACGCCATGTTATAAATAACAATCATTACATTACGTTTTTATATTGTTCAAAAAAAATTAAGCAAACAATTACGATGATTACAGCACTTTTATTTTATTTTTATGTTGACGAATGAATTTTCTACAGCGAGTCAAAGATTCCCATTTTTGAATTACTGCTAAAACACGGACATGTGAATATATCTGGACCTGCCCTAAGTGATAAAAACGTATTATTTCCCCCTCCCCATGGAGCCGGCTGGAGCTCCTTCTTGGAACCGGCTCGCTCCATGGGGAGGGGATAGAGCCTCGCTTGAATCTAAAATGTGTGACGTCATCGTTCTTGCCGTGACCAGCGCGAAGCTAACATCAATTCCTTTTACGAAATAACACGCCAAAACGGTAGCTTGTGCTATTACAATATACCTACCTACATATCAATGTGCACATAGCGAATGTGGGCGGTTCTCCAGTGTTCTCGTCGCTGGTTACAGGGGTAAGTAAATTATGAAACATTTGTAAAAGTGTTTTAACTAAACACGGCAACAAAATATTGCTATGTGTATTGGGGCGAAACTTTTTGGGGCGAGCATTTGGCCTTAGCAAATATGTTATTAACGTGGCAAGCAATTCGCGCTCCCATGTAAAAAGGTCTATTCATTCAAAACAGATTTTGCTTCTAAGAACTAAATGGTGATATTGTAATGCGAGATGCCTATATACTGTCAGATTGATTTTTTAACGAATCACAGTCATCTTCCTCTCTTCGCCCCCCATAGTTTGGTTTTACCCCCTGGTCTGTATCTTCTGGTCTATTGAATTCTG
Source organism: Limnephilus marmoratus (assembly GCA_917880885.1). Lineage (NCBI taxonomy): Eukaryota > Metazoa > Arthropoda > Insecta > Trichoptera > Limnephilidae > Limnephilus > Limnephilus marmoratus. The sequence goes on from OU862922.1 coordinate 45,862,535, forward strand.
ATGTCTATGAGCTAAAACAATATTTTGGGGTGGGGTAGCGTGTAACGTTGTGAGCGTGAACGCTCACTGACAGTGTTAATTCATGCTGGCCCAGTTGAGCGACGCTTGTGACGTCACATTCCGATTGTCAAACCATGGGCCGTTTTAATTTTGTCAGTTTTAGACCGTTTTTAAAATTAATAATTTTGAATGAAAAACATATAAAACAAACATTTTTAGTAGGATGATTAAAATCAGAAAAATGATCTTTAAATTATTCCGTACATTTTCAACAGAATCCCTTGTTTGTGGAAATACCCCATTAACAAAATCGAAATATTTATTACAATGTTCTTATGACGGGTTGGGTCACAGAATTTGAACAATTCATCAAGTTTTAAACATAAAATTCATGTTCTATGAAAGTTCAACAGCAACCCCAAAGGTAACAGGCCCTGAGAGGAATTATTCTCTTCAGGGAGTTGTAAAAAAACATGGACCTACGCCATTACCCATTCGGTTCTGTATAACCTTCATAAGATAAAAATACAACACTTCCAAAATATTATTTTCTTTAAATATTTCCATAGATAAATCTTCGTCAAACTACTAATACGTGTCAAAACAGATTGATGAACGGTTTTATAAAATTTAAATTAATATCTGATGGGATCTAAGAATCTTGCGAGTAGTTTCGTCAAGGTGACCCTAATTATTATATTGTTGATGATTTGAAAATATACAAAACAATAATATGTAGTACAGACGATTGTTATATCTTGCAAATATTTATAAATAGCAAGAGGTCCTGGGGTCGAGTCCCAGAGGTGTCAATATCTTTTTCTGATTTTTCTGTTCCCAGATTTTTGATTGAGTTTCGCTTATATTATCTTCATTTAATTAAATATTACAATTTGAGGTTTTCCTCATAAAGTTAATATAAAATTAATATTTATTTATTTATTTATTCACGCCTTGCAGGCTTTTACAATATCACGTTATTATGGATACATAAGTTATACAGGATATAATAATAAGCATATAGTATATAACATAATGAACTGAACATTAAGGATATAAGCAGGTACAAAGATGTCGAGCACACATTATCGAAGTGCATTAAATATGAACGACAGAGAGTGACAATACTAATGACCTCGAACTCATCGGAAGTTCAGAATTCAACAGCCTCAACCGAGTTTCATGCCATATCAAGAATAATGAAATTTATTAGATCATATAAACTGGAAAATATTTGAAAGTGCATTTTTATACAAAATGAATACAAAAGGACTATAGCCTCGATGACACACGGCGAATTTACAAGCTACTATCTGGGAAATTCACTATCTGTTAGTAAACTCGCCCAGTGTCATCGTGTTACTTGCTAACTAGCAGCGACTAGCAGATTGTTGACAATCTACGAAAAAAAGTTAAAAGGTCGTCAACTTTACTCGCCTACACGCTTGCTCGTGATTGGTTTATTTATGTTTCCAACATGGCTTCCGATAAACAGCTGATTTCGACTATCAAACATCTGAAGAATTAGTTCACGCAGGCGTTGTTATTCTTGTTACTGTCGCTAGCAGCGGCCTCTGTTTCCTACGCTTCTGAGCGAGTGGACAGTTTTGTATGTCATCATGACAATCTCACTCGCCGATTTACCCGCTTTTAAAACTTAGTAGATAGTAGCTTGTAACTCGCCGTTTGACATCGAGGCTTAAGTACGTTTTAAAGACCATTAGAGCTTATAATGATAATATTATTATTTAAAAAACAGATCAGGCAAAAAATGACAACATTGTGTGAGTCAGAAGGTAATATACATGACATTAAAAAAAAATTTTTTTTCGAACGGACGGAGGTTTTCACTTTGTGGTGGCATTATTTATTTTAATGAAAGACAAATAACTTTGTTTATATCACTTTTATTTATATACAATCAACATGTTTCGTGGACGATTTTCACATCATCAGGATCAAATGTATACTAAACTTAAAAATTAAACATAGATCACATGGGAGGAAAGGGTGGAAGGAAGGAGAAGGGGTAAGAGTGGGGGAAATTTATTAAAATAAGAAGTTTCAAAGTCACTAGCAGGGAAAGACCGGTTAAGTGGGAAAAGGTTCAAAAAAGGGTTTATGTCTGCTTTATTATTTACATTTTTCCTAATTTCTAAAATCTCTAAATTTTTTATCTGTGATGCCTTATAACCCGTATGTAATATTTTAAGTTCATGGTTTTTGTCAAAATTATGATCATTTTTTAATAAACGATCTGCGAACTCAGAATCGCTATTGCCAATAATGCCTTGAGATGTTCTTCAACCCTTACTTTAAAGTTTCTATTTGTTCTACCTACAGAAATTCTTAAAACTATATATCTACCCTTTTTCTAAACAAATAAATAATCAATGGCATAGAACTCTATTTGTTGATAACCAAATGTCAAAAATAATTAGAAAAAATATTCCTGCTACTATACAACCAGCATTTTATACAAATAATAAATTTTTAAAAATTCATCCTTAACAACAAAGATAGCGACATTAAAACAACAAAAAAATCGGGCGATTATAAAGTCAATTGTAAAGACTGTAATTACTTTTATAAGGAGTTAATAACTTTAAGTATAATAATAGTAAAACAGAAGTTCTTAAGATGCTATAAAAGTTATTATAGAGGAATGTGAAATTTACTATGTTGATATTATAAACAGTTTATTCTAAAGCAAGTTTTAAAGAACGTAGTTAAATTAACAGAGCGATAAATAAATAGTACACGCGGAAAAATAAAAAAGACATGAGTTGCATTATCATAAAAAGTTAAACGAATGAGTTCGATAAATTTATAATATGATAGTTTAATATTACAAAAATTAGATTTAGATAAACTATATTATTGGTGCATGATCAAGTCTTTATTTCTTAATATTAATAATATAAAGTCATTCGTTTTTTGCTAAATGCATAGTCCTACAATTATAAATACGCACTAAATGATGTAAAATATACAGCAAGTACCTCGAAGCAGGGGCCCGGGTGTTCAATTTGCCGAAAAATTAACATTTATTCTGCCCGTAAATGAAAACCAAAGAAACTCTGTTTCACATTATTTAATCAATTTTGTATTTTGTAAGGACTCGTAAGGAACACTATAGGATTAATTTTAAGCTTATTATAATTAAGCGCACTTGAAGTGAAATATCACAAAACTGCGCTATATAAATACTACTTTATTATTATTATTATTAAAGAAAGCTTTAAAAACGTTTTTTTATGTAGAAGTGCAAGTAGCTTCTAGTAACTAGATTGTCCGAAAACACTATAAACTTCTTCTGTGAGAAGCCAAATTTGCCTATTTGATCCCTGTTTTATAAAGAACATTCTAGTAATATAGAAAGCGTACGGCACACATTTCTCAGATTTATGAATTTTAAACTGAATATTCCAATCCGAAATATTATTTATACTCTGATGATGCATTAACTTAATTTGATTACGCTGCCCGATAGGCAAATAAACTCCCACCGTGTTTTATTAAATAAAATTATTAATTTTGTTATTGACAGCCTTGAATTTCCCACTAAAATAAAATTATGCGAAACACGTGACAAAATGTTTCCTTTTTCTGTGACGACTTCAAACAAATTATCATCATCATGCACCGATATATCGAATGCATATTATATCATTATGATTCCGTATCAGTGATAAAACCAAATCTACGTATACAATAATTTGCTGAAAACGAATTTACAACTTCATGGTGAATATGTATTTTTTAGGTAAATTTCTCAATTTGGGAGGCGGATATTTATTGGATACCCATCACCTCTGCCACAGATCACCCCAAGTGATTCGCTACGTTTGGTGACTTAGCAAGGGTGCCCGGGATCATGGGGTCAGGTTTGTCCCGATCTTGGCGGCGGATGCATCTGCTCACCAACTGCGTGGCAGGCCAAATTGGGAGTGACTGGTTGAGGGAGATCTTTTGACCTCTCCAGCAGGACTCTCAGTAGGATTTGGACCGCAGTGGAAGGAATAAATTCATTCTTCCGTCACTTCTGGACACACAGACCCCAGGTTTCTAACCATACCTCCGACATTTTTCCTTCCCAGAACTTCCTCTTCTTCCTTTCCCTGAAAAGACACTCCACAAAGATGACATAGGCCCTGAGGGGAATTATTTTCTTCGGGGCCTCCTGTGTGGAGCTAATGTAAAAAACGTTAAAAAATAAAACTTTAATTTATACATGTCATTTTATATTTCAATTTTCTAAAAATATTTTTTTTTATTATTTTATTTGTGTTTATTTATTTCAATCCAATGTGAAGATAATTAAGACCCTTATTTTTCTTCCTAAAAAAATGATCACTTTTAGTATTCTATACCTGACGAGTAGACATATTCTTATTTTTGCCGATTTTGTACTCCACATACATAAATAATTATTGTTTGCATGTACATATTTACTTCCTTTAACGATGTCATAATGTCATTCCATTATTGTTATTATACCACTTATTATTAAGAACTTACAATCTTACATTTGTTTACAAATCTATGTAAAAGCCCAACGGGCGTTAAAGTTAAAAAAACAAAATAAATACAGGGTGGCCCTTAAACTTCTTTAGCACCGTTGTGATTTTAAACTCCATGTAACGGAAATGACACTAAAAAGTGACAAACATATACTTCTAAACGATTTAGTCGAGAGAATGAGATATACTCGTAATGAAACTTTACCTCATTGGCCGCTTGATCATGAGCTCACTTTTTAAGGCTCCTACTGCTAGAGGTTGTGCGTAAGTTATTGTAAAGGTTTCATTTCTGCCACGTGTGAAATGCACTCGATTTTTTTTATTTTTTTTTTATTATTTTACTGCCGTCAAAATTAATGAGAATACTTTTTTTCATCTTTTCAGTTTAGAGAAGTCGTACCGCAAATGTAATAAATATGTACTTTGTACATTGAAAATGGTTAGTAATTAGTCATAACGACAATTTAAATATATTAAATTTTCCTAACAAGTGAGCGCTTTCATCAAAAACATAAATTAAATTAAGCCGTGGGATAACGAACGAAAAGTTCCCACCCTTCTCCCGCCTTTATAATTTGTGTCAAAGCAATTTATATTACAATCAGCCGGCGGGGTTAATTAATTGACTTTGACCAGTGGACCTTGGGAGTATATCCAGTACAGACACTGAGCAGATCAAACCTAGAAATTTGATCAAAACAAAACTATTGCCTAGGAATAATAATGTTGATTATTTTCTGTTTTTTTTTTTTTTTTTTAATGCGAATATCGCGCAGGAATTCCAACCGCTCGCATCTCTCCAGAAATGGACCATTGGCACTATGAAATTTGGATTTGGGGAATGATTTGAGTCTCAAGGGAGTGACGTATGGTAGGAGATGAGAAGAGGAAAAGGAAAGTGGTGAAGTACTTCAATAGATCTGTTTAATGCGAATAACGCGCAGGAATTCCAACCGCTCGCATCTCTCCAGAAATGGACCATTGGCACTATGAAATTTGGATTTGGGGAATGATTTGAGTCTCAAGGGAGTGACGTATGGTAGGAGATGAGAAGAGGAAAAGGAAAGTGGTGAAGTACTTCAATAGATCTGTTTAATGCGAATAACGCGCAGGAATTCCAACCGCTCGCATCTCTCCAGAAATGGACCATTGGCACTATGAAATTTGGATTTGGGGAATGATTTGAGTCTCAAGGGAGTGACGTATGGTAGGAGATGAGAAGAGGAAAAGGAAAGTGGTGAAGTACTTCAATAGATCTGTTTAATGCGAATAACGCGCAGGAATTCCAACCGCTCGCATCTCTCCAGAAATGGACCATTGGTACTATGAAATTTGGATTTGGGGAATGATTTGAGTCTCAAGGGAGTGACGTATGGTAGGAGATGAGAAGAGGAAAAGGAAAGTGGTGAAGTACTTCAATAGATCTGTTTAATGCGAATAACGCGCAGGAATTCCAACCGCTCGCATCTCTCCAGAAATGGACCATTGGCACTATGAAATTTGGATTTGGGGAATAATTTGAGTCTCAAGGGAGTGACGTATGGTAGGAGATGAGAAGAGGAAAGGGAAAGTGGCGAAGTACTTCAATAGATCTGTTTACCTAAAACAAGCTAATGCCATTTCAAGCGACGTTTCAGGTTTCCGCGACTTTTTGGCCCATGACAAAATATCCCCGACAAAATATCTACAAAAATTTTTTTTTTCGAATTTTGAATCAAATTTAGAGAAAATAATTAAGATAGTTGAAAAAAATTTCAGATGATATTAAAAGAACTTTTGGTTTAGATAAATGTAGAACGATCCATATAGAGAAAGGCAAAATTGTAGATGGAGACGAGGGTACATTTAGAAATTTCAAAATTAAAAGTATGAAAGGGGATGAGATTTATAAATATTTAGGATACCGAATAGATTATCGAATAGATTAGATCATACTAGTATTAAAAATGATGTTAGGATTAAATTTTAAACTAGGATCAGAAAATTTTTAAAATGCAATCTATCTGCTAAAAATTAAGTAAAAGCAATAAATACTTGGGCAATACCTCTATTAACGTACTTATTTAGCATAATTAATTCTCCAATACAGATTTAGATAGCTTAGATTCTTAGAACGATTAATTAGAACTAAGTTAACAAAGTTTAATTGCCATCATCCAAATTCAGCTATAGAACGAATTAATTTACCTAGAAATTTAGGAGGTAGAGGTTTTGTCAAAATAACATCTTTGAAACACAATCAGGTAGCAAAGCTAAGAATTTTTTTCCATAGGAAATCTAATAGATCAGAAATGCATAAAATAATTTGGAAGGCGGATAGAAACATTACACCTTTTAATTTATAAGATGAGAATGCCAACATTCTTATAAATACTAACCAGGAATTATTAGATTCCTGGTCAAATAAAATTATGCACGCAAAACACTTCAATTATCTCAACTAAACGTATGTTGACAAACTTTTGTCAAACAAATGTTGAGTATTGGAGAGTTGAGCGCAGAAATAGAAGGATTTATGCTTGCCATTCAAGATATAGTCATTAATACTAAAAATTATAGGAAGCATATAATCAAAGATATATATCAAATTGATGATTTACGTAGAAAATGTTTGGCTTTTCCGGAAACTATAGAACATATTATATCGGGATGTTCTGTATTAGCGCCGTCCGAGTATATATTTAGGCACAATCAGGTTTTAAAAATAATTCAACAAAGTTTGGTACTTAAACATAACTTGATTGACTGCCGTAATACAGTACCATATTATGAATACGAACCAAATTCATTTTTAGAAAATGAATTTTATAAAATATATTATGATAAAACTATACTAACAGACAGAACAACTAGTCATAATGCACCTGATATAGTTTTACATAACAAAATTAAAAATAACTTATATCATTGATGTCGCTATTCCAAATTCCTGTAATATTCAAAAATCTGTTTCTGAAAAAATAAGAAAACATACAGATTTAGGAAATGAGTTTAAAAGAATTTGGCATTCTCAGACTATAAAAATATTACCATTTGTTATTTCGGCTACTGGCATTATACCTAGCTCTCTCATTAAAAATTTAGGCATATTAGATTTGTCAAAGAATTTATATATAAAAATGCAAAAATCGGTCATTTTAAATACATGTAGGATTACAAAAGATTTTTTAAATATTTATATTTAGGAATCAGTAGGATTTATAGGTCCAATTAGGAGTTCCACCGAGCCGAACCCTCTGATATGAAAATATCTGGAGTCGGTGAATTATTTTCCCATTTGGTCTTTTTGACATGTTGTTCTTGTATTATACTTATATAGTGCAACTGCATAACGTGGATTGACCAGATGATCATTTGTGGAAAAGTGTGTGAAAGGTTTAAGTTTTTCCTGTGGGAAATCTTTAACCGCAATTAAATGACATAATGACAATTTAAATGAGAAAAATTAATAAATAATACCAGAGACTTAAAATGGACACGGCAGAGGTAGGCTCATAATAGTGTTAAAAAATTTCTTAAATGCGTTTATTAAATTGACCTTAGGAGAAATGGAAGATATCAGTCTAATGGCCGTTATACACGACATCTTTTTTCAGCCCGATTCCAATTAGACACAAGAGTCAACATTTTTCGTTCTACGCGATCGCTATTTTCATCTCTACTTTCTTATCTACGATTTCAATTGTCATCACTGCAAACAACACATGAACCATGCTGTTTGCTGTGATGCCAACTGAAATTGTAGAGATGATAATAGAGATAAAAATAGCGATCGCGGAGAGCGAAAAATGTTGACTTTTGTGATTAATTGGAATCGGGCTGAAAAAAGATGTCGTGTATAACGGCCATAAGAATATGTTATTGTATTTTGTGTATGTTTTTCTGAAAAATTGATTTGTGTAGTTAGTTTTTGAGTAAGGAATGTGGAATAGTTAGTCTGAGCGTGTGTTGCGTACTGGTTATGGAAATAAACGTTTTCGATATTTAACCGTTTTTTATCAATTAGACTCCAATAAGAAAAAAAAAATAGCGAATCCGGGTACACATACACGCCCATAGTACATTTCTATCGGTGGGTACAATGTTAGACCTCCGACTGTTGTTATGAAACGGAAATAGAATTAACCCTCTGACATTTTTGCGGCACTATTGATTAATGGGAATTGTAAGGACGTAGTGGAGGAGAAGTGTAAAATATGTTACAAACATGTTTATTTGAACGTGGTGTTATTTCTGAACAGTTATTTTGATGCATTGACCTGAAACAGTACAACTGAGAAAGTAATGGTCCACAAAATATTGGATGCTGATAACCTCGCCAAGAAAAAATATCTATATGAATTAGTTGTCAGTCAATTGGTCAGTAGGCCACTTGCATGGACTTCATAACGACTTGGAAAAAATCGTGTTGATAGATTTTTTTTACTAAGATTACGAAAATGTTAGTAAAAATTTTTAGAAATGTACAGTTTTTTATTTTTAAATAAATAAATCCATTATTTGGGCTCGTGACGTCACTACATGAAAATCTTACGTCTCCGAAAATGTTCCTATTAATTTTATAAAATTCCAGACTGGTTTATTTTTTTTATATGGCATCACAATTTGGGAGGCGGGAATGGGTACCGCCGCCCCGGGAACCTTTATTGGATAACCAACACCTCTGCCATAGGTCACCCCAAGTGGTTCGCTACGTTTGGTGATTTAGCAGGGGTGCCCGGGTTCATGGGGTGAGGTTTGTCTCGGTCTTGAAGGCGGATGACCAGGACATACTGAACCCCAGATTCCTACCCACCCCTTAAATCCTTTTCCTTCCCAGAACTCTCCTCTCCTTCCTTTCCTTAAAAAAACCCTCCACACAGCATCCTCAAAGATGACATAGGCCCTGAGGGAAATTATTTTCCTCAGGGCCTCCTGTGTGGAGCTCATGTAAAAAAAAAAAAAAAAAAATCACTTTGATTTTAGGCGAATTTTTGAATTTGACATTTAACGTTCACTAGATTTATTTTTTGACAGATGTTATGAAGAGAACCCCGTACATTTTACGTTGTCCGTACGTGTTTTGGAGGTATAATGATAATGGTGCGGATTTTAACAAAATCAAATTTTATAATATTCTTATTATTATCATCATTTACAAGTACAAGTATATTACATTTGATTTAGTAATATAGACGTTGAACATTATAATGATTTATGATCAATAAGATGGATCAAGGAAAAAATATTTATGAGATTTAATAGTTTTGGTATGCCTCGTTATTCTCCTGTGCCATTCGTGTGGAAAACGTTCTTTTTTAAATGGTTTTCGGCTTTGTGATTATCGTTTTTTCGCACCTATAAAATTAAGTCCCGTCTTTCCGGTTTATAAAAAATGGTCTGATTTTTCGGATTGAAATTTTCAAAAATCGCCAGGGTTTCAAAAATACGATTAAAAAAAAATACAGAATGTCTTAAAATATTTGCCTAAGCCGGATTTTTTTTTAAATGTGATGCAAGTGGCCTATTTGGAAAGAATTTTCATTCTTTTCGCACTTTGTCATCTGCGTAAGACAACAACATACATTGGCGATTATTTAGCTCCGATTCTGAGGTCGTGGTTTCGAAGTGTGATTCGTACTTAATTTTTTTTAAATGGTATGTGTTTTGTTATTAAAACGTTGCTTTTAACCGTTTTGCCACATATCACTCCCTTCCCCGCTCCAAACTCAGTAATCGGTGATGCAATAGTCCCACTGGGTCCGGACAATTGTTTTTTTACATAATAAAGTTATATTTATATAAACAACTCGGAATTCAAATAAAAAATGGATATTACATTTTTTTGCCACAAAAATATTCAACATGCTCCCAGAAAACATCAAACTGAGTCAAACACAAAGAAGGGTTTAAAAAGTATGTTCCAATTTGGATAAATTCTAATGATCGAGCCTATATTGGTGCCCTCAAACGCCTTGTTATTGACATTTTTTGTTATTGCAGTTTTTGTATTGTGTATATGCAAATAATAATGTAAACTAAAATAAAGTTTTGCTGTACAGAAACCTACATTATACATTTATAAAAAAACCATAGATAAAATGCGAGAAACAATTTACAAAAAATTCTGCCTCAATACAGGTTCGCCTAGTGAGGCAGGCTATGCACAACTAAAAATATTGTATAATTATTCTACTTCTACATAAACGTTCTTACTTTACTTAAGTTCTTTGTTTGTTAATTTTTTTGTACTGAATTAATTTGTTTGTATTCTACATTGAACATGTAATTTCTTAATTGTAATGTTACTAATTTCATTGCATAAACATATTATTATTATTATATTTAAACATTGTCATTGAGCCAAGTTTTACCGATCTGTCACTGAGAACTGTATTTGTTTATTTACGCATTATTATATATCATATTATAATCGAAATTTTTACAACAATCCTTGAATCACATCACATCATAAAATTTTGCTATAACGCAATAAAAAATTCTAATAAAAAAAATTTAAATTACCGTAATTTATATGCGTAGTAGGTATGTTGTCTAAATTAGTGTGCACTTTAGAGAATGGCACGAATCGAAGTTTGACTGAAATGTTTAACCTTTTAATCATTCATAAGTTGTGATTGCAAAAAAATAATTATATATGAAGCCAGATTTTATGTTTATAATTAACGCAACGAACATATAAAATGTTTAGTAAAATAAAGCGTTGGCTTTTTCTAACGAACGAAAAGCTTTCAAGCTGGCAAAATGGCTTATTTTTCTTTTTTTGTAGTCTGCAGCACCGAAGATTGGCCGCTTTTCATTAAAAACACGTTGTATAGAATGAAGCAGCCAGCAAATTAAACTTTAAATTGGAACTGGCTTCCTCTTTGGCAATCTCCACTTAGGTTGCTGAGTTTTGTGAAATAAAACATCTAACATGTTAGAAGTGGGCGTATATACTATGTCGTCACCTCAGTTCTACTAGGTTCTACATGATTTTTTTTAAATGACCGTTGAATGCAAAACCACTTATTTTGCTCGTTAATAAGCAAAACAATGTTTAAATCCATCTGCGTTGTATTGACGTAGATACTTACTTACATGAAGATCATAAATTTTTTAAAGCTTCCATTTATTATGGACGGCCTCTTTTGTCAAGGGGTAAGGTTCTTCCAATCCGAATGTCGCGTGGTCTAATCCCGGCGTGCGCAAATTTGTGTTATTTCACAATTAATTCATTTATAGTATATTTGTGGCACGTTTTATAGTGGAAAATACTCTCAGTATCACCCTGCTGTAAGACCACCATTCAGAATTGAAACGTTGTTTGAAATGGCTTTAGCCGTGTTTGGTGATCAGAACTGAATAGCCAGGTACTTTCCAACCTTCTTCTTCCCCATCTCCTTCCCCTCCCAACTATTTTCAGCCTCACAACATAGCCCCAATTGGGGATACCATAGTCTCAATGGCTCCAGATAGGAGCAGCTAGGACTCTTGTGAAGTATTCACATGAAAATAAATAAAAAAAGCTATCATCGCTTTGAACCTTTTGCAATTATATTTTTGTTTATATCTGATAGTAGATCATTTTTACGAGGCGCAGTATAGCCACTTTATTTATTTATTTATTGTAAGAAACAAACAGCAGTTTTATACAGGATGTTAAAAATGAAGCGGTTAAAAATGAAGTAAGCCAAAACAGTTTCTTATGCTAATGGTTATTATGATATAATACAAAATTTTAATTGGTTATAACCATTACATGAAAATGAAATTAACAAAAATATATAAATGTAAGTATATTAGAAGGAAGAAGGAATAGGAAAGGGCAAGAGGCAGAGGAAGATGGGATGGGGACAGGAGATGCTCATGCTGTACATTTTCTATAGCTGTGCATTAATTTAATTCACATTTGTGGTCGTACGCTTGACTTCGTATCGGTATTTCACAAGAGTATTATTAAGAATATCGATATTGTTAAATTGCGTGTTATATTGCGCGCATATGCGGGGGATTGGAGAATTTTTTCTAAGGTTGGTTCTGTACGCGGGCAAATGAAAAAAATGGTTTAGTCTGGTTGGTCTTGCAGGTATGTGAATTCTTAAATAGTTTAGTTGGATAGGGTTCTAACTTCTAACTTTGCCGTATTGCCTTAATCTTCTTTGCAAACTTTGACACCTCATATCTAAGAACAAGGTAAAGTGAGCTTAGAATGCTGTCCAACCAAAGTGACGATTCGTTTTGTAGAATTGTAGATACTATCCGTACCGCCTTGGTGAAAAACCACAATTCAGAATTGAAACTTTGCTCGAAATTGCTTAAGCCGTGTTAAGTGAACGGATTTGAATTGCCAGTTATTTCTCGCGTGATGCCATAGATCCACTGCCAATGGGCAATTTTTTTGTTTTGTATTTTAAATTAGCTCCTCATTGGAGGCCCGGAGGAAAAAAATTCCCTTCGGGGCTATGTCATCATTGTGGATGCTGTGTGGAGGGTCTTGGGTGGAGGAAAGGAATGAAAGAAAGTTTTGAGAAGAAATGTGGTTTGAGGGATGGGTAAGAATGGGTAGGGGTCAGTGTGTCCAGGAGTGACGAACATTTGAATCCATCCCTTCCACTGCGGTGCAAGGCGATGTTCCGAGAGAGCTCGGCTGGAGGGATTAAAGGGACTCTCTCAATTTCTTTTGTTCCTTCCCTCCCGATCCACATCTGCCGCAAAGATCCGGACAAACCTCTCCCCGTGAAGCCGGGCACCCATGCTAAGTCAACAGACGTAGCAAACCACTTGGGGTGACCTATGAAAGAAATGTCACGAACGATATCGTGACACGAGAGAGGATGAACTGAAAATCTTTATTTTTATTTTTATTTTTATTTTATTTTTTTTACAGTGAATAAATACCGCACAAGAATCTCAACTGCTCCCGTCTGGAGCCAGTGAGACTATGGCATCCCCAATTGGGGTATGTTGTGAGGCTGAAGGTAGTGGGGAGGGGAAGGAGGTGGGGAAGAGGAAGTTTGGGAAGTACCTGGCTATTCAGATCTGGTCACCAAACACGGCTAAAGCCATTTTTAAGCAACGTTTCAATTCTGAATGGTGGTCTTACACAAGGGCGATACTAATACTTCCACTCTGGAACATGCCGCAAATATACTATATATTATTTTAAATGAATTAATTGTGAAATAACACAAATTAATCAAATAAAATTTATTTGCGCATGCCGGGTTCGAACCCGCGACCTCCGGATTGTGAGTCAAGAGTCTTACGGACTACGGAGGTCGTGAGACAAGACAGTTGACGGCGTTTTTTAAAGTCAAATTACAGGAAATGGCAATTGGGAAGGAGAAAGCTGGATTCATATGCTGCATTGGGCCAATCTTGATGGTGGCTGTTCTTCCACGATGACGGCACAAAAGTGGTCACAATTTACCGGCACTTTTTGGTATATTAATTAGTACTTTACGAACTTTCAAGCGAGTTTTCAACAATGAGGTGTGAACGATTTCACGACGATTTTCCCACTGAATTAATGTGGGTAACTTTCGATTTTGTGCGATATTGTGTATGTGTGCCAAGTAGGTAGTTGACATCTTCTTCTTCTTGTAGTAAATAAGTAGAGCCTTTCAAGGAAGGAGAGGAACAAATGCAGATAATAAGAATGCAAGGACTTTGGGAAAATGGATTTCAATTCATGAGCTGTTTCAGAATTAAACAGATGGTTATCCATTTTTTTTTACATGAATACCGCACAAGAGTCCCAACTGCTCCTATCTGGAGCCAGGGGGACTATGGAATCCCCAATTGGGGTATGTTGTGAGGCTGAAGGTAGTGGGTAGGGGAAGGAGCCTTACCGCTGGACAACGCCGGCCGTCAATATAAATGGTTCCCGGGACGGCGATACCATACTTGCCTTCCATACTCCAAATGGTTGGGATTCTTTTGCAGTTTTCACATAAAAAGTAATTTGATTGGAAGTAAAAATATCATCTAGTCATAAATTATTTAAGTAATTTACTTTTAAATTTGGCGTGGAAGTTTGAAATGAAAATGGGTCAAGATTTTAAAATGGCAATGTTGTCTACTCAGTTTTTAAGTATAGTGAATAGAAAATTCATAACAATGCCACAGGCTATCCGTGAATACCAAACTTAAAGTTAACACACAAAAGCCATTATCTAGTGACGTCGGACACCAAAGAAGAGTAGGTATACATATCTTCCGGCGTCAACATCAGTGACGGTTTGCGGGCTTGAAAGTGGGGAGGCACAAACAATTTTTTCAAGGAAGTTTAGCGAACAGCTACACTTACCTAGGGGAAAATAAACAATACAACTATTACCTACATAAAACGAATAAAATGATAAAATGATTATGCACTCCACATGTAGATGGCGATAAGGTTGAAATACGCGCTTAACGCCAGCCGCCCGTTTTGACTTATGAAAAAAAATGTTTGTTAAGAGATTTTGCACCCATTTTTATAGGCCTGATTCTTTATTTTTTTCAGGTTTATAAAAAGACATGGTCATAGAAAAGACCAAGATGTGCTGTACTCACGGTATTTAAATAAAACATCCCCAAATAATAATTCTGTTCTATAATATTTCTAAATCTAGTTTTCAAACCAAATGGATACCATTTTGCTACTTCGGAATTTTTTTTTTTATGTGCATCTATAAAAAAAGGTTTACATTTTTTTGGGCCTTGCCTGTCTCACTAGGAAATCTTGTGTCGAGACAGACTAATTTACAAATATTTTATAGGTTAACATTAAATAAAGTACATTTTTCAATACAGCAAAAATATTTGACAAAAATTTTCAGGTTGTTAGGTAGTGGTAACAATAATGAGGATTATATTTGGGTGAGGTGACTAATTATTGCACGACCTTTTTCGATGATCCATTGTTTGATCAGGATTTTGTATTTGTAAATATTATTCGTTCGTGTTTTGTCATGAGTTTTTGACCAAAAATAACATGAATGCTATCCAATAGTATTCGAATTCACCTAATCTGGGGACCTGCGACTATTTCCTGTTCAATCGATTTAAAAAACACCTAAACAGCACCTGAGAAAATGTCTTAAAAATATCGAAAACGGCTCCGATGGTCATACTGAAATGATGAGTACCAGCGGTATTTCGAGGATTTGATAAGCGCTGCATAAGTGCGTTGCAGTCAGCTGCATTTCACAGGGAGTAATTTGAAGGGAACCATATCGATTTTGATGAATAAACTTGTATTTTAGATTTTATAAATAATCTTAAACTTTTCGATCAAAGTGTTATGCATTGTACGTTAATCAGCTCTATTGCTAACCATAACCAAATCTTTTCAGAAAGCAAACGAAACATTTGAAGCAGTATTTTCCATTGCACTGGTTTCGAATCCGATCTTTAAACTTGAAACAAAGTATTCTCCGTTTCGGGGTATTCTGTCATGAATTTAAATAGGTAATAATTTGGTTTTAACTCTCCATGAAATAAGCCTTTGTTAAAATACTTCATAAACAGTTTATTATAAAATCACTTCCTTTGTAACGAAAATTACTTGCCAACAAAGGCAAAAAGTATCACATTTCTCCGTGAAATTCGCTGGAATAACATTTTAAACGTAGCATTTTATTCTAAAAGTTTTCGAATTTCCATCAAAGGAAATCCCTGGCAGCCTTTTCCAGGCTTCACACAATGATGATATCGATTCCTACGAAGGTGTTGGAAGTATCCATACGTCAATTTATTGTAGCCGTAAAACGCGCCTTTTAAAATGGAAATCTTTTTGGGACCTCAGTTACAAATTGTTAAACGATATTATATTTCACGGTTTTGTACTGGGTTGGAAATATTCAATTTCTTCAAAATAACATGCATATTTAAACATAGTAGACAGCAGATTCGTTTAAAATATTTTTTCAACAATGCGTATAGGGTTTTATGTGTTAGATTGAATTATAAGAAATTATTTTTTAAAACAGCAGGAAAGTTAGTTGTTTTTGGGATGTTATGCCTTGTTGCGCTACCTCCATCTTTGGCCAACGTTTCGGACAGCGTTGCAGTGTCCATCATCAGGGCAGATGTATCTACCGGATACATCTACACATCTACCGGATCTGCCGGATCTACCCTGATGATGGACACTGCAACGTCGTCCGAAACGTTGGCTAAAGAAGGAGGTAGCGCAACACGGCATAACACTCCAAAAACAACTAACGAAAATAAAGACTTTCCTGTTATTTTAAAAATTAATTTCTTATAATAAAATCTAACACATAACGGCAGATCCGGTAGATGTGTAGACGTATCCGGTAGGCACAATCTGCCCTGATGATGGACACTGCAACGCTGTCGGAAACGTTGGCTAAAGAAGGAGGTAGCGCAATACGGCAAAATAACTCAAAAACAACTAAGGAAAATACTTTTGGCCGTGAAAATCTAAAAACGTACAGGAAAGTCTTTAGTTTGTAACTAAATGGGAAGCAATTTCACCACATTTTGTCTTTAAACCACCCCGCTTGCGATAGTTAAAACTGTTGTCAGCAGATAAAACTTCTTTCTAAACCGCCATTTATATGGGAGTAAAATTAAACAGTAACAGTAATAGTATTGCAGAGGTTTGTGCATATCACCGCATCGCTACTTGAAAAACCACATTTGGTTGTAGATTTCAAGATTGATATCAACCCATGACATATAAAGCCTCCGAGAGCTGTACGGTTCTTATTCTTCGTGTTTTTGACAAATAATACGATCCATCTCAGAGAACTTGCTGCTTGCATTGCAGAAATATTTCCGTTCGTTTCTACCACACATATTGTTCCATGGGGATTTTCGGAGGAGCTCTATTCACATTTATCATGGTTCTTCTACGCGAGTTGCTTTTCTACGTCAAGAAAATGAGCCCCTCTTAGAGAATTTATCGTGATCGTTAGTTGTTCAATGTTGCCCACCTCTAATGTGTTTTTCAACACACCAAAGTTTCCATTACAAAAGTCGTTGATATCTTACAAATGAGATGATTTTTCATGAAACGGCGCTTTATAAATCAGCCAAATATTATTATTATTAAAAATATTATGATATTATGTTTCATAAAAATAAACGACTTAACATTTTTATTTAAAATACTTAACTATAAATTTGACTGTTGCGAAGTCCTGCCACTCATTAACTTACGAATGCCGACGGTAACTACATGACAAAATACACTATTCGGTATCAGTATTCATAAGCGAAACTACATTGCCCACTCTCCGATAAAACGATTGCACACTATGGGAAATCATTACTTAGGTGATGTTGACAAATTTAACATAAACTTGGCGAATTTTGTTGATCTTGTAAAAAACTTATCCAAAACTATACCTAAACATATCTGGATCTTTGTAAACCTATGAAATCGCTGTATTTTTGTATTTTTTAGACTTGTGTGCTTTTTTATCTAATTTTATTTTTATTATTTCTTTATCTGTTTAAAAATCATCTTCATGTATTAATTGTACTAACAAACATGTAAAAGCCCTTTGGGCGTTAAATAAATAAATAAATAACGGATTATATAGAAGAACGCGTATTTGCCGTACGGGTAATATTGTTATGAATAGTGATTGATAAACAATGTCAGTCGATGGGTCCAAATGAAATATGTTGCAAAGAAATGGCTTAGATTGTGAGTATGAAGACTGAAGGATGAAAATCGTTATACATGCTTAAATAAAAGATGATTTTTTTAATTGTCAGGTATTAAAAAACTATGAAATAAGTGTAAGATAAAATGTCAATCAATGGATTATGTTTACGTAATACACGGAAAGGCCAAAACAGTAAAAATAAATTTGATGTTTTGGGCACGCTTACCTCATGAACCTAGAAAACAGCAAAATAAAACGTAAATGCGTTTTATTGTTCTAAATCTAATGAGAAGGAAATAAGGAAAGGAGGGAACGCACGATGGGGTTAATTAATTTTTTGAGACTGACAACACTCAGAATCTGTGTAATATTAAGTTTTATTAAAATCTGTGTCAGGAAAATAAAACGGTATAATTGTATTTATGGCTTCCTATCCTTTTTTTTGTACCGCTGTGAAAAATACTATGATCTTTACATGCTGTACTACAAAGTGTGGCAAATTTTTCCGTAAATATTGATTTCAATTTTCCCAGATGTGGTGATCACTTCAATACTAAAAAACTTTTTTCTTTCAACTGAGATAAGTTTCAGCCTCTCCATTGGAACGCTTGACCATTTCTTCGAACTCTTCATACATCTGTTTTTTATGCTATCCTTCTGGTGTTCTTCTTTTTTCTGTCGTTTCCTGCGGGATCTCTCTCAGAAACTAATATTGGTCTCCCCTTTGTGAATCTCCGTAAACGGCAATCTTTAGACTCAAGATGGATGTCATCAGTTCACGTGTTAAATTGGCTTGGTTCCAAACTAAGACGTCATCAAGAAATTTATTTCCCAAATCGAAACATATTTCCTGGAACCAAGAAAAGCTTTTTGTGTTAAAAATGGAGTGTGTACCTACTCCTAAATATGATTTTCTAAGGCGAAAAAAGTCAATAACACCCCGTAGGTACTCTGTATTTGAACTAAAAATACAGGAAAAACAAATTTAGCCACTCTCAAAAGAAGTGAAAAGAATAGACCGTGTCTTCAATTACATTTCAATAATTTGAGGTGCTACTGAATAAGTTACTTCACTATAATTAATATTTATCTTAGACTTGTAGAGAAAGTATTTATTAATAAACAAATTGTCATATTTATCCAAGACACTACCTGCGTAGGTTGCAATTTAATTCGGTTAGAATCTTACAATCATCCATAAAGACGGTAGTAATGAAATATGTGTTACGAAAAATGAAGATAATATTGGTAGCTCTCTGTCGAAGTACGATACGGTTAAAAATTGATATTATGGTCGAATTATCAGAGTGGTCCAAGCACTGTTCCAGCAGCGAGAGGTCCTGGGTTCAATTCTCATACGAAACCGAATCATTTTCCATCTTTTCTGATTTTTTCGTTTGAGAGTGGTTAGTATTGTCTAGTATTGTAAGACCCGGCATCCCGCATTTCTACCGATTTATAACTTATTTTCCTTAAACACTATAAGTTTTAAAGCTCAAAAAAAAATGTTATTCTTGAAGGTAATATCTCTTCATTCCCCACGCCGAAACGTATGTTAAATTATATGAAATTCCAATTGCAATTATATAAAATTCCCTCGATAGAAAAAATCGCAAAGTGTGCTCCGAAAACACTTTTATTTCGGTTATTTTACAAGTTAAATGCATGAAAAAATTCACAATGTTTCTTTAAATACTATTTTAGACATTCTCCATGAAATTTTTGCTCCATTTTAAACGAGTCGTGTTTTAATATTTTATCACATTTTTCAATTTTCGCTTAAATATTATCTTTTTTGATATTAGCGCTCCTTCTTCGTTTTGAGCGAATACTACCGGGCCTTAATAATTTAATATTGCAGTTTGATATGTTTCTGAATAAGTTATTCTACTAAAAAATATTATAATTTTTCGGTATTCGCAAATAATAATAAGTCTTTATCCGTCTTTGGCATTAACGAGCTTAGTGTCAAAGTTTAAGTATAAACCATATAATCCCCTAAATTTGACGAACGGCTACGTGAACCCTAGGAAAGGTGAAAGTTTTCGTCTGAAAGGTAATCTCATAATTCAGTTTTCCGCTTCCCCATCTCCGTTACGGGGGTCATAAGGGATGGTTTACAGATGACAGTTTATTGCAAGCAGACAGAAAACTGACCGACCCCATCCCCTCAAATATTTAACACTATCAAGCCTGGTTAACAATGCCTTAATCGTTTGAAATATTATAATACGTTTTTTGACTCATATAGTAAAGATCACATCAAATTTAATATTACTAAAAAGGTGAAAAACTCATGAGAATTCGTGATTTGGTAATAAGCTTCTACGAAAGTGGTAGCTACAAGTATTTTCAGTATCGATGGTGGAAGAGCGCAATTCGAAACTAAATTTTGCTTAAGAGCGTTTAACCAGCCAGCGGACGAAAATCCACATTTCGTCGAAAGTTGTTCTTACGATCGTGCAGGGCGGTTACAATGAGAAAGATTAATTATTCTCCGTACCGGCTTTTTAAAATTATAACTCAATATCGAATTTATTTCAATTCAAATTAGCTTTAATTTATACCTTCATCCAAAAATGCTGAAAGACGAGATGATAAAACTATTAAAATAATGTACTTTTGGTAGTTATTTTTTGATTATAAGTATTTTTCATTTTTCAAAAATGTCTAAATTTAATAAGAATGTTAAAAAAATCTGAAATATATTAGTTTGTAAGTGCGCAAATAAACACACAAACGGACCAATTTTCACCAAGAAACACATGTACGTACATATTTTTTAATGATTTTATTGAAACTAAAATTAAAATTCTAAAACATACGTTTGCTAGATAATGTATTGATTTATTTTACTGCATGATTTTATTATTTGAAATGGGTGTGGTATAATACAAAAACTTTTTTGAAAATTGAACAAATCTGCCAACGACCTATGGAATAACCTTATTATACTAAAAATTAAAAATTTTCTCAAAATTTATTACATACGAATGCTAGATAAAAGAACAATCTTTCGAAATCCATTTATAATTTTTTGTGGAAAAGAGTCAATACGTCTAAAAACTTTTTTGAAAATGACGTATTTCCGGTTTTCTCTGGTAATGCCCTCTTAAGAAGGTAATACCAGAGAAAACCAGAAATATGTCATTTTTAAATTAGATTTTAGACGTATTGACTCTTTTCCACAAAAAAATATTAACGGATTTCGAAAGATTGTTCTTTTAGCATGTTTCAAAATTTTGAGAAAAAATATTTATTTTTAGTATAATAAGGTTATACCATAGGTCGTTGGCAGATTTGTTAAATTATCACAAAAGATTTTGTATTACACCACACCAATTTCAAATCATATAATCATGCAGTAAAATAAATCAATATATTATCTGGGTATCGCATGTTTTAAAATTGTAATTTTTCTTTAAATAAAATCATTAAAAAATATATACCTACATGTGTTTCTTGACGAAAATTGGTCCGTTTGTATATTATTTGTGCACTTACAAACTAATATGTTTCAGATTTTTTTAACATTCTTATTTAACTTAGACATTATTGAAAAATGATAAATACTTATAATCAAAAAATAATTACAAAAAGTACATTGTTTTAATAGTTTTATCATCACGTCTTTCAGCATTTTTGGATGTAGGTGTAAATTAAAGCAAATTTGGAATGAAACAAAATTGATATTGAGTTATAATTTTAAAAAGCCCGTACGGAGAATAATTAATCTTTCTCATTGTAATGAGAAAGCATTACACGACTGTATCCTGCACGACCGTAAGAACAACTTTCGACAAAATGTGGATTTTCGGCCGCTGGTTGGTTAAACGCTCTTAAGGGGTTTTTATCCATTTTATGACTAGATCTTAATACTTACGATCTTCTCAATCTTTGTCTTCCACATCTCCTTCCTTTATTCAGTACAACCTTCGTCATACAACATACCACAATTGGGGATGCTGTTGTCCCACTTGTTCCGATAAGCGCCAATGCTTGTACCGTATTCACTTATAAATACTATTTGGGCAAATGTTTCAAACCATTGAACTATCACGGAAACACAGAGTGTTCATCCAAGATTTTACGATTTACAAAATGCAGGAATGATGACAATTGAAATATTTTCGTTTTCCGGTTCTTTCACACATCGGAAGCTCTCTGCAATTAACCGAGTGAACTTTTCCTGCCGGTTGCAGCTGTAATTGGCAAACTCGGAACTGCATTTTTACTTGTTACGTTAAACCCATCTCTTCCATAAATGTTCCCTTGGATTACTACTGTGATTTGAAACTCAATGAAACGTAAAGGAGTGACACTAAAGAGAGAATGAAACCTTACTACGTACAGTACCTACGAAGCATCGGGCTCTGTCAAGCTGCGCGCATTGGCCGCTTTGAATATGAGTTCAATTTACAAGGCTCCTATTGGTTGCGATTGTGTAGGTGAAGGTTTCACTTCTACCGCGTGTGAACTGCACTTGATTTTTTTCTTTCTCTATTCTCCATTTACTCGTACTTATTAAATACCTACACTTAAATGCACCTTTGTACTTAACAAATTTTACTTAAATTTTTTTTCAAACTCCAAGTCACACTTCTTTAGCTCCGTTGTGATTTTAAACTCGATGAAACGAAAAAGCGACACTAAAAAGAAACAAATACTTACATCTATATATAGAATTTAGCCTGCGAGAGAATGAGATAGAATAATCGGTCTCCTCTTTGTACGGTGCTTGGTAGCCTCTCCACTCCTGTCTACTTTAGTTTTCTTAAGGTTTCACTACTACCGCGCGTGAACTGCACCCAATTTTTTTTGTAATTTATAACATTTTATTCTCTATACCACGCACCAAATCACGTAAAATATAAAAACCATATAAAAGTGGTAGAATCATGTAACCAGGGCGTTGATGATTAACTAAACTAACTAACTATCACGCCATTTCCCCGCAGGGGTAGACAGAGAGGACGGACCGCCAAAAAACTCGGTCTTGGCACACACTCCTTGCCTCGTTCACATTCATACGTCGTCTCATACATGCTCTTCTATTATTCTGACTCTTGACATGGCCCGACTCAAGTATCTAATTCACTAGGTCGTTCCATGTCTTTCTCGGGCGTCCCCAACTTCTTCTACCATTCACATTTGCGTCATATATTCTCCTTACACTCCTTTCCTCGTTCATTCGCTCTACATACCCATACTTCAATTCTTGATCTTACTATTTACTCTTTCATCAGCCTTGCATTCTTCGCGGATCTCCACATTTTACACACGATCGTACGTGGTTTTACCACACATACGCCTCAGGGATCTCATTTCTACAGCATTCAGTCTACTTTCATCCTTCCTCTGCCAGTTCCATGCCTCACTGCCATACATCAGAGTAGATACCAGTACTCCATTATGGACGGCTAGTTTCGCGTCTTTGGACAGTTTTTTTATTGGTGCCAACGGCGTTCAGTCCACCATTAATAGAGTTACCTGCATTCACCCTTCTTTCAATATCTTTATCAGCCTATCCATCTCTCGTAAACATACTTCTCAAATAAACAAAATCATCCACCTGCTCCAAGTATTCATCATTCACAATTGATAATGAATAAATAAATAAAATATTGTTTTCTTGGAACCAGGCATCCAGGGGTCGAGACATGTATCGTTAAATGCTCCATCGCATTCGCCGTATTATTCAAAACTTGGAACCTTTCCAAATTGTCTTTGAACTCATTTTGAGGATATTAACCCCATGTTCACAGAAATGCAGTTTGTTCGGGGCGAGGTCAAATTCTTTGTTGTCCAGAACATTCCATAAATATTTATCGATTTGAATTTAGTCGAAATGGATAAAACATATTATTTTTCACCATTTTGGCTACCATAAAGACTAGCAACTCCACTGGAAATTGGAAAAGACTTTTGACTCTAACCCCAAGGGTCACGAGTTAAGTTCCATGAGAGTTACAAATGTTATTTTTATTTAATACTAAATTCGTTTTTTTTACTATTTTTTTACTATACTTGGAGTAATGTTGTTACACCATAGAATCTTTTTTCATTATCACCCAATAAGAGATTACCATTCAGAGTGGAAAATTGGCTTTTTGATTTGTTTAACAATGAAATCAGAATAGACAGGTATATCACAGTCTTATTTTTCTTACTTATCCGCCATGTATTACAATTATTTTTAACTTACAATTCTAATTTCGCAGTACACATAAAGTAGGTGAATAGATGTTTTTTTTAATATGATTTGGTCGTCTCAAAGACGCCCACAAATAGAATATGAATTTCTTCAAGTTTTGCAAATTCCCTCTGAGACGTCATTTTTAATTAAATGACAATATATAACTTTGTAAAACACCACTATTTAATCAGAATTATCAACATTTTCGAAACCGAAGGTTTCTTCGTCAGGATGAAATTAATAAAAATAACAAAAGACAAACAAGTGTTGATAAAAAAGAATCATAGTATTGATAAAAAAGAACCATTATGGGAAGAGGTGATTAATTACGTCATATGGGAAGAGGTGATTAATTACGTCAAAAGAATAATCGGTATATCATCAAAAACAATTAGGGATATAAAATGAAATATTATTATTCCGAATTTGCCAACCATATTAAATAAATAAACCATTCGTTTGATATAAATAAATGATTAAAAATTTTAAAAGGATTAAATATAAATAAAGGATTAAAAAACAAACAAATACAACTGGTTTACAATTAGATAACTTGGAAATTTTAGAAATTAGAAAAAGTGTTAAAGAATCAATGAAAAATTATTAATAATAATCAAAAAAAAATTGAAAATAGTTCATTTTTATATTTTCATTTAGTTTTCATTTTTATATTTCCATTTACAAAAATTTATTTAAATTTTATATAGTTTTTATTATATAAATGCAATTTGTGAACATTCTAAAATAATTTTTATATTTCACTTTATATAATTGTTTTTTTTTATGATATTTTTATGTAATTAATCACCTCTCCCTATAATATTTTTGTACGAGGTTCTTACTTGTCTATATTTGTTTCCCTTTTGTTATTTTTATTAATTTTATTCTGAAATAGAAACCTTCGGGTTCGAAAGATGTTGATGTTTTAATTAAATAATGTTATTTTATCAAGTTATTATTTTTCATTTTAATAAGGAATAAGATTTACAAAAAACCGTTTCAAAAAAATTTTTTTTTAATAAAAGCGTTCCTCAATTGAAGGAGACATGGAATCACACCATCTGAGCAGAGTTTATGTGTAGTATTTAAAAATCTTCCTTTTTTCTCTCTTTTAACCCTATTTTCTAGTCAAAATAGCTGTTTAAAAACAGTTTGTGAAAGTATAAAAATTAGATTTGTTGTATAAATGGCAATCACAATTATGGTGTTTTGGCAATTCGTCTATGATGCATTTGTATAAAATAAATATAGAAATTCCTAAGACCCCCTATGAGTTCTTGAAACCATTAATGGCACCCTTAATGAGTCCGTCAGCTTCATTATTATGTTTAATAATAAAAAATAAAACCTTCTTTTCATAATATTATATTATGATCCAAAAATCAGAAGAAATAAAATATTTATTCACATTCTTTGTTTGTTTTGAGATTTTCTCGTAAAGCTGATGCAACGAGGCGAAAAATTCCAACACGGGTGCATTATTGCCATTCATTGCCAAGCAATTCTGAGTTTTACTGACTTGATAAATAGAGGTTGAAGTGCTGTCGCAAGCTTCCCACTCTTACGTTATATTCATCCCTTGTATGCTGCATGTGATCACTTTTACGAGGCTGGTATGGAAATTCGATATCCTATTATAGTAAAGTTTTTATTTTTAATGCCGTCTTATGTAAAGCAAGATTTCTCGAAGAAATTCTAAAAATACTGGCGGTATTAATAACGTTGTTACGGGAGCGTATTTTAAAATGATAAAAAAGTACATTTAAGATTCGTTTTCAGAAACGTAAACGTATTTCATTTTGCTCATTAATTTTTAATGATGAATTTGATCCGCTTATTTTCTACAATGAACAAAACAATTTAAGGGTTTTTGGATATGACAATACTATATTTTTAAGCTGCTAAAATTTGCCGACGTTTAATTTAAATGAAAGCAATGTTTAAAAAGGTGGGTCACGACTGTATGGAAGATATAAAATCGCGTAATTTTTTTAATAATATTTGGATTTCATCTTCATCCTCCGGATTGATTTTGAAATTTCACATAACGAAGAAAAACCCAGCCTTGTTAATCTTAAAATGTTAGATACACCATTAAAAATGAACTACTTTTCAATAAAACACGAAATAGAGGGAATATTTTGATTTATTTATTTAAAAAAATATACTAGAATGTAATTCAAATTATCTCAAGGCAGTGTATTCAAATACCAGCAACATCGAACTTACTCTCAAATTTCGGCATTATTTTGCGAAACTCAATCTTGGGACTTTTTGTAAATAATTTCGTTAAAACATACTGCATTTGTTATGGAAGATTACAAAAAAATATGGTTCAAAGGATTTATAGTAGGTGCAATACGTGTTCCTCTGGACGATTGTTCCTCTGGACAGTAGTGTTATTTCATGAACTATCAATTTTTGTATTAATTAAGAGGACATTACCAGAGAAAACCAGAAATACGTCATTTTCAAAAAAGTTTTTAGACGTATTGACTCTTTTCAACAAAAAATTATAAATGGATTTCGAAAGATTGTTCTTTTATCTAGCATTCGTATGTAATAAATTTTGAGAATTTTTTTTAATTTTTAGTATAATAAGGTTATTCCATAGGTCGTTGGCAGATTTGTTCAATTTTCAAAAAAGTTTTTGCATTATACCACACCCATTTCAAATAATAAAATCATGCAGTAAAATAAATCAATATATTGTCTAGCATACGTATGTTTTAGAATTTTAATTTAAGTTTCAATAAAATCATTAAAAAATATGTACGTACACGTGTTTCTTGGCGAAAATTGGTCCGTTTGTGTATTTATTTGCGCACTTACAAACTAATATATTTCAGATTTTTTTAACATTTCTATTAAATTTAGACATTAATGAAAAATGATAAATACTTATAATCAAAAAATAACTACAAAAAGTACATTATTTTAATGGTTTTATCATCACGCCTTTCAGCATTTTTGGATGAAGGTATAAATTAAAGCTAACTTGAATTGAAATAAATTCGTTATTGAGTTATAATTTAAAAAAGCTGGTACGGAGAATAATTAATCTTTCTCATTGTAACCGCCCTGCACGATCGTAAGAACAACTTTCGACGAAATGTGGATTTTCGTCCGCTGGCTGGTTAAACGCTCTTAAGTACCGTCAACAAACCCGCATTTAAAAGTTGATAACACTGATATAATCTCCGTTCTCTCTTGTCAAACCTAAAGTGGGAGACGATGATTATATTTTTTTCATCGAAAAACTATTTTTTTTCGTTTTTATTGAGTGACGTTATGTTGTGAAGACTTAAAAGTCTGTATTATTTAAACGCTACTATGGAATGCATGTTTTTCCAAGAAACCGCGAGGGTATTTATCTTTCTAATAACATAACTTCAAAATGAAAATCTTTTGATATTGTAAAAACTGACCACTCAGTGTTCCTCCTGGACATTTTTTGCTATGTCCAGAGGAACAATCTACAATATTCTTATGTACATCTTGTACAGAATATATTAATATTGAGGATTTTTAATTATTAATTAATATTTTAGTGCCACGCAGTATATTGGGAAGAACGAGGAAACACCTTCTTAACCACGATTTGTTGGAAAATGCCGCATAAATAAATGTATCTTTTTTACAATAAAATATTGTTTTGTTATGGTTAGCGGAAATGTGTAGGCAAAAACAGGAAAAATACTCAGGCACGTGACTAATAAGCCATCATTTTACCCCAGTAGTCCTTTTTGTGGATATTTTGTCATCTATATAAAAAAATAGATGACTCAAAAATAGGTTTTACCAACCTAGGATAACAGTACATAATCTAGAAAAAGTTATGGCAAGAAAAATATTCTAGACTATAGCAACTGTTCTATTATTTTAATAAACTATATATTCTTGTTATTGTTTTATTGTGTTTATGACTTAGAAAGCATTTATTGTTCACTGTACAGAGGAACAAGTACTATCCAGTGGAACATTACACAGTGACCAGAGGAACATACAGGGTATTGTTCCTCTGGACAAAAAACAAGTTTTATTTCAATTGCGTTTATTTTACAATATTCAAAAAAAGTAGGAAATAAAAAATCAGATTACAATAGATCATTTATCTGAACTCCAAAATGTGTCATTTTATAAAAAAAATTGCTAATAGTTTAGAAGAAAAAAAACAAAGTTTACTTAAAACTGGGAAATGTCCAGAAGAACACGTATTGCCCCTAATTTTATACATACTAGAAATAACCCCTTAATATGAAAGGTAGAAGATCGTATCAGAAATTTTAAAAATTTTAAACACGTCGTCGTTTTGAACCCATTTGTCACCCTTTTATCGCTCTTAGAATTAAAAAAAGCATTTTTTTAAATGATATTTTATGGCTGTTTGCTGCCTCGCTATAATGGGGTTGTCTGTTTGACATCACTAGTCTAAAAAAATCACCTACGTTTAATTGCACCGGGCAGCGTATTTACAAAACCTTTACCGATTCAGTCGCAGTAACGACAATTAACATTTTAAATATACCTCTATATTGGTTATTTTTTGTCACATTGCAAAAACAAAAATTGTTCTTAAATCTAGATAAAATAATCTTTCTAATTTGTATATTAGAAATTAATAATTTTATTTCTAAATATTTAAATTTTGATATTGAAAATTTAAAGCGACTGAAACGCGGTAGGGATTGTAAATACGCCACCGGGCCCTGTATTTTATATGGCGGCATCAGCAGTCGAGATGTTTTTTTGTATTCAAGTTAAACCACTTTAATATTGAAGAACATCATGTAAAATATCTGTATTTCATCACTACTGTTTGTGTATTCTACCAAAGTTCAAAAATATTACAGTGAACGCATCTGATAAACGATTTATCAACATTGTAAAAATTTGCATTACCGGTAAATAAAATTAATTGCATTACGTCTGGGCAAGAAAGTGGCTTTTATGATAAACGATCATGACATCTGAAATATTACGTGAATTAAAATCCTTTGATCCTGAAATCAATTTGAAAATCGATATGAGATATTATTGTAAAGAAAATGTCAAATATAACATGATTATAACCTAATAATAATAAATACCATAGTGCATCAATATTTGTCAATTAAGCCCTAAGCAACAAGAAGGGAATAACCCAACATTACCAAAATAAAATATCAGTAATCATAAACCTTTTAAATTATATAAATTCATGTATATTCATTTGAAGTAAAAATATCTATTTAATATGTAACATCATTCATAATTTTAACAATAAACTTTAATAATTACCTGTATGTACCTAAAATTAACAAAATAACTTATAATACCTTAATATTAACAAAATAGAAATATTCATTATATAGAGACAATGTTGTGTACCCCTGCCTAAGAGTGTATAAATACCGTAGCTAAGAATTTCAACTACCAGTCTGAAAATGTCCGTAATAGGATGAAACCGGTCCTGGTGAAATATAAATTAGTGGAAGAAAGTACAAAAGTGTTTTAATTTCAAATTCTAATACAATGGAATTCCACCACGAATTATCGGTGCAAAAACTAGACTCACTAATCATAACAGTCTGCCAACTCACCGCATACAATTAAAAATGTATTTTCATACCAAACCATGACTTAACACCAGTAATAAGATGATGTTCTTACTTAGAAGCTTTTATTCCACGAATCTCTGCACTTACACAGTCAGTGAACCCCGGGAACCCTTACTGGATAACCAACACCTCTGCCATAGGTTACCCCAAGTGGTTTGCTACGTTTGGTGATTTAGCAGGGGTGTCCGGGTTCATGGGGTGAGGTTTTGCCTAGGTCTTGGAGGCGGATGACCAGGACATAGTAAACCCCAGATTCCTACCCACCCCTTAAACCCTTTTCTTTCCCAGAACTCTCCTCTCCTTCCTTTCCTTTAAAAAACCATCCACACAGCATCCCCAAAGATTACATAGGCCCTGAGGGAAATTAGTTTCCTCAGTGTCTCCTGTGTGAGGCTCATTTTAAAAAATAAATAAAAATAAAACGTCGTTCGTTTGAAAGTTTATTAATCTAGGATTAAACTAGAATAAAAAATTACCTTCGTATCAACTAGGTGTGAGAAAATTATTCAAATATAACCAATTTCCATCTGGTTTTTAATTACTGGGGGGCCTAAATAATATTTTAATCCCGTCAACAATGTGAAACAATAACAACGAAATATTTTAAATAAAAACAAAACTTTAGTTTTATCAGATTAATATTCAAACAAAACTTCAAAGAAATGTTGACTTATTGACTGGTCAAGACACCCGTGACGTCAGAATCAGCAAATTTAGTCGTATCAACCAAACAGTGTGTTTGAATGTAATGCTGTGTTATTATTTTTTATATTGCGATTTAAAAAATTCAATGTATAAAATAAAACTATTATATATATAATAGTATGTAATAAAACTTACACATTCAGAATCAGTTTGTTGAACTACGTGATTTTTTTAAGTCATAATATTTTTCAAATGAGTTCCTTTTTATTATTTAGCATTCCAAAAAAAACCTTTTCAAATTGAAAACCATTCATATTTGCTAACATTAATTGGGGTTTATCATCGCGTTTAGGTAGATTTTTACTCCTTTTTCCCCAATCGTTGTATGACATAGTTCTATTGGCTCCGGTAGTTGAGACTCTTGTGCAATGCTCACATAAAAAAGTATAATGTAGAACACAAAATCTTCTTGAATAACGTGGAGAAATGTAAGTAATTTCACTCGTTGAAAAGAAATGATTTTTTTATTGTTAGTAATGCTGAAAACGAATTTAAAAATTACTTTAACGGTGGAATACTCAAATCATTGACGACAATATTAAATAAACTCAAACGAATAATGTTAAACAGAAAGCACAGAAAAAGATTCAGTCGCATCTGGGAATTGAACCAAGGACCTCTTCCTTGCTGGGGAAGTGCTCTGACCTCTAAGCTAATTCAATAATATCAACTGAGAGAGCTACCGTTACGTTCGTCATTTTCTTAATGGTTATTTTGGTTGTTTTCTTTACTTGTTTCTTTTTTTCTTTCTTGTTTCATATTTTTCGTTCGAGATTCGTTAATATTGTCATCGATGATTGAATTTTATTATTTATCTCGGTAAGCATCTTGGATTTTCTCTCCCAATTTGCTTTTTAAATCCACCCACTTTACTTAATCTTCCTTTAGTTTACTTTTTGCCTCTCTCGTTAGTAATTTTCAATACTTACCACAGCTGTGAAGGGCACATTTTCTTGGAACAAAGAGTATAATTTTCTTTTGGTTGAAGTTTTCTCAAGTGATAATTAGCTGAAGGGCGCCAGACCACGCCAGCTTTCAAGGAGATTATGTAGGCTTAAAATATATTTCAACAACCCTACGCTTGAAAAGAAGTTCGACATAAAAGTAGTGCAACCGTGTTTTCAAATTTGGTTTTCTATATTGCCCTCCTTAAACCACACTGAATAACTTTACTAGTACTTTACTAAAGTAGAAAAATAATTTCTGAAAGAATAATTTCAGTTTCGGTCCTGCAGTTCATTGAACTCTAGAATTCAGATTTTGGTTTTGGTTTTGGTTTTAATTGTGTTTGAAGAAATCAGACAAGTGATAACGTTCATTCCTTTTATATCGTGAGGTAATTACTACAACTAGGTAACTCCGAAATCAGCGTTTTTGAGTTACGCACTAACCGTCTTAAACATAATTGCAGAATAAGATAATACCACGATAATACGAACGGGTTAGGTGAAATTTGTACGACAATCAAATTGTCGAACAAATTTTACCTAACCCGTTTGTATTACCGTTTATCTGAACGACAATTTCACCTAACGCGTTCGTATTACCGTGGTATTATCTTATTCTGAGATTATGATTAAGGCGGAAAAAGCATAACTCTAACTCCACGTCTATGATTGCTACAAACCGAAATTCATAACGCATTGGAATCGTGAAGTTTTTTTTAATGTTTTTGTGAGTGTCTGCAAAAACGGTTTCGTTTAATTGTATAATTAGGTAATTCTAGTTACCACAAGTGTTATTCCATGTTTCAATTAGAGAACTAGTCTTTCCTGGTTACAGCATTAACATTTGTGGAATTGCTTAAATTGCATTCGTTGCACTTTTGTATGTAACAACTAGGCAAGTCATTCCATTTTTGTAAATAAATACATAAAAAAATTATTAGCCGTTTTCGTCTTTCCAAAATATAAGTATTGCGGTTACCAACACGTCAAACTACGATTCAAAAATAATAGCCTTTATTCAGACAGTAAAATACATTACATTATTTATAATAAACTCTTCACGTTTATGTCTGTATGTCACTAGTTGACAAAGGCCTCCACATAAAAGCCAAGGCAGGTGGTACATGGACTAGAGTAGCTATCGATAGAGAGAAACGGTGACAATTTAACAATACTTATCAGTATTAACAATCAACAATAATTGATTTCTCAGATTGATTGTCATCGTAATATTCAATTTCCTAACCAAGCTGATTTCAGAGTTACCTAGTAGTAGTAATTACTAGACGATATGATATTTTAAAGAAATATAATTTGAAATGTCTTTAACTGGAATTACAGAATCCCGTGATTTTAACGGGTCTGCGTTGGTTGTTTCATAATCTCTTGTACGAACCTACCTACATTATAATTATATTATTTACAAATTACTAAGCTACTCACATACACCTACCTATCTGGTTTTTAATATTTTGCGCAAGAGTGCTACAATAAATCAAGTCAGTTATACTTTTCGTATTTTTCAACTTAAACAAAGAATTCTTGACAGGATAAATCAGGCGTGCTCGTAAATTTTGCGACGGTTTACACAGAAAATTCCTTCAACCTTAAAATTTTCTAAAAATATGAGTACAAAATACGAAAGGCGTTATAACAGCTTTCCACTGAAAAACCTCTAATGGCCATTTCAACTGCTTATTTTTAAGGCGGAGGACTTGAAGTGTGACTAAATGAGCAAATATTATAAACACAAAGAGTTATTTTTAGATATTTCAAAGACCCGTGGGAATATTTTGACATTTTGTTTTAAGTAGCTTAAAAGCGAAACGAAAATATCAACCGCCTCCTAAAATGTTATATGTGTTTTCATAAAAGTGATCAAACTATCCGTTTAACTTTGATCGTCTCGTGAGACTTGCATAATAATCAGTTGCAATAATCTATCGATTAACGACGCGGGTGTTACGACATTAGCAAAGTTCTTGATTTTTTATACAAGTAAATAGAAAGCTGGTAGGAGCAGCTTTTATCATAATGTAAAATGGTATCTTACCAATCAACAAAACCAGTAGGCAACTGTACAAAAATATGTCATTTATTGGTTTAATTTGGTATGGCTAATAGATAAATTACATCCGATGCGCAGGAGCTTCTTCTATTCCTTAAAAGCGAAGCCAGACAATATACATAAGTGAGCTTCTACAAGAGCTCATCGACTTACGTTTTGGTTGCCAAATCTAAGTAACAACATCAACTACTATGGTGTGAAGTTTTGCCCACCGGATCGAGAAAGACTGATTGAAGGAAGCCTTCTGACCTATCCGGCAGAACCAGGGACTTTCCTTCGAGGGCCGGACTCTATCATCAACTGCCTTGCACCGAATTTGAAGGGATGGATTCATACGTCCATCACTCCTGGAGACACTGACCCCCAAATTTCCCAGAACTTCCTCTTCTTTCTTTGCATTAGGATGACATAGGTACCGGGGGAAATTATTTTCCTCAAGGCCTTCCGTGTGCAACTAATGTTTAAAAAAACTTATCCTTACAGAAGACATTTTGAAAGATGATAAAGAAATGGTGGCGTATATATAACACTGTAGCGACGGTGCTAGGAAGTACATCCTGCACTAATATATATATACACATATACAAAATATACATCTGAGCTTTAACAAGATCCAATAGTGATTAAAAAACTTTTATAAACAATTTTAATTATTGTATTTCAGAAATCAACGAATAAATTAATCGTTTTGAGAAACACAAAATAAAAAAGGACATGTCAAAATGAGGATATCTCAAAATCAGCAAGTTGGATTTCAATAAGCTTGAACGAAAAGAATAATTATTATCTTTAATATAAACAAAAAATATTCACCTGTTTTATGTAGCTGAAGCAAAGGAGCATCAGGGTGCAAAGTATTCCTTTATATCTGTCATGTATTATCACTTGGTGAAAATCAACCCATAAAAATATTCTTTTACTATAATACATCTGTTTGTATTATGTTGTGAAACAGTTTCGGATTTCCACCACTATCCTATGCATCTAACGGCACGACCTAGTCGCCATTTCATTCAATTTCGGAAAAATGCGAGTGAATGCAGCGTTGACAGAATGCATTTTCATCGACAACGAGTCTACAGAGATGTACAAGATGTCCATCTGACGTGTTTCAGTTCGACCAGATGTCGGCAATCGGGTTAATTTCCATTTCCAAGATTTGTATTAATCCATTGAAGAAAACAAAATCGAAATTCGAAAATATGTATTTATAAATGATAACATTGATTTTATAATTATTATAGAAGAATTTATTATTTCTAAGTTTTCAAAATACTAAGTTTCTGACATTTTATCGAAAAATAAACCTCTACCATGAAAACGACTTCCAACGGCTTGAACTGGGAGGTTTTTTTCCTCTGACTACGAATTAATGATAAATTTTAAGTGATTTTCTCAAAGACTAAGTTTTTTCACTCCGTCCTTTTACAGTCAACAACTTAGCGATTGCAAATAAACACCCGATTTCTCACTGATAGATTCAGCTTTTTTACTTTGGTATTGCGCACTTCGAGGAAAAGCTTATTTTGTAACTTCTGTTGATACCTACCTTTTAAAATAATATTTTCAAAGCTCTTTCATAAAGCTCTCTGGTAGTTGAAGATGTTCAGAAAATGTGTAGACACTCAACAAACACCCACAACTTTGTTTTAATCTTAAAAGCTACTGAAAGCAGAAAATGAAATATTGCACTGTGACTCGTTTTTGATATTTATACGAGTACATTGAAAGTTTTTCCACTTTGACAGCTTATGTTTTGTAGGATTTTGTTTATATAAATATAATTATTAAAAGGTTTTTTTTTGTGAGAAATCTCTTTATTTATTTATTTGATATAATATCTTACATTTCAAATACAATTCATCAATGTCGGCCTCACTGGGTAGCTCACCTGAGTTGAGGCCTCCATTTTACAAAACAAAAATTTATACATAATACGTTAAAAATAATATAAAAATAATGCTGCATAAAAAAGTTTGCTAAAATTAAACTAAAAATGAAAATTTATTATAAAGGTAAAATAAATTACTTTATTACCTAAATAAAATTAAAATCGGTATATATTAGGTCCTTACATATGAAATTGGCGTTTTGTATGGGAGGAACATAAAGTCGATTTCTTTTTAATATAATATATTTATTTAATCAAAGTAAGTACCATTGCTATCTGTGCACTTTTGGCGTCTCATAGGCAGTTCATCGATCCCTTTACTAAAAAAACCATTCGGACGGGAATCAATAAAATCTTTCAAGGCGGTTTGGACTGCCCCATCGGAGTTGAATTTTTTCCCTTGCAAGAATCCAAATTTCGAAAAAAATGGTAATCCGTTGGTGCAAGGTCCGGAGTGTACGGTGGATGTCTCAGACAATCCTATTGAAGCTCCTCTAATTTGGTAGCCGTCTGTTGTGCAGTGTGTGGTCTAGCGTTGTCATGAAGCAGCAGTGGCCTAGAGCGATTAACCAGCCTCGGTTGTTTAGCAGCTAGCTTTTCCATCATGGTTTGCAGTTGCTGACAACAGACATCTGCCGTAATCGTCTGGCCAGATTTCAGAAAGCTGTAGTGAACGACACTAGCACTAGTCCACCAAACGCTCACAAGTAACTTTTTTGGAGTCAATTTTCGCTTGGGGCATGGTTTGGCTGGTTCGGCAGGGTTCAGCCATTGCGATGAGCGCTTCCAATTATCGTACAGGATCCACTTTTCATCACAGGTAATGATTCGATTTAAAATCCCTTCATTATTGTGCCGGTTGAGTAATGCAACGCAGCAGTCAACGCGCGTTTGTTGATTTGCTTCACTCAATTCGTGAGGTACCCACCTTTCAAGGTTTTTCACCTTCCCAATTTGCTTCCAGTGGATTAAAACAGTTTTATCACTAACACCGCAGCCTGCAGCTTACTCGTACGTGGTTTGCAATGGACCCGCTTCCACAATAGCCTTCATTTCTTCATTATCAACTTTGGTCTCCGGCCGTCCACGGGGCTTGTTCTGCAGGTCGAAATTTCCAGAACGAAAACGCTGGAACCAAAAACGCACTGTGTTTTCTTTTGCGGCCCCGTCGCCATATACATCATTAATCCTTCGAGCCGTTTCTGCAGCACTGGTGCCACGGTTGAACTCGTACTCGTAAATAACGCGATATTTCAAGTTTTCCATTTTGTAAACTAAGTGACGCAAAGAAAACAAACAATTAAGGAAAAAACAAATAAATTATAATTTTCGAAACACAAATACATGAGTAAACAAATAGCTAACAAATACACAAATAGCTGTATAAATTTGTTATGAGATTTTGGTAATGTTGTCTTTTTTGTTCTTCAATCCATTTTGTAATTTTGAGTATGAATTTATTTTCTTTTTCTTCTATTTTTTTTTTCAAGTGTTGGACTATTGAATGCTTTTGTAGCATAATATTTAAAGTGCCTTTGTCCAAAGCTTGTATTTACCGTCGCAGTTTTTATGTTATTTTTGTACGATTGTCTAACTGGTCTATCAGTGATATTTTGAGATTGTTGAAAATCGTTTTTTTTTGTCAAAAATGTAGTTTAGCAGTGTTTTAACACATAATTGGCGTATATAGCTAGTATGTCACAACTGTTGAATATTTGGTCTGTATCAGTTAGTCTATTTTTTTAAGTATTACCTTTAAGATCGTTTTCTGTACGATTTCTGTGATCGATAGCTGAGTTTGTTGCTCCTCCCCAGACAATTATTCCATATTCTATTATTGATTGACAAAGTGCAAAACATATCGGTTTCATTTGTTTTATTTTTTATATGTTTCTTATGTTTAGGAAAATGTGTATTGTTTTGAGGAGTTTATTTGTGATTTGTTTGATATGAAGTGTTCATCTAATGTTATGGTCAATTACGATTCCTAGATACTTTACTTGTTCTGTGTTTTCTAAAGAAGGGCAATAATTGCAGATGTATAATAATAATAATACAATTGACTTTAAGAGAACTCTAGTTCTTATAAGTAAAAACTTCACATCCTCATAAAAGTATGCAATTCCAGATTTTGTGCTACGATGATGATTGTCTGTTATTTTAAATGTAATATTGTGTTGTTATTTGTATTTTTATTACAAACTGTTATAATGTAAATTGTGACTGCTCTCAACACAGGATTTCCTAGTGAGACAAGAAAAGCATATTCTTGAAAAAATGAGTGTAGATGTCAAAAAATTTTTGTTCTACTTTAAATAAACCATGTTTTGTTAAACATCTTCGCTCACGCCTAATGATGAAAATCTTTTTTTAATATCGTTTCTTTCGAATTCTCCCTCTATTATCTCCCTTTCAAACCATCTACAATAATCTTCTTCTTCTTTTTAAACGTTTATAATGGGGCCATAAGCATATTCCATTATTTGGTTCTTCGTAAGTGTAAGGTTCATTTATCAAAAAAAATTAAAGAAGGCAAAATAATCAATGAAAAGTGAAGAGTCCAAAGGTCAAATTATCTATTTTTTTCATTAGTTCCATCCGGGAGGCCCTGAGGCCTATATCATCTTTTGGGATACTTTGTGGAGGATTTTTTTAGGAAAGGAAGGAGAGGAAGTTCTGAAAAGAAAAACGGGATGAGGTTTGGGTAGAAATCTTTCAGTATGTCCAGGAGTGACGGACGAATAGATATCTATCCCTCTTACTGTGTGAAAGGCGACGTTGCTAAAGAGTCCTGCTGAAGAGGTCAAAAGGTTTCCCTCAATCAGTCTCTCCCGATTGCAGACGTTTCCACCTTCAAGAACCAGACAAACCTCACCCCTTGAAACCGGGCACCCCTGCTCACTCACCAAACGTAACGAATCACTTGACCTATGACAGAGGTGCTAGATATTCTATAAATGATTCCCCGGGCGGTGGTACCCATACCCTTCTCATAAATAGAGACTAATTACCAACAAATAGGATGACTAGAACAAACTATAATACGCACACTCACATCGTGTCAAGTTTAATTGCAAGCTTTATTAGTATTGTCAAAACTTTACATTTAGTCTTTAATAAATTTTTGGACAACCTTTGCCGGCTTACACTTGTAATCTTTTGGTCGGTTTTTCACTTCTGAATAAGCACCTTAATGATGTTTTTTAAAGGAAAAGTGAATTATTTTTATCTGAAAATACTCTTTATTCAAATACCACTGTAATATAACGTATACTCTGAAGATGACTAGAATTTTAATGAAACCTCGTCTTGTGAATGAGAGAAAAAAAATACAAAATTAATTTCATCTCTCATATAAAACCTCACGATTAAAGGGTGCCTTTTCTAAAAAAAGTACAACTTTTTTACTAAAATAATATTATGAGCATGGATCTTCGAGATTTTTTATTCTTCGTAATTAATAATCTGAAAACTACACTGTAGATACAATAATGAAAACGGATAGGAGGGTTGTTTATTTTTCAATTTGTATAATGATGGCGTATAGTGTTTCACATTTCAATTAAAAATAATGACGTCATAAGCAATCAGGCATGTGGTACGTTGATTTCATTACCAACAACGGATTTAATTTAATTTTTTATCTATTTAAAAAAAGGGATGTTGAAATAAACCTGCAGGCAGGGCTGGGCAGTATTTGAATTGCTTGTAAGTGAAATACGAATTTGAAATACAAAAACGTATTTTGTATTTGTATTTCAATTACTTCCTAAAAATGTATTTTGTAATTGATATTTCAATTACTTGGTGCTGAGGTATTTTGTAATTAGTATTTCAATTACTTGATGCTGAGGTATTTTGTAATTTGTATTTCAAATAGGTACTTATGGCTTCAAAATACATTGTCAAATACATTTAGGGATCTTAATAATGATAATGAAAAATAAACTTACATAGATAATACATAGACTAAACATGCTAGAATCCAGAGCCATATATGTTAATATTTAGAGTTGACAACATTTTACGTCAATTGTTATTTTCATAGTTTCACGGTATTTATTCATGAAGACGTGAGTTAATTGATAATGGATGATCAAATTCCGTCAACATCATCATATATGTACGACGCCGGACGATGACGGCGTGGGCAATAGATTGAGTCAAATGAATGCTGTGATTTATCCACTAATTAATTAAATTAAGTGAAGCGGAGATGAGATGTGTCTTCTGAGAAATATGATTGGTCAATTTTTGCAATTCTCTGTTTCAATCTGCTCAGCTTTGCTTCTATGGAAACGCACTCTTAGATAAGGTCACCTACGACAATTTAAAGCAAACAAAGGTTCTACCAAAACCAAATGTATTTTGTATTTGAAATAAAAAAAAACTGTATTTTGTATTTCAAATACACGACTTGAAAGTATTTTGTATTTCGTACTTTAAATACATGCGAAAAGGTATTTTGTAATTTGTATTTTAATTACAGCAAAGCATGTATTTTGCCCAGCTCTGCCTTACAGGTAGGCATTTAGCGAATGACTTCATTGTAAGTAATTTATTATATTTGGGATGAAAGTGGATACTATATCAATCATGGAAATTTGAAATACTCTAAAGTACGAAACAATAATTGTTCAGAAGAGCCTTCCTACAAATACATCGACGTCACAGATGGAAGGAGAGAAAAAAAACCTACACGTTTTTCAAGTTTCCGCTGTCGAAATGACATTATATTTCTACTGCATTTTAGTAAAAGTCATGTTAAGTATTTTTAACACTCCTAAAATGGAAACATCGAATCTCTATTTTTTTCTTACTAAAAAAAGGTGCAGTAGAAAAGGCGTGGTGTGCCTTTTTTAATAATTTTTATCTGAGAATTAAGGGTATTCGTGCTCCGCTTCATCTTTCTTTTCAATTAACTGTGACGTTCTTCGGCGATTTATCAACACTATTTCATTACACCTGCCTGTACTTACTCAAGCGTGAAGGGTGGAAGGCGTGAACAACCCTTTATCACGTGAAATTAAAAAAAAAAGATTAGCTTTTATTCTACTTTCCGGCCACTGTCAATAAGTGTGTGTTCAAGATTATATAATATGATGTACAATAACTGATTCATTTTACTGTTATATTGATCAGATTCTCAATGAGGGAGGCGGGTACGAGTACTGCTGCCCTTTTTTTACGTTAGCTCCACACAGGAGGCTCTAAGGAAAATAATTTCCCTCAAGGCCTATGTCATCTTAGGAAATGCTGTGTGGAGGGTTGTTATAAGGAAAGGAAGGAGAGGAAGTTCTGGGAAGGAAAAAGGTACGAGGGATGGGTAAGAAACTGGGGGTCAGAATGAGTCCCGGAGTGACGGACGTATGAATCCATCCCTCCAACTATAGTGCAAGGCGATGAATCGAGAGATTCTGGCCTGGAGAGGATAAAAGACCTCCCTCAACCAGTCTCTTTCGATCCTGTCCACTACGCAGCAGGTGAGTAGACACATCGGCCGCTAAGACCTGTACAAATCTCACCCGCATGAACCCGGGCACCTCTGCTAAGTCCCCAAACGTAGCGAACCAATTGGGGTGACCTATGGCAGAGGTGTTGGTTATCCAATAAATGGTTCCCGGGGCGGCAGTGCCCATACCCGCCTCCCAAATTGTAGACCAGTGACCATTTATTAGATATCCATCACCCCTGCCGTAGGCCACCCCAAGTGGTTCGTTACGTTTGGTGCAGGGGTGCCCGGGTTCATGAGGTGTGGTTTGTCAAGGTCTTGGTCTTACGCGTGGTGTGCCGGATCGGGAGAGATTGGATGAGGGAGACCTATCCTCGACTCTCTCGACCCATTACCTTGCACCGCAGAGGAGCAATGGATAAATACGTTCGTCACTTCTGAGCACACTGGCCCCCAGGTGATGGACATAGGCGTTGAGATATTTTTTCACCAGGGATTCCTATGTGGAGATGATGTAAAAAAAGTTTTTTTTTCATGTAGAAAAAAATTGTGAAAAAATAGACTTATAATAGATAAATAAAAAAATGGAATGAAGAAGATTTTTTAATACCTGTTCAGAAATGGTTTGTATTTAATATCGTCCTGTTTCCTAACTTTCATTCCAAGATGAAGAGCCAAATATGAAGAGCCAAAAAAATATTCGGTTTCTGCTGTAGAAAGTTAGAATTTTTCTGTCACGTTTGAGAAATGGGTGTCGGTGGAAAACTAATTATATTTGCGAAGAAGAACCCAGAGGAGGGTATAATTTTAATTGGAAAGTATTCCCAACATTTCGCAGCCTTCAAATACTGTTATTTAAAAAGCGGTACCCGAAAATATAGAAATAACAATTTGTTATTTTCTCTTATATATCTTAACTGAATTTATAAATAAGAGTTCTTATTGGTAATTTGAAACTTCCGGAGCATAATTTTCAAGAACCGGTTAGTTTTTTGTGACACTACGTAAGATAACTTCTTGGAGCAGCCAGTGAGACCATAGTATAATTTTATTAAGGGTGGAATGAAAGAAATTGAAGGCATTAAAACGGTCAAGGAAAAAACAGGTGAGATGAGTAGGTAGATAGCTAACTAGTAGGTAGCATTTGTAGCCTGGTAGGAGACAAATGTCTTGGCTGCGAAATATACGAGAGTGGACCGGCAATTGGTTTCTCATCTATAGCCATTAAATTAATAGAAGAGTATTTGAAAGACAGAAAACAGGTAACAAAAATAAATAATCAATTCTCAAAACCAATGGAAAATAAATTAGGAGTACCGCAGGGATCGGTCCTTGGACCCCTATTGTTCATACTCTATATTAATGACATGGTGAAAATATTTTCAAAATGCAAAGTACGACTTTTTGCCGATGATACACTTATATACTTAATTGGAGATAACTATGAAGAACTAATAAATATTTTAAATAATGAACTAGATGATGTATCAAGATGGCTAAAAATAAATAAGCTTAAATTAAATACAAAAAAAACAAAATGTATGGTGATTGGATATAAGAAGACATCCAGTGAAAGCAAAATTAAAATTGATGGTGAAATTATTGAAAATGTTTCTGAAATGAAATACTTAGGAGTCATATTAGATTCCAAACTAAACTTCAATAGACATGCCGAATATACCCACAAGAAAATTGGCAAAAAGATATCTTTTTTGGGAAGAATTCGGCCTAAAATTTCCAGAAAAACCGCCATCACCATTTACAATTCAATTATTGCTCCACACTTCAACTACTGTTCAAGTATCCTTTTCCTTTGTAATGAAAGAGAACAGAATAAATTTCAAATTCTCCAAAACAGAGCAATGCGAATAATACTCCGAAGAAATAGATTTTCAAAAATAATTAAAATGTTAAAGGAACTTAATTGGTTAACAGTGAAACAAATACTGACCTTGAACACGTTGATATTTATTCACAAAATATTAAACAACATGTTACCAAAATACTTCACAAATAAAATCGTATACAATAAGGACATTCACAGACATTACACAAGGACTTGCAAGGAAATAAGATTAAACAAAAAGGACAAAACGAATACGCAAAACAGTCTGCTGTACAAAGGAATTAAGTTATATAACACACTACCAGAAACTCTTAAGTCCTCACCAATTGAAAAGTTCAAGATGGATTGTAGGAGCTACATAAAACAAAAACAAAAAAATTTGTGATTTCAAAAAATTTTGTGAATTTAAAATATTATAATTAAAAAAAAAAAAAAAAAAAAACTGCAATATGAAATATTATAATCAATTAGAAATTTGTAAACTTAAATGTACAAATTACTAAAATAAAATTCAAATAAAAAAAAAAAAAAAAAAAAAAAGAAGTGTGCTAAGAGCTATTCCGGGCAGCGCAAGACAGAGACATTTTCAAGAGTGATCACCAACGTTCATTCCACGGGCTGCTACTTCTATTTATCTTTTGTATAATGTTAATGTAAGTACTTGCATACTGCTTACTAACCCCGTATCCATGGACATTGAAGGGTCTAGAGTCATTCAAATAAATGTAGCTTCGTTCAAAAAAAAGTAGAATCTTGACGTGTGCGGTGAAGAGGAAACCATGTTTCCTTATAACGCCGTTGGGAAAATGGTGGGGTCCCCTCCAATGATCGCCAACGTCGGGGGCACCTGATAGGGCACACAAATAAGAAGATGAGTTAAACATCGGTAAATATCCTACAATGTATATTTAAGCTTTCACCTTATGTTACATAAAAAAAATACGAGGTATTCAATGTTTTTTTTTAATGTTTTTTTTC
The DNA here is from genome assembly GCA_917880885.1 of Limnephilus marmoratus. Classification (NCBI taxonomy): domain Eukaryota; kingdom Metazoa; phylum Arthropoda; class Insecta; order Trichoptera; family Limnephilidae; genus Limnephilus; species Limnephilus marmoratus. The sequence continues at coordinate 45,906,351 of OU862922.1, forward strand.
CTATGGTTTCGGCGCGGGCCACTTTTAAGACTGAAGATTTTAACATTATGCATTGGCCGTATTGCAAACCCTGGATTTTTGGGTCGCTGCGGTTGCCAAACGTGCAAACTAGCTACCAAATTTGAAAATCAATTCTGGGCAAGATTTCATAATTTAACGGCGAAGGATCCGATCCGACCCTCATCAATAATGACGATGGTCGAAATTGGAGGTTTGTTTCTTGGAGGCTGAATTTGTTAAACGGGGAACATCTTCCAATCCTGCACCGACACCGGTTTTCAATCGTGGAATAATGGTTAACGAAGCCTCATTTGTTCTGGAAAAACGATCATTTCTGGAAATCCAAATGAGTTGATATTCCTGTCTACCAAACTTGTTCCCACAAATTTGCTTCAAGTTCAAACGGTATCACACCCAAGGGCGGCTGGTTGCACAGTATGTTCGTGTGCAGCACTGGTAAATTATATCGCCTAAAATTACTTTATAATATCTTACTCAAAAATATAAAAATCTATGAAGTCATTAAAAATATCACCTACCAATGTAATGCCTAATATAAATGTTTATAAGGGAGAGCGAATTCTTAAAGTTCCGCACGAAGTTGCCCAGTGCTCGTGCGCAGACTGATTGCAAGCTGAACGAATTATGTTTTTTAAAAATTAAGCTGTCGGCGTATCACACGGACAGCTTGCGCGGACCTTATCATAGAAAACTTAAATTTGGGTTTGAGACAAAAATATTTAACCAAACTAAATAATTTTTTTTAATCAAAAGGTATAGCAAATACCTACATTTTACATATTTTTGCTTTTTTATTATTATTTTTTTAAATTATAAAACGCAGATCATTAAGGAATTAAATTTTTTTACAGGTAACCTTAACAATTTTGCCCACGTACTATTTATACATTGTCTATGAATACTATTTTTATACCGTTTATAATAAAATATAAAATAAAATAATTTAAACATTGTAAAAATAATATGTTTTTTGGGTTGAAATTTAAGATATATTTACGACAAATTTGTTTTGTGTTTTTATTTTCTTAGTACTGAAAAAAGATTTGTACAAAAAGTATTAATTAAAAGGCGATATGTAGAAGTTTACGCCTTCCGTAAACAGGTTAGAATAGACCTTCTCTCCAAATAAGATTTGTGGAATTATTTTTTTTTATTTTTTTTTTTTATTTATTCTTAGTACATTTACATTACAAAGGTATAATATATTGTCCTCCTAACTAGGAGTTCACCTGTGTTGTGGAGGACATTTTTCAGATTAAATTATAAATTATAAATTGTGAATAGTAAAACAAAAGAGTGTTAATAGCTAATATAAAAAAGAGAAACAATAAAAATCAAAATATAAAATCGACTTCAATTCGACACAAATTATAAATTAAAAGTTAGAAAGATTGTAGCCAGTTTCTTATGTTTTTTTTGTATTCAATAATATTAGGTGTTTTATATTGTGTAGGAAGAGAATTGTATAGTTTTATAGCCTGGTATCTGTAGTGTTTTTGTCCAAAGGATGTGTTTGTTTTTGGTATTTGTAGTTGGAGAGCATGTCTTGTTCTAGTATTGCGAGAGTTTTGTGAAATGTTAAATGTGGATAAGTTCTTGTAAAGGAAAGTTAGTATTTGTTTTGGATGTAATTTTTGAATTTTCAGCACTGGGAATTTTTCGAATATGATTGATGTGGGTGTTGATAGGATTGATGTTAAGTATTACTTTTATTATTTCCTAATTTTACTTAGTAATCGTTATCTCATAGGTACGGATTATTAGTGAACCACCACGTTTTCAGGGCAGCGGCCGCCACTGATCACACCATAATACTTATATACTTCTTGTAAGCAAAGCCTTTCTGCGAGACAGAATCAATTTTAAGATTTCTTTGTTTTAATATTATAAATCTTGAATTTCCATGAACTTTCTTCATCCTGAATACAAAACCCAATCCTTTACAGATCAGTTGCTATATTATTTTGCATGAATGGGGTTCTCATTGCTCTCTAAATTTGGCAACATTAAAAGCCACGCTGTAGTACATGATTGTAAATTCAATAAAAATGTTAATACATTGTTATCACCTTATCAGACGATGACAGTTATTTTCAACGGCGTTTGAATCCAATTATTTTTGAATGCCAGTTTGTATCATATTCTGCAACAAGTGATTTTTTTAGGTAAAACGGCAGCAAAACATTGGGTTTATTCAAATTATGGGGTATTGTTTAGATTTCTCATCCAGGGTCTGACAGTCTACAGACCTTGCCACGTCTGTAAACTGGATGTGTGTATTGTGGAGGTATTTAATAATAACTCTTGATTTAACGCGAGTCAAATATATTGACAATTAAACTTTTGTGTTACAATAATTTGCACGGATTTAATATTTATCTTGCTTAAAGGTAAAGCAAGCAGAGAGAACGAATGCTAAAACCGAATGAATGTGCGTTGTCATGCACCTAGCCAGAGTGTGGTGGCCGGTGATACCATTGTATAAAATCAGATAAAAATAGTATTTTATGGTTGTTCGTTGCTTAGCTACAGGGTTTAGAAAAGGGGTCGTTGGGTAAAAAGGAGATTTTCAGTTTAACATTAGAATATAGTGGAGAAACACTGAACTGAATTAGTGAAGTATTCGTCTTCACAGCGTCTATATCATACTCTATAGATTCCAAACTACTTACTTCATTTATATCAACTATCAGACAGACTAGTAAATGTATAATTTTTGTCAAAATTATTAAGTATTTTTAAACCAAGGATTTATTATTGATTCTCTAACTGACAGCCCTGAAAAGCAGAACTAATTAGCAGAACATTTAGTGTCATGTCATTTCAAACTGCAGTAAATTCAACTGAAGGTAACAATAATATCATTATACTAAGTTACTCCATTTTAGCCAAATCCTAGAATCCAACAATATGTACAAATAAAAGTAAAGTAGGTATATTATACTTAATGTTGAGAATTATTCTAAGTCACCTTTATTTACATATTTTTACTCTGCATAAACATTTTTGTATCCTATTACTAAATTTTAGCTGTTATCATACATATGTACTTTGTCTAATGTACATTTTTATCGTTGTAATTACCCTCCTGTGTACCACTGTGTATCATGTATCACTGTATTGTAATAGCCATTTTATGGCGTTGAAATAAATAAATAAATAAATACTGTGAACATTTAAAGTTGCTCTCCTGTGAAAATATCTAGATCAACTAAGTGTCTGAAGTAATCCGTTTCTCCCTGAGAAGAGAATTGCTCTGTCACTTGCAGATATGGATTATTGAATTCCATCTTCGGTATCTGCAGGTTCAATGCAACCAATTTACTACAGAAGAATACCTGAATATATAAATCTGTGCTAAATAATGAGCATTAAAGGTTGAAAAAATATATTAATTAGAAAAAAAAGAAAGTGTTTTCCCTATTATACTAAAGGAGAAATATAGTTATAATCACAAAAAATACCTGAAATTTAGACCTCCAATGAAAATATCAAGTTTTTAATCACTGGAGACAATAGAAGCGACTCTTAATCGAAAATTTGAAATAGAAAAATCAGAAAAAGATATGGTCGCATCCGGGACCTTAGCCTTGCCAAGGGCTGCTCTACCATTGAGCTAATGCTACCCTACCCTCTTCGGTCAAAAACTTATCTTATCGCATATTTTTATTGGCTGCCGTCTTTGTGTATGATTGCAAGATTCTTTCCGAACCAAATGCAAAAATGGATGTATTTGGACAAATATATCAATTTTTTTTATTTAATATCTCACCTCTATTGAGTTTTCTGCAAGTCTAGGATTAGGAGTCACTAATATTGTCTTCAATGATTAAGTATTACACATTAAGATTATACCCATTTCGTTATTCCTAAATTATTTACAAAAAAAAAATTACTGTCTTGAATAATTATTACTTTAATCGCCGTTAGAAGAATTTTTAATTGTGAACATGAATATCACAGAATGATCGACTTATGTTAAAATAGCCAATGATGCGTACTGAGTAATGCGTTATAAGTAATAATTCTTTGGTCATATTTATTATACAATAAGATGTGTTACATTTTCAGGTCCAAATGAAAACGAATCCATATTTCTTAGCAGGGACTCGCCGCGAGATTTTTCCGCACGCGCACCCTTATGTACAATGTACCTACCTAGAGTGTGTGTAGTTTTATATTGAACGTATTTTACAGTGTTGTATAGAATAGTACGGAACGGTACAGTATTGTAGTGTACAATGCAACACCCAGTTGTCCCCGTATCCCCTCAGACGGGGGTTTTAGTTCGACATTAGAGTTCGTTGCCCTATTTACCAGGGTTCAAGATGAGAACTGGGTGGTTAGACTCGCGGGTGTAAACCGCACATGTTTATTTTTTCTGTGCGCTGTTCGTATTTGTTACAATGTTTATTTTTGAAGCGTGCAATGAGAGTGACTTTAAAAAAACAATGCCAAGTTATGGAGTAAATTCTACAAGACGGTGCTTTCGGCAAAAATTATTTTCACATGAAAGATTTATTATTTACTTAAAATTTATTTCACATTATAAAATTAAACTAAAATCAAAAATTTTCGTTGGTCGTGAAAAAGTTTTAAAGTTTGTTTAAAAAATTAATCCAAATCACAAAATTTTCAATTTGGCAAAATATTTTAGCGTCTGAATATATGAATATATTATGTTTTATTTATTGCAAACCGCAACACATGAGTTTAGCACTCCATTTTTTCTTCCAGAAAATATGAAACAAACTAATAAGTTAATCTTACTAACATTATAAACGTGAAAGTTTGTATGGATGTGTATGTGTTTGTTTCTCTTTCACGCTAAAACTACTGACTTGATTTTAATGAAACTTTACAATAATATAACTCATAAATCAGAATAACATATAAGCCATAATTTATAAAGCTAGCTAGAAAGTGGACGTGGGAAGGGAACGGAGACGTACGGGAAAGGTGATTCAGGGAGAAACAATTTCATTGCAACGCATGCCGGGAACCAGCTGGTTTCTTTTAATTTAAAAATAATAATAATTGCTGAGAGGATTTTCATTGCGGACAATCGAAAATACATACTTAAAAAGAATTATGTGGACTTATAAATTAAATGAGGGAAAATAGAATGACGGGTATCTGGAATCTGAGGGTCAACGTGTCCAGGAATGACGGAAGTGTGAATCCATCCCTTTCACTGCGTGAAAGTCTGGGTGGAGAGATCAAAAGTTCTCCCTCAACCAGTCTCCCCCAATCCGACCTGCCACGTGGATTCGGATAAATTTCGCCTCACAAACTCGGGCACCCCTACCAAGTCACCAAACGTAGCGAACCTAATAGAAAAATATGTAATTGTAATTTTTTTTTCTAATCAAAAAAATGAACGCAAACAAAACTCCCGGAGGATGAGTACTGATAACTATGATTTTTACACAACTTATTCCAAAGACAAATTAACTGCATTTACAAATTTTCACAAAATTCTTTTTAAACTTCTTGTTAATGATCGCAGTGTCTGGACTGGCATTTCCGGCTGCTGAAAATCCTGAAATGGTTTTCATGTTACCTCTCCTTCCCGTAGTAAAATACTGGTCCGTGACTCGACGCTCAATTCAGTAATCTACGAGAGCGAAGGAAGCCTTAATGTAGGACCCGTCCAGCCGTAAACTACCCGCAGTTGGGTGTGCGTTATGCAGCCTTAAATTTAGTGCAATCTAAACGATTTAAAGGTGAATAATAAATTACATTTAGGATAGTTAAGTAGTCGAACGGAGTAATGATTGTTTGTAAATATCGTGAGAGTCAATAAGTAAAAATATAATCAAACATTCTCTGTCAATGCTGTGCGTTAGGTAATGCGCGTTTTCATCCAGCGACAAAATATCCCCGACAAAATATCCTATGGACAAAATATCCTACAACAAAATATTTACTAAAACTTAACCTAACCTAACCTAATAAAAAATGGGACAAAAATAATGCAGACATCCTGTAAAGACAATAAATTATTGTTATCTGTTCCCGTTTTACTAATTTTGGACAATAAATTATTGTTATCTGTTCCCGTTTTACTAATTTTGGACAATAAATTATTGTTATCTGTTCCCGTTTTACTAATTTTGGACAATAAATTATTGTTATCTGTTCCCGATTTACTAATTTTGGACAATAAATTATTGTTATCTGTTCCCGTTTTACTAATTTTGGACAATAAATTATTGTTATCTGTTCCCGTTTTACTATTTTTGGATAATAAATTAGTGTTATCTGTTCCCGTTTTACTATTCTTAAACAAAAATTTATTGTCTTTATAGGTTGTCTGTATTATTTTCGTTCCATCTTTTTAGGTTAGGTAAGGTTAGGTTTAGTTTTAGTAAATATTTTGTTGGGGGATGTTTTGTCCGTAAAAATGGGACAAAAATAATACAGCCATCCTGTAAAGACAATACATTATTGTTATCTGTTCCCATTTTACTATTTTTGAACAAGAATTTATTGTCTCTATAGGTTGTCTGTATTATTTTTGTCCCATTTTTTGTTAGGTTAGGTTATGATATTTTGTCAGGGATATTTTTTCGCATGATGAAAATTTGCGGAACCGTGCTTTAGACTGCCTTAAATCTGGGTCACAAATTTGCTTTGAATTTAAGCGCGTCATTTTCAAAACTTGGAACAGTTGTGTTAAGAATTCAAAAGTACTTGTAGGTACCAGTAGGATAATATTTTATTATTTCAAAAAGTGAACTGATTCGTCAAGAATCGAAAATTTAGCCAGGTTCTGCGCTTGTCATCAAAATACTTAATTCAATTAGAGTGTTCCAGAATATCAAATGCTCTACACACTTGGAAAAATTATATCATCGCTTTAACTTTACTGTTTTGTTTTTATAACTAAAATAAATTAAAATGCATAAGAATGACAAGAGAGTTTCTAAATAGTATGTGAAACTACGTTAGTGTGAAATTTTTTTAAAAATATGTATGAATTACAGTCAATCATGGTATAATGATGTTGTTAGCATGACCACCTCCATTGTCGAGCATTGATTCCAGGAGGTCGTGAGCACTAATCCTCGCGTGCGCAAGTAATGCATGCGCACGAATACGTTTTTTTTATTTAATATTTTACTACCCTAGTGGAAAACGAACACGTGCATAAAACATATCAAACGCTTGGGTTGGCGGCAATGAAAATTGAACTGAATTGAATGGATGTCACAAAGAAAATTGAATTCGCAAAATCTTTCATATAAAATATATGGTTACAACGAAGGCTTCACGACTGAAGCACGTGCTTATTTAATATGTAACATTAAAACCCCGCGTTTTAAATTTCCACTGATGATTTTTATTGTTATTTTACTTAGCCTCATTTACACTACTTTAGCTTCACGAAAAAGGTCCTGATAAAAACCCTCAGGTCCTGTGCCTTTTTAGGGAAATGAAGGAGTAAATATAGAGAATATTTTTAGGGAAATGCAGGAGGGATTTTCTCACCGAACCTTGGCGAATCAGACACGTACGAGCTCTTTAAACACTTAAGCGACACTATTGATGACCTCTTGCCCCGCTACCCTACGGCAGAGTTTGTGGTCCTGGAGGACTTCAATGTTCATAACGAATCTTGGTTGAAGTTCTCAGGATCAACAGACTCGGCTGGACGCCAAGCGGAATCCTTTGCCCTTTGCTACGGATTGAAGCAAATGGTTCAGGAGCCCACAAGGGTTCCTGATGTCCAGACTCACCGTTCCAATCTGTTAGACATATTTTTAACAACTGTGCCACACGGTTAATGGATTGAAGTCACAGCGCCTTTAGGATCGTCCGACCACTGCCTGGTAACGACATCAATCCCTGTAAACTTCAGACCACCAAACGAGAGGCTGAAGAGAAAAGTGTGGCACTATAGGTCAGCAGATTGGTTCGGTCTGCGGGCACATTTTAATGCTTTCCCGTGGTCAGCTGTCTGTTTTCGGACTTCGGATCCCTCAAGATGTGCCCAGGAAATTGGTGAAGTCATCACATCCGCGATGGATGGCTTCATCCAATCTACTGTTAAGGAAACTGGTGTAGGCTCAAAGGCGTGGTTCAGTCGACAACGCGCTGAAGCAGTGCGACGAAAAAACGCGGCTTACCGAGCCTACAACACATCTAGAACATCCGAAGACAGAACAGCTTACAACAAAATGGCAAAGGAAATAAAGAGAATCATAAATAGATCAAAATTTGAGCACGACCAACAGATCAGCAGAAAACTGGCTGCATGCCCGCATGGCAGCAGGCAATTCTGGTCGCTTGCGAGCTCAATAGGTCGCAATTTCTTCAAATCCAGTCTGCCGCCTCTTACCAGACCTGACGGCTCACTAGCAAACATCGCCACCGAAAAGGCTAACTTATTAGGTAAAATGTTTGCGGATAACTCAACCCTCCATGACCAAGGTGCTGTCCCGCCGTCGGTTCCTCACTGCGGTTTTCGTATGAAAAAGCTGAGGATCCGGCATTGGGAAGTACTCCATGTTTTACGAGGGCTTGATGTTAATAAAGCTATTGGGTCTGACGGAATACCTGCCCTGGTACTGCAGAGGTGCGCTGCAGAAATAGCTCCAATTTTGACGAAGCTCTATAAAATGTCCCTGAAGACTGGCTCTGTGCCCTCTGGTTGGGAAAAAGCGGTTATCCATCCTATTCCAAAGAAGGGTGACCGCTCCAACCCGGCCAACTACCGCCCCATAGCGATCATATCAGTTCTGTCTAAGGTGATGGAACGTGTGATCAACGACAAACTGCTCACATACCTCGAGAAGAACAAAATTATTAACGATCGTCAATACGGATTCCGGCGGAACCGCTCGTGCGGTGATCTTCTCGCGTATGTGACGCATGTTTGTGGGCGATGCCTGGAACGTTTTGGTGAGACCCAAACGGTTGCACTGGACATCTCCAAGGCCTTTGACCGGGTTTGGCACCGAGGACTTGTCAACAAACTGCATTCTTACGGACTTCCCGCATCCTTGTGTACTTGGATTGCCGACTTCTTGAGGGAGAGGTCGATTCAGACGGTAGTCGATGGTTTCACCTCTTCCTCACACTCGATAAATGCTGGCGTCCCGCAGGGATCGGTTCTGTCTCCGACGTTGTTTTTGTTGCACATCAACGACCTTTTGTCATGTGCACCAATTCACTGTTATGCGGATGACAGTACAGTTCATGATAGCTTTTTGTTTGACAAGCCCCCAAAGGGCTCACAAACTCCAACAGCTCGTAGGGCTTTGAAGCAAAGAATGGACGGTTACCACGAGAGTGTTTTCTCTTGGGGTAAAAATAATCTCGTTGAATTTAATGTTTCAAAGACCCAATATTGTCTGATTACATCTAAAAGGGATCGAAATGAAAATCTAGTCTCTTTCAACGGAAGCAATCTTCCGAACAGACCCTCCATTGATATGCTTGGTGTAACCCTAAGTGACCAGCTCAGGTATGGGGGCTCCATCGAAGCCAGAGTAAAGTTAGCCTCCCAGAAACTGGGCGAACTGTACAGGGACCGCAGATACTTTAATAGTGCACAACTGCTAACCCTGTACAAATCGCAAGTGCGCATCACGGTTGAATATGGCAGCCACCTCTGGTCTGGAGCTCCAAAATATCTGAAAAATACCCTCGACTCTGTGCAGAAACGGGCGGTGTTTGATAGATTCTCCCATCTTAACAGACGGATTGCAATCTTTAGAGCACAGGCGTCGGGTGGGAATGCTATCCTTGTTCTACCGGTATTACAATGGAAGATGCGCCGAGGAACTAGCATCATTGATCCCTTCGACACCGGTGCATAGTCGGGAAACACGCCAAACGCGTGCCCAACATTTGTACACGGTTGACATTTGTCACATGAGAACGGATGTTCAACAGCTCGGCTGTGGAATGATTTGCCGGCCTCTGTGTTTCCTCCTTCCTACAACATAGGTCTCTTCAAGACCAATGTTCATTCCTTCCTCTCCTCAAAAAGACCCTCCACACAGCATCGCAGGTGACATAGGCCCTGAGGGAAATTATTTTCCTCAAGGCCTCCTGGGAAAAAGGGGAACTTCTTGGAAGGGAAAGGGTATGAGGGATGTGCAGGAATCTAGGGTTAATATGTCCAGAAGTGACGCACGTATGAATCCATCGCTCCACCTACGGTGCAAAGCTAAGGGTCGAGAGGAGAGGTCAAAAGGCCGCCCCCTTCCAATCTCTCTCGATCCGGCCCGCTACGCAGAAGCATAAGTAGGCAAATGCATCCCACGCATGAACCCAGACACCTCTGCTACTTACGGCAGCGGTGTTGATTGTCCAATAAATGGTTTCCGAGTCGGCGGTACCCATAACCGCCTCCCCTATAAGCCCGACATAATATAACATACTTTCCTTGAATAATTTATGTTGTTAAGCTCTTAAAAAAATGTTATTTTGAAGATAATCATTATCATCATCATCATTATCATCATCATTACATAGTATAAAATGAAGTCGCTCAAAATGTATGTGCGCGTTAATCTTTTAAACCACGCAACGGATTTTCATGCGGTTTTCACCAATAGATAGAGTGATTAAAGAGGATTGTTTATATGTATAATACATGTAAATTATATTAGAGAAAAGTCGAGAAATTCAAAGAAAACATATTTTTGTACGATTTAAAACGGCTGGTGGGCCGTACTATAGGCACTTTTGAAATTCGTTCTACGGAAGAAATTGGAAAATAGATGTCCTAGAGTAAGTAGGTATTTGATTTTCCCTTTTCAAATATCCAGTGTTGCATTGCAAGCATTGTATAATTAGTGGCGATCGCTCGAATTGCATTTTATTTTACATAGTATAAAATGAAGTCGCTCAAAATGTATGTGCGCATAGATCTTTTAAAATACGAAACAGATTTTCATGTGGTTTTCACTAATAGATAGAGTGATTCAAGGGAAAGGTTTTTATGTGTAATACATGCTTATTATAGTAGAGAAAAGCCGAGAAATTCAAATATTCAGTGTGGTGGATTTTGTAAAAGTTGGGTAATGGCGTTGTGTTTCTTTAGCCACAGCAACGTGTGGCCGGGTCTGCTAGTAGATAATATATTAATTAGAATATCGTAAATTATGCTCTGAAAATAATGAAAAAACACATTTGGTTCTGTTAATTGTTACTTAACTGACATATCGAGAAGTTATTTGCTCTGCGTGTTTTGTTGAATATGTTCACAACAGTCGCTTACGCCAATTAATTAGAATTTCTTTATAAGCACGCTCCCTCCATCGTTCATATTTACATACTACCTTTCAAACCAACTACAGTTTTCTTCTTCCTCTTATTTTTAACGGTTAAAACTAAGCCTTAATTTAGACCATTCATTCATTAGATAAATTATTTACTGTCCCTGTCCATTCAAATTTCGCAATCAAACTGTTTCCCGATATTATTTTCAAATTAGAATTATATGAATTAACCTACGTGAAAGTAGATATTTTTTTAATAAATTCCGGCACGTGCCTATCCTATTTACCTTAAAAAAATATTCTGTAGAGCTTTTGCCGGGAATCGTTCGTACGAATAAATGAACGTAAAAATAAATTACGTATTTTATTATTCAGAATTTATTATGTCAGAATGAATAAATTGTTATTAGGATTGATCACCTGCCTGTTTCAAAAACTCCCGGGTAAATGCCTAGAAATATAAATTTGTGATGAAATTTTTAGAAAATTATAAGTTAGATAATATTTATTCAGCTTAGTTCAAACATTCATCATATATATGATGGAAGCGATGAATGGAAGACAATAATTGAAGAAAATAACTTTTTTCTTTGAAGAGTACGTTTTTCAAAAAAATAGTTCTGGAAATAAGAGCGAAAGAATTTCCATGATGAAAGGACCACAAATAAGTATAGACGTGTTATATGAAACGGCTTTAGCTGTGATTGGTGAGCAAATTTCAATAAAAAGGTATTCCTCTTTCTCCGCTTCCTCATCTCCTTCATCTTCCCCACTCCTTGCAGCCTCTCAACATACGTAATGTCATATTCCTACAGGCGGCGTAAAGTAAAAAATTTAAGTTTATAATCTTCAATCATTGAAGACAATATAAGCAACCCTCAATTCAAAATTTTAAAATAAAAAGAATCAGAAGAAGTTACGGTCGAATAAACGAATTGAACACAGGAGCTTGGCCTTGCCAGGGCCCTGCTCTACCACTGAGTTAATGGAACCCCATCCCCTCGAAAATTGTTTTCAGCGTTTGAATCAAAATGATAAACAAACAAAAAATGCCGTCATTAACAAATGTATCGATATGAAATTCTGTTTTTATTTTTTATTTTATTTTATTAGGAAAACTAACAGTTACAATTATTAATAATGTTTGATGAAATATGTACAGAAATTTAACCAATAATAGGTTTTCGCTGAAGTATGTTAATTATTTAGTGAGTAGGTATAAAAAAAAATCGAGAAAAATAGTTAAATTATTGAAATTAATGAATTACTTCGTTTTTACCACTTTTATTGTTTATAAAACCGACATGTTTCTGTCAAAACCCTGAAGAAGTCAGCTTTGCTGACGAACCATGTCGGTTTTATAAACAATAAAAGTGGTAAAAACGAAGTAATTCATTAATTTCAATCATAATGGTGCCACAAAATAAGTTTGCTGTGTTAGAAGAAGTTAAATTATGTTATGTGGATGGGATGGTGGAAGGGAGTGGAAAAGGATGGATCGTTTCTGTGTAAAAAATGGTATGTATGTGTAAATATTATTTATTCATTTTAGTTTTAAAAACGTTAGGTACTGTGTTAAATAAGTCGAATTCACAGTATGAAATGTTAAAGGTGTGTGAAGCGCGATGAATGAATGTATTTTGTTTAGAGTTAGTGTTGCATTGAGGAATGTTTAATGCGTGGTTTTGTCTGGTTTGTCTGATGGGCACTCTTAGATGAATTCTTTCTAGTAATTCCGGGCAATTTATCATAGAGGTAGCTATTTTTTGTAAGAATAGTACGTCTGCCAAATTTCTTCGACTTTCCAAGGACGATATCCTGAAGAACGCGGCTGACTCTTCGTGGCTCAGATGAAGACGATAGCTCCGAAAATCAAGGTAACGTAGAAATCGGTTTTGCACTTTCTGAACGATGAATTACTGACATATTATTGTGGTGTTCCTCAAAATGTTTCGTTCCAAAGCTAAATTGTTGAAATCAGATATTTATGACCATAAAATAATAACAATAATTTTGTAAATAAATAATGATATTTGGATGACTTGTATACCGCCGTTTTTGTGAAAAATCACCTTAAGGGCGCTGTATAAACTTATAACATATCTCTACAATCTTACTTTTAACTACAAACTAGACAAATAATCACTAAAACAACTTGTAGCTAAAAATTGCATCCACCGGTTCATAGATCACCGATACGCGATGCTGCGTAAAAATGTACTGTACATGCAGAAAATATACAGAACCATACTTACCTGGGAGGTCACTTGAGATAAACACTGTTTATTGTTAATTAAGAGAAAATTAGGTACAGTTCGCACGCAGAGGGCATAACAGGAACACATTATATTAAATCTTGATATAGGTATATTTTATTAATAATTATATAAAGGTAATATGTTCATTAATGAACTTTTTTGGAAAGCAAAAGCAAAATGATGTAGCTATCTGTTTATTACATTTGAATTACATAAACAAGATGCGAATATTTTTTTCGATATCATGATTTTTTATTCACGCATTTATGAAAAGTGCTTCGCGATGATATCCATTGATGGGTCCAAACATAAATTTCAATTTTAATTGTGACCCTATACTCTTCGGTCATATTTAACCACTGTATCTAACTATTTTAAGTAAAATTAAAAAAAAGATAGCCTAAAACCTTTTTTCATATTATTTTTACGTCAAAACATGGTGTGAACGAAAGACATTAATAATCCGTATAATAATTAAACAAAGTAGCTATAAAAATGCATTATTTTGCATCTTCGGAGAGTGAAATAGATGTTAATCGTTATTATTAAACTGATAATAATGGTCGTTGTTCTCAATCCTAGTTATAAAAATTTGATAACTAGGATTTTGGCTCAACACTCCACAATTGAACAAATATGCTTTTCCCAACGCAACTCTCCGTCCAACAGGCAAATCGAGAGTTACTCAAACCACTTAGCTAATTGAAGACTTGATTGATCTATCCAAAATTGGAAATAACCACCAGATTGGAAATAACTAACTAACAAACCATCACGCCGTTTCTCAGCGGAGTCACAAACAACTCGGTCTCGGCACACACTCTTTGCCTCATTCACATTTTCCTGGCCCGAATCAAGTATATCTCAATCGTGCCATGTCTTTCTCGGGCATCCCCGACTTCTTCTACCATTCACATTGGCGTAATATATTCTTCCTACACTACTTTTTTCATTTCTTCGCTCTACATGCCAAAACCATCTGAGGGTCCTTTCTTATTCTTACTCATTACGCTTACATCAGCCTTGCATTATTTGCGGATCTCCACATTTCTCACACGATCGCACGTGGTTTTACTACAGCCACAGGGATCTCGTTTCAATAGCATTCAGTCTACTATCATCCTTCCTCTGCCAGTTCCATACCTCTCTGTGTACACCATCCCTAGGTACCAGGACTCCATTGTGGACTGCAAACTTCGTTTCTTTCGACAGCTTTTTGTTGGCGTAACTCCACTGTAACTCCACTAATGGAGTTACTTGCATTTCTTCTTTCAATATCTCTATCATCTCTTGTAAACATACTTCCTAGATACCCAAACTCATCCACCTGCTATATTCGACCCTCTCTCTCAAATACCATGATTTTAGACTTACTTACATTCATCATTAACTCATTCTGCCATACATCAGAGTAGGTACCAGCACACCATTGTGGACTGCTGTTTTTATGTAAAATAATTTGTACGAATTATGGATGTCCAGCGTTTCTGGATCTAAACCCATTATTTTTGTTCTAACATAACCTACATTTAGCTACGTACGTACTACGTAAGCTTTTCAGGTTTCGAACCGTCAGAAACAGAGTGGGTGTGAATCGAGCTTAGAATAACCGGAACAAAGGTATTGGCTTAGCTTCTGTTTAACAGGCCGTGGGAGGTTGGATGCATTCTTCTCGAGATTACGCCATCTATTATGCATTATGTTTTCAAGTTTAAGTAATGAAATGGGGAGTCAGGGAATTGAATTCAAATCATGGAGGGTTATAAAATGCCTGGGAATTATGACACATGAATAATTACTAATTTTTCTTGTTTACTTGATCAATTTTTTAAACTTACTTAAAATAATCGTAAAGTTTCCGGGAAATTTTAAAGTTGATTTAAAAAAAGGGGACTTACATTTATTTGATATCTCCATACATGAGGATGAGGAAAATAATTTTTCTCAATGCCTATGTCATCTTTGGGGATTGACTGATTGACCACCACTCACGCGCCCTGGTATAGATAACAGATGGTTACCCCTTCAAGGCTCTTGCAATGATTCTAATTTTTTGGTAAAAAACGACTCTACATTTGATAACGAAACTAGACCTCCAATGTCCCTGCATACATTGTTAGGCAGCAGTATGCAAGTGCTACTATGTACAATTGTTAGTATGTAAGGATAGTATAATGAAAATCTTACCTTGACCTCTTTTAGGTTATGGAAATAATAAAGAAAAACAAAAGTAGGCAGTTGCCTACTCTGACAAAACGTACATATAAACACTAAGCATGAATTGAGTATAAAGATAGCATCAAAAGTATAAAGTATAAAGTAGGCAGTTGCCTACTCTGACAAAACGTACATATAAACACTAAGCATGAATTGAGTATAAAGATAGCATCAAAAGTATAAAGATAGCATCAAAAGTAGTGCGTATCCAGAGACGGAGGTGGAGCGACGCGGATTGCCCGGCAGTCCTGTTGAGAGTTAGTCAGTGATCAAGCAGACCGGATGCGATGAGGGAAAAAATTCGGTTTATGTGCGAAATTCCTAAAAAATAAAACCAGTTATTTTTATATTAATTTTGGGTCGGGGAATCCGAATCTGAAAGAATTAGGTGGGGGCAAGCAAATATAAACTGAATAACACATATAAATTTTCGATACACAAACAATCTTCAATAAATTAATGACACATCTTTTTATGGGCGATACTCCGAAAGAAGAAATTTAATTATCTTTATACTAACTTTGGGCTGGGAAATCCGAATCTGAAAAAATTAGGTTACACTCGGCAATATTAACTGAGTTAAACGACTGTACAATTTTGAAGTTACACACAATCCAACAGGCCATTTATTTTTTTAGAATAAAGATCATAGAAAAAAAAACTAAAGATATCATATTACCACATAAAATTAAGTGTTGCCATTAAGCAATAATATCAATAACGTAAAAAAACATGTTTATAATTTCATTAATTATTTTTTATGGAGTCTGATACGAGTGTACCAGACTCTTTAAGTGTCAAGTTCCATCTTGTAGAAGGGAGAAAATACAGTGGCCGGCCAATCGTTCCACAGCCGAGATGTTGAACTCAAGAACGAGTCATTGAAATGATCTGATCTCGTGAGGCAAATGTCAACATTTGTCACTTTGAGAATGCCTCTTGAGCACCTGTGCTGTAGGAATCAATGACGCTAATTCCTCGCATCATTTTCCATTGAAATACCGGTAGGATACATGGACAGCATCCCCACCCAACGAGTAGGCTCTAAAGTTTGAAATTCGATGCATCTGTTACCATCTCCACCGTAGTAAATAGTTATTTTCATGGTAAATAAGTTGAAACGGTATGATATTTATATAATTTATAGAAGTAAGCACTGAATAGAAATTTTACCATTCCTTTAGGTAAATTTTAGAACTAGACTAAGTAAATAAGTAACAAAATTATATTGTTCATTATTCAGAAGTAGGTAATATAATGGTTTTCGTCCTAAAATAATGTTGACGTTAACGAATATTAAATATTTATTTACAACAATAAGAAGTCTCGTAATATTATGGAGTGATTATTGACATTGTTTGCTTGTATGGCACAATATTTTGTTTTAATGAAAAATAATAATCGAGTTTATTTAATTATATAAAAGTGCCAGGACATCACAATTTGATGCAATAGTTTTTTTTACATCTTTATAGATTGGTTGTGGAGGGTTTTTTTAAAGGAAGAAAGGAGTGGAAGTTAGCGGAAGGAAATAGGTTGGAGGGGTCTGAACCCTAGATTCCTACCCACCCCTTAAACCATTTATCTTCCCAGAACTCTCCTCTCCTTCTTTTCCGTAAAAAAACCCCCCACACAGCATCCCCAAAGACGACATAGGCCCTGAGCCCAGACCTCCCTTCACCGGTCTCTCTCAATCTGGCCCGCCACGCAGCAGGTGGGCAGACGTATCGGCCGCCACGACCTGGATAAACTTCACCCCATGAAATCGGGCACCCCTGCTAAGTCACCAAACGTAGCGAACAGGAGAATATACGAATATATGACGCGAATGTGAATGGTAGAAAAAGTTGGGAACGCCCGAGGAAGATAAGAGACAAACATCAAGCTTAATAATAATATCTTTATTCAATGAAATTGGCAACACTATAACTAAAAAGTACATGTTCAATGTAGTATACAAATAGATTACATCAATCAGTACAAAATAATTTACAAATAGAAAGTAATGTAAGAACGGTTACACAGAAGTAGCATAATTATACAGTATTTTTAGTTGTGCATAGCCTGCCTCACTAGGTGAACCTGTATTGAGGCAGAATTTTTCATAAATTGTTTCTCGCAATTTTATCTATGGTTTTTTATAAATGCATAATGTAGGTTTCTATACAGCAAAAACTTTATTTTAGTTTATATTATTATTTGCATATACACAATACAAAAACTTCAAGGTTATTACTACAATAACAACTGTCAATGACAGGGCGTTTGGGTGAGGGCACCAGTATAGGCTCGATCATTAGAATATATCCATATTTTTACATATTTTTAAAAACTCTTTCTGTGTTTGACTCAGATTGATGTTTTCTGGGAGATTGTTGAATATTTTTGTGGCAAAGTATCTAAAGTTACGTTGACCAAAGGTGGAATAGAGTGCTGGAACTTGAAATATGTTTTTGTTTCTGAATGACAAAAGAGCGTGTCTGAGACGATGTATGGATGTGAATGAGACAAGAAGTGTATGCCTAGACAGAGTTGTTTGGTATTCCGTCCTCTCTGACTATCCCTGCGGGGAAACAGAGTGGTGGCTACCTAGTTAGTTCGTTATTTTTTTTCTTTATTCATAATAATAGGTGATAGGTGATTTAGCAGGGGTGCCCGGGTTCATGGGGAGAGGTTTTTCTAGGTCTTGGAGGTGGATGACCAGGACACACTGAACCTCAGATTCCTATCCATCCCTTAAACCCTTTAAAAAAACCCTCCTCTCCTTCCTTTCCTCAAACACCTCCACACAGCATCCCCAAATATGACATAGGCCCTGAGGGAAATTATTTTCCTATTTTATTTTTATCGGGGCCTCTTGTATGGAGCTCGTGTAAAAAAAATCTAAACAAATTAATAACTTTTGTTTACAGTTTTTACAAGCTTTGGACTACCACTCTAGGCACATGCATGGTATTATGGTAGTCGAGTTAGTTTTTAAAAACTTCAATATCCGAATCAATGCTTTTGCAGGAATCGTGAATTAAATTATTAAAGATAAGAAATATAATTCTCCGACGATATGATGCCTCCAGGTAAGTCTTATCTAGCGCTATGGCTCTATTACAGTCTTGGTTTCTCTTCGTATGTTATCTTCTTGATTAATTTGCTTTCTTTGCTTTGCCCGAGGCAACCAACTGAACATCCGCCTTCTTTAGAATTAATGACAACTGAGAATAAAGGGCAGAGACTCGACTGAGTGATCAGTGATGACATGTGAAAGAATAAATACAAAAATAACTAACAAAAATGTCACCAGAGACCAAAACTTCAGAATAATGTCAAAAATCACTGATCAAAGTAAATCGGAGACATCCCCTAACACATCGATAGTTGATAGTTCAGTTGATTAGTCGGACATCTCTAAATACTAAGTTTTGAGATAATGAGGAAAGAATTGTTCGAATGCTCACCATATCAAATATTATTTATGATAGGTACTACGAAAACTTAGATTTACATTTGCTTTACGTTAGCTCTTCACGGGAGGTCCTGAGGAAATTAATTTCCCTTAAGGTCTATGTCATCTTGGGGGATGCTGTGTAAGGGCCTTTTTAAGGCGTCACTACCCGAATTTCTATCGATTTCTAACATATCTCCCTTAAACGGGTTCATGGGGCGAAATTTGTGTAGGTCTTGGAGGCGGATGACCAGGACACACTGAACCCCAGATTCCTAGCCAGCCCTTAAACTCTTCCCTTTCCCAGAACTCTCCGCTCCTTCCTTTCCTTAAAAAACCCTCCACACAGCATCCCCAAAGATGACATAGGCCCCGAGGGAAATTATTTTCTTTAGGGCCTCCTGTGTGGAGCTCATGCAAAAAAAATTGAAGTTTTTAAGCTCATAAAAAATATATGTTTTTTTTTAAGATAATATCTACACACGTTCCACGCCGAAACGCTAATTATATAAAATTCCCTTGTTAGAAAAAAATCGCAACGTATGCTCCGAAAATGATTATAAACATGTTTGCTTTAGTTATTTTACGAGTTATAGTTGAGAAAAAAATTCACAATGCTTCTTTACATGATACTTAAGAACCTTTCACGAGATTATTGCTCTTTTTTAAACGAGTTGTGTTTTATTAAACATTTTCGAAATTTTCTCTTCGATTTTATCGCTTTAAATATTAGCGCGCTCCTCTAACATTCGTAATTACATTTATCTCCATCATCTTCTTTTTGCGCGTTAAGGAAAGAAGGAAAACATTCTAGTATGGAAAAAATATGTACAAATATGAGGGTCAGTGTCTAGTAGTAACAGACTAAACAATCCTTCCCTCTAATTGCGGTGCAAGGCGATAGGTTGAGAGAGTCCCCCTGGAGAAGTCAAAAGGCTTCCCACAACCCATCTCTCTCGACCGGCCCGCCACGCAATAGGTGTTATTTGTGGTTTAAGACCCGGTCAAACCTTTCCTCATGAACCCGGGCACCCCTGCTGTGTCACCAAACGTAGCGTACCACTTCATGTAACCTATGGCAGAAGCGTTGTTTATCCAATAAATGGTTTTCCGGGGTGGCGGTACCTACACCCGCCTCCCAAATTGAATATGTTAAGTTATAACACCGTAGGAATAATGCTCCGGTTTTGAAATATCCTACTAGTAACCCAGAAAATATCAAGATTTTGATTAATTCACTGCAATTTTTTCTGCATTATAATTGACTAGCTGACCCGGCCACGCGTTGCTGTGGCTAATAAAACACAACGTCATCTACTGGATGGTTATCCAACCTTTATAACCACCTCCGTCACCGTCTTTCAGTTTATCGCGAGGACTTTAATTTATAATACGTAGAGATGGTGTGAAATATTATAGTAATGTGCATGAAATGCTTGGGGTAACTAACGTATGTATTTAAGTTAATAAGGATTAATACTGGATCCGTCTAAATAACTTTTCAATTACCGCAATATACGTGACCATTTTTTAGAAGATAGATTGGATATAGTAAGCTATTCGTAAGAGATAGATATATGCCTTCGCGGACGTTTTTGAAGATCTATAAAAGAGGAATATCCCACCATGCATTGTTTTGTTATATCCCAAAAGGATTAGGCAGAGTTTTCGATGAAAGCTACCAGGCGGCTTGACTTTTTCCGACGCTTCTAATAATTATCGTTATGTTTCAACCAATTTACACAAATCCTTGACAAGTTACATACCCAAACCTTCCTCACGAAACACTCTCTCTATTAGTGAAAACCGCATGAAATCCGTTCAGTAGTTTTCGAGTTAATCGCGAACAGACAGACAGATGACGCGGGGGACTTTAATTTATAATACGTAGAGATTTGGTGATGTTTATGAGTAATTTGAGTATCGTACTAGATAGAGGGACACTTTTATACATAACTAGCTGACCCGACGAACTCCGTACCGCCTCAGAATCAATAAATGTTGAATTAAATTAAGTTAAAAATTACACAATGAAGCTATTACCGTTGCCTAACTATCCGTGTTTGGTTTTTGTCAGTATCAGAGATGGCGTTGTGTGGCGTTGTGTACAGATTTATATTTTTTGTGATTTTCTTACTTTTCCGTTTACTTACGGGAATTTTTGGAAGGAAGCGGGTACGGGTGCAGCCGCCCCGGGAACCATTTATTGGATAACCAACACCTCTGCCATAGGTCACCCCAAGTGGTTCGCTACGTTTGGTGATTTAGCAGGGGTGCCCGGGGTCACGGGGTGACTTTTGTGCGGGTCCTGGCGGCGGATGCGTCTGCCCACCTGCTGCGTGGCGGCCCGGATCAAGAGAGACTGGTTGAGGGAGGCCTTTTGACCTTTCCAGCCGGATTCTCTCGACCAATGAGTCGAAAGAGTCCGGCTGGAAAGGTCAAGGTAAAGGTCAATTCCGGTCCAGTCAATGGCCTTGCACCGCAGTTGGAGGGATGGATTCTCCCCCGGATACACTGACCTCCAGATTCCTACCCACCTCTCATGCCTTTTTCCTTCCCAGAACTTCCTATCCTACCATTCTTTAAAAAGACCCTCCACACAGCATCCCCTAAGATGACATAGGTCCTGAGTAGAACTTACGTAAAAAATATGCGTTTCATTTCAGAGATTTATTATTATTGTATTTTTCCTTTGGAGGGGTGTAGAGACAGACGTTCACCGTTTGTCTCATTTTCGACTATTGACGTTTAGTGTGTAAGAAAGAGGGGCAGCATTAAATGATTGAAAAAAAGCAAAACAATCATCGCATTGACATTTGACGTTTTTGAATTTTTCGAAATCACGCACAGTTAAATTTTATACCCATCACAATATTGCTGCAGTTCTTTCAAAATATGAGAATTCGTTCCGTACAAAATGTATGAAAAAATTAATTTTCTTCATAACTTTCTTTTTCGTGAATTTTTGCGATGTTTTAATAGTTATTCTGTTATCCGGGTGGAGACAAATCCAACAAATGAAAGATCATTAAAATCGGTCTAACCGATCTCGAGTTATACATAGTGTAACTAACCCGACTTTGTTTTATATAGATATTTAGATTGCATACTCCACTCAAAATCGATTTTTCGTAGATGTCTGACTAATCAACTTGATGATCGACATGTGTAATAGTGTATAATCTAATACAATTCAATTCGAGGTCAAGTTTTAACCGCTGCACAACTTAAGGTGAAGGCAACACAATCCAAGGATAGTGAATAATTGAAGTAAGTACGCGATCTCCTCTCGTATTTTATTTATCTCCCCATTAAACGGACCGCAATAAATCTCCTCCCCCGTCTCAATTCGATATCTCGGAGGTAAACGGCTTTGGAGTAATGGTTGCTCGCCAACACTACCGCCCGGACTCCAATTCACTAAATTTCATTAATTTATTTTCACTCTTCATTATTTTTTTTCTCTTTTATGCTTTCTTCTTTCTCATCTCTTTCGCACGGTGTGAAAAGGGTGAATGGCGCTGACAGGATACCGAGGAATGCAATTAGTTTGGGATGTTGCCTGAAACTCAAATGTAAAAATGTCATCACATTTATCAATCAGCGCCTTTTTATTTTTTGGCATTAAAAAGGTTCTAAAACCGTTAGAAATACGATGGAAAGTTTAAACGGCCATGCAATCGGCGTTTATTTTTTTGTTTTTATTATTATTAACAGTCTTTAATCAATCCATATACAACAATATTAGGAATATTTATATCATTGATCGATAAAATAAAGACAAAAAAAAAATACATAACAATATGCTTAATATATACAATTCTGACAAATTCAATTTTATAAGAAGAATTCTTTTTTTAATAACTTTTGAAGGTTATTCCCATCAATGTAATGTATCATTGAAGAAAAAGATAGTAATAATAATCTAAACGAAAATATGAAAAAGAACAAGATACAGAATAGATATAGTCCCGGATTGATGATAGGTTCTGGGTTCGAGTCTCAGTTACGAACATTATCTTTTTCTGCTTTTCTGTATCTTGTTCTCTTTCATATTTTCGTTTAGATTATTATTACCATCTTCTTCTTCAATGATATTTTATATTGATGGGAATAACCTTCAAAAGTTATAAAAAGAGAGTTTTTCTTATAATATTGAATATTCATTTGCACTTTTACAAAAAGTCAATAGTTCCATGTAAATAAAATCGGATATATTTATCCGTGACGCTATCCAGGTAACAAACCAATTCTTAGAATGATTGTTTCCAATAAAAAGGTTAGTTGCCTATGATATGGAAAATAAATTAGTTGAAGATAATATTGTTAATTATTCTAAAATTTGAAATACAAGATCGACAGTAGACGGTTTGACAGTAGGGTGCAATGGCGGAATTGGTAAATGCACGTCCCGAATAGACGAGAGGTTCTGGGTTCGAGTCCCAGTTGCGACCATTATCTTTTTCTGTTTTTCTGTGTCGTGTTCTCTTTCATAAGTTCTGATAAAGTTCATCTACTAAAACCAAAAGTGTTCTTTCAAAACATTTCCAAGGTTTGCATTTAAACATGGAATGGATATCAGCAACAACTAAAAAAAAAGGTATTTCTGTTGTGTGTCTGTCCGCGTAACCCTGTTTCAATGAACTCGGATTTGCTTTCAATTTAAGCGTAATTTTCAAAATTGAAGAAATACTGATCGTGTGAATAATTCAGAAAATATTTTGTTTTATAATAATTTATTAATTTAACCTGTTGATCGAAATTTTTAAAACGTTAAGATGAATATATACGTGAAATCCTATTTAGATACTATTTTGATTAATCTTTACGACGAATCGGCTTACAGTATGAACATCAAAAAATATGTTACGGATAAATTGAAGCTTTTACTATCTTTTCTATGTATTGGAATTACAATAAAATTATTATTTACGTAACAAAAAATATAAGAGTAAACCACCAAAAAAAATGTTTTTTCATGACTTAACTATGAAGTAATACAAGAAACAATTTTTAAAAATACCCCTTTATGGCTAAGACTATTTTTGAGGTTTTCCATGTTCTAACTTTTTTCGTTCTTATAAAATTATGCACAAAATAAATAAAAACCACTTTTTCGCTTACTAGCCTCGGGCAAAAAGACGCTCGATTTTAAAATGTTGCAGGCATGAGATTCGAAATACTTCTAGCGTTTATATTCCTCTTAATCCCACCCATATTTGTCATATTTGGGAATCAAGTCACATCAATAACTTTTTGAAAAGTCTTTACAAGCTATGATAAAAATAATTTTAAAATAGCCGGTAATCCTAACCTAACCCCAATTAAACCAATTTTTTTAAATTTTTTTAAATTTTTTTTTGTCATCTCTCTTTATGACCTCTCTGAGTTGGTTTCATTCTGAGTTATATCATTACCGTCATATTAGGGATTCTGTATGGGGGTGTTTTCAAGGTAAGGAAGGAGAGGAAGTTCTGAAAAGGAAAAAATTAAAATGAAAGTAAAAAAAAAAGTAAAAAAAAAGTAAAAAAAAAGGTAAAAGGTCAGTGTGTCCAAGAGTTACGGGGGTAAGCATTGACCAGCTGGAGAGGTCAAAGGGTTTCACCAATATTATCTCCCTATCCGAACTGACGTGGGTGAGCACATCCGCCGCCTAGACTTGAACACACCACATCCGATGATTCATAGCGGTACCCATACCCTGGTAAGTCACAAACGTAGCGAGCCACTTGGGGGACCTATTGCAGAGGTGTTACATATTCAATAAATGGTACCTGGTGTGGCCGTAACGGCCTCCCAAATTAAAACTGTTAATTTATCATCATAATTATTTGAAAATGTACCATGTTGTACAAAAAATATCTTCAATTTGTTCCTGCTGACAAACTACCAAAGTCGTTAAAAGGTTTATATGATAACATTTTTGAAGTGAAACTTTTATATCCCCTCTATGATTTTGATTTTAGATGAAACGGAAATGACGATTACTGCACCTGCGATATATCAAAACTGGGCTCATTGGCCGCTTTCATTATGATGTCACGTTTAAAGACTCATATTGGTTGAGATATGAAACGGAAATTACGCTGGTCTGTGCTCATTGGTCGCTTTGATTATGACCTTACTTTTCAAGTATTGGTTGAGATTGTTTTGGTAACGTTTCGCTACATAAATTACACTCGAATATTTTTTTTATATTTTCAAAACGTAAAAACAATCGTTATATTTGTGATTGGAATTGATATGTTAAGATTTCGTAACTGAGCTAAAATTTAATAATGTAATGGTGGGTTTCTGCATTTACCGAGAATGCTAAATGCAATGCTAATTGTAAAAGTAAAAGATCGAAATTTAAAATTTAAACAAAATTTCTATGCATTTGACCGTTTACTTTTACAATTAGCATTGCATTTAGCATTCTCGGTAAATGAAGAAACCCACCATAAGACTTCATAAATGTATCGTAGTCATTAGTAAAAATAAATAAACAGAGTATTACTACTGTACTGCCTAACAAAAACAACCGCCTCACAGAAAATATCTACAGGACTCATAACTTACAGAATAGACCCCCGGAAGGGAAGATTAAAGACTACCCCTATTTTCCGCTACTCGGGGCCGCTGGCAAACGGATTTCTGATGGAGTAGTATTTATGGAAATCATTTTTTAATGCCCACTTTATCATAATCACAAAGCGTTTTTGAAACTGCCTTGTCGATATGATTAATGCTAGTTGTAAGCAATCTAGATAAAAGATCAGGTGTACGATACTGGTAATTTGTGGAATTACAGGAAGATTAATAAGATTGATTTAATATAATAATTTGTAGTTAGACGATCTCTGTGGTTGAAGTTAGGTTGTCTCTGGTAGCGGGTTTCAATTCCAGCATGGACAGGAAGATTTAATTTATTAATTTAATAACATTTTACATATTTGCGCACCGTTCCAGGGTGATAGATGCTTTCAGTATCGCCTTGAAATGAAATCATTTTAGCCGGGTTGGGTGAGCAAATCTAAATAACCAGGTATTTTCTACCCCTCCTCTACCGTCCCTCCCCTCTATTTAGCCTCACAATATGCATTGGAAAAGCGATAGTATCACTGACAACAAGCGGTTGGGAGCACTTGGGACCCTTGGGATCCCGCAAAAATATTTTCTTAATTTTCTTGTTTTCTTGCGTGCTCACGGTTAGTGAAAAATCGTTAAAAATCGTTAGCGCACTATTCAAAAAAATAAGTGGAATTCATTTAAAAAATCCTAACAATGTTCCTAGAAAATTATTTCTGGTTTCAATGAGTTATCACGCAGTGTGATTGAAAAATGATACTTCAAAGTTGTAAAATCGGTTTCAGGTTAAAAAAACTTTAGTTTGTGAAGAAAAAATTTTATGGAAAAATAAATCTTTTATTGAAAACACGAACAACGCAATTTCGAAAAACTAAATTTTTACTGCTGCTATCATATAGAATCCCGATGATGATGCACTTTACCTCCAAACACCCTGCGTCATTACCTACCAAGTATTTAAGTAAGGGTAAGCTTTCTTAAGCTGCGTTTATATTTGCCAACCGAGCCTATTCACGAATTATGGAAAAGGAACGATGCAACCGCAAATGGCGCAGCTCGCATATTCAGCTCGCGTGGGTATACGCGACCATAGGGGTTCCCTTCTTATTGAAATACCTCCCGCAGTGTTCTCAAATACTGTGAATTTAATATTTCAACATAATTTATTGTAGACTGACTAATATTTTAAGTACGAAAATGCAGAGGAAGCAAAACACAAAACTTGAGAGAAAAAAATGTAATTTTCATTCATAATTATTGATTTGAAAAATCGCACATTCCGAAACGGTTCCAACTGACTACAACTTAATTATGACGTAGAAAACGCAATTTCTGGTAAGACAGCTGTCACCAACGTCGCCCGGCGTGACGTCAATGTCGCCGAATTTACAATAAAAACGAACATATCGTTTTGGCAGAAAAACAAAAAAGGCAGTAGAAAATTTATTCATCAACATAAAAATAAAATTAAAATACCATCATATCGTCTGTTTTTCGGGACTATAGATAAACGTCGGAAATATCCCTTTAAAAAACTAATAAATTAATTATATATATATATATATATTATTATCGTTTGTACTTATGATAGTATAAATTCTTCTACAAGGGTGCTAGAAATACATATTTAGTGAGAGCTTTCACTTTTACCTACTATTGTATTGCCCTTTAAATGCAGAACTGATATTATACTACCTAGATTAATAGCTTGGGATAACTACTATGGATTACTCGATTTTACAACGATCTCGACAACTTATCTCAAATCCCACTTTAATGGTTCTAAGGTTAAATCTGTTCCTGTTTAAGGGCGATATTGATTGTCTTTATTGCTGGTTTCTTGAAAATTATAGTGGAAAGTCCAAGATAATACCAACCTAAATCGTCACTTCAGTTAGGCAAAGTTCTAACTGACATTTTTTTCAAAAATCTAACTGACATTTTTTTTTCAAAGGTCATTTTTTTTCAAAAATTAAGATAAAGATAATTATATGAAGATATCATAATATTAAGCTTAATTTATTTTACAAGGTTCTAATATCACTTACACTCTCTATTTTGTTTGTATCTGACAGTTGATCACTGTTACGAGGCGCACTATTGTTCGCCACTTTGGTTAAATAGGGTTCTAACTTCGCCTTAACATGTTGTAAGGTTTCAAAGTTTGCAAAGACGAATTTTCGTAATCTTTTAACAATTTTGAATTTTGAGGTTCAGTGTTATGTAAAGTATTTTTGTTTATCATATTTAAAAGGAAAATATTTAAACAGGACCTGGGTACCTAGCATGGTCGATCAATATAGGTTTTATCGAAAATGTCGGTATCTTGTCATCGCTCCTGAGCACGACCGCAGGCCTCTAACGAACAAATAACACTGCACGTCAAATAAAGTAGGAATCCTTATTCGTTGTGAACTATTGGATGTTCGTTAGCGGCTTGTATTCTTGCTCGGGAACGATGACAAGTTACCGACATTTTCGATGAAACCTATATCGATCGACCATGCTAGGTGCCCTGGCCCTAGCTTGGAAATACGTTAGGGACATGTAATTAGAATCTCACGCCATGAATTATAATGGTAGCTGGTTGCATATGGTTCTATTTGCTTTTTTAGGTATGTTTTAAAATATATGTCCTATTTAAATATTTTCCTTTAAAATATATTCAATTAAAATACCTTACACCATATTCAATCTCAAAATCAGAAATATGTAAATAAATTATGACACCTCATATCTCATACCTCATATCAGATAATTCTTATTTCTAGGTTCAAATGTTGAAGCGAGAGAGTAATTATGTTTATTCCGATAATCTTGAAATACGTACATATAAAAAAAAAACTATTTAATTTATTGGGGAGCAAGAATTCCAATAATCCATGCGCTTGATAGCTGCAAGAGGAGTTGTTATCTAGCCTCCTACATGGTTAAGTAAATTAAAATACGTACACATAAAAACATATTTTATTTAACTTATTGGTGGTCTAGAATTCCAATAATCCATGCGCTTGATAGCTGCAGGACGAGTTGTTATCTAGCCTCCTTAGTTAAGTAAATTCTAAAGTAAAACCCATGCTAATTTGTACAGCGCTCTTGAGGCGATTTTTCACAAAAACAGCGCTATATAAGTTGTCCAAATTTATTATTATTATTATAACAAGGTAAAGTGAAGTTAGAACCCTACTCAAGTGAGATGACCGAATACCAATTCAGATAATACGAATATAATCAATGATAATAATCATAGATAAATTTGGTAGTTTTAGATGGCCATTTATAGCTAAACCTATGACAAAAAATTACATTTATTTAAAAATGCTATTATTTATTTTATTATATCTACTACTCGCTATTGTATTTTCTGTCTTATAAAATTTATGTCATTACGTGAATTATTTATATATTATTTACTTAGTCAATTATTTATTTGTGTATTTCGCGTCAAGCTTTACTTGCTTATTATTTTTTTTAACACAAACAACATCTAAATAAGCACGACATCATAAAAACAAAAAACTCCAATATGTAAAATGGAAAAACAGTAGATTGTGAATAGTACAGTAAATAAATGGATGAATCGAAGCAAAGGCAGGTTGCTTGTTTAATCAGATTTGTCGTTCTGCTTTCCGATATAAATACATGTATACATAATATTATATTTGTTTACGTGTTCCCATTTAAACTCACTATGTGATTGGATTGCACTGACCTTCTCACAATCTGGAACAGGTAATTATTATGTTTCTAGCTCAGACCCGTGAAAAATCACGGGATCGTCCGAATGAGGACTTCTCCTAATTTTCAATGTTTTTGATAATGTAATGTATTATAAAGAGTTAAAACGTCGGTAAAAATTATTTTTTTGATATTTCCAAAAATGACGCAATTATAAGCTTTTAAGTGAACTTTGGGAAATGCATGCAGTGGTTTCTCGTGACGTCACGTAAGACACGATTTTGAACAATACATAGTTCGTTTTTCGGTCGTGCAACAATGTGCAACTTCATCACTCCTTTGAGTGATAAAAAACTTGGTTAAATAGGTTACGTTAGATTAGGTCAAGGGCTTTCTTTTTGTTATTAATTTTTGGGATATTATGCCGTGTTGCGCTACCTCCTTCTTTAGCCAACATTTCATACACGTTACAGTGTCCATCGTCTGCCCTGATATTGGACACTATAACGCTGTCCGAAACGTTGGCTAAAGAAGGAGGTAGCGCAACACGGCATAATATTCCAAAAATTAATAACAAAAATACTTTTGACCGTGAAAATCTAAAATCGTATCAGGTCAAGGGCTTTTTTAAAAAAAATCTCTTTTATTGACTTTTCAAATGGGTGTTGACATGCCACTTTGTTGAGTTATCATATTTTTCAAAAATCCAAAGTTGTACCTATTTTCAGCATGCTCTAATTATATAGTAAGTAAATTCATTTGTGAAAAGCATAAAAAAATTGTTGAAGGTAACGACCTCATTGCTCATATATCAATTCCAGTTTTTAAAATGGGAATTTAAAAATACAAACATATTTTGAAAAAATATTATGTAAAAGATTAGTACTTCAATGCCTTTCCAAACCATATTTCCATTCAAAATTTCCAATTTTCAAAATTACAACACTTGAATTCAAATTAAAAGTTCTAGAGGTCATTTAACCAGAGTTACAGACAGAAGAATTAAATACTTACTTTAAAAAAATGATTGCATTAAATTTGTTTTTTATGAAAAAAAAATGTGTTTTGCCTGTCACGATTGGTGAGTGTTTCATTTACAGTGTCACTTTGTATTTCCGGGTAAAAACGTGCAAATGTATAAATTTACAAGGGAATTGTACAAAAGTCAAGGGCGGTAATAAAAACGTCTGATTAAAATGCCGGCTTGAGCGTTGGTAGTTTTCAGACATTATTAAATTTAATTTTGCCAGAAATTTACGGTAAAATTCGTTAGCGCTTCACAACTCCTCTAATTAGTACAGAACTCTATTTTTTAGAGTGTTTACGTTTTCAATTCAAATATTTTGCTTTTCATTATTTTGAGGTCAAACAGTTACCTAACCGAAATTGAAAAATGATTCCTCGATACTCAATAGATAAAATATAAAGTGAGTTTCTTTTCATTAATTTTATGACCATTTAGAGTTTATAGTGCCGAAAAGTGGGTTTTATTTGATAATAAAGTATAACACTTCTCTATGGAAGTTTTCTCAACTCAGAGATTCCCCAAGTGGTTATCTATGTTTGGTGACTTAGCAGAGGTGCCCGGGTTTGGTAGCGAATGCGTTTGCCCACCTTCTGCGTGGCGGGCAGGATCAAGAGAGACTGGTTGAGGGAGACCTAACCTAGACTCCTCCAGCCGGACTCTCACGCCTTGCAACGCGGTAGAGGGGAATTATTCATACGTCCGTCACTCCTGGACACATTGACCCCAGTTTCCTACCCACCCCTAACACCTTTTTTCTTTTCCAGAACTTTTTCTCCTTTCTTTCTTTAAGAAACCCCACACACAGCATACCCAAAGACAGTGAGGGATTTTTTTACTAAGAGCATCTTATGTGGTGCTATTAAGAAAAGCAATTAAAAAACCTGTTTCTTTTGTAATTTTCTTCAAATAGACAATAGGCGATCTGGCACAATTCATGTATGACGACCTCCGTGGCCAAGCTATTGAGATCTCCGACCACCAGATCTAGGGGTATCGGAAACAGCCACCAAACCATCATTGGACTTGTGGAATAACACAAATGAATGAAATACAATGAACTTGCGCACCTTCGGATTCGTAACCAAGGATTGTAACCAATTGACTCCGCATTAAGGCCGTCGTTCCATATGTCATTTTTTTAACATTGGCATCCACGATATACGAAAACCGGAGATGAAGGCAATGTAAAGAGGAAGGCCAAAGGTCTAGAAACAGTTTTTAGTAAGAGATATATTATCTGCTATCTTTGAATCCTAGCAATGCACTAATTACAAATGTAAATAACGTTCATCAAATTATGATTAAGACTCATACTACCCACCAACATCGATAAGCCACCGTTACCTGCGTAAAGCCTTTACTTTAGGGGGTTCGATACATTTCCAAGGCAACGCCTGAAGTGCGAGTAGCGATATAATAGAAACCTTCGTTTTATCAAATAAACACTTTTCCAATAAACGAAAACTACCAACTTTTATTGAGGTACTAAAAGAGAGAATTGTGAACATTTTGGTGTTTCAATTTATTAAAATTCCAGTTGGGTCGGGGGTTGGTAGGTTGGAAGGTAAAAAAACTTACCTATAAAGAGGTTATTACTGACATGCAGTAAAATTTTTACTTGAGTTATTCAATCAAAACTAAAAATAAAATCAATTTGATTGTATCAAAGCAGATTAATTTTAAATGTAAAGCCAACGTCGAAAATATTTCCCAGAATTTAATGATCACAAAAAGCTCGATCAAAGAAGTCATTTATGTTTTCGTGGAAACAATTATTTTGTACTTTGAAATAATATTTACAGTTTTCGAACAAATACTTTACAGATTAATTTTTTTACCTTTTAGCATTATCATTGGCTTTCGTTGAGAAGTTTAATGTTAAATATCAACAAACAATAACAAATAGGCCACCATTTAAAATTACGGAGCGAGGGAAGATGAATTTGTATTATAATGTGATTTAAATGGGCAAATTTTAAAATTATATGGAAGATTGGTCGTAAGTCGAAGTTCAGTTCAGACTTAGAAGACATGCGGTGTGCAATGGATGGGAGGCAATTTTAAATAAGGCTTGCCTGGGCTTGACAGATCACAACCAAAAACGACTCAATTGATACCATTCTTGAAATGGTTAATCAGTGGAAGTCTTTTCACAAACCCAAACCGATGTACTCAAGCACGAAGCAAATCAATTAAACATTAAGTATGATTGGATGGTTCCAGTCCATAAAAAACCCTTTACTTAAAGAAAATACCACTTTCCGTGTTATATATTTCTCGTAAACATAAATGTATATTAATGGGTATAATAAATTCGTAATAATACACTGTTTCGAGGAAACCAGCAAACAAACAAGTTTTTAGAGTGAACAAACGAATACAAAATATTGGCTCCGATTTTCAAGGAAACTTTAACAATTCGTTACTCCTTTTTTGTCCCGCAAATGGCAGATAACCATTTTAATGTAAAATTTACAACGATGACAATAACACTGACAATAAAGTTAGAAAATCAACCCGTAAAAAAAGAAGTATATTTCTGTAATGGGACATCTACCTTCAAATGACTTTTTAAACTAAAAGATTTTTTATTTTAATTTTGTTTTATTTGAGGTTTTAGCCTTTCTTCCTTGTGATCGGAATCAACCAAGCTACAACCATACAAAATTCAGATTTTTAAAAGCGACATTTTATTTCGTACATTAAGTGCTTTAATTTCCTCGATTTAAGAAAAACGCGTATATGACCGCGTAGTTGTGAGCTATTGCCACCAAGTTCATAGAATATATTGTCAACGACAACAAGTCCGTCTGTCGAGTTCCAGCTTAGTCGGATGTCGTAAAGTGGGTTAATTTCCACTTCCGAATTCCGCTTCAAACAAACAAAAGTGAAATATAATAGAATAAATAGTATGTTTTTATGAAACATAATGTTTTTATTTTGTACCCACAGAGTCCCTGTTCTGTTGGTACGAGTAAAATGCCATAAATCCAGCGGTCTCCGGACACCTCAATAAAGTTATGAATACGCATTAACTTAGTTATTACCTTTATAAATATATATTACATACGCACTTTGGGTAATTTTTTTCATATAAACAATGCAAAAAGATAATGGTTATATTAAAGCAAGTTGAAAAAGTTTGACCAGGAATTTTGAACGGAAAAGAGCGTGCAAATATCGTGAAGCTTTGAAAGTTTTCGCCATGGTGTTGAACTATAAAGGTCCCCTATTTATAGTAAAGATACTAACGTAATGAAAAATCATTGTACTGGCGATGTTGACAGACAACTATTGTGAAAATAACAGTTGCTTGAAACTACGTGAATATTCCAAAAGCAGAGTTCCGAGCATGGCGTTTATAGTGACACTGTTGCTGCGCCGTGATGGAGCGACGGTATTACGCAGTACACAAATACCTAATATTCAAGATTCAGAAATGAAATATAATTTGGGTACCGCCGCCAGAAATGGAACCATTTATCGGATAACCAACACCTCCGCCTTAGTTCGCTACGTTTGGTGACTTAGCGGGGCTGCCCGGGTTCATGGAGTGAGATTTGTCTAGATCTAGATCTTGGCAGCCAATGTGTTTACCACGCATGGCGGGCCTGATTGGAAGACTGGCTGAAGGAGACATTTTGACCTCTCCAGCCGGACTCTCTCGACTCTATCGTCTCGCACCGCAGTGGGAAGGATGGATTTATATGGCCCCCAGATTCCTACCCACCCCTCATACTTGTTTCTTTCCCAGAACTTCCTCTCCTTCCTCCTAAAAATATCCCACATACAGCATATCCAAAGATAACATAAGCCCTCAGGAATTTTTTTTGTTTGATAGGTACTGGATTTTGTATGCAAAATTCGACTTCTTTTTTTTCTTAAATTTAACCGCTTTTAATTTCTGAACAAATTTTACGGCTATTAAATGAACTGTTTTTTTTTGCAGTATACCAAAATGTAAAAATACATCCATGGCAGCACTCGATAACATTTTTTCATATTTTGAATGCCCCAATTTACCTTTTGAATTTATGATTTCACATTTCAGATAAAAAATTAACTCTACCGTAGGTACATAAATTTACATTTTATTCATATTTAGCCATTTTCACTGGAGCTCCTTATTGTTCACGTTTGGCAAATGCTCCTGTTGGTATAACTTTTTCATTGTGAACTGGCAAATCGAGAGTAGAACAATCTGTATATTTTACGCCTGTCATATTAGTACGCATTCACGGACACAAACTAATTCCCTAAAACGAACACGTTTTGTGGTAACAGTTTTCGATCCGATAATGTTTATAATTCGTACCCTGGATTGCGTATTCAAATGGGAATCAAAACCACATCCCTATTATTGGTTTATTCACTATGCCAATCGCATATGGAATACGGAATTTTAGCTTTGGGTAATGCTTCTTCTACTGCCCTCGATCCCATCATAAAAGCACAAAAATTGATCAAAAAAATAATTCCAAAACTTCCTTCTTCTACCAACACTGATACGATCTTCAATACAATCAACTTTAAGGATGTACATATTATTTTTTTACGTTAACTCCACACAAGAGGCTCGTAGGAAAATAATTTCCCACGGGGCTTATGTCATATTTGAAGATGCTGTATGGAGGGTCTTTTTGAGGAGAGGAAGGAGTGAACATGGGTTGAAGAGACCCATGTTGTAGGAAGAATGAAACACAAAGGCCGGAAAATCGTTCGACAGCCGAGTTGTTGAACTCAAGAACGAGTCGTAAAAGCGACCCGTTCTCATGTGACAAATGTCAACCACGTATGTTGCATATTTGGCGTATTTCCTGGCAAAGTAGCGATGCCGAAGGTATCAATGACGATAGTTCCTCGGAGCATCTTTTATTGAAATACTGAATTGAACCAGGAAAGCATTCCCAGTCGACGCCTGTGCAATCCGTTTGGATGGGAGATTGAATCAACCGGACCGCCCGTTTCTGCACAGAGTCGAAGCTTTTCATCAGGTATTTCGGATTTCAGACCAGAGATAGCTGCTAAATTTACAGCGGAGTGCACTTGCAATTTGTACAGGGTTAGCAGGCATGTAATATTAAAGTATCTACCGATATTGTACAGCACGCCCAGATTTTTGGAGAAGCTAACTTAACACTGGCTTCGATGGAGCCCCCGCACCTAAGCTGATCACCTTTTCACAGTTTTACCAAGCATATCAATGGAGGGCCTTACTTTCGGAAGATTACTTCCGTTGAAGGAGACTAGATTTTAATTTATTTATAATTTTAGACGTAATCAGACATGATTGGGTCTTTGAAATGTTAAATTCGACAAGATTTTTCTTACCCCAAGAAAAAACACATTTTTTGGAAAAGACATTATGGTTAATTTTCAACTGAACAACAAAACGCTATAAAAATTAACACGAATTATATAAAATACCCGAATCTAAAACAAAGAACTTTTCCAAACTCCTTTTGCTAAAACCACTTTTGGACAAAGACATTTTAAATACATAGCTTGCAAACCATACAATACACTATCAGCCACGACGAGACAAATAGAAAAAGTGACCAAATTCATACACAAAACACAGAATTAGTTTGCTAGAATAGGTCGTACGTCTATGTCAACCTCTGTAAAAAATAATACGCGTAGACATGGATAATTAATTTAAATATAACCAAGCGTAATTAATATAATCGTGTCAAACTAAACTCTCGTAATTATTATTACACATTTATTAAATTTTATTTAATTAAATGAAGACAATATTAGCGAAACTCAATCGAAAATCTGGAGACAGGAAAATCACAAAAATATATTGGCACCTCTGGGACTCGAACCCAGAACCTTCTGCTTTCATGGCAACAGCTCTTGATAAAGGTGCCAATATCTTTTGTGATTTTTCTGTCTCCAGATTTTCGAGTTTCGCTAACATTCTTTTCATTTAATTAAATACTACAATTTGAGGTTTTACTCATAAAGTTAAAAATATAAATAAATAGTAAATTTTATTTCATCTTTCCTTTCTACCTTAATAATATAATTCTATCTGCAGGAAAAAGCTATTTTGTTGATGTTTTTATTAGAAAATTACCATCAACCTCAAAGAAAGAATGTTCGTATGTATTAACATAAATTTAATTCTATGGTTAAGATGGCCGTAAAGTGAACACGACGAATTTGTAATATTTTAATTTTTACGAAATATTAAGTAACTAGCTGGTTCCCGGCATGCGTTGCTACGCCATTTAATAAAGAAATTGTTTCTCCCTGCGTGTCCTTTCCCATTCGTCCCGTTCCCCTTCCGCCTCCCCTTCCTCTCCCGCGTTCCCTTCTCCTCTCGCGTTGTCACTCGCACCCCCTTCCGAGTTCCCCTCCCCCTCCCAGATTCCTACTTTCCCCTCCCGGGATCCCCCCCCCCTTCCTAGAACCCCCTACCCGAGTTCTCCTCCCCCTTACCCATCCCGCATTCCATACATTCAGTCCCAGTACATTCAGTTTTCAAACAGCTCGCGTGCCACATATTTTTTTAATACAAATTTCACAATGCCAAAGCTCACCAGTAGTTTTATACAAACCTTTTCCTGACAATAAGGTACAGAATAAAAAAAGAATTATCCAATTTGGTGCAGTCGTTCGGAAGTTATGCGCGTACATACATTTCGACGATTCATTTTTATTTACATAGAAGATAGATAGATAGATAGATAGATTATATAGATATGCATCTGTTGCAGTTACACTTTTGCAGATATTCCAGGCTACAATCTGCAGGATATATGATATCCTGATGATAGCCAACCGACGATAAGGAGAGGATAACAGACGTAAAATATATTAATCAAAAAATACATAAAGTGTGTAAGAGGACGTTGATGTATTTTGTTTTCACAGTTTATTTTTAATCAAAAAGCTGAATAAATGTTTGAGCATGTCGTTCCAGAAAAAATACGTTTTAAGGCTCTAAAAACATCATAAGACCGAGTGTTTCAAGTGGAAAAAACGTGATTACAGCATTACGCATTGTACGGTGTTCAAAAATGAACAATTTTCCAAGTAAATGGTTCTGTTGAAGCACGAGTTTAAGAGAAGAATACATTTTATTGTCGCTATAAAACTTGATTCGGATCAGGTTATACTCCAATGGACTGTAATTTCCGGAACGGAATGCGTGAAGATGCTCGTTATTACGTTTTATGAAATTCTTTCAGTCTTCTTACGGTTTGAGGAGTTTCAAAAGGTTTTCAAGTAAAACTGAAAATATAACAAAAACATTTGTTCTTCAAATATATTATTAAACTAGCCGGTTCCCGGCATGCGTTGAAATGCCATATTCAAAGAAATAAATTGTTACTCCCTGCATGTCCTTTGCCGTGCGACCCCTTTCACCTCCCGCACCCCCTTCCCTCCAGCGTTCTCCTTCCACCCTGCGTTCCATATATTCAGTCCCACTACATTCAATTTTCAAACAGCTCGCGTGCCACCTAATACTATGTTTTTTATTCAAATTTTAATTTTTCGATAAGAACAGTCAATCAAATTTTGTACCTAACATAGGTACCTGTTTAAAATATTTATAATTTAAAAAAACCACAGACAATTCTTTTAATACAAAAAAAAAACAGCTGCCTGCTAAATTCAATTTCACCAAACGCGCGAGACATTTTCTGCGCAATTTTCTTAATTTTTCTTTCCGTAAGAACCTTCTACAAAGTGTTAGAAATCTTTAAAAAAAAGGATGAATGAAGTAGGTAAGGTGGTTCTGAGGTTATGGCGTGACCAAGGGAAGCGGGGATTCATTTTTATATACAACGTGTCCGGAAACTCGTAGTACAAGCGGGAAACTGGTGAATCTACATCACGTAGAGAACCTAAATAACTTATTTTTTCGATCTGAGCATTTCGATTTTAATATAATTTTTTTTCTATTTTTCCATTTTTTCATCCTTCGGTTCATTTTATAAGACATTACACAGCTGAAATCAATCCCTTAGTGAAATTTTTTTTCAAATTTAACCAAAAAAATTCCAACTTCGGACCCGATTTACTCGAAAACGAAAGCTCAAATCAAAAAAGTTATATCACAAATCGACTCCGAATGTGATGTAGATTTACCAGTTTCCCGCTTGTACTACGAGTTTCCGGACACCGTGTATAGATATAACAAGCGAAAATCATTACTCCAAATCAATGAGTTATGTTGATGATAGTATACTGTACTCGTATTTCAAATTATTTCCATTGTTATAGGAAGATTGAGAGCAGCTATGAATGCAGCGGAAATTTGATATCTAAAGCTACATATTTAGTGCTCAGTAGGTACACGAAAGCATGCTATTATTGAGCAGTTGCTGCTGTGTGTGTAAAACATTGCTTATATTAAGCATGCTCGTTGGAGCATGCTCACAAATGGAGCCGGTTGATTTGTGAGCGTGCTACTGAAAGTGCGGGTGGAAAGGTGTGCTCTTATCATGTCTGAATAGATTTTCTTATTAGCTTGCCAATATGGAACTAATATTGTTTTGTTTACTTGAAATTTATTGCGAATCCATTTTAGTCACGAGCATTAATAGCACGTTCTTCTTCTTGTGCCCCGTCCGTTCAACGGACGTTGGCCATCATGTTGGCTAAGCGGACTTTGTTTCCTGCGGCGTGGAACAGCTCTACGGTAGACTGGCTAAACCACTGTCTCAGGTTTTTCAGCCATGAGGTTCTTCTTCCAGGGCCCCATCTTCCGGCAATCTTTCCCTGCATTATGAGATGCGAGATCTCATACTTCTCTAGATGTCTCATCATATGTCCAAGATAATCAAGTTTTCGGATTTTTATAGTTTTAATAACTCATTTTTCTTTATTCATCCGAACCATGACATCTTTATTCGTAACCCTGTTCATCCAGCTTATTTTAAATTCTAGCACGTGTGTTCAATTATTTGATTTGAGCACGCTTATTCAGGAGTATGCTTAAAACAAGTAAGCCTAAAATGAGCAAATGTGTGCGGTTGAAGATCATTATAGTTTTAAGCATGCTTGTAAGCGTCCTTATTTATGAGCACGTATGTCCGTACCAAGCATATTGGGAAAATAAAAATAAAAAAGTGTTATTGGGAATGTCCGGATTCGAAATTTATGCAAGGAATAACGTAATGATCATGTTTAACGAAGGGACGGATGGATGGTTTGAGCGTGTAGAATGAATGGGTAAAAAGGTCAAAGGGAAAGAGAATGAAAGAAGATGTCAGGGGCATCCGAGAAATATATTTGTTAGAATTGAAAATTTGCCGATTTCAGTAAGGCAGAGTCGATAAAGCAGAGTGATGTTCATTAGGCAATACATAAATGTGAATATAACGAAAACGAGATACAAACAAAACAACAATTTCTATCTGTGTAAAGGATCAGAGAATGGTATGAAGTTATTTTATTGTTTATTTTCAATCAATATATTAAGATCGACTGTGCATACTGGTGTTTTACTTAATTAGAGCTCTTCTTCGTACGTACAATACGAACATATCTTGATTTTCTTTATGCAGATTTTTTATCTGTTTGCCCCAGTTTGTCTTCGAAGAAGGATGTTTATAATATCTTTCGAGCCAGACGCTTTGCAAACCTTCAAATATTTA
The DNA here is from genome assembly GCA_917880885.1 of Limnephilus marmoratus. NCBI lineage: Eukaryota > Metazoa > Arthropoda > Insecta > Trichoptera > Limnephilidae > Limnephilus > Limnephilus marmoratus. Next base: position 45,946,415 of record OU862922.1, read on the forward strand.
GTTGTAGATTTTTTATTTTGTATAAAAGATTTTCAGGAATGTACTCGTAAATAGGTCGGCGCTCCAAATTCAAGGCATTTCGAACCCAAAATTTTAACGACAATAATAATACATTTGCGTTTCGTTTTCAAGGTAACTGAGCCCTTTGTCATCAGAAATCTTTGGGATTTGAACCTTTCGTCACAGTTCGATAATTTCCCAACCCTCAGGCCTTGAACATATTTTGTCAGTAGATCAGAATATTTCTGTTTCGTAATAAAATCCAAATAAATGGAATATTTGTGAACGTATCCGAAAACTAAAACCTTTTTTTTTAAAGACGATGAAATAAGATTTCAACTTTTTTTTTTTTAGAAATAACCAAGTATTTTTTGAAATATTATAATTTTAAATGTATCCTTTAAAGAGTTTTAAAAATGGCCCACTTAGGTTCATTCTTTCTAACAAAAGTTAATGGTAATGGAAAAAAGTAAAAACACATACCTTTTTTATTAGACAAATGTATTACAAACATTATCACGACCTTCCTTTTTGTTGTTACATGCAAAAATATATATTTTTAATTGAAGAAGAAGATAATAATCTAAACGAAAATATAAAACTCTTATATTACATATATGATACATTACATTTATGAGAATAACCTTCAAAAGTTATAAAAATAGTGTTATTCTTATAAAAATTGAATATTCATTTAGACTTTTATAAAAAGTCAATAGTTCCATATAAATGAAAACGGGCATATTTATTCGTGATGCTATCCAGGTTACAAACCAATTCTTAGAATGATTGTTTCCAATAAAAAGGGTAGTTGTCTATTATATGGAAAAAAAAATAGTTGAAGATAATATTGTTAATTCTGAAATGTGAACTATGAGATTGGCTATTATGACGGTTTGACAGTAGGATGCAATGACGGAATTGGTAAACGCACGTCCCGGATAGACGAAAGGTTCTGGGTTCGACTCCCATTTGCGACCATTATCTTTTTCTGCTTTTATGTGTCTTGTTCTCTTTCATATTTTCGTTTAGATTATTTTTATTATCTTCTTCTTTAACGATATATTACATTGATGGGAATTACTTTCAAAAGTTAGAAAAAGAGAGTTTTTCTTATAAAAATTGAATATATTTTTAAATTCACAAGGTTTCATATTTTTTTCGCGGTTGGAAACTTTGGTTTCGTAAAGGTGTATATTTTAATTACTTTGTGGTTAACTTGAATACACAGCATGGTTTTTTCGCTTTCCGATTCCTTTTAGATCATATTTCTTACTGTGATAATAAGGGAGATACATCGATTTTTATGAGTCTTGCGTGAGTTGTTTCGAAAATCGAACAAATTACCCTTAAGGTTGAAGGGCGAAACTGTGAAAAATAAAACTCAATACTTCAAATTTAATTCGTTATAGTTGAGACAGTTTCAACTTTCTTTAAGTGAGTTCTTTGGCTGACATTATCTCTAACCAACTTGTCAAAAGCCTTGCAGTCATGGTTTTGTTTTTTATGCCTTGTTCATCGTGCAGAAGAAAAAAAACTTTTTTACAAAACGAATAGATGAAAATTTAAAATATGGATAAGGATATTATTTAAAATAATTCATAATCTGCTCTTTCATAGATGGCACTATTTAAATTATTTCACAAAAAAGATTTTTTGCAAGTTATGCTTTAAAAGATGAATTATTAGTTTGCGCCCGCACAAGTGATATGAATATGCATATATATTTTTTTGCTTTAGCCCCACATATAAGGCACCTAAGAAAAACTCTAGAGCCTATGTCGTATTTGGGGATGCTGTGTGGAGGGCCTGTTTAGGGCAATGTGTCTAGGAGTGACGGACGTATGAATCCATCTCTCCCACTGAGGTGCAAGGTCTCCCTCAACGAACTTCTCCCGATCTGTCCCGCCACGCAGTAGGTGGGCAAACGCTGGCCGCCAAGGCCTTGACAAACCACACCCCGTGAAGCCCTTGATAGCGAACCACTTGGGGTGACCAATGGCAGGGGTGTTGGTTATCCAATAAATGGTTCCCGGGGCGGCGGTACCCAAACCCGCCTCCCAAATTGTGTAAAGCATAAAATGTAAAAATGAATAAATAATTTTGTATTTATTTATTTCAATACATACGGCACAAAAAGTGCCATTGACATAAATAAATTTACAATTAAGGGGTAACATAAAGAAAGTAATAATATAAAAGTAAAGTTAAATCTAAAAATAAAAGGTAAAAAAAGGAGTTAAGGTTGAAAGTAAGTAAGCAAGTAAGTAAAAAATGAGATATATAAAATAAAAGTGAAAAGTATTGGTACATACTATAAAATATAAAGTATAATTTAAAGAGTAAAAATAAAAAGATAAAAAGCTGGAAATAATATACTAAAAAGTAAAATATAAGAAGGTACAAGTAAACAGTAGGAAATGCTCATAGGAACCGAAAATTAAAGATAAATTAAAGTAATCTATATATATTATCTATTTATATAAAAAAAATTTAGGTTCCGTATGTTTGCGTTCGCTAATCTCGGAAAGTAATCGATGGATTGACTCAAAAATTTTACAGAACATTGCATTTTAGCAGAAGAGCGTTTCTACATACTTTTTATTTGGAAGTTCCAAAGGAAAAGGATAATTTTATGCATTTTAAATTGACACATAATTTGTCATAGTAAACAACGGAATGACAGTTCTAGACAGTGCTGCCATTTTATTGATTTTATTAAAAGTTACAAAAATTTATGATACCTATAATTGGGAATTGAAAGAATTTAATCGGATTTCAAAGTAGAATTAGGTATATCTAACAAATTATATTACTAATTTTCACTCATTTGTTTTCTCTGTGCGTTTTAAATTTACTCATAATTGTACTGAATGTCAGTTCGTAACTTTGCAAAACTTACAAAAAATCAGATTAACAAATCGAATTATATATGACAAATTTTCAAAGGGTCAAAAAAGACTAAGTGTAACTGTGACCAGTTGATTGATGGGTAAATTTTTTTTAAAGTTGATCACCATTTGTGGGATGCCTCGCTCACGTTCAAACATAGGCTGTCGTACTCGACACGCAAACGCAGATCGTCAGAGAAGATCAAAACGCACTGATCAAGAACGTTTAGATGATAATGAACAGGTTCGAGTTAGAATTATTCAGAGGCGAGCAAAAGAACTGGCGAATCGTCAGGAAGAAAGACTTAAAAGTTACGAGTAGAAGCGCGAAGAAGACGAGCAGCACATTCATCTCAACAACGTCAAGAAGAAATAGATCAACGACGAAGATGAATGCAACTGCAACTTTTGAATAATCGTGCTTCGTACCATCGAATTGCTATTTCATACGAACCAGATATTCAATACAATACATCATGTAAATTTGTTCAAATCGGTAAAATGGATAAAGTTTGTCCACACTGCAAAGCGATGAAATTTAAAGAAGAAACTTAAGGAATGTGTTGTGCCAGCGGCAAAGTGAAGCTACCTGAAATTGATCAGCCAATAGTACCACTAATAAATTTTTTGCAAGGAATTACTGATGATTCAAAACATTTCCTCAAAAATATTTGAAAATACAATTCATGTTTTCAGATGACTTCATTTAGCGCTAACGTTATAACAAAAAAATTTATGACAACGTTTAAAATTCAGAGACAAATTTACCATAAAGCTGGCTCTTTGCTTCCTTTTCACAGCAATCAACATAAATTTCTACAAATATATTTCATGGGAGATCAAAATGATCAGTTGAATGCACGCTGTCAAATCTCTAATAAAGTCAAAAGAAATATTGTTGAGTAGTTGAAAAAAATGTTAGATGATAAAAATAATTTAATACGAATTTTCAAAAATGCAATTGATCTCATGCCATCAGACAGTCATAAAATTATCATTAGTTCTGATTAAACACCAGCAAGTGAGCATGTCAGACGATATAATGCGCCAACAATTAATGAGGTGGGAATTGTCTTGGTTGGAGAAGAATTTCATCCTCGCGATATGGTTTTGCAACGCAGAAATGATCAACAACAAAGAATTGCTGACACTAATAGGTCCTAATCTATAATAAAGTGAAATTGTAAAAGCATTTAAGGTCTGAATAAATAAATAAATTTAAAAAATTTACAAATGTTTTTTTTCTTCCCTTATATTCTACACTACAGCATAGTCACAGCAGATATTCAATTAAACAATTTGTCTTTTTTTTATCTATATTAGTAAAATTAAAATTTAGTCAAAATTTACATCAGTACAAAGGAAAGTGGAAAAACTGATAGACAATTATGCAGAATAATAGGTTATAATAATATATCGATGGAGACAAAGCATTGGCTGGGAAATTTTTAATGGTTTATAAAAAAAACCTAACATAGGAGATTACTAGATTCACCTAATTGATTGTTAAGTATATGACTATTAGTTTTTACTACTTTTTAAGTAAGTGTTTTATTTTTAAAATATGTCACACTGTAAAGTGATTGCTTTCTACAGTGATATAATTTTTATTAATTTAATTAATGCTCTTTGAATGTTATTACCAATGCTCATAAAAACTCGTTAACCCGAATAGAATATTTTTGAATTGACTGGATTAAATGCAAGCGATTATCAATACTGTAGTGGCTGATCGTGTACGCAGGTTAAATTTAAATGACATATGAATTTCAATTCCGTAATGAATTTATAATTTGTCGTTCGTGTCAAAGCTGTATTCATGTTATAATACACAGAAGTAATAATAATATTTAAAAGGATTGCGTTTCTACATTTAAATTGTGTTTTAACTTACCTTAATCCTTGTATGGTAACGTTTTAAACTTTGTGAATAAAGCATTGATAATTGATTTATAAACTGGCTTTGAAAAGATAAATCCGTAGATGCACCTATTTGCCAAAAAGACAGTGTAATAAAAATTGTTAAAACTCAAGTACCTACAACTTGAAAAATTTCCAGAAAAAAAGTATTCCGAAATGTTGGACTTGATAAAAGTACTCGGCAAAAATTTTTTATTTAATATAAATGCTAAGTTTATTAATCTGAAGTGAACGGCAAATTGCAGTCCAGCTGGCTTTTATTTGCTAACTTTCATGTGCTATAATAAAATCTAAAGTTATAAAATGTACTGTTCCAAATTTCAAAACTTTGCTTGCCATGGTTTGAAATACATAATACCGGTTAGTGACTGAGTGAAAAATGCATCAGGTTACTATCCAGGCGTCGCGGATTCGATTCCTCTGCTAGTTTATATATCTATCATTGCACAAGTAAAAAATAATGACGGTAGTAGTGTTTTCTTTTCAAATATCGTAATCCAGAAATGTTTGTCTTCCTTTAGAACTTACTAATTAGTAACTTAATTGCAAGTTTATGTGCGTTGAGCGACCCCTTTGATGGGAACTAATGAAAAAAATGACAAAATGGTACATAAAGAATATATTATTTGAACAAGGTTTCAATAAAACCCAAAAATTGAGTCTTAAAATAGAAAAAAAAACTGTATTTATTTGCGTAATGATTGACAAAAATCATTTAGACTTACTAGGAAATTCAAAGCTTATCAAAGCAAATCATTGAGTTGTCGAGTCTCGACATTTTGAACAAAGGATAATGGTATCCATAATTTTATTAGTAGGTTGCTTAAGGAGCAGCAATTCATTATTTCGAAGCCTACGGAAAGGGATAGTGAGATTGAGATTTAACAAAGAAATGTAACAAAGAAAATTCCGAATGTAACTGCGCCAAGGGAAACAATAACATTAATGTAATTTTCATAGGATATCGATTCTGCAAATGTTCATTACATTACAAACTCCCCTGTGGTAGAAATTCAACTCGGCAAAACGCGAAATGGGGTCATCGCTTGGGGTTTGAATAAAAAGATTCTTTCTCTTTTTTCTTTGAATTTTCTACCAATTCAATGTCGAATATTATGGGCTATTCAAAATGTTTTCATTTTTCTATGGAAATAAGAACTAGTTTCTCTTATTTAGGATATATAATACAACATGAATAATGCAATATAGGTTATGGCATTCTAATTGTTCCATTAGCCATAATATTTTAATAGTCGTAGGTAAAAGAATATTTTGTTTTGAAAGGTTTTAATTTTCGATGTACATTAGTTACTTTAATTTTAATTTTTTTGCGACCGGTTTCGACACATCCGTATCATTAACGATCAAACTTTAAACTAACTTAAAAATTCTATACAAGTACACAATTAATTAGGCAGGGGTAGTGGGAGGGGGAATTTGGTGGAGGGGGAGGACGATGGGAGGAGTCAAAATTACATGGTAACAACGTAAGCAGAGGTGATTTACATGATGCTATTATTTTATATAAAATTAAATCTAAAATTAATTTAATTAATAAAATAATAGCTCCATGTAAATCACCTCTGCTTACGATATTTCCATGTAATTTTGACTCCTCCCGCCGTCCTCCCCCTTCACCAAATTACCCCCTCCCACTACCCCCGCCTAATTAATTGTGTACTTGAAGAGAATTTTTAAGTTAGTTACGGACGATACGGACGAGTCAAAACCGGTCGCAAAAAATTTAAAATTAAAGTAACAAATGTACATCGAAAATTAAAACTTTTCAAAACAAAAATTTCTATAAATTGTTAAATAGTCAGTGCCCAAGAAATACAAAAAATAAAAGAATATTCATAAGAGATCATAAGTTTTGTCATTTCACCCCTTTCCTTCTGCTTTCTCAGGCTTTCAATATTTTTTCCTTTTTTTGTTGTAGGTTTGTTAGTTGATTAAGTCAATAAAACTGATTTTGGCGGCAACTGCTAATGATTAAATTTGTATTCTTAGTTGAACGGGGGAAATATTTACTTGACCTAAGCCTTCTTTTTTATATTTATTTAGCAACACTCTAAAATTTTGAGATATTAAAAAAGATTTTTATAAAGCTGTAATGTGTCCAGCCGAAAGGACACCCGCGCGCCCCTTCTTCAAGATTAACGGAAAGAACGAAAAGCACGCAATATCAAAGTGTTCATCGACCTACCTACGGGACAAACAGGATACCCGCGCGTCCCTCCCTCAAGATCGACGGAAGGTACGGAACACGCAAAAACAAAGTGTTCATCGACCTACCTACGGTGCAAACAGGATACCCCGCACCCTCTTCACCCTACCGCAGCGAGCTTCAAGGAGCTAAAATCACGCAAAAACACAGTGTTCACATACTTACGGGACGACCGGACACGCCGCGCGCTTCCCCTCCACCCCCCCGCACACTCGAGGAAGGAGTTTTAAATTATGGAACGCGACACAAGGAAGTTCAGTTACGAGCAGCACGCGGCGAAAGCAGTTGCTGAGAGCGCGCGAGCAAAGAAGTCGGCCGGCGGATAGCGACGGTCGCAATTAAGACCAAGTCATATCGGAGTATTCCAATAATAACCAAGTAATGGTTCTGGACACGTTTTAAGTCCTTCAGTATTCCTACGCGGGAGCCCAGATTAAATCAGTTGCATCCGTATACCGCATCAAGTGCTAGATTGAACCATGTTAATAATAATCAAGTGACAATCGTGGACAACGATAAAAGATGTTCTTGGTTCCCTTGCGGAAATCCCAAATCGAACCAGTTGCATTCACCATGCCATAACGAGTGCCGAGTTGACCCCGTTCATAAATCAAACGGCGGCCATTAGTGCGAAACACGCCCCCCGGTCCCACCGACTCATCACGACAAGGATCCGGATCAACGCCCCCGCCACACCCGTCGGCGCACGTCACCTGGGTCGAGGACCACCCCCCCCTGGACCTGCTGCGCCTGGGCGGCCAGCGCCTGGACACCACGCGTTTCCGGCCACGCTTCAACCACGTTCGTTACCTGGGCCGAAGGTCTCAGGTGGCGAATCCCATCGATGGATCAGCACTGGAAACCAAACTCAAGAACCCCCAAGTAACGTACCTCGTAAACCCACCGTATCGTATTAGAAATCAATTTTATTAAGAGTCAATCTAGGTAGGAATTCCGCATTACTATTCCCTATGTCTTGTTTTTCTTACAATAAATTCTCTCTATCATTATATACACTGTTTCCTTTACGAATACCTGACTAAAAACAATGATATTGGGTTGAGTACTCGCCCTTGAGAGCTGAACTAGCCGGAGAAGCCAGAATGACGAGAGGCAAAAGTAAGTAGTTTCTGAAGAGAGAGGTAAAGAATTATAAAGTATTACAAAGCGTCTAATTACGGTAGGTAAGCAGATATGTGTGATTTTCTTGATATGGGAGACGGGTGTGCGTACCGCCACCCGGAAACCATTTATTGAATAACCAACACCTCTACCATATGTCACCCATAGTGGTTCGCTAAGTTTGGTGATTTTGCAGGGGTGCCAGTTTGTGTAGAGTTAGGTTTGTCCGGATCTTGGCAGCAGATAAGTATGCTAACAAGGCCAGATCGGGAGAGAATGGTAAAGGAGAACTTTTGAACTCTCCAGTTGGACTCTCTCGGAACAACGCATTGCACTGCAATGGGAGGGATAAATTCTTGCGTCCGTCACTTCTGGACTCTTTGAACCCCAGATTCCTACCCACTCCTCATTCCTTTTTCCTTCCCAGAACTTCCTCTCCTTCTTTTCCTAAAAGATACTATCCACACAGTATCCCCAAAGATGACATAGGCCCTCGGGGGAATTATTTTCTTAAGTACCGCATGAAAACATTCATAGAAAAATATTTTATTACATAAAAGAAATTATTCCTTCTTCGGTCGTCTTTCTATCTTGTTCTTTTGGAGAATAAAGTGTTTTCCGCAGACCTTTCTAAGGGAAATATAGCCAATCCACAGCTCTAGATGTCGATTTTACATTTTATTCAGTCAAATATGGATAGGCATCTCTCCGGGCTTTTCCTGTGGGATTTCAGTAAAATGTTTCACTGGAAGTATATCTAAGCCTTCAGACATTTTGTTACGTGAAATAAATCTTTGTTACTTTAACTATGTTTTAAACCAACTCAAGGCTGAATTTTAGCCATGAATATTATTGTACCTTGTACCAAATCTTGGAAGTATTGTAATACTAGCAGACCCGGCCACACGTTGCTGTGCCTAATGAAACACAACGCCATTACCCAATCTTTAAAAAATCCACACTACCCGCTTGCCAGCTGCCCGCTGCCCGCTGCCTGAATTGAATATTTGAATTTCTCGGTTTTTCTCTACTATAATAAGCATATATTATACTTATAATCCTTCCTCTTGAATCACTCTATCTATTGGTGAAAACCGCATGAAAATCCGTTACGTATTTTAAAAGATCTATGCGCACATACATTTTGAGCGACCTCATTTTACATTATGTAATGATAATCAAATGGTTTGTAAATCGGTAGATTTTTAATGTAATCTAAAACACTGAGAGTATTATTTTAAATAAATAATTAAGTCAAAAATCGCATTATAGACATCGGTAGTTCAATTATTTGGAAAAATACCTCAGTAATAAAAAATTTAAATAACTTTTTTGGTAATCTAACCTACATATTATGTTTTAGATTGTATTGGCACTAAAGTTAATCTATGTTTAACTTACTTTTTTCCTTAACAAGATTTTCCTTGTTTGAATTTTTTTCCCTATTACTTGCTTCTACCAAGTCTTAAAGTTTTTCTAAATCAGATGTAGATAGTAATTTCCTCTGGTTTTTAACGTCATTTTTGCAAAATTTCAACAAGGAGTATCAAAATTCTGCTTTAAAGGGTGTGGAAAGGGGATAGGGTGGTTTTTCGAAATCTCATTAAAACAGTCACCTTTCTCTTGTTTTAAATATCAAGTATATAAAATTTCATCAATCTCGGATTAAAACTAGATTTGTATAATAAACAAAGCCACACCGCCATAGACACTTCATCGCCTTCGTTCTTAACTATCCAAACGACCATTTAAGTTTTTGTTCAATCTTCATTTTAAAATTAAAAATAAAGTATAAAAAATGATAGTTAATCACTTAACTAAGAATTATTTAAACTAATGAGACTTTTAACTTTACGGAAATGGCTTTATCTAACACCTATCATAATGTTTCATTGAAATAATGAAAGAAAACCTTCTCCTAAAAATTTTCTAATGGTCGTGTATAGTCTGGTTTTTTGTGGCAGAAGATCTTCAATAAAGACAATATTTCTTCACTGGCGAATTCCAACTTATTTATTAACTTATAATCACATGTTACAATAATACCATTTTTCCCGACCCGACAAAACACTAAACTGGTCTACAAGTAAGAAATCTACACTAATAAACTAGCTTCGAAATGTTACGCTAGAGGTCAGCAACCATCGCTTTTTAAACAGGTCGTTCGGACAATTAAGAACTATAGCGCCGACCTCTTTATAATTAAGTTTATTATACTATTTGAACGAGAAGCCGAATTTGGTTCAACTTAATAAACTCCAGTTATAACCTTGACTACCTATTCGAAAATAATACCAGGGATATAAAAATTATAAACTGCTTATAGGACAAATAATCAGTTTTGCTTCGTGTAAATCTGAAGCTGTACAGAGTGCTCAGTAGTCAAATGAATGGGTATTTTTTCTATAAAGAAAAAAAAATAAAAACAAATTGTGCAATCCACACGCAGTAGAAGTAAACCTTTAGAAAACTAAAGTAGACATGAGTGTGGAGAACCGCACCAATAGGAGACCGATTATACTATCTCATTCTCTCGCATGCTAAATTCTATACATGTATGTAACACACACATAGTCTGTTTCTTTTTAGTGTGGTTATATTTGTTTTATCGAGTTTCAAATCACAACGGTGCTAAAGAAGTTTTCAAAAATAAAAACATTTATGATGAGATTCTTATTAGATCCCGATCACTATGAAAATTTTGTTATAAAGTAGCTATCTCCTAAAAAACATTGGGAATATTAAAAAATGAGATGTCCGAAATTTTTCTTCACCGCTGTGAAAATTAGGACTTTTTGTGTCAATATTTTTTTTTCAATTTTGTAAGTATATTTCTCAAATTTTTTCACTTTTCGATTCGTACAAATACCTAATTTAAATCTTAATAAAATAAAAAACCTATTTAATATCTACTTTAAATGTTTTTTTTACATGAATAATGAATACCTCACAAGAGTCCCAACTGCTCCCGTCTGGAGCCAGTGGGACTATGGCATCCCCAATTGGGTGTGGCTGAAGGTAGTGGGAAGGGGAAGAAGATACGGAAGAGGAAGGTGGGGAAGTACCTGGCTATTCAGATCTGGTCACCAAACACGACTAAGGCCATTTCAAGCAACGTTTCAATTCTGAATGGTGGTCTTACACCAGGGTGATACTGAGAGTATCTTCCACTCTGGAACGTACCGCAAATATACTACATATTATTTTAAATGAATAAATTGTGAAATAACACGAATTAATCATATAAAATTTATTTGCCACGCCGGGATTCGATCCCGCGACCTTCGGAGTGCTAGTCAAGAGCCTTACCGCTGGACTATGCCGACCGTCAAATACAATGAATAAGTGTGAAAAAAAAGTTTGCAATTTTAAAAATGAATAAAACTGAACGTAGGTCCCTAGTGCCAGTGGTGGTTTTCTCCAATGTGAAAATATGCAGTAAATCTCCAAAGAATAAGTACGGCAAACAAGACTCACTTGTATTATAATAATATTGCAAACAGTCACTACTCCACAGTAAAACAAAATCACCCATACAAATGAACATGAATATCCCACCACAACTTCATAATAAAAAAAATCTACCAACGGGAACCCAAATTGGCGCCAATAAACTTATTTCATACATGGTAAAGTCTGTTCCGAAAGGGGTAAAAATGTATAAGCCCACCTCACGGATAATACGGAAAGTTCTTTGTCGAAGTTCGATACACGGATAATAGGAATATTCCTTTTTAATTAATCGACAATCAAATACCTATGACATATTTGTCGGGAATACCAATCTTATAAAATAAATTCTCTTCAAAATAAAAACAAAAAGTACTTACTTTGAATTATTCCTAGTACTACTGGGTTTAGACCTCCGTAGTCCAGTGGCTAAGACTCTTGACTCACTCACGAACCCGGCATGCGCAAATAAATTTTATTTGATTAATTTGTGTTATTTCACAATTAATTCATTTAAAATAATATATAGTATATTTGCGGCATGTTCCAGAGTGGAAGATACTATTAGTATCGCCCTGGTGTAAGACCACCATTCAGAATTGAAACGTTGCTTGAAAATGGCTTTAGCCGTGTTTAGTGACCAGATCTGAATAGCCAGGTACTTCCCAACCTTCCTCTTCCCCACCTCCTTCCCCTCCCCACTACCTTCAGCCTCACAACATACCCCAATTGGGGATGCCGTAGTCTCACTGGCTCCAGACGGGAGTAGTTGAGATTCTTGTGCGGTATTCACTGTAAAAAAAAAAAATAAAAAAAAATAAATAAATAAATAAAAAATAAAATAAAAAATAAAAAAGTAAAAAAAAATAAAATAAAAATAAAAATAAAAAAATAAAAAAATATATAAAAAAAAAAAAAAAAAAAAGTGAATTAATTTTAACATCATTAAAAAATTTAATCTCCTTCCTTCCTTCTTTAATCGCTTTTTTGAACTCCCAATGATTTCGACCACGAACCGCCACTAGGTAGTACAAGTTTTTTACGGTCTAGAATAAATGGCATGGAGTGCAAATATAAGAACGTTCCATTATTTTAGATGACATGTGCTTGGGTTTTCGCATACATACGGTAATGTTAGCTACTCGGGGCTCTTTGGGGATTTGCAAAACTTGGCTCGATTCGTTTTCTTGTTGGGAGACATTGAAATTGACGATTCTTTACTGCAGCTTTGTGCAGAAAACGGAGAGTTATAAACACATTTTATATAGGTTTGTTATAAAAAACATTAACAGTGAGTTTAAAAAACTCTTGGGGTACAATCCAAAAATAATGGTTTGCAAATTTTAAAAAATAAACAGTCATTTGCAAAAGATACATCCAAGATAATATGAGATTCTTTTAAAAACCTTATATAATCTATCTTCTATCTATCTATCTATCTTCTATCTTTCTTCTATCTATCTTCTATCTCTCTTCTATCTATATATATATATATCTATCTATCTATCTATATAATCTTCTATATATAAATAAAAATGAATCGCCGAAATGTATGTACGCGCATAACTTTCGAACGACTGCACCAAATTGGATAATTATTTTTTTATTCTGTACCTTATTGTCAGGACAAGGTTTGTATAAAACTTCTGGTGAGCTCTGGCATTATGAAATTTGTATAAAAAAATTGCTATTGGTGGCACGCGAGCTGTTTGAAAACTGAATGTATGGAAAGCGGGAGGGAGGGAGCGATGGGGGAGGGGAACCTAGGAGGGGGGAGGGGGATCTGGGAGGGGGGAGGGGGACCTGGGAGGGGGGAAGGGAACTCGGGAGAAGGGTTCGCGGGACGGGGGAAGGGGGGAAGCGGAGTGGGGAGAGGGAAGGTGGAGGTGACGGAGTGGGGACGCGAGACGGAAAGGAGACGCAGGAGAAGAAGGGTAGGCTGAAGGGGAACTGGACGAATGGGAAAGGACACGCAGGGAGAAACCATTTCTTTATTAAATGGCATAGCAACGCATGCCGGGTACCAGCTAGTATGTCATATAATAAGTAAACTTATTTGGATGATTTTTACATAACGTTAATTTAAAAAAAATTCAATATAATTATAAAAATATGTTAAATTATTTTGTTCGTTCTTTTCATGAATAAGAACACGGTGTTTTAATTTTCTTCGTATCGTAATTTTTATCGCAAGAAAATTATGTTTTTTTTATGAATACGTATGAAGTCGATTTAATGTTTTACATTATAATCAATTACGTTATAAAGGGTATGAGCATCGCCGCCCCAAACATTTATTCAGTAACCTACACCTCTGTCACAGGTCTCCTCAAGTGGTTCGCTAAGTTGTTTGATGACTTAGCAGTGGTGCCCGGGTTCATGGGGTGAGGTTTTTGTCCGAGTCTTGGTGGCGATTGCGTCTACCCAGCCACAAGGTGGCAGGCTGGATCAGAAGGGACTGGTTGAGAGAAACTTTTGGATCTCTCCAGCAGGAGTAACTCGACCCACCACTTTTCAACGCAGTGGGAGGGATGAGTACGTACTTCTGGATACACTGCACCTCAGATTCCTATCCGCCCCTCATGCCTTTTTCCTTCCCAGAACTAAAAAAACCCTCCACAGAGCATCCCCAAAGATGACATTGGCAGTGTAAAAAAAAAAAATTGATAATATGAAGGCCACAATCTGCTGACTATTGCACAATAAATTGTAGTAATTATATCACGTCAAAAGTTAACTTTTTATTTTTCATGCTTGACCTTTCTTATTGCTTAGTATTACTGCTGTTTATGTGAAAAAATTAAATAAGGATTTCTTTCTTAAACTGTAATAAAATTTATCCTTCTTTTTGCTTTAATAATTTAAGGTTCGGGATTCAATAGAGAATATTTCCACGTATTTAGTTCAATTTGTATATTTTGTCAAATAGTTGCCTTATTTGGTTTACGACGGCAGTATATAGAATCTTCGATTGATTTGAACCTATGTTCGCACCCATGCATACGTGCATCAGGACATTGTAGTTTATTGTGAAATGTTCAGTATTTGTACATTGTCGTCAATTACCAAAATGATGTAGAACATGTTCAGCTGCCTCCTTAAAAGTAATGTCCAAACTTCCAAAGCCTCCGTTTGTTCCGACGGAATTAGCAATTGGAGCGCTACGCCAACCGTAGGTCTTTAAATCGCTACGTTAACGGTGCGACACTTGGTCCTGGTCGTAGCATTTTACGAGAACGTGACGAGAATAAAACATTGTTTTGAATCGGTACATTCGACAACGTGAAACTGTTTATTGATATATTTCTCGAATACAAAGAGGGTACAACCCGTCGATATAAGTGACGTAAAAATTCTGAAACCATAAATGTTTCAATTGCTTTTATTTTTTGATCGCAGATGGCGGCAGAATTCAAGTGATATTTATGAGTTAAAACATTAAACTTTAATAGTAGATTGAATTTAGGAACGAAAAGGATATTGGTAGGATCGGTAGGTAAAGGATTTACGTAAGGATGGCCATTTGCCCGGACATAAAATTATTCATTATTTAAAATGATGGTTACTCCAGAGAATTATACTCTCACATTACAAAGAGTTTGTTTCATATTAAAAAATATATTTTATTATTTATCATAAATTTATCATTAACTTTATTATCATACTTATCATAAATAATATATTTTTTAATTTTAAACTTTATCGTAATTAATGAAGGCCACAGTAATTTTTGATCACTTTTGAACCAAAGCTTTCTTTAGGTAATGACTTAAGACCTAAACTTTCCAAATAATTCTACAATTTTATTCACCAGTTTCTGTGTTCTGTCTAATATATGATATTCCAACTTCCAACCAAAACTGCTTACGAATTAGTGCTTCAGATGCACTTGAAATGGACAGTAAATACTTTTTTAAATTTATTTTTTATATTTGTACTTCGCACGAGTCCCAACCTCTCCTGTCTGGGGCCAGTCAGCCTATCGCATCCCCATTCGTTGTTTGTTGTGAGGCTGAAGGTATTAAGGAGGGGAAGGAGATGGTAAACCCACCAAACACGGCTAAAGCCATTTCAAGCAAATTTCAATTCTGAATAGTGGTCTTACACCAGGATAATACTGAGAGTATCTTCCCCTCTGGAATGTGTCGCATATACTATAAATTACGTTTTGAGTGAAATAATTTTGAAATAACACAAAATGACATCAAATAAAATTTATTTGCGCTCGCCGGAATTCGAACCCGCGACCTTCGGATTGTGAGTCAAGAGCCTTCGAGCCTTCCGCCGAGACCCAGGCGCGGCCGTCAAAAAAGCTAAATAGGACAAAATGGTGTTTGCTTGAATTAGGTGAAAGTGTGAGTAGGAAAAAAACAAGGTGTGATCACTTATCACCACTGTATCTCTGTGAACCTAACCTAACCTAACCTAACCTAACCAATCACAGTATAGATATATTGTCGCCCCGCTATTCCTCGAGATCATGATGGCCACAATAAAAAGAATGCGTACGAAACGATGTTATTTACTTCCGAGATGGTTAAATTCCTTCTTTTTACTTAAAAACGAGATCACAACAAATGCACTCGAATTTTCACCCCTATTCTTGCCATCGTTTGAAATTTCAAATACCTTCCCAGCAAGGTGATGGTTAGGGAGAGATAGAGAACTGAACAAATGACATCTACATAGGTACGAACAAAACATACTCTCATTTCATAACCAAACACATGGAATAAATAGTGGTCTCACACAATATTCCTCACGGATCTTATATCATTAGTGTCTACAACCGGATTAATTTATCTTATGCCGTATAGAAACCATTAACGCGTTCTTGAAGAAATTGGTAATATATATATATATATTTTTTTTAATTATTTATTGAATCATTTATTATAATTACAATTTTACAACAAATATATATTTTTTTTACAGGTATTTTTTTTTTTTACTTCCCTTCCATTTAAAGCATTTGCTTGTGTATGGAAGGGGAGTGTACATAAATGCTATTAGTTATTAGTTATCAGTTAGTACTTAAATAATTAATTGTACATAAATATATGTGAGCTGCAGTATTTATTTGATAATGGTGTGAATTTTTTTAAAAAAAGAAAGAATGTAATGGAAAACTAAGGATATTTGTAAGATTAATTGACAGTAGTTTTTTTCTTAAGAATATTTTTAAAATGTCTCTTGATAGAGAGCAGTATTCGGGTTTTATCATTAATGCTTCTGATTTCTTCTGGTAGACGATTGAAAAAAGTTCTTCCCTGGTAAGTATAATGATGCTGTGCAAAAGACGTATTTAGTTTTGGGCATAGAAAAACATGTTTAAATCGAGTTCTGTTTTCATTTAAAAATGGATATTTATCTTTTTCCTTTATAATTTGAATCAATGAATTTTTAATATATAAATCTTTAAATGTGGGTACTTGAAATTCTTCAAACAGGCGTTCTGTTGGGTAGTCCCAGGATTTTTTTAATATAATTTTAATAATTGTCCTTTGTACAATTTCTATTGGAAGAAGGTTACATTTATACGCGGATCCCCAACTAATAATAGCGTATTGTAGAGTGGATTGAACTAAGGCATAGTAGATTAAATATAGATTTTTCATCGACAGAAAATTTCTAATTCTTAAAAATATATATATTAATTTTCTGATTTTGTTTACTACTTGACATATTTATTCCTTCCATTTCAGATTTTTGTCGATAATTACTCCGAGATATTTAATTTTATTTGTTGTTTTTAATATTGTACAGTTTGATTTGTAATAATTTTGGCTATGAATTTTAGTATTATCGTGTATGACAATGTTAAAATTTTTGGGAGCATCGTTTGGATGGATTGCAAATGGAATTACAAATGTCTTTTCACTATTTAGTGATAGATAGTAAATTAGTGTCGAAAAAATTCTTAAGCGTGTTGATGTCTTCTGTGGCCTTTAATTCTACATTTTGCCAAGTCTTTTCACTTATTATTAATACTGTATCGTCGGCGTATGATGTAATTTGACCATTTAAATGTTGAAAAAAAGTATCATTTACATATATGGTAAAAAAAATTGGTCCAAGCACTGTACCTTGCGGGATTCCAAAGCTTGAAATCTCTTGATCACTATTAACATGATTGATTTTTACCACTTGAGGGCGGTTTTTTAAGTAGTTTGTGATCCATTTAATCGCGTTGCCTTTTATGCCAATATCATTAAATTTTTTTAATAGCATCTCATGGGATATGCTATCGAATGCCTTTCTGGGGTCAATAAATATGCCCGCACATTTTTTACCTTTATCTAATGATTCGTAAATGTATGAAGTTACGTTAGCAATGGCATCTTGTGTGCTGAGCGATTTAATAAAACCAAACTGGTTTTTGTGTAGTATTTTATTACTATCTAGGAAATTTACCAATTGTTTTTTTACTATTTTTTCAAAGATCTTTCCTATGTTAGAAATTAGACAAATTGGGCGATAATTCGTTACTTGGTGTGGATCACCAGATTTGTAAATAGGTGAGATTATTGTGTTTTTGTAGTTCATTGGAAATATTCCTTTCGTTAAACTCAAGTTTATTAAATGAGTGATGGGTTTTATTAAGTAAGATTTCATAGATTTTAACATGTGTGCCGTAATAGAATCAAAACCGGGAGACGAACCTCCTTTCATATTTTCTATTATTTTTAAAATTTCACATTCTGTTGTTATTTCAAATTTTGAAAGTATATTACGTTTCTGTAGATTTTTATTTTTATGTTTTTCTGGGTTAGAAGGTTTATGAATATTTTTCGCAAGATTTTTTCCAACATTTGCAATGAAGGAATTAAATATGTTTGCACATTGTTTAGGCTGTAAGTTGGCATCTATAATTTTTTTATCATGTTCGATGTACTTAATATTTTGTGTCTTTTTTGTATTGTCTATGGCCAAATTCACAGTTTTCCACATTTGTTTATGGTTATTTTCTGAAGATAAAATTTTATTTTTAAAAAACTCTTCCTTACTTTTTTTAATATAAGATGTTAATTTATTTTTATATTTTTTATAAAAAATATATGCTTTTTCATCGTGGGGATTTTTTAAAGTTGTTTTATAAAGTTTTTCTTTGTTTCTGATAGATTTTATAAGTCTTTTGGTAATCCAAGGTTTTAAACATCTTAATTTTGATTTTATGTGTATTATTATTTCAGTTGTCGAATTTTTAATGTGTTGTGACAGGATTTTTTCAAAGTTAGTGGAACATATTTCGGTATCATCACTCTTTAAAACATTGTTCCAATCTTCCATTTTTAGTTTTTCAGAGAGAATATTCATGTCTATTGTTGATTTTTTGGGTATTAAATTATGTTTTTTATGTTTAATATTATTATTATACAGAAGTAAGCATGAATGATGGTCAGTTATGTTAGTTTTCCAAACAATTGATTTTAGTTTGTGAAGATCTTTAATGTTTACGTTTGTCCAAATGTGATCTAAACAAGATGGAGTATGTTCTTTTATTTCTCTAGTATTTTTATTTATGCAAGATATGAAATTTTGTTCAGTCATACAATTGATGTATTCAGTTTTGTTATTATTTTCTATTTTTTCATTGATGTTCACATTAAAATCACCCACCACGAAGCAGAGTTTATTTTTTAATTTTAATAATATGTATTTCAGGTCATTAATAAACGTAATAATACTTGAGCCATGCGTTCTATAGATAGCTTTTAAATGATATATTGATTTGCCGAGTTTGAAATGTACTTCGATGCAGTTTACCAAATGTATTGGGTGTTCTATAATGTTAACAATACTAAATTTATTATTTGCAAATATTATTATACCCGAATTTTTGTTGATATCTACTTTGGTAGAAATATAATTGTACTCAGGTAGGTGATAAGACGGTGAGTCAGCGTTCGTGAATGTTTCAGTTAACACTATGAAGTCCGGCTTTTTAATTAAATTATTTATTTTTAGAATTAGTTCATCTAATTTTTTCTGAATGCTACGGATGTTTATGTGCATAATAATTATATCATTGATGTTTTCAGAAATAATTTTGTTACATGAATCAGTACAAATACATTTTGACGACCTCCGTAGTCCAGTGGCTAAGACTCTTGACTCACATTCCGGAGGTCGCGGGTTCGAACCCGGCATGCGCAAATAAATTTTATTTGATTAATTTGTGTTATTTCACAATTAATTTATTTAAAATAATATATAGTATATTTGCGGCATGTTCCAGAGTGGAAGATACGATTAGTATCGCCCTGGTGTAAGACCACCATTCAGAATTGAAACGTTGCTTGAAAATGGCTTTAGCCGTGTTTAGTGACCAGATCTGAATAGCCAGGTACTTCCCAACCTTTCTCTTCCCCACCTCCTTCCCCTCCCCACTACCTTCAGCCTCACAACATACCCCAACTGGGGATGCCATAGTCTCACTGGCTCCAGACAGTTTATTCTTTCCTTGGCTAATTTAAGCATGTATAATATATATATACATATATATATATATATATAATTGGTATATATATAATATATATATATTGGTAATATATATATATATATCATATATATATCATACATACTATAATATATTATTTTTATAAAAAGGAAAAATCTTCGAAAAAGATAAGTAAGATGAGGATGATTATACATTTTTTTCGTAAACGTCTTCTAAAAACATTTTTTTTTTATTTTATCTTTCATTTCGCTTGCGATACGAAACGATAAATCACACTTTGTAAAGGTTGTGATATTTTTCCATTTAGTCTAAATAATATTACCTACTCGAGTTTATGAAACATCCGAGTAGAACACAATCTTAACTAAAACTTTCTTCCAACAACTAAGCACTACTTACGCATGGTTGGAAAGCTTGAAAGATAAAATTGGTTTTCCGATACGAACTTTTCAAAGTTTTCGATAGAAGCCTTGAAAATTTCACTTACTTTCCAAGTTTTGTGTATTCCATAATTTTTTTTGAGAAATAACCCGTTTTGCCTTTAAAAATACATATTTTTTTATTATTTTTGCCGTTCAAAACCAAAATGTATGAAAATTTATAAATTCGTGAGTTCTAATTACCTGGAATTAATGGCATACCCAAAAAATTAATTCTCTAAGATTGTCTAATAAATTGTTGAGACGAAAAGTATAAGACAGGGATTAAGTTGAGGAGTACGTGCTGTTAGTTTTGATCCGGTGACTGAACATGAGTAATGAATAATTGATCAATCCAAATTTGTAAGTCTTAGGATTCGTCTTCAGTTGGCGGTACTGAAAGAATCTTCATCCCTGGAACTCATAATATTCATACTATTTACCCTATATTATTCTTAAATCTGTTGCTCGTTGCAAAGGATCGTGATCCCCCCTACAATTTCCATGGTGGACTCCTCCATGCCTTTGCGGTTCTGCGCTATGCTGAAAGCTGTGGACACCGACTTACCTGAAGCCACTGATACTTGGTCACTCCAGCGACCGTTCTCTGCTTATTCTGCCTTCTACTTCGACTATGAGTTTCTGCTAGTTGGAGTCCTCAGCAACCTAGTTGGAGTCCTCAGAGACGAGCAACGTTTTCAAAGTATCTTAAAATATGTTGTTGGGAGATAGTTGAAAGCCTATTGTAGATGCCTATCTCTTCTAGAATGGACACACTTGTGCGTCTGGCTGTCCATGGAATCCTGAACATTATTCTACATCACCACATTTCGCCGGCTCTAAGTGTCCATGTTTTCAAACCGAATAGGAATATGGAGGAAATTAATGCCTGGACAAGTCTTATCTTGGTGGTCTTCCTTATGCCTCCATCACTCATATATCTTTTTCATTTACACATAGCGTCTTTTGTCAATCAATTTTTTATTTTCAAATCTGTTTCACCACCTCCTTCATCACTTATAAGGACAAGCCTAGGTATATAAAGTCGTTCACAGTTTCTAAGACTCAGAGAATTATTTGTTCTTACGTAGGTAATTACCCTGTCGATCACTATTAGATACTTTTGTTTCTACCCTATAATAATGTTTTCATTTTTAGAATATCTATTTTCTCAAATGTTAACATTTCGTGGAATTCCATCGTATTAATAAGGTATAATTAAACCATTAAAAACTTTATTCCTCTCTTATTTCTTTCCGACCGAACCAGTTCCAGACAATCGCGTCCTTCTTTAGCACTGTAATATAGTTCTTAAAAAAAATTGTGTTTGAAAATACCCGTGCAATTTTCCCTCTTCGATTCTTTCTATGACACGTGCGCTTAAATATCAAAGTTCAGAAGTCAACAGCTTCCGCGAAAGCGCCATTATCACATTCCTGGAAAATTATCGAAATATTCTAGCAAACTATTGTGAAAAGTTGAAAAAAGCAATAATACTTATATTTCTATGCACAAAAAGACCAAACTTTTATAATATTGCGAAAAATATTTCGCATAAAGTTTAGTCAAAGAGTAACAATTGTTAAAGTTCCGCAATATCAAGCAATTATTGGAAAACCCCTGCGAATGCAAATTTTCTGGGTTTTTAGTAAAACACTGCTATTTCAGAACTATAACTTCTTTTTGCAACTGTAAAGTTTTTCCACAGGCAATATTAATTATTTCCAGATTGCTTTCCATGGTATACAATAATATCGTTTACTTTTGTTCGCCATTCATATAAGAGCACCATGGTAAACATTTACTTGTATAAAATGTTTTGAAAGCTTTAACTTTGAAGTAGAACAAATAAAAAAGGTAAAGCAATTACCTAGTACGGATGTGAGCTATCTTATTTCTTCTTCTACTAGTGCAAAATTATTTTGTGGTAACATTTTAAATTCAAATTAATAAATAACGTTGTATTAACCACTTAATTATTTACAAAAACCGACATGTTTCGTCAGCAAAGCTGACTTCCTCTTATTTCTGTTTTATAAAATATAAGGGGCCTAAGGAATTCGATTTTTCATGATTTATGAGGAAATTTTGACAATTATTTGTAGTTAAAATTAATAATAAAAAAAGGCTTTTTGGAGATGGGCTTAAATTTAAATTACAAACGACCAAACGACAAAATATACATTTCAGTAATTATTTAATTTTATAATTCTCATAAAAAAATACCTAAGATGCCTCTAAAATCATGAGAAGTAAATTATAAGATTGCCTATTATTTCATAATTTAAAACACATATAAATAAAATAGCTCTAATCCATATTGGATTATTGTAAAAATAACAATTTGATTTTTTTCCCAAATTTAGTTCGGTTGAAAATTTTGCTATCAGCATCCGTGGTAAGTTGGATTTGTAAGGAGGTTTTTCTGGGTTTACTAGACTTTGAAAACTCCTGTTGAAACAAAGATTTCAGCGGTGCACACCAATCTCCTAACGAGGCATTGTTTATTCATAACAACGAACAAACTTCAGTCCTTGTACTAAGTCCTAGAACCACAAAACATCTCCTGAAAGTAATGATTAATTGAAAAATTAACATTATGAAGGAAACTTTAACTTGAAACTTAAGAACACTCGGTGCTGAGTTTATTCCGAGCAGAAGATATTAAAATACGGAATTAATTAAATATACATGTTTTTTTCTTTACAATAACTTCACCCAGGATGCCCAAAGGAAAATAATTTCCCTCAGGGCTTAGGTCATCTTTGGGGATGCTGTGCGGAGGGTTTTTTTAAGGACATGAAAGAGAGGAAGTTCTGGGAAGGTAATATGTATGAAGGGTGGGTATAAATCTGGGGGTCAGTGTACCCAGGAGTGACGGACGTATGAATCCATCCCTCCAACTTCGGCGCAAGGCAATGGGTCAAGGGATTCTGTCTGGAGAGGTCAAAAGTCTCAACCAGTCTCCCTGGATATGGCCCGCCAAGCAGCAAGTGGGCAGACGCATCGGCCGCCAAGACCTAGACGAACCTCACTCCGTGAACTCTGACCCCATTAGCTGTTCGAGCATCATAAGTGGTGGAGACTTTTCAAAAAGATAACCCTCATGGACAGTACTGTCATCACTATAGCAACGAATTAGTGCACATTTAACGAGATCGTTAAATGTGCACTAATTCGATATTACTATATTTCCATCGGTGACCGGACAACTCAGAATGAAACCAACTCAGAAAAGCACTTCAGAAAGGTCATTAAGAGTGATGATAAAAAAGTATTCAAAAATTGGTTTATATAGGTTAAGTTAGGTTGGGGTTACCGGCTATTTTAAAATTATTTTTTCATAGCTTAATGATCTTTCTGAGGTGTTTCTGAGTTGATTTCATTCTGACTTAGCATGGAACCATTTCCATCACAAGGCTTCGGTTATAGGAAATTTGGACGACACCGATTATTTTAAATGATTTTATCTCTTTCAACTAAAGTGATTGACTTTTGGTTTTAGGCTATTTTCATAATTTCCATTTTGACTAGCTGTATTTTGGTATAATGTCAAAAAGCAACAAAAAATGTTGTTCAATAAAAATTTACGCGCCGACCGCTGGTACAGTTTGAAAAACAAGTGACCCAATGATAGATCTTATGCACTTGAATGAACTTGAAAAGTTATTTCGTGGCTAGAATTGAACTCTTTTTGATGACACCTTAAAAAATACGGTTCAAGTCCGTGGAGAGGTACTTTAAAAGAAAAACGATCACGTTTGACTTCTGTAATCCAAGAAAATGAACTCTGTTGAATTTACGTTTTCAAGAAGATTCACAACGATATAGGTATGCAGGTATATATTACTGGTGTATTGCACATATTTATAAATAGGTATAAAAACTGCCAAGTAATATTTTGATCATTTAAAAAAAGAAGACGTAATTATATTACATGGTAATCTGATTAAATCGGTTTGTTCCTTTTTCCTCTTCTCATTCTTGTAAACTACGATTAGTGATAGAAATTGTTTTGTAAATAATGTAGGTAAATTTAGCTGTACACATCTGCAAATCAGTTTTTTTACTCGGTTACTTTATAACAAAATAATAAGTAATATCCTTTTCTTTTACAATTTGCAATTTTATTATTTAGAATATTAGTTGTTCTTTTTCCTTCACGTTCCCATAAATGTAATGAAAAGGGATTTCCTTAATAAATGTATCTTTACCTGTATGTGTCTGTTTAAACGATCATGAATTTCAATGTTTTTTCGGCAAGGAACTTATAAAATTATATTAATCTTTTCGTTTACTATTCTTGCTACTTTATTTTTTTAAACACTCACTCATTATAATACAAGCTTTCAACTAGTTTAGTTTTTTTGTAATTTCCTAAGTTGGGTGTGTGTTATTTAATTATTGAGAAAAAAATTTAATCCAAATAAATTTCACAATATTAACTTTTAATAAAATATAGACAATGATTAATTACGTCAGTTGAGAAATATTAATTTCAATGTTGAAGTCACCGACGTTTAACCGAAAAATGCCTATCGCAGAAGATAGGTGGATTAAGTGTGGTCATTATCTCCAAAGCAAAGGCATAATCATTGGAAGGTTGGTCCTGCCTCTTGGAAAAATAAAAAAGCCTTCGCTGCCTATCTCTGGTGAAGATATCGGGGACATAAAGTGTAATACGGTCATAAACATCAGGATTGCAAATGTGCCCATTAAGCAGCTTATGTGCCACTATCACCATTGCAATTTTTCTCCTAACGTCTCGACTATATAATCTTAGCATTCCACTGAGAAAGTCCGGGAGATTCGGGACATACGGGGTAGAACCCAAACTTTTTTACACCTTTTTTACATCATAAGATTGTAGGGTATCTTCGCGACACCCTATTACCCGGTAAAGTATGTACATATATAGACAGATTAAAAATAATTAATAAAATTTGTAATTTGATTAATGAAGACAATATTAGCGAAACTCAATCGAAAATCTGAAACATAAAAATCAGAAAAAAATCTAGGAAATGAACACAAAACCTTAGCCTTGCCGGGGCGGAGCTCTACCACAGCCATACACTGAGCTAATGCGACTCCAACCGATTCGGCCATGTTTAATTGTTTTATACTTCGGCTAAGAACTATCAACGTTATCTTCATTTACTCAAAGCATATTTTTATGGACTGCTCTCTTTATTTTCGTTGTTTGTTTTTGGGGTATTATGGCGTGTTACACCACCTCCTTCTTTTGCCCGTGTTTCGGACAACGTAACAGTCTCCATCATCAGGGAAGATGTGTAAATTTTAGTGGTAAAATGTGTGCTTATGTACTTGGAAACGATACCGTGTTTCCAGCTTCACTCTACTACTAGCTGGTATTACAGGATACTTCAAAATGGTTGTAGATTTCAATTGCCTCCGTAATCAGGCGTGCTTCAATAGGAACTGGTTCCAAAAAACTGTTTCTCGAATCCACTGTCATTCAGTGATCGCTAGTCACCGGTACAAAGTTACAGTGACAGGCAATTGCATAGGAACTGGTTTAAAAATAACTAAAATACTTTTGGTCGTAAAAATCTAAAAACTTACAGCTGTCTTTGTTTGATTACAAGATTCAACTCGATCTAAATGAGATATCGATCTAGATTTGAGGTTTTACTTATTAACTTGGAAATTAATAAATTTTGTTAAAATGATTTTTCAATATTCGCCCATTTTTCGACACTAAAACTGAATCTGAAAATGGCAATATTATTTATTCAAAAGTTACGACAATATGGTAACCACATTTAAAACTCAAGGGACAAAACGTGATGTTCAACAATAATAATTTCGCAATTCGTAACAAGGATTTGGAATAATTAAATATTCATAATCTCCAGCTAAGGTTTATGTTGAATAAGCAACAATGTTTCTACTCGTGTTGAGCAGACGGTACCTACGGGGGTACACTTTGCACGTGGCGTACCAGGGTTAAGGTGGTATTTTTTCGAGGGGATTTATTCACGCTCTCAGATAAAAATAATATTACACCTTTGTTTATCGTGATCGTGGCATGATGTTTATATGCAAATCAAAATGATTTTTGTGAAAATTCTCAATTTATTTATTGAAGAGTTGCCTACCATTCAAATTATTTTTGTAGTGCGCCGTTTTCGTGAAAATCACACGAATGGAGCTGTGTAATTCATCGTGAGTTCTAAAACTTTATCTAATTTTATTAATTGTAAACAAATGCAGAAAACATACTTACCTGATAAGTCTATGTTATAAACACACCTGTGATGGACAGTTTATGCTTGGAGAAAATACGACTTTGCACTTGGTGGATACTACGAGGCATATCCAGAAAGTAAGTATACTGTGACCACAACGGGTGGAGGTTTTTAGTTTTTTGAGGGTTGGCAACACTTAGTGATACAGGGGGGTCTCCTGACCAGAAAGAGCATCGCAGGAACATTGTTGTACGTAAACTCACGTTTTAGTGTTCAGTGGCGTGAAAGTTGTCGGAAAAAAATCCCGCCAAGTGTGTGATCTGCTTTTTACTCACGGAAGATATAACACCTACAAGAAAAAAAGGTGAGGATTTCTGGGCTCTATTGTTACTGGAGATGAAAGTGGGTGACTCATTACATGCCTGGAAAAAAAACAGTCGTCAAAGTGGCGTCACACCAATTCCCCATCTGTGAAAAAAAGGAAAACCACAATTTCGGGCAAAAAAAATCATGGCCTCAGTGTTTTAGGACCGAAAATGATTTTGTTCAAATAACGGCCTCAGATTGAGATCATCAATACACAACAATATTGTGTACCCTAAAAAACTCAAAAGGAGCATTCAAAACAAAAGGAGTGGAATGCTGACCAGAGAAGTTTGCCTTTTTCACGAAAACTTCCGACCTCACAAAGCCTTGGGCACCAATAAGATCATGGACTCATTTGATTGGGATGTTTTGAACCACTTCCCGTAATCCCCTGGCTTGGCGTCTTCAGATTATCATCTTTTCACCTTCCTAAAGGCATGTATGGATGAAAATAAATTTTCAACCGACGAGCAGGTGCAGAAAGTGGTCCTGAAGAGGGGGAAGGAGCTGGCGGGAGAATTCTTCGAGAAGGGCAAAAGAAACTTGTGCCACGGCTCACCACATGCATTGAACGGGTTAGCAATTATTTGGAAAAATAGTCAATAAGTGTATCAACAATATCCAGTATTTTTTTTTCTAATACACTTTTTCAAAAAAAAATTTTTTTTTTAAGTACACTTACTTTCTGGATATCCCTCGTATATTCAAAACACTGGACATTACAAGATTTCGCATTTGCCACCCTCCATTACTGTTGATATTACATTTATGAGAAGATTAGTGGCAAAAATAGAGATGATGTTTATTTTGAAAGACTGGACAATTTTTATGAAATGACACAAAAAGCTTACAGGTTTTTATTTTCTTACATTTTGGGTTCTTATTTACTTACACTTAACAAAAAGTTTTTGTGTTTGATTCGAAGAACTCTATTTAAATTTTTATAAATTTAATTAAAATTAAATTTGATGTTGTTGAAATATATGAGTTTGATTTTGCAAGTGCAATAAATGTTAATACAATACCTATTCAGTTTGTAAAAAAAAAAAATTATTCATTTTTTGGATCATTTTAAAAATTTAAAAAATTAGGTGGTTATAAAAAAAATAAAAAAATAAGAAATAATGGTGGCTAATAAAAAATCCCACGAAGGAAAAGCCTGCGCGTGGAGAATGTAGTAATAACTATTTTTACATTTCTATGACTTAAGAATTGATCATTAAATTGAGGTACCTACCGCATATTCATTTTCTTTTCAGATGATAATTGAAATAAAATTGAGTCTTTAATAAAAAAAATATAAATTTTCAGTGGATATTTTACATCATGAACATTTTATAGTGCTGGTGTTTTAAAAAGAAGTATTTAAAATGGAAGTAGGTACCTCAAAATCAAAAATAAAAACAATGATGTAAATAAATGAATAACATCTTAATGTACACTAATTTTACACTAAATTTGAAAAGTTCAGTACGCGGATATTTAGACTTATTTTTAGGTCCTTTGAAGAATGGAGCATTCCAAAATTTAAGTTGCAAGATTAATAAGTAATACATTAAAGGCACTATCCTTGACATTTTAAGATATTCAAATGAAGCTGAAGGCAATTTTTAATAGAAATTTATTAGAAAGAACAGAAAATGGTGGAATGGGAACATTTCCACAAATTTCACATTTTTATCTGAGCATGGAATTACGCTTTGTCATCTTCTTAATTCTTTTATTAGGTTCCGAGAATGTCAAAAGAATGACGGCATGAAATGGACCAAGGCTGATATAAATTAGACTTTTTTCGTGGAAAGATATTACATATTGGGAAAATCTGATTAAATAGCCGCCCTCTAGGCGAACTTTTGTAAAAAACGCTTTGACAGTACTTGTTCAACCGACATATTAATTTTTTCCTCGAACGCCTACGATTTTTCATGTTTTTTTGTCAATTTCTTTTGTGTTCTACTGATGGCACAGTGGACCGTGGGATAAAATGCCTCAATCGTTTTACTTTTGTTATCAAATATTATTTATACCTCAGGCAATATAAGACCTCCGTAGTCCAGTGGGTAAGACTCTTGACTCACAATCCGGAGGTCGCGGGTTCGAACCCGGCATGCGCAAATAAATTTTATTTGATTAATTTATGTTATTTCACAATTAATTAATTTAAAATAATATATAGTATATTTGCGGCATGTTCCAGAGTGGAAGACACTATCAGTATCGCCCTGGTGTAAGACCACCATTCAGAATTGAAACGTTGCTTGAAAATGGCTTTAGCCGTGTTTAGTGAACAGATCTGAATTGCCAGGTACTTCCCAACCTTCCTCTTCCCCACCTCCTTCCCCTCCCCACTACCTTCAGCCTCACAACATATCCCAATTGGGGATGCCATATTCTCACTGGCTCCAGACGAAAGCAGTTAAGATTCTTGTGCGGTATTCACTAAAAAAAAAAAAAATGGGTTGCTCATGAAGATGTGTGTTAATAATTAAATTTTTGCATTAAGTTTTCTGTTTGTATTTTTGCTATAGCCCAGTTTAGTAATTTAAACGCCCCAATCCGGAATAGTTAATGTAACAATCCAATCGTTAATCGCCTTTTTTTACATTAACTCCACACAGGAAGCCCTGAGGAAAATAATTTCCCTCAGGGCCTATGTCATATGAGATGTTGTGTGGAGGGTCTTGAAGAAGAGAGGAAAGAATGAACATTGGTCTTGAAGAGATCCATGTTGTAGGAAGGAGGAAATACAGAGGCCGGCAAATTGTTAATTAAATTTCTCAAACGCTCTTATGTTTACAGTAAATTCTTATTTCAAACGTTGTTCATGTATGGCGAAGATATACATTCATGGAATGTGTACGTATGAACGAAATAAACTGTAATGAAGATCGGGCGGCGTTATCGTATTCAAAAGTTCCGTCAAATACTGCTTAGATTAGGCCTGGACGATTTTGAGGTGTCAAGTGATTAAGGTATAATAACTCGCGCGCCAGGTATTGTAATTTTTTTATTCAAATTTCATTACCCCAAGGCTCACCATCGGCTATAAAAAAAACTTTGCGGGCGTATGCACAATAATCCACTAAAGATTCAACGCAATCGGATTAATGGTAAGGAAACAGATAGGGTCAAAGAAAGAAACATTCATTTTTATGTACCAGTGCCTATTAGCTTTTACCCGCGGCTTCGCTCGCATGGTATTAGGTGGAAATACCACTGATTCATTCGTTCATGCGTTTATTCATTCGCTCATGCGTTCATTCATTCACTGATTCATTCATTCAATCATTCATTCATTCATTCATTCATTCATTCATTCATTCATTCATTCATTCATTCATTCATTCATTCATTCATTCATTCATTCGTTCGTTGTTTAGCAAATAATAGAAATCTCAAATAATCGCATGTATACATACCCAGAAGCAAACATATTTTGTTTTATATATATATACACGAGTATAGTTGTATACAGAAACCATCGCAGGTATGCGCTCATCAAATCCCCTAAGTTTCATTGCAATCGGATGAATGGTTTAGCAACGCATAGGCATCTCATCCATGAAGTATGTACAAACCCGGAAACAAATATAATTTGATTTTTATATACAGGGTGTTAAGGGACGTACTTGACTTACTTTAACCAGTGATTCCTGATATTATTTGGAGTAAAAAATGTTACTGAAATTTTGGTCTCCGGTGACATTTTTTAATTTTTTTTTTTTCTACAAAAACATAAAAAAATGGTAGTTGTTGAACAGTTCGAGGCGGGGTAAGGGGTTCGTCGGACACCCGGCTGAGTGACCAGTGACGACATGCGGAAGAAATTTTTTTTTGTTGGATTTTGAAGAAAAAAAATTTAAAAAAAAAAAAATCGTCAAAAAAAGTCACCGGAGACCAAAATTTAATTTATATTTTTTACTCCAAATAACGTCAGGAATCACTGGTTGAAGTAAGTCAAGTACGTCCCTTATCACCCTGTATATATAGAAGAAGATAAAGATAGTCGTAGTACCTACGCTGTTCTTTAAGAAATAATGTAGGTTTCCATGCATTGTGAATATGTGTGATAACTAAGGATAGGTTGCTCAAAAAAATATGACGGATTCATCAAATATTTTAAATTAATTTTCACTTTCTGTGTAAGTTCTATTCAAATTCTGTTACTATATCATTATAGACCAGTTGCTTCATAAAACTGAAATAATCGCAGAAGTTGAATAGAAATAGAAAATATGAAAATTGACTTCAA
The DNA here is from genome assembly GCA_917880885.1 of Limnephilus marmoratus. Classification (NCBI taxonomy): domain Eukaryota; kingdom Metazoa; phylum Arthropoda; class Insecta; order Trichoptera; family Limnephilidae; genus Limnephilus; species Limnephilus marmoratus. The sequence goes on from OU862922.1 coordinate 45,977,735, forward strand.
ATATTTGATGAATCCATAAATTTTTTTGAAACAACCCGTCCAAAGTGTGTTTTTCTTGTTTTTCCATTTCAAACCCCTTGAAAGTGAACTAGGTCACTAACATAAAATAATTACGCAAACTAAAAAGTTTTCTTATAATAACCGTACATGGTTTTATATGTTCTCCTTCAGGAACAAAACCTGTAAAAATACGTTATTTACGTTTATGAACAAAACAAAGATACAAAAGCATCTAACTTTGAAGAATAGTAGAACAAGTAGTAGTAAAAACATACTCACGAATTTGTTGGAGAAATAAGATGTCAGTTTACAATATAAACAAGTTATATTAACATCAATACTCATTTGTATCTATAATCCACTTTCCCGCTGTAAACTAACCCTATATGATGGAACAATATTCGAGATTCTTAATTGAATGTCTTCATTTTGACATCATCACAGCCAACCACTCAAAAGCAATATGACATGAGATTCCATATACATGAATGTGATAGTTCAGCAATAAAAGCAACCATCAAATGGCATCTAAAACCATGTCAATGTATCTATATAAGATCGCATTTCATAAACCCTGCCCCTTATGTAAACAATCATAAAATATGACCTCTCCTTGCGCTTGAGTGATGTGAGAATCTTAAATATTGATACTAACCGGTAAACCAAATATTCTTATATGCAATGTTCACTGTTCACACCAAATCAGACATAAAAATATCATAAATTTAATAATAAAAAGTAATATGATTTCTGTCACTTGTTTACCAAATATCTACGTATCAAAAAAAAATAAAAACTTTAACAAAATCGCAATACATCTATGCGACATAAAAGTGGAATCTTTTCACTCCGAAAATTTTATTCATATGTTCACTAGAGAGTTTCATGAAATAGAATTATCGGTCCAGAATTCTCTAATTTGTTTGAAATAGTTCAAGGTTAAATAGAATTATTTATATTCAGAAATGCTACATGTAGAGAAGAACGTGTATTTTATGTTCACTGAACAAATAAACGAAAACACAAGACTGGTCTCAACGGTGCCAAAAAATCATCCCCGAACCAAACACTCTGCTTCAACAAACAAAACATTATCACAGTTCGATTGATTAAACTAGCTGTTGTAGCTAGCAGACATTTGATCGTGGTGAGGGTATTTTATTACATTTTTGTTTATTTACGCACTGGTGTTTTACTGCTCATTAAAATAATATTTAATTTTATCGAAGGAAGCAAACACTTTGTGGTGTGACATTATATATTAAATGAAAGAACACATTTTGTAAAACACCACTTTTTATTATAATTGATATTTAAAAGCCAACCAGGTTTCGCTCGATCTCGAGCTTCATCAGGGCTATTATAACAACGAGTTGTTATAATAGCCCTGATAAAGCTCGAGATTGTTATAATAGCCCTGATGAAGCTCGAGATCGAGCGAAACCTGGTTGGCTTTTAAATATCAATTATAATAAAAAGTGGTGTTTTACAAAGTGTGTTCTTTCATTTAATAATATAATATTTAATTGATTTAAAAGATGGTTTTCTAAAAAAATTTATCATTTACAATTATTTTTTTATCATTTTTATATATTCTGTCTGACATAGTATGAACTTGGTGTTTTTATTTCTTTTTCATTAACTCTACACTGGAGGCCTGAGGAAAATAATTTTCTTCTAGGCCAATATTTTCTTCGGGGATGCGGGTCTTCAGGAGGACTAGAAGGAGGGATCATGGGTTTTGAAGAGACCCATGTTGTGGGAGGGAGAAAATTCAGACGTTGGCAAATCATTCCACAGCGAGGTGTTGAACTCAAGAACGTGTCTTAGAAACGTCCTGTTATTATATGACAAATGTAAACTGTGTAAAAATATTGGGCGCTCGTTTGCCATGTTTCACCGGTGCCGAATGGATCAATGATGCTATTTCCTTGGAGCATATTCCATGGAAATACTGGTACAATAAAGACCGCATTTCCAGCAGACGCCTGTCCTTCAAATAATGCAATCCATTTGTCTACAGAGAAATCTATCAAACGAACCACCCGCCCGTTTCTGCACAATTTTAATTCAACAAGGTTGTTCTTACTCCAAAGGTGAACTATCTCGAGGTACTCAACTGTCCATTCTCTGCTTCAAATCCCTCCGAGCCATTGAAGTTTGAAAACCCTTTGGGGGCTGGTCGAACAAAAAAGTATCATGGACAGTACTATCATTCGCGTAACAAAAAATTGGTGCACATGACAAAAAGTCAACAATGTGCAACAAAAACAAATTCGTAGACCGAAACGATAGCTGTGGGACGCCAGCATTATTTATAGAATATGAGGAGGAGGTGAAACAATCAACAATATTTTAAATTTCGTAAATAGGTATCCTGCCTAAAAGTATAGTGTTAAACGATACGGTTTAATAGTTCTTAACATTTTAAATCAATTATATTCTTCTCCCAAATGGCCAGTGATATTTTAATTCAAATGTTTATCTACGCCGCCATGTCACAGTGTTAAGTTTTAAAACCGACCAAACTCTCTCAGTAGTGACGACATTTTGATAATCACTGTTATTGTGATAAACGACATAGTTTAATAAGTTTATAACATTTCCAAACAGTTATATTCTTCTGCCGTGTATTCTGTGAATCTTTATTTCTAATATTTGTTTACGCCGAGTCAATATTCAGTGACAAAACCAACCAAACTCTCTCATTGGTCAGAAGTGACGACACTTTTATAATAATTGTAATTGTGTTTGCGGATAAGTAGGCGTTATTGCAAACATGAGCCAAGACGAGTCCGCTCAGGATTTTATGATGAAATCGAAGGAGATAATCAATGTTATTAATAATATTCTAATGGATCCTAGCAACAAGTTTACTAAAGAACAAGTGGCCAAAATACTGCCAAAAATATCTGATTCACTTGGGACTATTGGTCTCATGGCTTTAAAAATGGGGATTACAGAAGGTGAATTGACGGCCTATAAACAAATGGCACTAAATCCTCAGCCCATTATGCAGTCTTCTCCGCCTATGCAAAGTGCTGAGATTATTGAAACCCTTAATGAGATGGAGGACAGGAAGGTGAGGGCTTCCAACCTCATAATCCACAATCTTCCGGAAAGTTCTGAAATTACCCAATTAAATAAAATTAAAGATGACGCCAACAATGTTCTGAAAGTTCATAATAATATCGACGATTTAAATCTTCAGGATAATATTAAGATATATCGACTGGGAGTTAGGAAGGGCGACAAGGCCAGACCCATAAAAATTGAACTCCCGAACCCCCAAACGGTGAAGCATATATTGTCTAACAAACGAAAACTACCAGACTACATAAGGATTTACCAGGACCAAACACTTCTTCAGCGAAAACAATTGATGGACCTACGATCTGAACTTGATGCACGCATTAAAGATGGTGAATCCAACATCACCATAAAATACATCAACTCAGTTCCGAGGATAATAGTTAAAAATATAGCAAAAAACTAATAAACAACTCCTCTAAACATCAAATTCCGATATATTATCAAAATGTAAGGGGAATGCGCACCAAACTACAGAACTTCAGATTATCCAGACCTACTATTCATCATAGCATCATAATATTGACAGAAACCTGGCTTGATCCCGACATAAACACTGCAGAGTTAGGCATGTCTAACTACAACGTATATCGCCTTGATAGAAATTCGTCCACCAGTAAGAAGATGCGAGGTGGTGGAGTACTCATCGCCATAAATAAAAAAATGTGTTCTAAAATTATTAAACATCATGATGTTGAACAACTTTTTGTGATGCTTCAAAGTAAAAAAAGGCGGCAAGTTTATAATAGGATGCGTATATTTCCCGCCATCCTCTGCGCCACAACAGTATATAAATCATGTTGAAGATGTGGAAATTTTAAGATTTAAGTACCCCAGTGCCAAACTTATTGTAATTGGAGACTATAACTTGCCAAATGTATCTTGCAACCATGATGACCCTCAATTATCTGGTATTAATATATCTACTGCTAATCCTAGTGAGAGAGAGATACTGGGTATGTCTAATTTCTTATCAATCCCACAACTAAACACTGTCACTAACGTGAATAACCGTGTTCTTGATTTAGTTTTGATGCTTATCATCCCCCTCTGGATATAATTATCTCTCTTCTTAACGACAATGATCATAAAAATGTCAAGTCATGTTATAACTTCTTTAAAGCAAATTTTCCAAATATTTCTGATTACTTAAATACAACTGATTGGTCCTTTCTGGAAAACACAGATATTAATAACAACGTAAATAAATTTTATGCAATTTTAAATGATGCCATTGCAAATTTGTGCCCCTTCGAAAAGATAAAATTGTAATTTTTCCAAATTGGTTTAGTACTGAATTGATCACTTTAACATACAATAAAAAAATGCTCATAAAAATTACAAGCGATCGAGATTATCAAGTGATTATAATGAATTTCAATTATTAAGAGAAGAGTGTCGTAAAATGTCTAAAATGTGTTATAAAAATTATATTGATAAAATTGAAAATGATATTCATGTAAACATAAAACAATTTTGGAACTACACTAATTCTCAAAAAAGTAATTATTCGGGTATTCCAGCTTCTATGAATTTCAATGGAAAAATTGGTTGTAGTGTTCAAAATATTGTAAATTTATTCGCTGATTATTTTAAGTCTGTTTATGAAAAGGATATATATACCTGATAAAGAAATTCCCAAATTCTCAACGAAACTTAGTCTGAACATATCTGAAATTCACATAGAAATTAATGATATTAAAAAGCATGTAAATTTGTTAGATGCTAGGAAAAGTGCTGGACTTGACAAAATTCCTCCTGTGTTAATTAAAGAATGTCTAAACAGCTTATCTGTTCCTCTTTGTCTAATTTTTAACCAATCATTAATGACAGGCTGTTTCTCTAATATATGGAAACATAGTTTTCTAACACCTATTTTTAAAAAGGGAGACAAAACTGATGTTACAAATTACAGACCGATATGCATCCAATCATCGATACCTAAACTTTTTGAAAAAATAGTACTTGATAAAATATCTACAAATATAAAAAAAATTATAACTCCCCACCAACATGGCTTTTGTTCAAATAAATCAACCTTAACTAATTTACTAATATACGAAAACTTTATATCTAAATCCTTAGCAAATAGATGCCAGGTAGACTCAGTATACACTGACTTCAGCAAGGCATTTGACAAGGTGTGTCATAAAATATTAGTCAATAAATTAGCAAAACTTGGAATTTACGGTAATTTACTAAATTGGTTTGCTAGTTATTTGTTCGAAAGAATTCTTAGTGTAAAAATAAATGGCGCAAATTCATACGAATTTATAGTGACAAGTGGAGTGCCTCAAGGCTCTCATTTAGGGCCCATTTTGTTTATAATATTCATAAATGATATTGTTGATGTATTTACTGATATAAACGTTCTACTGTTTGCAGATGACATGAAACTATATAAAGAAATTAACCACATTAATGATTGCATTACACTACAAACTAACTTGTGATATCTTTTTGAATGGTGCTCTGTCAACAAACTAGCATTGAACATAAATAAATGTCAGTTCATTCATTTTTCCAAAATAAATAATCCAATATTATTTCAGTATTCATTAAATGGTGAAAATTTAAATTGTGTTAGTGAAATTATTGATCTAGGCATTATATTCGACAATAAACTCACCTTTGTATGTCATATTAATAATATTATCAATAAGGCTCTTAAGACTCTTGGTTTTGTGTTGAGAGCTGCAAAAGACTTCAATAATTTGGGCACATTTATCATGTTATATAAAACCCTTGTCAGATGCCAACTTGAGTATAACTCTACATTATGGTCTCCCTTTTACAATATTCATTCAGACAACATTGAAAAGATTCAACGTAAGTTTCTAAGGTTTATTAACTATAAATTGCTATTCCTATACAAAACATTGATTACAATTACCTCCTAGATAAAATATCACTATTGAAACTTTCGGAAAGAAGAATTAGCACAGATTTGATACTATTACATAAAATACTGCATTACAAAATTGACTGTCCTGAATTACTTCAATTTATCAATATCCATGTTCCCAAAAAATCATGCCGACATTTATTACCCTTTTACTTCAATAACACCAAGACACTAGCTTATCAAAATTCTCCTATTCCGAGACTTCGCAGTCTCGGAAATAAATATTCTAATTTGGGCGATATATTTCATATTAAAACTAATCAGTATAAATATTGTATATTTTCTCACTTTTATTCTTTAAGACACAAATAGACCTATGTACCTACCAAATAACTTCTGTGCTACTACTGTATTGTTTGGAAGAATCTCTTAAATTCAATTATATGCGTGAGGATTCTTAGTTTCTGTTTATATTATTATCTATGTATTTTGTTTTGTGTTTTGTTTTGTGCTTTGTTGCAACGTTTTCTGTCATTATCTTCATATTTTCTTTATTGTTTAAATTTTTAAGTATTTACTTTGATACAAATAGTTTGTAAAAATTTATAAGAAAAGCCCACTAGGGCGTGTAATAAATAAATAAATAAATAAATAAATAAATAGGAATGGTGTAAGTTTAAATGGCACAATCTATTTTAAAAGATAGCACATTAAAGATGTGTATTAAAAATACATCTCTTGAATGTCATCAAGTAGTTAAATTAATATTTAAGAAAGTTAAATACAATTTTAATTACATTAATTTGTCAATACCTACGAAATGTTAATGCTGTTTCTACGAGTATATCATGCGTACAAAGTCGGGATTTATTGAAGTCGCAACCTAAAAATAAGTGTTCGGTTTTTATAACCACAGTTTACACGATCGCCTATAAATTTGATACCAACAATTTAATGGTTTTTCACTCTTTCCAATTCCCCGAATAGACCAGAAATTATTATCACGGGTGCAGTTTGGATCCAAACTAATAAAATACCAAGTCTACAAGCTTTGTAATAAAATTCTAGCTGTTTTAAGTTAATGCTTCATTAACTTTTCCAATTAGCCATCGGAGCGAATTTCTCTCTAACGACATTTACCTCGGCGCGCGGACAGAATGAAGGGTGGAATCCTCTCCCTTTTAATTTATTTTTTCCCCAAATCGATGGCGAACTTCGAGAATTCCCGGGAGGAATCACAAAACTTCCCTTCGTGTCTGCCCGCCTTCCTTCCAAGTTGCGAGAAGTTTACGCGGACTTGTGTGTGAAAATCATTATCGGGAAAACTTCGGCGACAAATGATAGTCTGCGAGTCTGTTCATCCTAGACTAGGTAGTTGTATAAACAGGTCGTTGAATATATTATTTTAAAACCACTTTACAGATCTCTTTGAAGTGTTTGCCTTTGTATTTCATTCAATGGAAAACTTCTAAAATTAAATTGTTTCATATAAAGCGATTTTAATACATCATTTTTGTGATATTACTAAAATTATAACCACCGAGTAGATAATATACGTCACTTCTGACATAGTCTCTTTTGACTATTATATCGAGACTGTGTCTCTCTCTTACTCTGCCTGACTTCGTAGATGGGCACTCTATTTGATATTGAATTTGTGCTGAGAGAACGATGTCGGAATTTGAAAATTGGTCAGACTTTTAGATTACGAAACACGCGCACAATTGCATTCTTATTTATTCTTTGGTTAAAACGGAACTCGAATTACTAATTTTAAAATGTATTTTGTGTGACCTAAAATAAAGCCTCTGAAATATTTTAAATGATGGTTTTTTAACTTTCTTAACTTAAGTAGGTACACAGTAAAAATTTCTTAAATTTATGGATTATTTTCTAAGTAACATGTAATACTTACATTAGAACATTTTAGTTTAAATATTCTTAAAATTAATCTATTTTTTTCTACTGGCAGGCTATTGGGAAGGAGATACACATAAGTATATTTATGTGTGTACACCTACACAGAGTACGTTCCTTTAACCACTTTCAGCCTTTATTGAATTTATATATAATTTATTAATACGTTATCTCGGGTTGAACTTGTGACGTTTTTGAATGTTGTGTTCGTGTGTGTAGATTCGTTTTGAATTTCGTATATGTTATATTTTAATAGGTATGTGTTATATTTGTATGTTTTTTGATTTTCAGTAGTTTGTGTAAAATGTGTATAAATGTGCACCTTTACTATGAATAAGAGATATAAAAATAACGGAAGGCCGATGTAAGCATAATAACCAAGATTAAGACAGAGACTTTGTGGTGTATAGGTATAGGTAAGTTATGTAGTTTTAACATCCTTCATTAGATGTTGTTAGGGTAGTAGGTGTACAAAATTGTATGGTATCTCAACAAATGGCAATTACGTATCATGTTAAAAGAGTATCTAATATCGTCGTTCGTGTCTAATGTACGAAAGGTTACGATGATAGCTGAAGGCGTCTGGTGGGAGGCGTCTACTAATATCTACAGGAATTCCAAAAACTGAAAAAATCGAACTAATATCTATGAGACCCAAAGTGTTGACGAATATCTACAGCTCAAACTGTTGACTAATATCTATGAGAACCAAAGTGTTGACAAATATTTACAGCACTGGCAGAGGTTGGATTTGCAATTATGTATAGCATATTGGAATAACGTAATATTGCGTATACAGTTTAAAAAACTTAATTTGTGTAAGTATGTATGTAAAAAATCCCTAATATCGGACTATTGGACACATTTAGCTGATTAGTCCAATCTACGCTCTGTAGATATTAGTTCAACCTACGCTCTGTAGATATTAGTCAACACTGGGACCGTCATAGATATTCGTCCGACAGCTCTGCAGATATTAGTCAACACTCTGAAGTTCGTAGATATTAGTTCGACATATGAGCTGTGGATATTCGTCCGACATACAGGTTGTAGATATTAGTATCTGGAGTCGTCTGGTGAACGACTGATCCTCCTAGAGGATCTAAGTTATCCTGCTGCTGTCCAGAAAAATATTCATTGCAAGCTTTACGATAACGTAAATAAAGCAACTTGTAATCTCAACGAACCTCGTTCTTATTTGGAAGTTTCCCAACACATTTCAAGTAGTCTTAATCATTGGAATTAACAGACACTATAGACTCTTAGAATGTCTAACAGTCATAAAGATTGAATGGGCCGGAATTATAAAATGCCGTGCAAGGAAAAAGGAGTCGGTGAGGCCTCAAGGAGAAAACGAAATCAAATGAATCAAGTGCAAGATTCGTAGTCGTAATAAAAAATGTACTTATGAGATGACATAAATGAGCAGTGATCCATCGGCGTACATCTTCAGCAAAATGACTTGTTTTTGACGTGCTTTCAATTTTACATACCATTAAAGTGGCTATTTACAGAAAAATCGATTTATCGCATGACTCCCTCAACAACTTCGGTAGGAAAACAAAATTTAGGGTTGTCGTTTTTCATCAGCATTTCCTCGTTCCTGGTTTATTATGCCTTGTTTTTACGGTGACAACCTTTACCCTATGCCTTCGCAACCCTTAATTGCTGTTTACACCGAACTAAATGAGTGATGACAACACGACACCGTCACATCCTCGTTTGTATTCTTAACGAGGTCCACCGTAGAATCGCGTCAAATATCACGCCATCCCCTAATGAGGCTCACACGCTTAATTTGTCGTGGCAATAGAACACTCAAGGTTTACCAAGCCTACAACAATCAACAGCATTAAACCTTTTGTTAATTCGACTACTTACGTTACGAAAATGTGTGTTTTTACGGTAGATGATTACCTACATGCGAGTTTGTTGGGTGTTTCAAATTAAAGCTTGTAGGTGTTGATTTCAAGACTGCAAGAACAAGAAAAGAGGAAAAATGTATGTATTGTTATTTTTTGAACTTCACGCAGGGAGCCTTTATGGAATTCTTAGCGCGTTTATCATCTTTGGATAAGCCATGAAGATAGTTCCCCTGAAGGAAAAAGATTGAGTTGTTGAGGATCTTGAAGAGACCAGTGTTGTAGTAATGAAGAATCATATGGCATGTAATGTCTTAGCTACTTTTAAAAGATATTTTTTTTTTTTTTTTTTTTTTTTTTTTTTTATTTATTTATTTTATACATTTTACAAATATAAGACAAAAAGTCCCGATAAACTACTTTTTAGCAGTTTGTCTAACGGGTTCTTTACAATAAAGATCTTATTATAGAGATTTAAATAGTTACATTTTTACAGTTAAAGATATAAAATAAAATTATTTTTTTTTACAGAAATATACTTAAGTAGATACATTTTTACAATTATAGATATAAGATAAAATTAAATTTTTTTACAGAAATATACTTAGATAAAAAAAAAAAAAAAATATATGAAAACATGAATAACAATTTTAAAGTCTTTAGAATAAGTAATATGTTATTGTAAGCTAATACAAATGAATTCTTTCCATAAGCCAAGTCTTCAGTAAGTTCATTAATTGTTTGTTTTGGGTACAGTTTTTAATTTCAGCTGGAAGCATATTTAAACAACTGGGAATCATGTAATTTAACGTTCTTTGTCCATATTTATTTGTATGTTTAGGTACAATTAGTCCTTCATTAAAGTTAAAACGAGTATTATGGTTGTGTTCCAGCCTGTTTATATATAAAGGGTTATTTATGTGCTGAAATATAATTTTGTACCACATAATTGCTCTCACTGAAAGAATTTTGAGACTTTGATAAAAGTATGGAATATTATGCCTTTCTTTGTATAAATTTTTTTCAGCTAATAATTTAACCAATGAATTTTGCACTGATTGAACATGGTCTATATTTGTTTTACAAGAAAATCCCCAAGCTGTTATTCCATACCTTATAACAGATTCAGCTAGAGATAAATAAATTATTCGAAGTGTGCAGAGAGGAACAAAAAATTTTAGTTTATACAATCTGTTTACAATTGATCTTAATCGTGCACAAACTTTGTTTATTTGTATATCCCACTTGAAAAAGCAATCAATAATAACACCTAAATAAACATACTCTTTAACTAGTTCCATATTTTCACATGTACACGATGCTGGAATACCATTGTGTAAGCAATCTGATGTATGTGTCTTTATTTCAGGTGTAATACATACCTTAACATTAGGGGATCTTATGTGTAACAATTTAGTTTTTTTGGCATTTATAATTAAGCCAGAGTCGTGAGACCATTTTAAGAGTTCAATGTAGTCTTTTTGTAAAAGATCTATACAAGTTTGCAAATCACTGCTAGAAATAACTAAAGCAGTATCATCCGCGTATACAAAGTACTTTACATGTCTAAAAATGAATTTAATAAAAGATACATATATAATATACAGGATTGGACCTAATATGGAACCTTGAGGAACGCCGGCAAAAAACTTCTTTTTTTTACTTAAAGATTTTAAGAGTTTTAATTTCATGCATCGGTTGTTTAAGTAATTTTCAAAAAGTTTTAGTAGTTTTCCTCTTATTCCTATAATTTCTAGTATTTTAAGTAATTTACCGTGATCAATGGTATCAAAAGCTTTCGAATAATCTATAAATAAGACTAATGTATGTTTTTTACAGTTTAATTCATTATTTATCATGTTGGAAAATTTTTGAAGCAGCAATTCGGTACTCTTTTTTTTTGGAAACCGTACTGATTAGTGTCTATTATAGAAAAATCTTCTAAATATTTTATTAATTTTATTCGAAATATATTTTTCAAGAATTTTTTCTAGAGATGGCAAGATACTAATTGGTCTGTAGTTACCCAATACAGTGTGGTCACCTCCCTTATATATAGGTCTTATAATACTACATTTTAAATCATCGGGGATTTTAGCTTGAAATAAGATTCTGTTTATAAAATGGGTTATAATTGGACCAAGGATTAAAATATGTTTTTTAATATCTTTCATCCTGATATTATCAATTCCTGGGGAAGAAATCTTCATTTGTCTAACAATACTTTCTATATCCGCCGCTTTTGCCCTCGGTAGGTACATGCTTTGAGGCATCGCCTCTGGTTCAAATTCAGTTGTCTTATGATTGCACTTGTGTAACATATTGTAAACACTTTCAGAGAAATAATCAACAAAATCATTAATTAAAACTTCTTTTGTTCGATCTTTCAACAGATATTTAGAAGCATTTTCATCACAGTCATTTTTACATTTAGTTCCTAAAATTTTATTACACTCCTCCCATGTTTTTTTTGAATCTTGAAAATAGTTTTTGAATTTATCATTATAGTAAGAAGTTTTTAGTTTAACTAATAATTTATTTAACACATTTCTAAAACATTTATATTCTTTCTCGTAATATTTGTTTGTCGGAGCATTTTTCCAACGTTTATATAAGTTATCTCTTTTTTTAATTTTACATAAAACACCGGAAGATATCCAATCGTTTTTCGCATAAGGCCGGGTTTTGGATTTTTTACTTATCACAATTGTGCTATTTTTATACAAATCATCAAAATATTTTTGAAATTTTGAGTAAATAATGGTACAGTCATTTTCTTCTAGAAGTGATTTCCAATCATAATTTTGGATATTATTATCGATATGTCTCTGCGAAAGAATCGTTATATTTTCAGTTTTGTTTAAGTTTATTTGTTCTTTAGAATCTAACCGAACATTTATAGCCGTGGTGTGGTGATCTGCAATGTTATAATCACATACGCATGAGGAGATTGAACTCACACCTGTAAAAGCTCCAGCGGATTGTCTTCCGCTAATCCTTACAAAAAAATGATCGATACACGAGCTGTTTATTTGCTGTTGAACTATCACTTCTCTTGTTACGTCATTTATACATTTTATTAAATAATTATTTGCAAGGATATTTTCATAAGTTATTATGACTGAATCATTTCTATTTAATAAATTTAAATTGATGTCACCAAAATATATGACACTTTCATTTGGGTCAATATTATTTTTAAACACAGAAGATATTTCAGACAAAAATGCTTGTTTATTGAGATTCGGAGGTCGGTATATAGCTAAAAGATTTAAATTTTTATTATTTTTAAGTGTCAATTTTCCAAAAACGTTTTCAAAATATATTGTGTCTATAAATATTTGCGAGAAGGTAAGATTATTTTTTACATATAACAAAATACCTCCACCGGATTTGTTACTTCTGCAATAGTGATATGAATTAAATCCGGGAATTTCATAGAAACCAACTTGTTCTGAACGTATTGCTGTTTCACAAAGCATAAGTATGTCAATGTGATTTATACTGTTTTTAAAATAAGCATGAAAGAGGTCCCAATACTTGCACATCGACCTAATGTTTAGTTCTACACAAGTTAGATTATTTGTTTCACATTTTCTTGTAGTCTGCATTTGAATCCATTCATGCAAATTATTAACTTTACAATAATTTACATCTCTTTCATCATCAATATAACTAAAAGACATTTTTTATTTGAAAATATTCACCTGAAATCCTACCATCAGTATGCTTAGAATGTAATAGGAGCAAAAATATAAATAAACAATTATTTTAATGAGAAGGTAACATGTCACAATGTTTTCAATATAAAGTGAATTTGTTTTAGTCATACAGTTTGACATATACATTAAAAGCCTTACATTCATTTGCTGCCAACAACAGTATAGTGAGAGTTTACATATCACATATACATGTAAATTAAATTGATGATCTTCATTAATGTTAATTATCAAAGTACTAAAATATAACAAAAATATATTTAAAATATATTGTTGCATTTTTTTTTATATGATAAAATTAATATTCAATATTTTGTTCAGCAATTGCGAGCATTTTTTTATATACCTTACAGTTGTTTTTGTCATTTGCTCTATGATTAACTGGAAATGTCAATTTATATTTTTCATTTTGAATACAACAGTTTTTGCAATTTGGTTGTTTGTCCTTGTTCCCGCAATCGCTGTGTGTGTGATCGAGACCGCAGTAACTGCAAACAGGCTTTTCGTCCTTCTCTCTCTGCAGACATCTTGCAGTACCATGTCCGAAGCGTAAACAGTGGTAACATTGCATAACTGGATTTGCGTCTTCAAAAAAGATTCTTTGGTATCCGATTTTAATTTTATCTTTGTTTAAGAGTATTCTCCGGGTTTCACTATCTACTTCGACCACATAGTTAGATGTATCATTAAATTTATTTTTAATTATTTTCTTGATGTTGAAGACAGGTTTATGTTCATTATTTTCTGACATAATTTTAATTTCTTCATTTTGTTCGATGATGTCACAAGTGAAATCTTCTTTATCATAATCATTAAATATTCCCTTGAAAATTAAAGTAGGTTTCTTTTTTGATAATTTTTTAGTATCGATATCATTTATTACTTTTGAGATCTCCATTTGTAATTTTTCCGCGTCCTCTTTTTTTAAACACTCAATGATGATTCTGTTTCGAGATATTTTTTTGATGCCTTCAATACATATTCCCAGTTTACTAATTTTAATATGTTTTTGTATTTTTTAAGTATTGAGTCAGAAGTGTCACTGCTTGTTTTAGGACTAATCATTAGACAATATTTATTTTTTATATTTTTTTGTTTATTTTGAGGGTAATCATATGTTTTATCTCTATTAGCGATTTCTGTTTTATTTTTATCTTCTGACATTTCAATTGCCAGGTGACCTAATAACGATAGTATATTTGTGGCTTTATTCGTCACAATAATTTGTTGATCTTTACTGAATTTTTTGCTGGGATCTTGTACTGCGAAAAGTAGTTCACTAACTACCTCCTTTGCTTCTTCCATAAATTTGTGAAGATTTGCCATATTTATTTTTTCGCAAAACTTACTCCACTTTACACTTTTAAATCAGTAGTACTGCACAAATATTATTATCACCAGTTTGACAGTTTCAGAATGTTCAAATATTTTTTTTTTTTTAACTATTGTTTGTAAAAGATGTATTACGAACTGATTATTATTTTTAATGCCAATCAATAGTGCGCACTTTGTTTCATTTAAATATCAGCTTCACTGTTTGTTTTCGCCAAATCTATCTACTTTGCGGAGCACTTGAATTGGGAGCAGAAAAATATGCAGCCTGTCACTGTAAACTTGTAACTTGTATATTGAAAAGCGTTATCATACGAAAATATCAAATGCGTTAAATATTGCCGAGAAACTATAGGAATGAGATCGTAAGGAGCAGAGGCATTTCTTAAAAGGGCTGAAACACTTTAGAAAAAATATTTATTATAATATAAATATATTGCAAAAGTAGTGTTTCATTCCTTTGCCCGAGTTAAGAAATGTAAATAGTTAATGTTTCTGTACTTCTACAGAACATTTATGTACCTGTATTATTCAAACTGTAACAGCTAGCAAACACTTTGCAGTTAGATTTGGCAGGCGGATATGGGTGCCAGCGGATATGCAGCTTCACGTTCATTGGTCAAATGCATTGTTTATAATATAGCTTTGTATTAGTGATCGACGAACCGGTGGATGCAATCTGTTAGCCATACGTTATTATAATGGTTTGTCTATCTTATTTGTTCGTAATATATATTTTTTTCATTAGCCTCACACAGGAGGCCCTGAGAAAAATATTTTCACTAAGGGTCTATGTCATCTTTGGGAATGATATGTGGAGGTTTTAAGTAAAGGAATAAGAGGTAGATCTGGAAGGAAAGGGGTGCGAGGGGTGCGATGGACGTATGAATCCATCCGTCCCACCATGGTGCAAGGCGATAAGTCTAGAGTCCTGATGGAGAGGAAAAAAGGTCTCCC
The DNA here is from genome assembly GCA_917880885.1 of Limnephilus marmoratus. Lineage (NCBI taxonomy): Eukaryota > Metazoa > Arthropoda > Insecta > Trichoptera > Limnephilidae > Limnephilus > Limnephilus marmoratus. The sequence continues at coordinate 45,993,457 of OU862922.1, forward strand.
TCAACCAGTTTCTCCAAATCAGGCCCACCACACAGCAGGTGAGCAGATGTATCCGCCGCCAAGACGCAGACAATCCTCAACCAATAAACCCGGGCACCCGTGCTCCAAAGTCCCCAAACGTACCTAAAGAAGGATTTCATTCCGTTACCCGAGTTAAGATGAAGCCATGCGAAATAATGCAAAACCATGTATTTTTGTTTTGAAAATTTGATCGCATAGAATTATTATAGATACTTCAATTAAATGCTGCGTGTAGAACACATCTTGGCCTTTAAACATATCTGTCAATTTTTTATAAGTCTTTGAATAAGCTTAGAAAAAAATGAAGTATTAGGTAATAGGTAAGTATTAGGTGTAAAATAAAAAAAAACACTCCAAACTCTCCTATTTATAAACCCCTTTTTGGTTATGGTTTTATTGTTTAATGTGGCAAATTCAGTAACTTTTATAATAATCGCAAAAAAATGATATTTACGCCCGAACTTCACAAAATAAAATAAAATATGCATATTTGTGTTGTTATTTTCGACATCAATCAATACGGTGGCAATCGACGATTCGAATTTTCAAAGTGAACCTTATGCCATCCACCCAAGAACTACAGACTTGCCACACCCTATTTTTAATCAGTTCGGACCCGCCCGGGACGGGAAATAGACGTATTAGGCACCGCGTCGCTTGTTTCTGTGAAATCAATTTTAAATTTCGTTGTTATTACAATAAACAATGCGTAAAAAGGGAGTTAATGGTATTTACAGGCCTTTACGAAGTCAACCTGTTAAAAAAAATCTCAAATTTCAACCTTTCCAGAAGCTTTTTCTCAAGTATTTTTATACTCCTCCCAAAAAGCGGCGTGAATTCCGATTTAGATTTCTTCCTGGGCTATTGCATCGCCTTTAGAAATAATAATAGTTTATGATACTGACATTTATTTATTTAAGCAGTAACAAAAAGCAAAAACTTTGACCACTTTGGGTGTCTTATGCCAGAGGTGTTGGTTATCCAATAAATGATTTCCCGGTGCGGCGGTACCCAAACCCGCCTCCCAAATTGAAATGAATTGAAGATAGACCAATATAGTTGTATAGTGTCCTTGAGGCGATTTTTTTACAAAAAGATGCTTTACAAATCATCCAATTATTATATAATATAAACAAATTATGCAGAGCAACATTCAGTTAAAAGTTCAAACACTAGAAAATTGAGGCCAGGGACGTCATTTGACACTCTTTCAGAAGAGGGCTCTTCTCGCATTTTATTTATCAAAGCTCCAATGGTTTTTGTTTACTTAGCTCCATAGGGTTTAACGTAGGCCTAAAATGGTTTTATACCTAAGCTTAAAAGCCATTTGACGCCGACGGGTGTCTAAGTAGGTTCTTACTGTAAAAAGTCTATTTAACGAACGTTTTGTCACTTTGGTGTTTGGATTAGTAACGTCTGACTATTTGGGGGAGAACAACCTTGATTTCCAAATTAAAGGCATTTTAACGGCGCGTTATTTTACGGAGTGCTTTAATTAATTGTTTGTTTTGAGAGAGTTATTTTATTTTCTCACTCAGTCCTCAAACGCGATTTTTGCTTCGTCTACATCTACACTTAATTTAATGGTGTTGTGAGCTCCTCGTGATAATTATATATTGTTTTTAGTCTTATATTGATTTGATCACTCTTTAAGCTTTTTAACGGTGTTGTTTAGTTTATACTCAATTCAAAATAAATATTCAAAATTTTATTTACAAGGTTCCATTTAACATGACTTGCACTTTTTAACACTACACTGTAACTGATACTAATACACGCGCTATTGACAACTAACAGCTGTCATTTAAAAAAAATAACAGTCTGGGCTAGAAATCTGTATTGGCATAGGATGATCAGTTCACAAAAACAATACTATGGGGTTTAGCTAAGTGCTGTATCAGCTTATCATTCGTTTTTCAAAAAGTTCGCTGGTTGGAAAAATTCTTGATTTTTTAATAATAACTTTAATGATCATTTTTTTGTGTTGTTACGATCGGACACAGATCATTCTTATAGAAGTTTCCACGTGCGATTAAATAGTACTGCTACACTGACTGTAAAAGAGCAAAGCTTTAATATTTAAAAGGTTTAGGTTTTCTAATTCTTTTAACGTAGTTTTCGACATGTTTCTTAAATTTCATATCACTTTCTATAGTGATCTCTGGATATTTGACTTCTGGGGTTTTCTTCAGGATTTTACAATTATCGGCACATTCCCCTCCTTTACACGAACGACTGTGCACTATCACTCCAATATTGGAGTCAGTGACAAGATCATTAAGGAAAAAATGTATATATGACGTTTTTTCTACATAAGACTAAGTTAGATATCATCAAACCATTCCTTCAATATGTTTGTGTCAGCAATCGCAGCTATATTCATTTCTGTCCATGTTATTCTTTAGATTAAGTTGACTGTGTCATGACTGTGTATGATGACTGTCTGTTAAGAGGGAGACTGAACAAGACATTGACATATATAAGGAAAAGTAGAGGCCCGATTACTGTGCCTTGTGGAATCCATAGAATTTAGTTTAAGGTATTGTTCTCTATTTTTTAAGTAAATCTGAAACCAAGATAAAGCCCCGTCTTCCAGTCCAATTTTCCCTACCTTAGCGATCAGCCTAGAATGCGACACACTATCAAAGGTTTTTTTTGATCGAGTTTAAGTCATGGCAAATAGTATGTAAAAATGAAATCGCTTTTTATTATTTATTATTATTTACTTCTTTATTATGTCTTTTCTTTTCTTTCTCAGTACTACATACATACGTACTAGGAATTTTATTTTGCTTATTATTATTTCTGTTATTTCACTAGTAGCATCTCCGTATAGTAATTACTAAACCTTGATTTACGGGTGCTGTGAACATTTTTAATTGGAGTTTTAATATCTATGCACATTGCACGCCCCCGTGGCAATTTCATTAAAGTGATATTGTTGTTGATACTCAGTAAATGTTTCAAACAAAAAATAAATATAAATACATATCTTACGTAGCCGATGGCGAAGTTAATTTATGTAGTAGATCATTAAAATAATTTAATAATCATCATGATTCAAAAATAAAAATAATTTCCTGACTCGGATAATTAATAATAAACTGTACCTGAATCATGACTATGCACGGGGTTTTAGAATAATCTTGCGGCTACTCATTGCTATTTAAAAACGCTTTTGGATTTCGATACGAGTTATGCCCGACCACGAAACAAGATAGGTTATTCACAATTAAGTGGTACTCACTGTTGTGTCTCGTGGCTTGATCTCCATTCGGCGACGGTCACAGGTGTATCCAAAGGCGTACGATTCTGGTCGGTTATTAGAACCACGATAAAGTTTGAGTCACGAGACGATTGAGCGGTTCACACAAAGCATTCGATGAAGACGGCGATATAATTATGCTTTATATTACACACTTTGGATTGATAAAAATAACATTTTAACTTAGAGCGAAATGTCACGTTACGATTTGTTACGATGGTTGTTGATAGACTGGCGATATTGCGGTACTTGCTATAGGTAGGTACACTTAATGTGCGGAATTCCAAAAATCTGGATTCCTCCGATCCCGTATGTCAATCGGAGCACAAAACGAATGAAACCCATCAGCGTTATAAAACAGTACCCATAATGTATAATTAATTGTACTTTCTAGTATAAAAAAAAACAAACAGTTATTATATCGGACGTGTTGAGTCAAATATGTTTTGTGTCATTAACAGAAAACAAGTTCTCAAATATTTATGATATTATCTACGAGTATGTAATAACATTATCTGTGTATTGTAAATATGATGCGAATACCATATCACACTATGAAGGTAAGAGATGTCTTACCGCGCATCCTCAAATGTGAGACTGGTGCAATTAAAATTAATGAATTTTCGGTCTTATCAGATATTTAAAAATAATGTCCTTAGAACCTGTTAAAGGATGATAACCGCTATTAAAGAATAGCCAGGTACTTCCCCACCTTCCTCTTCCCTATCTCCTTCCCCTACCCACTACCTTCAGCCTCACAACATACCCCGATTGGGGATGCCATAGTCTCACTGGCTTCAGACGGGAGCAGTTGGGATTCTTGTGCGGTATTCATATAAAAAAATATAAAAAATCCTCTTCCGATAGTATTCGGCAAAAGTAATTCATTGTTTAATTTAATTGACTATGTTCCTACTGCTCATATAAAGCTGTTGCTACCTTTAAAAGCTGGACTCTACCTGAACCACTCAGGGATCAAGGTGACAATAAATTTATGCTGGTGAATTTATAGTAGTTGTGCGCTCCACTATCTTATACAATACATTTATTTTATTATGGTAGTTTTTTCTAAAATTTGTTTGTTGAATTACTTGCATTTGGACCGGTACGCAGACACAACTAGATATCTTCATCAAAGAAATAAATCAAATCAACAAGTCAATTCAATTCACGATGGAGATAGGAGGAGATAAAATCAACTTTTTAGATATAGGTATTAAAATCGTTAATAGCAAATTAGAATTTTCAATATACAGGAAACCGACATATAGCGAAAATATCATTCACAGCTCCTCAAGACACCACACTTCACACAAATTGTCGGTATTCCATTCTCTAATCCATAGACTATTACATGTACCACTAAACGATATAAATTACAATAATGAATTAATGACTATAAAAACTATTGCAAAAAATAACGGTTATGACAGCAGAATAATTGATAATTTAATAAAAAAGAAGAATAAAAAATTCACCTTAGCTTCAATTACATATGGCCTTACGCCAGACAAGGAGATAGAAACAAATCGATGGAATAAAATACCGTACCTTGGCAAAATATCAAATAAAATTTCAACATTAATAGACAGTGACAAAAAATGTAAGACAGCCTTTTATAACGTAAATTCTTTGGGTAAAATATTAATAAACAATAAAGATAAAAGGGATAATCTGGAAAACTCTGGAGTCTACCAGGTGAACTGCTCGAACTGCCCTGCATATTACGTAGGACAAACGGGAAGAGCAGTATCAACCCGTATAAAAGAACATTTCGCTAGTTGGGTAAATAAAAAAGGGGATCTATTGAATGTCGCCTTGCATTTATTAGAAAACCAACATACTTTTGATAAAGATAGAGATGTCTAAATCCTTCATGTTTGCAACAAAGGACAAAAATTAGACAGGTTAGAGTCACTAGAAATTAATCGCCTAACGAAGAAAATAGATCGAAAATACGTCATCAATAAACAGTTGGAACATAATGCCCAATCACCATTAATATACCCATTATAATTCACTTAGAATAATTATACTTCAGAGAGCAGTGGGGTAATTTAAGTATGTAATTTAAAAATGTAATAACCCAAATACACGGAGAACCCTAATATAAATAAATACCAACGTGCATCAATATTTGTCAATTAAGCCCTAAGCAACAAGGAGGGAATAACCCAACATTATCAAAATAAAATATCAGTAATCACAAACCTTTTAAATTATATAAATTCATGTATATTCATTTGAAGTAAAAATATCTATTTAATATGTAACATCATTCATAATTTTAATAATAAACTTTATAATTACCTGTATGTACCTAAAATTAACAAAATAACTTATAATACCTTAAAATTAACAAAATAGAAATATTCATTATATAGAGACAATGTTGTGTACCCCTGCCTAAGAGTGTATAAATACCGTAGCATAAGAATTTCAACTACCAGTCTGAAAATGTCCGTAATAGGATGAAACCGGTTCTGGTGAAATATAAATTAGTGGAAGAAAGTACAAAAGTGTTTTAATTTCAAATTCTAATACTTGCATTGCATTAATAAATACCTACGTTTATAAGTATTATTTAGTTATTAAAAGAAAATAACTTAGTTTACATCACTTTATTTTTTATATTTTATACTATCAACATGTTTTGTGAACCATGTTCACTTCTTCAGGAATAAAAGTATACTAAGTTATTTTCTGTTAATAAATAAATAATGACATCACAAAGTAACAACCTTTTAGAAGAAGTTTTCTTCGAAAAATTATTATTTAGTATTTATGCAATGAAAATTATTTTCGTATCACCTACTAAGCATTATTTTCTGTTGTATTTATAACACTCCTTTAATAACCACAATCCATATAGCTCAATTGAGAAGCTGGATGCTGGAAGAATAACAATTTATGATGAGAATTGAAGTTTTGTGTAAAACGCGTTCAAAGTTTTTGAAATGCTCAATATTCACTTGTACCTAACTTGCAACTAGAATTCAAACTTTTGCGTTTAGCTCCGTCTGTGTACAACTTTCAGAAGTAATTTTTACGCTGACACAGCAGATAAAGAAGGGATCGGAGATAACGAAAAGGCGATTGAGGAAAAAAACAATTTGTGGGTGTTTAATTTGTTATTGCATCCAGCTCTTCAATCTCGTAATGGGATGAGATTTGTCTGGGTTTTGGTGGCGGATGCGTCTGAATCGGGAGAGACGGTTTGAGAGAGACATTTTTACTTCTGCAGCAGGAGTCTCTGGAAATATTCAAGTAGAAGGGTTGGATTCACACGTCCGGACGTTACTCCTGGACACACTGACACCCAGATTCCTACCCTCCCCTCGTACTTTTTTTCCTTCCCAGAACTTTGTATTCTTCCTTTTCTAAAAAAGCCCTCCACACGACATCCCTAAAGACGACATTGGTCTGAGGGGAATTATTTTCTTCAGGGCCTCCTGTGTGGAGCTAATTTAAAAAAACAGTGATAGAGAATAAAATAAAATATAAAAAAATAAATGAAACAATATTACTTTGTTTGAACCACTTATATATTTCAGAAAAGCCGACCGGTTTCGGAACGACCGGTCGGCTTTTTTTTACATTAACTCCACACAGGAGGCCTTGAGGAAAATAATTTCCCTCAGGGCCCGTGTCATCTGGGATGCTGTGTAGGGGGTCTTTTTGAGGAGAGGAAGGAATGAACATTGGTCTTGAAGAGACCCATGTTGTAGGAAGGAGGAAACACAGAGGCCGGCAAATCATTCCACAGCCGAGCTGTTGAACATAAGAACGAGTCGAAGAAACGACCCGTTCTCATGTGACAAATGTCAACCGTGTACAAATGTTACAAAGTAAATAAGCTTAATATAAGTGGTTCAAACAAAGTAACATTGCTTCATTTATTTATAATAGATAACAACAAAGTTATAGCTACATTCGAAAGCATAATAATAAAAACATTATATTTACTAAAAAAAATTATTAGTAAAACATTTTATTAGTGTAACATTTCATTAGTAAAACATATTTTATTTATAAAACAAAATAAATTAATTTGGCTTGTATTTAAATTATGAAAAAAAAATGTTTATAAAATTACAATGAGTTATTTTGCTAAATTTACTTTTTTTAGATGTTACTTCCAAGCTTTCAAAAGCTTTGAAATACCATTTGAAAAGCAAAAACAGCCTTACTCAAAACCTTTATTTACCTAAGTTTCATGAAAGTCTATCCTTTTAATCGTCCCGGCTAACTTGTCACATAAATAAATGTCTACGGGTCTATTAGACTTAGCTTGGAGCCTAAATGTGTGCGATGTGCGTTAAAGCCTTGTTCAAATACCAGCAATGGCGGTAAAGCTTTGAGGGAATAATGTGGTGAAATTAGTTATAGCGGTTTAAGAAGGTTTCGGGAAATACTTTTAGTAAATAAAAATCCCACAACCCAAAATTTCGAGAACGGATATTCCGTGCTGTACCTATGTGTTCTAAAAATGTAATATTCTCTGTAATATATTCGTGTACAATTGTTTTATTATGAAAAATTATATTCTTTCGTGTTTTCACACTTCAACATCGCAAAGAAAAACAAACAGAAAAGAAAAATGGGTTAAAAATATATTGTAACTCATAAATAAAGCAGTTGGATAAATGCCGCGGCTGGGCGTCAAATGTAGTATTTGTAGCCAATTATAACAGGAAGTCAAAGCAAATCATTATCATTTATTGCATAACCTACAAAGGGTTCTAAAGTTCGTAAAAATAAGCAATGGAGAATAATGAGACTCAGGGCAGGTTTATGGGAAATTTCATTTTCTACAGAAAGGTTATTTATTAATCATGGTTAAAATAAAATAATAATGTCTAGGTGACAGTTAAATGTACATCAATCAAATAACAAATAAAGCAGCTAAAATGCTAGGTTTTATCGTAAGAAATACAAAAGAATTCACAAACACTGTAATTATCAAACAACTGTACTTTGCATATGTACAAAGCCATCTAGAGTTTGCGTCAACTGTGTGGTCTCCATGCAGTACATGTAAACAAAATTGAATCAATTCAGAAAAAAATCATAAAATACCTTTCATACAAATCGCACAATCGATTTAATAATTATTTTGATGCAACAATTTTTTTCAAAATTGATGCATTGAGTGTACGCAGACAATTCTCTGATGCGATGTTGCTATATAAAATCGTAAATAACATAACTGACTGTACTGAATTATTGAACAGAATAGATTTTAAAAGTACCTACACGGCACACACGTTCGTGTAATATTTTTAAAGAGAAACACTGTAAAACAAATTCTAACCAAAATGCTTGCTTTATAAGACTGTTGTCAACATATAATAACATTTTCTCTGATATAGATCTTCAAACAACAACAACACTACCTGCCTGACAGTTGCTTTACCTTTGCTCCGCAAATAATTAGAAAAAGTTAAATTAAAATTGAATCATACTTTTTCACAAGTGGCATAATCGCAGCAGTGATTTACAGTGCATTTAATGAAATAATTTATTTGTGTTTACGAGTGCACCTAACTATAAAAATACATTAAACAAAAATCTAAATCCTAGTTCCAAAATACATACTGGAACATACAACAATAATAAGTGACAGTGATTACTTTCATTATTTGTTCTACAAAATATAACAGTGAATATAATCTATAAAATTCAAAATAAATATGGAGAAAACACGCAGTACGACCAGATCTACTTCTACATCTAGCAAAGAGAACTCTGCGACTGCGGACAGCGGTAGTAAACCAGGCTCATCTCCAGGAGACACACAACAACTAATTATGGATGAACTCCGCATTATTAAAACAGAACTACTAGGTTTTAAGAACATGCAGTCTAAAGTGGCAGAATTATTTAATGAATTTAAAGAATTTAAGACCTCAATAACTTTTTTGAACACAAAAATGGAAGGTTTTGAGGAGAATTTGAAAAAAACAATCGAAAAAATGAAAAATATTGATATGATCCAAAAAAAAAATTCTGAACTGGAAGTTAAACTAATAACACTTGAGGCCAAAATCGAAGAACAAGAAAGACAACAAAAAAATTTCGATATTGAAATAAGAGGAGTACCAGAAATTGAAGGTGAAAATATACAAAATATACTATTCAACATTAGCAAAGAGATCAACACAACCACCACCAAAAATGACATCGAGACCACTTTTAGAGCTCCGGGCAGAACCACGCCAACAAAAACCAGACCAATAATCGTAAGGTTCAAACATGTACATTTAAGAAACGATTTTTTAAACTGTACAAAAAAGTACAACATGAATGCAGTATCCAGGGAAGATAAACTTAACACCAGCTCCATTGGCCTTTCCGGACCTCGAACCCCTGTATTTATTTCGGAGCACCTAACATCTACAAATAAAAGATTATTCTACCTAGCGAAGAAGACGGCAACAGAGAAAAAACTCGCATACGTATGGATAAAAACGGGACGAGTGTATATACGTCAAACCCCTGAATCGAGAGCTATACTCATCACATCAGAAAATACCCTTCTTACACTGTGACTGAATAGGACGAAACCAGAGGAAAACAAACAAATGGCCAATACTAATGCAAAAGAGGAAGATACTGCTCCAGAAATAGGCGACAAACTGTATCCTTTAATACTCCACTCTACCTTACAATTATCTTACCACATAGCAATTTTACCCTTAAATTTAATTCCTTCTGCATTTGCAAGTACTCACACAGGATTGTCCATGCAATCCATGTATTCACTTGCATTGATATACCATATTTTATTATCTTATAATAATGAGTCCAAATTACCTTGTGATATTTACAGTATACATAAATTTTAATTATAATGATAATAAAAGAGCATAATGAAATCGATAGTATCATAATGCCGATTACTGAAATAATCTGCCAAGATAAAGATAAAATTATGCAATTCGAATGGGGATCTAATAAATTTAATATTATACATCAGAATATTAGAACTATGGAAAATTTGGATGACTTTCTTATATTTATGGAAGAAATAAAAACTGTTGTAAAGTTTCATGTAATAATTTTCACAGAATGCAGATTAAGTGAATCTTATACAGCCAAACAAATTGCAGGCTATAATGAATACCATACAACTACACATATTAACCAAAATAGCGGAGTGGTAGTTTATATTGACGTCACATTAAATTCTCAAGTTCAAGAAATACACATAAGCCAATGTAATTGCTTAAAAATCAACATAAATAAGACTTTAGGTATATTAGCTATCTACAGATCACCATCGTTCAATGACATCCAAGCTTTTCTGGAGAGTCTCATTGTAGAGATAAAAAAAACTAAGAATATTCCGCGATACTTGCTAATCGGGGACATGAATATAAATACAATAGGTGAAGTAAAGCATAGACAGTGTGATGACTTTTTATGTGCTATGTCGGAAAGTAACTTTATCTCTAATATTAATTCCCCAACTAGGGTACAAGGTACTTCAAGCTCGTGCTTGGATCATATATTCACTAGAAAAATAACAAACTCAATTGCATTTGTTATGCATAATACAATTACTGACCACTACACCATTGCAATCAGTATCCCAAACTCAATGCACAAAAAAATAAAAAATAAAAATAAATTGGTTATAGACTTTGAGGCTTTATTAAATGATCTTGGTAAAAAAAATTGGGAATTTATTTATAAAGAAACTGAAGTTAACAATGCTCTAAACTATTTCATCAATGAAATCAATGCATACATTATGAAACACTCAACAATAAAACACATTCCACACAGTAAACTACAACTCACCCCGTGGATTAGTAACGGCATTGTTAAATCTATACATAAAAGGAACCATCTTCATAAAATAGCAAAACAGGACCCATTGAATATTACTAAACAGCAAAACTATTACCGATACCGAAACGTATGTAAAAACGTCATTCGCAAATGTAAAGAGCGTTACTATAAATCTTTAATCGATAAGGACAATTCCAGCAAAAATTTGTGGAACGTTGTTAGAGACATAACAAAAACTAAACGAAATACAGGTACACCTATAAATGAATTAAAAATCGGAAATTTGACTATAACTGACCCTCAAACAATTGCATGTCATACTAATCGATATTTTGCATCTGTGGGCTCTAAGCTAGCGAATAATATTTTTAAAAATACCCAGAAAACGGAAGACAGTTTAGCGTCGGCAATTAAAACAAACGATCCAAGTTGCTCATTTGAAATTAAACCAACTACTACAGAAGAGATCATAAAAATAATCAACATTCTTAAAACTACACATGCAAAGGGTCCAGATAGTCTAAATACGTACATATTAAAAAAAATTAAATCTCAGATTTCTACACCGCTTGCATTTATCTACAACTTAAGCTTTGCTTCGGGAATATTTCCTGATCATTTAAAAAGATCAATAATTATCCCAATTCACAAAAGTGGACCAAAATTTCTTGTAGAAAACTATAGGCCAATATCACTGTTAAGCGCAATATCTAAAGTTATTGAAAAGATTTTCAAATCAAGGTTGAGTGAATATGTGGAGCATAACAAAATTCTAAGCCCAACCAATACGGTTTTCGATCTGGTAAAGGAACAGTGGAGGTAATCCACCTTTTACCCGCCCTGGTATAAGTAACTGATGGTTACTCCTTCAAGGCTCTCGCAAGATTCTAATTTTTTTTGTTAAACGAAGCTACATTTATTTATTTTGAACGAATCTAGACCTCCAGTGTCCATGCATACGTTGTTAGTAAGCAGTATGCAAGTGCTTAACAGGAAAACAAAATGCACAAAATAGGTTAGTAAGACAAAGATAAATTAAACAAGGCAAAAGAAAAAAACTCATTCATGAGGCTCCATGAGGCGGCATTGCATCTGTAAAAAACCTGCAAGCACATGCATAAAATAGAGAAGATAAGTAATACAATAAATCTCAAATCAATTGGCAAGTACCAACAAAATATGTAAATGGCTTTCGGTCTGACCATAAACTACACTTAGCTTCCGTGTCCCTTAGCCAACCACTCAGTGAAGCCTCAAAGAATGTTAACTGAATATTTGGGGTAAAATACCCGAAGACTAAAAGAAAATTCAGCGTTGGGTAGTCAGAGGCAGGACAAAGGACAGTCAAGGTCGTCTGATCAAACCTCAAGCCTTCACATGTCATTGGGGGAGGCGCAGGTAGATTTGAAAAGGATCTGCAAAATTAATTATTTAACTAAAGATGAAGCAGGGACAAGGTCCAGCACCCCCCATATGGGGATAGGGGAAAAAAAAAAATAAATAAAAAAATATAAAAAAAATTGAGTTCAGTTCATCCAGTAAAACATTTAAACAGTTAAAAACAAACAAAACAAAACAAGGAACATGGTATAAATTAACAGGTAGTATAGTAATTATTAACAAAACAAATCGCAAGGCAATTATATACATTTTTCAAAATATAGTGAACAAAATAACATAATGCAAATGTAAAATATAACACATAACTTATAATATATAATAAAATAAATGTTAATAAAATAAAATAAATAACATATTACAGAAACACATAAATCATAACAATTAAATCCAAGCGGTAAGTGTAAAGTAATCATGAAGATTGTCCGTGAATTCAGAAGCAAAATACACCTGGTATCTAAGTTGTTTTACAGCTACTCAGCGACTCTAAGAACAGGCCATCTCTCAACCCAAACTTTCGTGAATTTCTTCAGGCACTCAAAGTTCACCTTATTCGAGACGAGATCTGTATTCCAAGCAGGTCTCGTAATAACTTGTAAACCATCAATCATTTCGTCTCGAGCATCCGTCAAAATCTCACAGTGCCACAAAATGTGCTCGGCTGTTTGGTCGGTATCACGACAAGCGCAATTGGGATGGGATGATAGAGCCAGTCTGTGAAGTCTACCTCTAAACTCCCCATGCCCAGAAAGCAATTGGGTAATATGGTGGTCCATTAAAAGATATGCCCCTTCCATTCTGATTTTAACTGATGGAAAGAAGGAGAAGGTCCATCTTCCCATATTCGATCTATCCCATCTCATCTGCCATTCACTCAGCGTTTTTCTTCTCATCATCTTTAGAAGTTCAAGGAGAGGCACTGCTCCACCAGGTATTAATTCAACACCAAGGTGATTTACAGGTCTTCCTCTTTTCAGACACTTCTTTGTCAAAACTTCCCTAATTTCTAAATCAATTGGCAAAATGCCGGCCAAAATTGGCAAAGCATCCGATGAAACTGTTCTGTAGGCTCCTGAAAGCGCCAGTAAGGGGATTCGCTGGCCCCTCTTAAGCGCTGAATGAATAAGTGAATTACTCAGTCGATGTTCCCATACACATGCACCGTATGAAACTTGTGCCACATATACGCATCTGTATAATAGACGGAGCGCAGGGAAACGTAAACCCCATTCAGCAGTTGAGATTCTTCTCAGTTTTAAGAAGAGAGCCTGGGCCTTACTAGAAACGCTTTTAACGTGAGTCAAGAACGAGGAGGATCTGTCTAATGTAACGCCTAAATATTTAGTACTCTCTACAAAACGGATTGCAGTATCTCCCATTTTTATGAAAGGGTTTCTACCTCTACTGAGGGAGCCTTTCATAAGGAGACCCACGGTCTTATGGGGAGCAAAAGTCAGTCTGTTTTCCTTTCCCCAGTTAAGAATCATATTCAAACCTTCTTCAGCTTTATTTTCAACTTCTTTTCTACTGTCCCCAGAGACCAAATACAATTTGTCGTCTGCGTAATCAATCGCAATAGTGCCTTCAGGTAAGGGTAACCTGGAGGAGTCATCGAATAAAATATTCCAGAAATCCGGTGCAAGGGGAGAACCTTGGGGACAACCCATGTCCACATCTCTTTCAATGATGCAATCACCAAAAGAAATTATAATTTTTCTATCTTTAAAATAATCGCAAGATATTTTAAAAAGTTTTCTTGGACAATTGCGATTTTTTAATTTAGTCAAAATCATCTCCCACCATGCATTATCGAAGGCACCAGTTATATCTAAGAAGATACCGATTACGTACCTCTTTGTGCAGACCTTCACCCAGTCAAGCGCAGTCATAATGGCGTGCTCCGTGGACTTACCTGGGACAAATCCATATTGATGTACATATGATGGTGTTAATGTTTCTCGTAGACGATTTTGAATTATTTTTTCCAAAATTTTCCCCAATACAGGAAGAAGTGTTATTGGTCGATAAGCTTTAACATCAGTTCTTTCTTTGTCGTTCCCTTTAGGTATGATCCTGAGCACGCCTTTCTTCCATACAGAAGGGAAAACTCCCCTTCTCATACACGTTTCCATAACCTGAAAGAGTTCTTCCTTGGCATGGATCCATACATACCTCACAATTATACTATTCAATTTATCATGCCCTGGTGCCTTTCTAGGACTCAAACCCTTAATTATAATTTCTATTTCAGCTCTAGTTATTTTAGAATTTCTTTCCTCCTGGGAGAGGATTGGAGGAATCCGTGATTGATTTCTAATCTGTTGGTGGTGGTCGCTTTCCCCAATTACTGAATCTAGGGGAACTAACTTTCCCAGAAGTGTATTGAGAGTAGTCACCACGTTAATACTCTCAACGTTCCCGTTATCATTGTCGATAACACTAGATAAAAACCGATCAGAACCTTTACCCGTTTTTTCAATGGCGCTACGAATATCCCATGGGTTAGAGTTACCAACATCTTTAACCCAATTATGCCAAGCAGCTCGTTTAGCCAAAAGTACAGCCGATTTGAAAGCTTTACGAGAGCTATTAAGTTGTCTCCTGAGGGTGGATGTCTCCTCCTCCGTACACCCAACCCGTCTAGAGACACCTAAAGCTCTGTAAGCTCTCTTAAAGGTGCCTTTTAACAAAGTCAGCTCATTCGACCACCACGGAGACCTAATAATCGTCTTCGGGTTTGTTCTTCCCAGAGCCGATTCAGCGGCTGATACTACGGCCGCGTTGAAAAAATTCCCCAAATTGTCCGGATCTCTAGCTGCTACGTCATGAAAACCCCTTAAAGTATCACGTAGAGCATCCCCAAAGTTATCCCAATTCGCCCGAGTAGTTTTGAAGTTCCAGGAGGATCTTGGAGCTTCGGTCTTCTTGACACCCACCATATGGTAAAGGAACAGATGATGCCATCGCATGTCTCACGGAAACTATTGCAGGAAATATGAACCGTGGCAAGAAAACTATTGCCCTGTTCCTGGACCTGGCCAAGGCTTTCGATACAATATCACATAAAATACTTTTACAGAGACTGCAAAATATAGGGATAACAGGAAAAAGTTTTCAATGGATACAAAGTTATATTTCTAAGAGATTCCAGCAAACAAAAATTAATGAGGCTACTAGTACTTCAATAGAAAATAACTTTGGAGTGCCACAAGGAAGTACACTAGGGCCCCTTCTCTTTATTATATATATCAACGAACTATGTAATCAACATATAGGTGGGAAAATCATTACGTTCGCAGATGACACCGTCATGTTATTTGAAGGAGAGGATTGGAAAGAAACGCACCACCTTGCGAACATCGGTATTAACTTAGTTAAACAGTGGCTGGACAGTAATTTGCTTACATTAAACATATCAAAAACCAAATACCTAACATTCAGCGCTACTATTGCAGGACAACCCAAAACACTTCACCACCTCATAATACATAAAATTAATTGTAGCCTCGGAAATAGTAACTCTCCGTGTAAATGTGAAACTCTTGAGTGTGTTAAATTTATCAAATATCTAGGCGTTATAGTTGACAATAACCTAAAATGGAAATACCAAATAGAAAATGTAGCAAAAAGAGTGCGTACACTTATTCATATATTTATTTCATTGCGGGAAATTTTAAAAACACACTACTTAAAAAATATATATTACGGGCTATGCAACTCGATCATAACATACGGATGTATTGGGTGGGGGGGTGCAGGGAAAACAATATTAAACTCGTTATTGAAGGCACAGAAATCTATTTTACGTGTTATAATGAAGAAACCTTTCAGATATTCGAGCGACGCTCTCTTCAGGGAATTTAATGTACTAGATGTTCGACAGTGTTACATTAAAAAGATAATAATTTATGCTCATAAAAATAAATATAAAATGAAAAAAGTCGAACACAAACATCAAACCAGAAGTAAGGGCAGAAATGACCTTTCTATTCCAACAAGCAACACAGCGGCTTATCAAATGATATTCTCATACCTGGGACCGAAATTGTATAACAAAATCCCTTCTCAACTAAAATTGTGTAAAGTGTCATCCTTCAGCCAAAAAATTACAAAATGGTTACTAGATTTGGGCAGGACGGAGTCTGAAATATTACTAAAAAATATTATCTGATAATTATATATTACAGCGCCTCTATTTTTTTCCAAATTAATGTCTTTTGTTTTTTTCTTACTGTCTACCTGTATATTATTCTTCTTGTATTCAAAAATAACAAAACTAATTTTAACAAAAAACCAAAAAATTTACTCATTCAACTCTGTCACATGGTAGCTTATCTGATGGTTCTGCCACTTTTCTTGCTGGAACAAATTAATTGAGAATCTTTTGTAAAATTAATTGAGAGTCTGCATTTGTGTAAGATGTTTTGCTTACGAGGCTTCTTTCGGATTTAGTTTATTGTAATGGCTGATTAAGTTCTTTAAAGTACGATTGGAAAACACTTTAAACATTTTTGAAAACCTTTTATGCTAACGATTCTGATATTTTTTGTATGCCTCTACTGAAGTATAAAGCTGTACTAATTAAACAATTTAGCAGTACGTTTTTTTTAACAAGGTCACCATATACAAGTATTTTCTGTTTGCTTCTTCTTCTTCACTGCTTTCAATAACTTTGTATGAATATGTATTATTTTTCTTTTGGTTTATTTATTATTAATAGGTATTATTTTTCTTATGTATTATTTTTCTTTTGGTAGAATGTATTATTTTTATTTTGGTAATATGTATTATTTTTCTTTTGGTTTATTTACAAGTAAACTTATAATTTTACATTTCTTTCTTTTTTCTATATTGAAAAAAAAAACATGTACGTAAAGGACACTTGTGCATAAATATAAATAATTAATAATAACTAAATTAGTAAATAATTAAATTATGCATACATTATAAATAATTAAATATTTTTGCCTGAACTTTAGTAAATAAGATAAAGTTTTTTGGCGATGATTTGTTGATTTGTGTCCCAAATTGGTAATTTCTAAATTAAATTTACGCCTATCAAAATGTTTGTCATTTGACTGTCCTAGAACGGGAGACCTTCCTAGTTGGACAGTCAAAGCTTCTTTAAAAAAAAAAAAAAAAAAAAAAAAAAAAAAAAAAAAAAAAAAAAAAAAAAAAAAAAAAAAAAAAAAAAAAAAAAAAAAAAAAAAATTGTGACGAAAGTAAATATAAAAATTCTATTAAAATTATTAAATGAGAACAAAAATGCATAAATGTAATGATATATTATGTAATGACATATATTATGACTACCTACCTCCTGTTAAATTTAGTTGTTTTTAAGATTTCTGTTTGAGTTAATTATTTATTTCTAGATACACAATGTAATGTAATAATAAAGAAATCTATAATTATTGGTTTCTAAGTAAGGTAAATTATTCAAATTGTAAACTGTTGATTTCCCAAAAAATAAATAAATAATATGTATTGTAATCATGGAACAGAATTGAATTTGAGGAACAAGACAAGAAAAACTATTACCAAAAACAGACATTCTACCATGGTGCTAAAATTTTAAACAAATAATAACATTGTACTATACCTGATGGACCTGAGAAATACCTAAGCTTGGTTATCACTTCAAAATAGGCTCAGCCGAGCGCCAAAACAAAACCCAGCAAACAGGTACAAGAATACCTCCATGATTCGCAACCTACTTCTAAAAAGGGATCGAGCGTAACCGACCACAGTCGCTTACGCTGAAAGCTACAGCTACTAAAAAATTGTCATGCATAGAAGATGCAATATTTTTGTCACTGGTGTATTAGACAGCATTGAACAGTTTTCGTTAAAAATTATGGGTCGATATGTGTAGTTGTATGTCCTCGAGTGAACGCATTGTCCGTGTCTGAAAAGTAATTCAGAATCAGCGACAGTGAAAGGCAAGAACAACGAGCTTTTTTCTGATATTTTGGCCAAATTTGACTTTTTTTACATCAAAATTATAATCAAAAGTTGCAATCGAAGTAATTTTTTTGTTCAAACCTTCCTGATGTCGTGAAATAAATTTGTAATTTTCTGCCTACATTGTTATAATTCTGTGTATTGATTATACCAACCATTATACTATTTTTATTGTAACTGTTAAATACTTTTATTTTTAGGTTATATTCCTTGACTTTTGACTTTCCATATACTAGCGACAGGAGCTGTGTGCTAAAAAGGCCCATTTCTCTTTTATCATGAGTTTATAAAATATGGTTGTTGAAAAAATGGTTTATTTTGCTGTTTGTTTAAAATTATCTGCAAAGGAACATGGTTGCAAAATGGGAAGGTTGATCTTTACGGAGGAATCGTTTACGTCTTTTATGTGTGGTCCGCACATAATGTTTTCGTCATACCAGGCGAGGCAGTTTATGGACGCGTTATCGTGGGTTAGAATTCCCGCCTAAAATGTTTCCGCGAGACATAAGATTTGTTTTCCCTCTATGGAGATTTCAGAATCTTTGTGGAGTTGGGATACCCTTATCCATTTGGGGGTACCCAGGACTATGCATATGGCTTTATTCTGGAATGTTTGAAGTTACATTCATTTTTGAGGATACTTGGTAAATAGTTGTATTTATTTGCAGGGCTTCCAGACGTCCGCCACCGCGGCACCTCTCCGCTGTCCATCTCTCCCCGCCACTCGATAGATGACCGCAGTCAACTCGGTCTCTACCCGCCCGGGCTGGCGGCGAGCATCGCGGGCAACCTAGCCGCGTGCGGCGCTCTGGGCGCGCTGGGACCGGCGAGCGGGGCTCCGGCTGGCGCGGCCGGGACCGCTTGGGCCGAGGCGGCCGTGGACGCGCTCGTGCGCCGCTGCTGCGCGCCGCTGGGGCCGGACGACGCGGACAGGCCGGACTTTCACGCGCTCAAGGAGAACATACGACGCATCAACAAGTTAGTAGATTTTCAATTTAATAGGATTAACTTATTTAAGCTGATAAACTTTATTATAATATTGAATCGTTGAAGCATTCAAGCAAATTCAATTGGCTTAGCAGGACTTGTTTGTTGATTATATGTATTATCTATTCTTTCAATGAAAAAAATCATAATAAAAAAAAATATATAACATCAACAATTCTCAATGAAAATATGAGGGAGATAAAAACGAGGAAAATAAAACGGTAACGGTCGAAAGTGGAACTCGAACCCAGATCCTCGGACCTTACCGCGACTGTCGTCTCCACTAATTGTGCTTTTGCCGCCATTACCTTTTTTTATCTTTTTATCTTTTTATTTTTTGTGTCCTTGTTTTATTCATATATCAATTTGGGAGGCGGGAATGGGTACCGCCGCCCCGGGAACCTTTATTGGATAACCATCACCTCTGCCATAGGTCACCCCAAGTGGTTCGCTACGTTTGTGACTTAGCAGGGGTACCCTGGTTCATGGGTTGAGGACTATCTAGGTCTTGGAGGCGGATGACCAGGACACATTGAACCCCAATTCCTATCCACCCCTTAAACCCTTTTCCTTCCCAGAACTCTCCTCTCCTTCCTTTCCTTAAAAAAAACCCCCACACAGCATCCCCAAAGATGACATAGGCCCTGAGGGAAATTATTTTCCTTAGGGTCTCCTGTATGGAGCTCATAAAAAAAAAATTTTTTTTTTTTTCATTGAATTATTGGTCTATTATAATTATCTTATTAATTCAGTACTTGATTAATCACTTGGACCCATTAGCTTGTTTTCAAGCTACCTACAACAAGGCCAGACATATTATGTAATGACGTGTGAGACGTACCTGAGTTATTTTAAATTTCTCTAGTATTTGTAATAATATGTATATTTATATTAACAGCAGTTTTTAACAGAGGTTGGCCGATAAGAATCATCTTCTCAATGTCACTCTGGTGAAAGGCCACAGAATTGAAACGTTACGTCAAATGGCGTGACAAGTACTTTTCGAACTTTACCTTCCCCATCTACTTCCCTTATCCACCCCCTTCACCAGCCTCACAACATACCCCGGTAGTTGAAGACGCTAATAATCCCGACCGTCAGGAGCAATTAGAACTCTTTCCAGATTTTATTATATTCACGGTGTGTTCTTGATCGTGTGTGAAAATCGATTGATGTTTATTGTGTTTGGTTTACATGCATAATTGTCATTTTCATCACTTTGATTATAAGGCAGTCAGAAAAAAATTCTATGGTTAAGTTTTTAGTTCAAACACATATTTTTTCTCGGAGACGAAAGATATCATTGTTGTATCGGAATTTAACAACATTACCGGTGCAGGCCTTATTATGGTACAAAATATAGATTCAGCGTACGTCTGAGTTTGTATATAAGAGGAAAGTGGAACATGAACATAATACAAGGTTCATGAAGAATGAAAGAATGCTAGTTCCAAAATATAATAATAACTACGGACGGCGAACCCTGAAATATAAAGTGCCAAAAATATTTAACATGTTACCAACTAATACAAAAAATTGCGATTCTACAAATAGATTGAGATATATGCTGAAACAATGGTTACCAAATATAAATAGTTTATATTATTAATTGTATGTGTTAATTGTGACAATCTGTATAGAAGTAGAGAAGAACGTTAATATCCTGTTGACAAACTGCTTTATTGTGATTTAACGGGATTGTACCTTGAAAACCAATAAAAAAATTAAAAAAATAAATTAAAAAAGGCAATGTTAGTGACAGTTCTGTTGAGAAATTATAAATTTCCAAGGAAACTTAGCCTTTTTGAGATAGTAGGTACTTAATAGTCTATAAGGCATAATATTTTAGCGATGCTCTCAAATTTTGGTTTCTAAAGCTCTCAGACCGCTTGAAATCTTAAGACTGTTGTTCAAACCATATCACTCATAAATGTTATTCTCATTAATGTAATATAATTCTCTGAAACCGTCAGGGTTGTCTTAAAAACACTTATAAAGATCTAATGCACACCTTTTAGATGGGAGTAATTACCGTTCCTTTGTGCGTTTCCAAAGGCTGGGAAAATTAATATTTCAATGATTACGGTTCGTGAACGTCATGAACGTCTCAAGTCATTAACAATTGATAGCAAGGAAGCTGGAGATAGGCAAGATTATCTCGGGTGTGTTTGACGGAGAGGATCTACCGAAGAATACGAAAAGTTAACTACTAGAGTACCCACCTACAGGTTACGTTTACCTTGAGTTTGGAGCAGAGGAATTCGTCATCATTACGGTGTGCGAGTATGGTTCTATTATTTGATCAAACCAAAAAATCGACACCCAGTGCCCTACACACAAGTACGTACAGGGTATCAAGAGTAGTAACTGACTTACTTTAACCAATGATTCCTACCATTATTTGGAATAAAAATGATGAAGAAATTTAGGTCTCCGGTGATATTAAGTAATTTTGTATTTTTTTTTTTTTTTTTTTCACAATCTGTTAATGGTCACTCTGTCGATTAACCGCCCGACCGCTACCCCGACCCTAATGGCACAATACCTACTGATTTATACAAGTTTTTATTGAAAAAAAGGTACTCCTCTTAACACTCTACTTAGAGCGGTATTTGGGTGGCAGATATTTTCGGTATCGCCCTGGTTAAAGACCACCATTCAGAATCGAATTGTTATTTGAAAAAGCCGTGTTGTTCTGAATAGCGAGTTACCTCCAAGCTTTTCTCCTATCTTTCCCGATCTATTCAATCTCACGAATTAACCTAGTTGATGAATCTACAGTCCCATTGGCTCCGGACATTCAGAAGTAGTTAGGATAATTAATCAAAAAATTCTACATCTATCATTAATCTCAACAAATTGATAGGTGAGGAAGTTGTGAATAACGAAAAAAGGCATTGCAAAAATTTTCCGAACAGTATTACAGTACGTATGTAATGATTAACGACTGTGGATTCCATCATCCCCTGACTAATACTGGGAAAAAGATGGTAGGTAAAAGGTTGAATTATATGTTATTTGCTGAAAGATAAGACACATGTATTGATCAACAGTATCATCCTTGGGAATGTTTACCTAAAACAAACGAGCACCTCAGCACAGGTTCTCCTGGTTAGGTGTTCACAAAACACTACTAACAATCAAATACAGTTACTGATTAATGTTTGTATAACTGTTAGTTACAAAATGTATCCAAGAGAATAGAAATGAATAAATAAACCAATAATGTAAGTCTATTAGCTAACAAAAAATTTCAAGTATAAAACAAAACACTCACGTTAATACACCTATCCAATGCAGACTTTTCTCAAATTTAGACTCTTTTCAATTGTCATTTCTTTTTCATTGTCGTGGAAAGTGTTTTTTTCACATTTTAGCTTAACAATTCATGACAATGTTGAGTTCGTTTCTAAATTTGCTGTCGCTCTGCCATGACTCAGGATTTTAAAAGCATATATTTTCAAGCTAGGTACCTACCTACCTTTCATTCTAAAGTATTGACAGCACACGTGTTCAGCATCGACATCGATATTTTCCCTTTTTTTATATATATTATTAAAATTTAACTATTTCATTTTTGGTCTATAAATCTATCCTTCTTCAGTATTTTTTTTCATTCTAAGAAGTATTTTTCTTACATTCACTCCATACAGGAGGCCCTGAGTAAAATAATCTCTCAAGGCCGTGTCTTCTTTGGTGATGCTGTGCAGGGGTTTTTTAAAGGAAATGATGAGGGAAACTTCTGGGAAGGAAATGAAAAAAGAAAAAAAGAAGGGTATGAGGGGTGGGTAAGAATCTGGGGGTCAATGTGTCCAGGAGTGATGCATGCATCCATCGCTCCCAATGCGGTACAGGGTGATGGGTCGAGATAGTCCGTCTGGAGAGGTTAAAGGGTCTTCCGCAACCGGCCTCTCCCGATCCGCCTCGCATTTGGTGGGCAGACGCATTCGACGTCAAGATCTGATACCCGGGCACCCTTGCTTCATCAATCGTAGCTAACCACTCGGGGAGAACTATGGCACAGGCATTTGTTATCCAATAAATTGTTTGGTGAGGCGGCGGTACCTATACCGCCTCCCAAATTGATTTTATTTTTGGGACTTGGTTTTATTTTTTGTTGGAAACTCGCAACAAAAGTGATACGCGAACAATGCAGAATGATTATGGAGACTGTAATTTTCTTTCCTGCCAAGAAAATAATTTCAAAACACGTTTTTCAAGTGTTTAGTGTCGGAGTCTTTGCTGTTGCTATGCGCTTGCTTTAATTTTCTTTATATGTCGGCACATTACTTTTAATCCAGTCAAAATAGACATTCCACCTCGCATTAATTCTTAAAAAGCTGAATTTTTGTATAAGTCTTGAATACGTCATTACGAACGTGTAACGTATCACCTTGTTACAGGAAGCTAGCTCAGAATAATCATTGATGTAAGGTTAAATAAGTGCAGTTTTATAACATACCTTTGTACTTTCTCCACTCTGCCTTCTCTGCCTTCTCACCGACTCGGGTCGCTTGGGTTGGGACAAAGGGGGGTTGAATTTAATTATAAAGGTTTTAAATGTTAGGATTTTAATTAGGTTTGGCTAGGTCTGAATACATGATCTTAATTATACTTAGATCTACTTATATCTAAATCTTAATTAGTTGTCATATGGTTCGGGGTTGCTTCTCCATTGTTCACATCGTCATAGTTAATTGTTCACTGAAACTACCTTCGTGTCACTGGGTTCTCTGCGGGTGCCTTGGTAAGGCCGAGGTCCTCGATGGCAGCTCCTCCGGTTCAGCAGCTCAGGCCTTCCTAGCCGAGTTTCCTGCCTCTGAAGTCTGAAGTCTCCTGAAGTCGTCTGCTTCACTTCGCACTTTGGCCACTCACCGCGTATGGTCACCGCACTTTCTTCGTCTCACGCCCAACTTTACGTCGCCGGGCGGAGGAACGTATGTTTTGCGAATCATTTCCTTGAACTCCACTATAACTTCTTCATCCACCGCCCAGCACCACCTCGCTGGGCGGGGAACCTGTACTTGGTGTTGCACCACCACTTGTGTCTCCTCTCTTCCCCGTCTCGGTCTTGACTCCTGTTTCTTCATCCACCGCCCAGCATCACGCCGCTGGGCGGGGAACGCGTACTTGCCGTTGTACACTATACGTGTCCCCTCTCCGTCCCGGTCTTGACTGTTTCTCTCGGCGTGCCCTATCAACTCGCAGGACCCGTGGCTCTACCCCGCACTTCTTTCTTCTTTCGTTTTAGTCCTTTCAACCCCCATCTGTCAACACTTTCTTTGTCTTTGCTGCACAGAGCGAGACTCTTTCATAATATTAAATTATTTATTCGAATTTCTTTGTGACGAAATTTGATTCGTCACAAACGCTATGTCAAAAGTCCCCATCGGTCCCGCTCTGGCAAGGTTTTTTTTTCGAGGTCAAAGGTCACCATCTTTTGTTTTTGCGTATATCTCTGAAACGGTAAGAGCTATCGAAAAAATATTGGGTTAAAGTTTGTAGATCGTAAAATTCTCTATAAAAAAATAAGTTTATTATTTTCTCTACGAAGCACCGTTCTCGAATTATCGCGATTTCAGACCGTAGGTATGCACACATTTCCGCACCACCTTTGAAGTAGTGTACTTAGCGCTTTTTTTAAATGTGGTTTCCCCAGTAGGAATACTCCACGATACAGGGTGTCCGGGGGTAAAGTGCACTAACTTCGGGAGGAGCTTCTACACGATAGTACAAGTAAAAAAGATAAATGCCTTTTTTCGAAATTACAATTTTTAAATGCACTTTTCAGGTAAAAAGGTAAAATTGGTCCGGCGTGTGCGGCCAATTGTAGCAGCAAGAATTTTACATTATTCATCATCAGATTCTACATTATCACTCGTTTCTTCTTCCTCGCTCTCTTCTTCCTCTTTTTGCTCAATTTGTGTTGACTGCTCTAAGAAGAGAGATATATCAGTTAGATCCTCATCGTTTTCAAAAGAATCTTCATCTGTTGCATTTGATTCAGCATCCACATTTCTGCATCCACAATTGTTCGTACAGCCTTTTTTGCAATTACAAAAAATTGTATTCAGCAGTTTCTCTGGAGCAGGTGGAAGTAAAGAACGGATTGGCTCCAAACTATTATTCATCAATTTCCAGCCCCAGTCTTCAGGATTCAGTTGATTGCCCAGCCACACTTGCACTTGGTAGAATACACGAAACACGTGTTGATAAGCAGAAGCAGATGTTGGAGGGAGACAAGATAACTGCAGTCTTTTATTGTTCCTTGTATTTTTCACGAAATTCAAAAATCTATACTTGTCTATCGATTCCATTTTTTTCGGAGCTCCATATAAAGCAAGGAGAAAGCGAATTCCGTAAGTGAAGATGACGTCTGCTAAAGAGTTGATGTTTTTAAATACTTCTGCGTTATCTATCAAATCATTACGTTTTTCAAACAATTTAAATACTTCAGTTTTTCCCCTTTTGAAAATTGCTGATGTCGTATCGCAGCCAGTTATCGCATGTAGGAATAAAATATGAGCTCGACATTTTGGATATGCAGTTAAACTTTGTGACTAATATATTTTTGTTTGAATTTGAGCTTTCCCAGGTTTTAAAAAGTAAATGATCTTATCACTTGGAGTTCTTGCAGTCAGTATTATTAATAAATCTACATCTTCTCCAACAACGATAGTTATATTGTTGCTACTGAATTGATCTATTGCGGTTTCAATAATGAGGACATCAGCGTCATTATTAGCTTGTTTCACAAGAATTTTGGCAGCTGCAAATTCTTCACACAATATCGAAATCAAGCGAGTTTTTTTTTAACATTAGCGAGAAATTGTTGTTGGTTTATTGGAACAGTCATTGATCGATCAAAAACTATATCAGACGATGAAGATGTTTTTGTAGCTCGACGACGTTGTTCTGCAGCTTTGATATTTTTCATGCAATCAGTATAATCATCAAATACTATGGTAACGTTGTGACCGAAGTGTCTACGAACATACTGAAGATACAAAATCCGAAAAATGCAGGTTTACGCCGGTTCCTATGGAAAATCCCAAAAATGCAGGTGTGTGCCGGCAGTAACAGGCAGACATTACTCAAGGCTGACCGACTAATGAATTAAATTAGGGATGGACGTTGATTTACTCAGAATCGTGTATTTTCCACGTATGAATCACAAAAACCAATATTCCAATATTTTTTCTTCAAATGGATGACCCGATGAATGTATACTGGCCACATACGTGCATATTCGTATTTTCTAGGTTTGAAATCGCGATAAAACGAGAACGATGTTTCGTAGAGAAAAAGTATTGATATAATTTTTGTAGAGAATTTTACGATCTACAAACTTTTACTCAATCTTTTTTTCGATAGCTCTTACCGTTTCAGAGATATACGCAAAAAACAAAAAAATTGACCTTTGACCTCGAAAAAAAAACCTTGCCAGAGAGGGATCGATGGGGACTTTTGACATAGCATTCGTAATGACGTATTCAATACTTATACAAAAATTTAGCTTTTTAAGAATTAATGTGAGGTCAGCACCTTTTTTCGTCTATTTTGACTGGAGTATTTATTCAGCGGGGACGTTGCTATTGTAGGTACTGCTTTAAAAATGCATTCTAATTATTATTTTTATGCGATTTTTATTTTTTTTTTTGCTTCAAATGACTATTTTTAGTAATATTTATCATAAGATACGGGAAAATAATTAACTTTATTCATGACCAGTCACCGACTATAATACTCTATTCCTTATACCGAAGTTATTTCTTTTTCAATCATTAAAATTGCAACAAAGTATTTAATTCAGGGTATTGCAGGACGTACTTGACTTACCTTAACAGTCGTTTCTGGTATTAACATTACATTTAACACATGCATTTTTATTTTTCTGTGTAGTATTATTTTTCATATTTTCGTTTAAATATATTGGTATTATTTTTTTTCTTCGACCATATGCTTTTGAAATTATTTGGAGCAAAATATATATATGAAATTTAGGTGACATTTTTGATGTTTTTTTTCAACTTAAATCATAAAAATAGTAGTATTGGACAATTAGGGTCGGGTTGAGGGGTTGAACGGTTTCTCAGCTGAGTGAGCTGTGATGATGACACGTGGAAGAAAATATTTTTGGTTTGAATTTGAGGAAAAAAAAACACCAAAGTCGTCACTAGAGACCAAACTTTCCTCAATATTTTTTTCTCCAAATAATGTTAGGAATCACTGGTGATTCAAGTATACAGGGTGTTCAGGGACGTACTTAACACACTGTATAACCTTAACCAGTGATTCCTGACATTATTTGGAGTAAAAAATGTAAATGAAATTCTATTCTCCGGTGTCTTTTTTTGACAACTTTTTTTTTTTTTTAATTTTTTTTCTTCAAAATCAAACAAAAAAAAATTCTTCCGCACTTCGTCACTGGTCACTCAACCGAGAATCCGACCAACCCCTTATCCCGCCTCCAACTGTCCAAAACATACCTTTTTTTATGTTTTTGTAGAAAAAAAAAATAAAAAAAACATCAAAAATGTCACCGGAGCCCAAAATTTCATTTACATTTTTTACTCCAAATAATGTCAGAAATCACTGGTTAAAGTAAGTCAAGTACGTCCAACACCCTGTATAATATGAAGTGAGCTAAGTATATCTTTAGCATTATTACAGCAATACTTAACTGGTAATACTTTCTGAAAAATAACTTAATTTGAAGAATTAATTTATGATGTAGACTGATCAGCAATGTGAATTACGCTTATATTATTTTTAATCCGATTAATAATAGCACGCATTTCAAATAGCCCACATTTTATATTTTAAAATATAAGATATCAAGACTTTAGAGGTAATATTGTTTATTCCAGGCGTTTAATAAAGTTTCATAAAATTGAAGCTTTTACTAACATGTTTAATGATGATGATGAAAAATGATGAAAACTTATATAAAATTTAGTGACCGACCAAAGGTTCGGTTTCGGTTTCGGTTTCGGCAAGTATCGGCAAAAATATTACGGCAGCAGTTTCGGTTTTGGCAGAAAATTTGCGAAACCGAAACCGAAACTTTTTTAGACTGAAACTTTTTTAAAAATCGATTGTTAAAACTGATATTTCGCTTATTTTTTTATACTTATTGAAACAGTTAACATGTGTTAAATTAAATAAAGAAAAAATACAATAACTGAATTAAGAGGAAAAAAATATATTACTTCTATAAAACAAAGAAAAATTTATAAAAAATAACAAAACATGTTAACTATTTACTACTTAGAGCTCCTCGTTCGGCTGACTTCGGGAGAGTTCGTGGCTCGTATGTCACCCGCCATCATCAGCAAAATACTCAATTAATGAGGTCCTTCTTTTAAGTGTTGGTTATGGACAAATGTTTGTTCCAAGAAGTAGTTAAAATGTTTGTAAATTTTGATTTGTTTTATCGCATTAATATCAAAAAAAATATTTTTTTTTTTTACATACTTCAATTACTGTTTTTTTTTATTTCATTTAACACGTACAAAAAATGTTGTGATTGTAAACACAATAAAAATTAAGATGCTCGATTAATGTGGTCCTTCCTTTATAATATAAGTGGTGATTATTGACAAATTTTTGTTCCAAGAAGTAGTAAACATGTTTGCTATTTTTTTTTTTATTTTGTCTGTTTTATAGAAGTAATATAAAAAAAATATTATTTTTTCACATACTTCAATTACCGTTTTTTATTTATTTAATTTAACAATTACTGAATAAGTTACAAAAATAAGCCAAATAACAGTAAACAATCGATTTTTAACATGTCTAAAAAAGTTTCGGTTTCGGTTTCGGCCGAAACTGAGACAGACACCAAAGATTCGGTTTCGGTTTCGGTGTAAAGTCCCGTTTCGGTCGGACACTAATAAAATGAGTCATGTAATTTCTCTATCTGCTATATCATTTGACGGCCGGCGTAGTGCAGCGGTAAGGTGCTTGACTAGCATTCCGAAGGTCGCGGGATCGAATCCCGGCGTGGCAAATAAATTTTATTTGAATAATTTGTGTATTTCACGATTTATTCATTTAAAATAATGTATAGTATATTTGCGGCACGTTCCAGAGTGGAAGATACTCTCAGTATCGCCCTGGTGTTAAGACCACCATTCAGAATTGAAACGTTACTTGAAATGGCTTCTGCCGTGTTTGGTGACCAGATCTGAACAGCCAGGTACTTCCCCACTTTCCTCTTCCCTATCTCCTGCCCCTCCCCATCACCTTCAGCCTCACAACATACCCCAATTGGGGATGCCATAGTCCCACTGGCTCCAGACGGAAGCAGTTGGGACTCTTGTGCGGTATTCATGTAAAAAAAAATCAACAGATAGATGATTTGGAGAAAATCGCAAAAAACTGTCACATCTTTAGCGTAAATAAGTTATTGCATTTCATTTTTTTGAATAATGAATTGGAGTAATATAATTTCGAAAAGTGTTAATTTTTTTTATGTACTCGTATGTCTAGCAAAAGTTAAGTAATTTCGATTAATAAAATGGATATAACGGATTTTATACTTAGATACTTCTTGGTTCACTCGCGATATAGAGGCTTTTGAAACTCAACTGACCTGACATGGCGGGTTTAAAAACTCGTGCTTGACATACGATTGGTAAAATAATTGTTCATAATTGGTTGAATTCCGATAGAATGGATTTCGAAAGTAACTTCCTGAATGATATAGCTAATTTTGTTTCATACTCGAAGTTTTAACATGGTTTTTGGTCATGATAAGGGAGGTTTTGAAACTCAAATTTTGTTTCCTCTTGTTCCTCGCAAAAATGCAAACAAGATGTCGTACTCAGATCATTTAATATATCTGCTCTGTAAAATACTCATAAAACGTGGTGGCTATTTGGTCATTCATTACCTTTTTAAAATTAACTTTCTACGAATCCACTTGATGAATTACGATTCTTTCGAAACTTCTGAAAGTTTTTTGTTTGGTCTCTGAAACTGGAATATCAATTTGTGTTATGCCGCAAACATCTCTCTCCTTTTATCTCCCTCTTTCTCATACATGACGCACATAACAGAAATAGAGGTTTCAACGAAGCTTTTAGCGGTAGGACCGTTATTATAATGTATACACATTACACATACAAATTCATACAAATTTCTAGCAAATTTAATAAATTATGCCTCTAACGTAATGCCTATTTCGAGCAGAATGAATTTCAAAGCGTCAAAAATCACAAAACGTATGCCATTTTTTAATATTCCTAAGTATAATGAACTTTATTCAGATGCCATTTGCAACACCAAAGTTGAGAATTTTTATTTCTGAGAGCATTTTATTCACGAATATAATAGTTGCCTCGAGCTCAGTCGCGCAACACGTGTAAGCCGCTTCCATCTAGTAAGAAATTTAATTTTAACGTTGAAGGAAAGGCACGAATACACTATTACAGTAACAGTTGATTGCTTACTCTTGATTTTTCCCTTTTGATTGCTTAATTTTTATTTACTGGTTATTGGGAGCCGCTCATGTGCTTTATGCGGACCGTCTGGACTAATAAAAATAATCTAGAAAAATCTTTAAAATATATTATATATAATAATGAAATAATTTTACTTTGTTTAAACCACTTATTTGATGTGCAAATCCGACCGGTTTCGGAACAAACGTTCCTTCGTCAGGGAAAGCTTATACTAATTTGACAGTTTCGAACAATGTTTTATTATGGTAGGGGTGGAGCTGTTGCTAGATAATAATGTAGATTGGGTAGGTAGGTATTAGTGTAGAGTGGGTGGGTAGGGGAACAAATCCATGATTGGGCTATATGACAATATTTTTTGTTTGTTGATAATAGATTCATTATTTTTAAGGGATTTTTTAATTTCCAAGGCTTCTAAGTTATCTAAACGTTTTCCTTTATGATTAATATGAAGAATATTTATCCCTGTATTTTTTTCAAAACTATGGTTATTTTCAATGATATGGTTAGCAAACTCAGAAAAATTATTATTATTAAGACACCTTAAATGTTCTTTGAGTCTGATTTCAAAATTACGAGTGGTTTTTCCAATATAAAATGAGGGACAATCATTGCATTTGAGTTTATATATTCCGGAATTAGTCAATTTATGGTCTTTATCTTTAGTATTTCTCAAAAAATTACCGATATTATTTCTTGTATAAAACGCTGGTTTAATATTAGAAGGAAGATTTTTGCAACATTGAACTGAAAAATTATTAATATACAAAATTTTACGCCATTCTTTATCATTAATATTATTAGAATTGTATAGATATTTATTTTTATATTATATATTTTTCCCTATTTACATGAAAAAATATTTGTAAATGTTTATTTTCTGCTATTAAAGTTAATCCGTGAGAAATAGTTTTCCTATGTGGCCGAATTTCCTAGTTATGATTAATTACTGCCTATATCTATTTTTTTTCCTAAATAAATAAAAAAATATATTTATTTTAAATCTTAATATGTATGTATAAATTAATGTTTATTTAACTGAAATAAAAAAAGAATAACTTTGTTTGTAATTATTCTTTTAATACCGACCGGTTTCGCTTAACACAAACATCTTCAGGGTATATATAGACGGAGAAATAATTAGTTATGCGGACGACACAGTTCTTCAAATCTAAAGACTGGAACAATGTGTATAATACAGCAGAATTAGGAATCACGCGAGTGAAAACATGGCTAGACATAAACATACTTACATTAAATATATCGAAAACAAAATTCACAACGTACAGTATAAATAGCATGGGACAGCCAACAAATAAAATAAACACCATAAAAATTCACGATTGTTTAAACACCAGAAACTGCGACTGCCCTGCTATAGTAAAAACAGACCAAATAAAATATCTAGGAATCATAATTGACCACAATCTCAAATGGGCACATCATATAAATCATATCACCAATAAACTCCTCAAAACAATACATCTTTTCCTAAACATATACAAACTAAAACAAATGAAAACAGTATATTTTGCACTCTGCCAATCTATAATAGAATATGGAATCATTGTTTGGGGAGGAGCAACAAACTCAGCTATTGTTCATTTGGAAACCACACAGAGAACCATCTTAAAGGTTATACTAAAAAAACACAGAATGACTGACATAGACCAAATATTCAACATGTTCGACGGACTTGATATACGACAATTATACATAAAAACACTTCTTAACTATATCTTTGACCAAAAATACAAACTCCAACAAACACAAACTATTAATAGACCAGTTAGACAAGCATACATACAAAACTTAAAAACACCGACGATAAACACAAGCTTTGGACAAAGACATCACAAATACCAGGCAATAAAAGCATTCAACCATCTTTCACTCGATTAAAAAAAAGAAGAAAACAAAAAACTTTTCACACTCAAAATTAAAAGATGGATTAAAGAACAAAAAAGGAAACTTTACAAAAAAATCACAACATAAAAAAATAAAAACACATAGACATAAACACCATTGCAATACTCACTAATATATAAAACCCTTTAATTTTACTATCGGTTTATATGTATCTATCCTATTTATATAGTTTTATTTTATTGTTTAATTTCAGTGTTATTTTACTCTATTTTATTTTGCTCTATTTTACTTTCTTTTAATTCTCATATGTTAGTATTGAGTTTCTTTTTTCTTTAGTTTTTATTTTATATGTATCTTAAATTAAAAAACAAAAAAAAATCATATCAAACTGTAAAATGACGTCCTCAGCACCGGTAAAGCACCCAGTGAGGCCCACATTAGTCAAATATGTAACACACATGTATAAATCATGTGAATCAAATAAAAAAAAAATAAAAAAAAATCAAACTGACAAACCTTGATTTTATACCCTGAAGATGCTGGTGTTAAGCGAAACCGGTCGGTATTAAAAAATAATTCGTGGGTACAAACAAACTAATTATTTTATTTCAGTTAATATGTCAAACCACAAAGTGACTGCTTTCTACCAGAATGTTTATCTGTTTATTGTGCGTTCCTAAACCATTCATCCGAATTGCGATGAAACTTTGTTGAGTTGTTGTGGGCTCCCCGCAAAGGTTTCTATATACACTAGTGAGCTCTGGAATTATGAATTCTGTATTAAAAAACTGCAATAGTTATTTCACATAGTTTAGCGGCGGGGAGGGAATGGGGGAGGGAGAGAGGAATCCGGAGGGGGAGGGCGGGTAAGGTGGAAGGGGAAAGCGGGAAGAGAAGGGGAGCCGAAGAAAGGACACGCAGGGATAAACAGTGGCATCGCAACGCATGCCGGGAACATGCCGGGAAAATAAAATGAAAAACTCTGTGGAATTGAATACAAAATTTACACATAGGTTTTGGTCAGACAGCCAAAAACGATTTACTAGGACAGAATTTGCTATATTTCTTAATTAATTCTATTGTGTTTCATAAACATATACTCGAAGTGAAAAAGGAGTTAAAAAAAATTTAAATGTTTTATTCGTATTATAGGTACACAGAAATATAAATGTACACACATGTATAAAGTACTTACACTAGACTAGGGGGTTTGTTATAAAATGTACCCTTTATATTTCACTCAT
Organism: Limnephilus marmoratus; assembly: GCA_917880885.1. Classification (NCBI taxonomy): domain Eukaryota; kingdom Metazoa; phylum Arthropoda; class Insecta; order Trichoptera; family Limnephilidae; genus Limnephilus; species Limnephilus marmoratus. The sequence goes on from OU862922.1 coordinate 46,027,467, forward strand.
CAAAATTATAAACCATCGAAAAAGATTTCGTCTGAACATTTTTTTTATTTCAAATATCAAACAAGGCCCGGAATTGAACTCCTCCTTTGGGTCCACAAAGATGATTGTCCTTAACCCACTTCACGTAGTTGAACTTCGTCCGTTTCGGTGCCTTAGAATCAAGGATTTCTTTTTCTTGCTCATATACCAAAAACATGTAACGGTGGATTCCTGTTCCTTTTGGTGGACCTGGTCCTAGATATGCTGAAATAGAGGAATAACACATGAGTATTTTATTAATTTTTAAGTTGGTAACAATTTGAAACGATCCGATATACGTGTATATGTGTACTGCAGTAGAGAACTCCAGTCCAATTTTTTTTATGAATAATGAATGACCTTCCAACTTAAATAACTGCATAATTTTATTTTTTTAGAGTTAGTTTTAATAGTTAAAATAATTGTCAAAGTTTTAATTTTTCAAGATCCCCGAAAACCACCGTACGTGTAGTGAATCGTGTGACGTCATCACTCACTACGTATTTTTTTTATTTTCAACAGGTGTTCATTTTGTATGACAATTATGTACCTATGTGGAAGAAATTATGAATTATTTATTTATTATATTTTTCAATATTATTACGGCAGAGTGGTATAAAAATTTGAAATTATAACTTTTTTAGCTTTTAAAATCAGTATTATCGAAAACGAAGCATCACCTGCATAATTGTAGGCAAATATGTAACGGCGCCGATTAGATATTCGATGACGGCCATTTTGGATTTCGAAGTTCGCAGATTTGGCCGTTGAGTAGGTAGCATTATGATATAGCATATTATACGATTTTTTCGTACAGTTTAAAGTTTTCAATATTTTAAATAATAGAGATAAAATAATAGAGATACCTGTATTTATTTAGGCCGAAATAATGTTTCGATAAACACAACAACTAAATCTCTATAAACAGTATGAAATGACGAATAATATGAAATTTAATTAATACCTATGGCTTGTGTCATACCTGCATTTCAATACAATGACTGGTGAGGAGTGACGTCAGCACTAAACACTTAATAATACCAACTTTACAGTGGGTTTTAACGAGGCGTTTAAAAACACACTCTTAAATAATTTTTTTAAAACTCTACGTTTAATATTATTAAGTAAAACTTAGGTATTCAGAATCAGTGTTTATTGGTCTATAATCTATATCTGTATGAACATATTTTTTTAAAACCATAATATTTTTCTCTGTAGTTCCTTATGATCATGTCATATCTATCTCCACTTCCCTTTTATACAGTACCTCATCAGAGGCGGCTCTGAGAGTCCAGAAGGGGAAGGTTATTTGAAAAAAACATATGTAACTAATCTTTTCTTAACTTTTATAAGATTTTATGTGAATTATCATTGTCATCTTATAGTTTTGGAGGTCATTGTCAATTAAGCGGCTCCTTTCTTACATATTTATTATGTTTTCAGCGGCAGTATATAACGTTCAGATTTCGAAACGATCATTAAAGGTTTTATCACATAATTATTGTTGGCTTGTATTTTTGGAGGTCAGTGTCGCATTGACCTAATGAAAGAACTGCCCCTACTCCTAATACTTCATTCTTCCTGCATTTTACAACAATCTAACGGCTCCTTTCTTGGACGCTAATTTTGTTTTTTCGGCATTAAGTACATAACTTTCAGATTTCCTCATTCGTAAAATGGTAATTCCCTTTTTCGCATTTCTTGGGCATTAACTATGAAACAATTGTGTCGAAACGGGTCGCAAAATTTTTAAATTAAAATAACAAAATTACATTGAAAATTAAAACTCTTCAAAACAAAAATGGTAATTCCTTGTTTTACCTCGCAATTATTGTCATTTTTGTATTTTTAAAGGGTCAGTTTGGTTAATTGGAAAGCGGGTATGGGTATCGCCCCACTGGGAACCATTTATTGGATTACCAAAACCACTGCCACATATCACCCCAAGTGCTTTGTTACGTTCATGGGTTCCGGGTTCATGGGTAAATTTTATTGTCCGTATCTTGGGTTCCGGGTTCATGGGTAAATTTTATTGTCCGTATCTTGGCGGCTGATACGTCTGAACACCAACTGCGCGGCAGGCCAGATAGGGGGACACTGATTAAGGTAAACCTCTCCAGCAGGACTCTCTCAGAACATTGCCTTGCACCGCAGTGGGAGGGATAGATTGATACGTCCATCACTCCTGGACACATTGACCCACAGATTCCTATCCACCACTCATAACTTTTTACTTCCCAGATCTTCCTCTTCTTCCTTTCCTTAAAAAAACCCTTCATTAAAATATGTTCCTCAGGGTCTGCTGGGTGGAACTAATGTGAAAAAAGGGGTCCATTAACTTTGTGAAACTGCTGACCCTACTCCTTAAGCTTCTTTCTTAAGTCCTCTCATGTATCAATCAGTATAATGGTCCCTATGTTTAACGTATTTTCATCATATTTTCATCGCATTTTCATCATATTTTCATCGAATTTTCATCATATTTTCATCATAAAATACTTTCTGATTACCACTTCATCGTTTTACCACACGTACTACTCTGTAATGTCATTAATGCCGCACTCTATGTTCGCTTTTTTGCCTTCGCCACTATGTCAATATTCCCGGGCAACGGCGGAAATTAAACTTGCAATATTGCAACTCAATTGCAAATACTTTATAGTCCAACGACTCGAAAGCCAATAAACATTGCAATATCCGAAAAAATATTGTTTACAGCATACACATAAAACACGTCCAAATGTTATAATAAAATTCAAATGCATTTTGTATTGAGATATAATAATATATCAACCAATTTGGAGAGAGTACAAAGAAAATTTCTTCGATCGTTCAATTCAAATTGAGACAGCCTGTAATTGAAATCCGCTACAATGTATTAATGTCTGATCTAAACCTACCACTACTTTCTACCCGGCGTACTATTAATGACATTCTTATACTTTTTAAATTACTGAACAATCTCATAGACTGCCCCCAAATGTTAAGTGTTATAAATATTCGTGTCCCTGTTAAATCAACTCGACTCCACCACCTTTTCCACAGTGACAATCATAGCACTAACTATTCCTATCATTCACCGCTAGTGCGTTTTCACCGAACTGCCAATACGTATACAGACCTTTTCGATATTTTCAAAACCTCACCGTCTTGCATCAAAGCAAAAATAACTAGTTATTTATGTAACTGATATGTTTGTAAAATGATAAATATTTGTTGCACTAATATGCATCATGTGTATGTACTGTATGTTATTCTATATATTATATAATGTTTGTAAATGTTCGATACACCTGTATTATGTATGTAATAGCCCTATGTACGGGCGTTTAAATAATAAATAAATAAATAAATAAATTATTGTTAATGGACCCTGAATGTAAATCTTTTATTCTTGTTACTATGAACGAAGTTGAGCGAAATGCCAAATATTGTAGGTATAAGTTACATAATATACAGCAAAGACAACCTTATGTTATTATAAATCTTAACCAATTTTCACAACTATATGTAGATAAATCGAAACGAGTGAGTGGGACCTAACCAGATTGAATTTATCTATTTAGATCAAATAGTTATTTTAAAAAGTAATTGGCTTTCATTGGTGAGTAAGGCCTTGAATATAACAACGGCTTCATTATTTATGCTTTAAACATGTATTAATGGTTGTATACATTCATTTTTAATCAAATTTAAATATAGCTATACAACTAATTTAAATATGGTTGAGCCGGAAGTGAAAAGAGCAAAATCGTGTAAAACTTTTAATAGAGAAAACTTATTATGATAACAAAATCATAATAACACATTCTACTTTTCATAAAAATTCGACACAGGTGTGATAAAGTATTTTGTTGTTGTTGTACAAAAACATTTTTCTCGGTAATAATACGTTGGATTGGTTTTACTTCGTTTTTATTGGTTTTATTTTTTAATTTCAAGCATAATTATGAACACGTATCTCCAAACAAATTGCTATGATAAAATATTCAATGACGTTTTTTTAACTCACAGGAGGCCCTGAGGAAAATAATTTCCCTAATGGCCTATGTCATCAGAGATTCTGTGTGGAGGGTATTTTTGAGGAGAGGAAGGAATGAACATTGGTCTTGAATAGACCCATGTTGTAGGAAGGAGGAATCACAGAGGCCGACAAATCATTCCACAGCCGAGCTGTTGAACACAAGAACGAGTCGAAGAAGCGACCCGTTCTCAAGTGAAAATTTCAACCGTGTACAAATGTTGGGCAAGCGTTTGGCATGTTTCCCGACCATGCATCGGTGCCCAAGGGATCAATTTCGCTAGTTCCTCGGAGCATCTTCCATTGTAATACCGGTAGAATCCGCATTCCCACCCGACGCCTATATCCCGACGTCTAAAGATTGCAATCCGTCTGTGAAGACGGGAGAGTCGAGGATATTTTTCACGATTTTTGGAGCTCCAGACCAGAGGTGGCTGCCAAATTCAACTGTGGGACGCACTTTGTGATGTGTACAGGGTACCGTTGAATATTATAACTGTTATATTGTGTACGGGGACAAAATATTAACCAATTAATACAATAAATATATACTTCAATACACACGAAAGTAATATATATATTTTTTTTTACATGAGCTCCACACAGGAGGCCCTGAGGAAAACAATTTCCCTCAGGGCCTATGTCATCTTTGTGGATGCTGTGTGGAGGGTTTTTTTAAGGAAAGGAAGGAGAGGAGAGTTCTGGGAAGAAAAAGGGTTTAAGGGGTGGGTAGGAATCTGGGGTTCAGTGTGTCTTGGTCATCCGCCTCCAAGACCTAGACAAACCTCACCCCATGAACCAGGGCACCCCTGCTAAATCACCAAACGTAGCGAACCACTTGGGGTGACCTATGGCAGAGGTGTTGGTTATCCAATAAAGGTTCCCGGGGCGGCGGTACCCATTCCCGCCTCCCAAATTGAAATTAATTATTAATTGTTATAAATTAATTATTATTATTTAAATTATTAACCATATTATACCAAATATTGACCATAAATAAAATAGCGTTGTTTTACATTACAATTCTCCAAAGAGGTCAACCAATCGTTCGCAAAACTGCGTTCTTGGCTAAGAACTCACTGACTGAAAATAAATTAATTGACGGTGTGACAAATAATCTAATTGTTATGCATATTTCCGAGCATATATTGATTAGTTCTTTGATCTCGAAAACTTTCCGATTCCCATTTCGCTTCGTCTTACTAGTAAGAGCGAGGGAAGCTATCGTGATCCCTGGAAGGAATGTCACAGTTGGGATGACCGATATAAGGTCATGAGTTAACTACAGCAAGTTAAGTTGCTTCCCGGTTCTTACCGCGCTTCTTCAGGTAAATCTCTGGCAGGACCAAAGTGATTTTAGCTAACCTAGAGTGAATATACTCGTTGTAAACCTTTTCCTAAAAGGTTAACGAACAGTTGAGGGAACTATTAAGTTTCCTTTGGGAGTGAAACCATAAAGTTATTGTTAAAGTTTATTTTACTATGTTGCTGTTTTTGAACCGTGTCATACTTGCAAATTATCCCGTTACAATGGTGCATGGCAAAAAACGTAAAAAGTACTAAATTAAAACGGATTTATCTCTTTTCTAGCAAGGAAGATGTTCTTACATAATATTACTTTGTCGAGGTACCAACTTTCCGGATTGCAATTATGTTGCTATGAACAGCTTTGTACTTTTCCAACTTCCACTTTCCCACTTTCATAATTTTATTTCTTTTCTACCCCATTTTCCTTTCAAACATTCTCAATAATACTACAATGTAACTCTTGCGGAGTATTAATATTTTATAAAAAGTTTTGAATATTTTAATAATCATGAAACGTCATAAAATGCAACTTCGTTTAACTATAAGAATGTCGTAATTTAGAAATGTAATTCATTGAAGTAAATAATATGTGAGGCCGCATACAACTCAGTCTTCAATCACTTACATCGTCTAATCGAGATAGGGAGAAGAAACATTTTTTTTTAAGAAATAAACATTCCCGGGTTACGATTAACCCAACAATGTTTGAAAATCTCCTACTACCACCACTGTAGGCGGAAAATGTTGCTTTCTCGTGATGGAGGACTTAGCCAGCCGAGGCATCGAACACGCAATGCCCGGGTGGAACCCCAAAGAGATGCCCACTCAGCCACTGACCGATCTATTTCAAGCAACTGTTTCAATTTTGAATAGTAGTCTACGTCTACACTATTCAGGATTGAAGGCGATTCTGAGAGTATCTTCCCCCCAGATGTAAGACAACCATTCAGAATTGAAACGTTGCTTCCAAACTGTGATCTGTGTTAATAGATTCTCCCATCTTAACAGACGGATTGCAATCTTTAGAGCACAGGCGTCGGGTGGGAATGCTATCCTTGTTCTACCGGTATTACAGTGGAAGATGCTCCGACGAACTAGTGTCATTGATCCCTTCGGCACCGGTGCATAGTCGGGAAACACGCCAAACGCGTGCCCAACATTTGAACACGTTTGACATTTGTCACATGAGAACGGGATGTTTCTTCGACTCGTTGTATTCAACTGCTCGGTTGTGGAATGTCTTGCCGGCCTCTGTTTCCTCCTTCCTCCTACAACATGGGTCTCTTCAAGACCAATGTTCCTTCCTTCCTCTCCTCAAAAAAATCCTCCACACAGCATCCCAGATGACATAGGCCCTGAGGAAAATTATTTTCCTCAGTACCTCCTGTGTGGAGTTAATGTAAAAAAAAAAAAAAAAAATAGCTTTAGCCATGTTTGCTGACTAGATCTGAATAGCCAGATACTTCTCCACCTTCTTCTTTTGCATCTCCTTCCCCGTATTACTGCCTTCAGCCTAACAACATACCTCAATTAGGACCATTGAAGCAGTTGGGGCTCTTGAGCAGTATTCACATTAATATTTGTATTTATATATACAGTCAGTGGCAATCGCGTTTGGATTCTACCCATGAGTCCTGTGTTCAATTCCTCGGCTGGCTAAGTCCTCCACCACGACTGTGACCTTTTCCGCAGACTGTGGTGGTAGTAGGATATTTTCAAATATTGTCAGATTATTCGTAACCCGGGAATGTTTGTCTTTCTTTAAAAAAATACACAAATTCTGAAGTTTATTCCCTTTCAACTTCTAAAACTCTGCATAAAAGATATCTTTAAAAATATGTTTATTTATGTATAAATCAAAGCAACGGTAGTAATAAAATACTTTTATCGTGCAACAGTATTAGTATTACTAAGTATACACCGTTTCATCTTCTGTTAGCGAAAAGATAAATCATGCATACAACCTGTTTGTATTTACTTACGCTGAATCCCGGTCCCGGCACAGGTCCCAGCACATCCTTTTTTGAGGTCACCTCCCTGTAAAAATAAAAGGATGAGAAGGATAGTAAACAAAGACCTATGGTGACTATTTGAATAGTTCAGTTGAAAGGTCAGCTTTGAAGGATAAGGGACTCGTTTATATCTAAGTAAATGAATAATAAAATACCCTTTTACTAAAAAGGTCCTTTTTATCTATACCCAAATCCGTATTACTTTTTGTAGAACACAAAAACTCTTTCTAGATTCGACTAGTTTCTGCACTATAAAAAATTAGATGCAAGTATGGGTACCATCACCCCAGGAATCATTTCTTGGAATACAAACACCATTGCCATAGGTCTCCCAAAGTGGTTCGCCACGGTTGGTGATTTAGTAGAGGTTCCCGGGTTCTTGTTGTGAGGTTTGTCTAGGTCTTGATGGCGGATGGCCCATTTATGGCATCGCAGGCCGGATCGGGAGGGTCTAGTTGCAGGATTCTCTCGACCTATCGCGGGAGGGATGCAATCATACGTCTGCCACTCCTGAACCCACTGACCTTCAGATTCCTACCCACACCTCATACCTTTTTCCCAGAACGTCCTCTCCTTCCTTCTTTTTATAATACCCACCACACAGCATCCCCAAAGATGACATAGGTCCTGAAGGAAATTATTTTCCTCGGGGCCTCCTATTGTAAAAAACAAAAACTAAAAATTCTTTTTCAAACTTAGCAAAAATACTTTGTGGCATCATTATTAATATAATGAAAATCAAATATTTTTTAACACTACTATATAATTAACAATTTCAACATATTTCAATAACAATGTTATATTATCAGGACAAGATGTTAATTTAAAAAAAAAGTGACAAGTATAAACAAATTAGAACAAAGACAAAATATTAAAAAGGAGATGTGATTAATTGCTTAAAAAATCTCTTAAAAATGGTTACATAAAATTAAATATAAAAATTATTTAAGGATATATAAAATTACGTTTAGATAATAAAAAACTTTTAAAACAAATATTACAAACAGGTAGTCTAAATAACAAAATAAATAATTATAATTATTATTAGAAAAATTAATTAAGTATTTATTAGAAAAATAAATTTAATACATGGCTTTTTTTTTTCGTTATTTGTTTTTGGGGTGTTATGCCGTGTTGCGCTACCTCCTTCTTTAGCCAACGTTTCGGACATCGTTGCAGTGTCCATCATCAGGGCAGATCCGGCAGATCCGGTAGATGTGGGCAGATACGGTAGACATCTACCGGATCTGCCGGATCTGCCCTGATGATACCTCTTTCTTTAGCCAACGTTTCGGACATCGTTGCAGTGTCCATAATCAGGGCAGATCCGGCAGATCCGGTAGATGTGGGCAGATACGGTAGACATCTACCGGATCTGCCGGATCTGCCCTGATGATGGACACTGCAACGATGTCCGAAACGTTGGCTAAAGAAAGAGGTAGCGCAACACGGCATAACACCCTAAAAACAAATAACGAAAATGCTTTCGGCCGTGAAAATCTTAAAACTTAACTTAATAGATGGCTATTTTAAAAAATGTTTTGTTATTTATTATATTTAATTTACTATTAACGTTTTTTATAATTTCTAAATTATATAATTGTATGTCCGTAGTGTTAGTATGTAAAATTTTAAGACCTTTATTAATATCAAAAGAATGACTAGTTTCCAAAATATGGTTGGCAAATTCTGAATAATATTATTATTATCTTATATGTTCCTTAACTCTAATGTTAAAATTTCTAGAAGTTTTTCCAGTATAAAAAGTTACAATCATTACAAATTAATTTAAAATCCCAGATTTGTTCAAAAAATCACATTTATAGAAATAAAAATACAAAAATTTATAAAAATATCTACATTTAATCACAAGTTCTAGATAGAAAACAAAATTTTTTGTTTGCTTCCGGAACACACCTAAAATTCAATAAAAAATACAATCGTTAACAAATTGGTTAATTGAAAACAAACAATGTGAGGAAAAAATACGGAAAAAGCTAATAATTAAACATTAGATACCAAACAAAAATTTCCCTTTTGAAAACTGCTTTTTCATTGCCAAAGAAATTATTATGAAAAATGTTTTTGCAATCTTTTATAATAAACCAATTTTACGCTCAGGGAAATTTCAATTTAAAAACATAATTTGCTTTTCATTTTGTTTTCCTTGTATGGCTGCAGGCAATGTGTTTTTTTTAAATCTGGGAACATGAGCATAAATTTGATTAAGATTCAGCGTAGGAAGGTTAATTATGATTTTTACCTATTTATAGATGTTAATTAAAACAAGATTAAAATCAGTTCCGATTAAAAATTTGCTTTCAATTCACTCAATGTCAGAATAACCCGTTTCATTGACATTATAAGTTGCACTGTTACCTATGTTATTATGCTTAGCGCAATGGGTGATTGTAAAATAATAATAATAATATTATGGTCATAATAATTATTTTGATAATATAAATATTATAAGTCATTGTTCATGGTAATTATGTATATGTATATTATTCGTGGCTTTAGATTTAATTTTATTATTTTTTAATATTTAATCACAATTACAATTGAATACTTTTGTTAATATTATGTAAAGAGAATTTCGTTATTTTTTTAAAACATAACATTTATATTCATTCTCATTACGCGGCACGAAGTCATCAGGATATTTATTATACATGAAAATATTTTTTATTATTCAACCATTCAATTGAATCATTTAGCTAGTCATCTAGTTTATCGTTGAAGAAGATATTAATAATATTATGAAATAGAACAAGAAAAATTAATCGGTAAAGGTTGCAACTGTGACTCAAACCCAGTATCTCTTATCCTACCGGGACAAACACCCCGATGGTCCATTTGGAATCTTATTTAAAAACCATTTTTTCGATCTCATATTTCAAATTCAGAATAAATCTTTTTTTTCAGAATAAAAAAAAATTCCAAAACATATATGTTTGCAATTTAAACATATCTACTAATATGATTCAAATTTAAAAAGTATCTAATTAATAACTGTTTTCAAAAAGTATTTGAAATGCTTTTATTTACCTAAGTTATTTCGGTGCTATTAAAAATATCTGCTCCTTCTGCACAGTACCCTTCAGGTGATTTTTCTTTGAAAACGGCCCTAAGCAAAAATCATCCTAATATTATTATTCGTTGCCTGAGCTGTGAAAGCTTGTAAAAGGGGAGTTTCTTGTACACCAAACAATATCACTACCATATTAAACAAAATTACGTATACCAAAGTACTCTTTATGTCGTTAAGTAGAATAAAATTTGAAGAATAATAAAAAAATCCCTGACTTCATTGCAAAACTGTAGATTTGTTCAAAAATCAAATCCACGCCGCCCGCCGGTTTTCGCTCGCCCGCCACAGACACTCATCATTACTCTTGGCTCTACAACCCCTGGTGGGTCTTGGCCTCCTCAAGAGTCTTCCTCCACTCATCTCGGTTTTGTGCCAGCTCTCATCTTTGTATTAATAACATAAATTTATGTATTAATCAATATATATATATACCTATACGCTATTTCCACGGATCCAGATTGTTAAATTTTTTTTTTTTTTTAATGACAATATAAGATAAAGTAAAATTACAAAATAAGTAAAAATACAAAGTTAAGTGGTTTGTTTACAGTCTTCCTCACTAGGTATTCCTGTTCCGAGGCGGACTGTATGTTTCTGAATGGGTGTTGATTTTTATTTCCTCATCTTCTAGTTTCTTGATTATCACAAAATAACAATAAAAAAAAAAAGTATTTATGTTTGTTGTCTGCAGGTTGTATTACTTCATAATTTTAATGAATTCCTCATCTTCCTGTTTACTTAACCATAATTTGATGTCTTTTTTAAACATTTGTATCCCCAAGGTGTTCTTAATTTCAATTGGAAGGGCATTATATAATTTTGTAGCATGGAAATTATGGTTTTTCTGGCCAAAAGATGTATTTGAGGATTTTGACCTTGTAGTGTACATAGGTGTATTGGTCAGAAAGGTATTCATATTTTTCTTTAAATTTGAGAAGTGCATTTTTCGAGTATAATGTAATAATGCTGAACACATTAAAGTTTTTAAAAATTTCTTTTGATGGAGTTTTTATGGGTACTTTTGATTACGTATTTTTAGCGAAGTGTCTTTTTAACAATGTATTTCTACTTCTTATGAATTACCCAGTTTTACGCATGAGTTACCATACAAAAGCGAATATAAAAATTTTATATTAAAAATAAACAAATACACATTGAGTCTCGTAGCTAATGTACTTTTATAGGCATTCACTACACCGGTACTGCTGTAACATTGCCGGCCGGTTAAGTCATAATAAAATAATGCCAAACGAATGGCATTTGTAAGAGAAAGTTGTCTAAAACCGTTTCAAGTTTTTATGATTATTCGGACTGGCTCTAATCAGCTGACATTACAGCGCTAGTTTTACGACAAAGGTGTAGCAGCTGGTCCATAAACAATGCAGGGGTTTTAAATGAAGGTCCCAGATAACAAAAACCAAGGGCCCGTAAATGAGCTCCGCAAATTTATCAAGTATAACATTATGTTTTTATATCATAATTTAACCCGCAAAAGGGAGAGCTTTACATTTTGGGCACAAGGGTTTGTTCACATCGTTAAAATTAAGTATGTGAACACACACAGTTTGGTGAACACCAGACATTTTTGGGTCGTTTTAGTGCTGATTTTGTTACGGAAGAAGGAATTTAGTAAAAGCACGTTGATTTTTTATAAATTCTTCGTGTTTCTCTTTTGTTTATGAAAATATCGGTTAAATGTTTTAATTTTTGAATTTCATCTCAAAATTCAACATTTTTATTACCTATTTGGATTATTTTGTATTAGAGCAATATTTTTTTTCACATTTACTCCACACAGGAGGTCTTGTAAAATAATTTCCCTCATGGCATATGTCATCTGAGATGCTGTGTGGAGGGTCTTTTTAAGGAGAAGAAGGAATATACAATGGTCTTGAAGAGCCGCCTCAGCCAAGTTATGAACTCAAGAACGAGTCGTTGAAATGACCCGTTCTCATGTAACAAATATCAACTGTGTTGGACGCGCGTTTGGTATGTTTCCTGATTATGCATCCGTGCCGAAAGAATAAATAAATCTAGCTCAGTGGAACATCTTCCATTGAAATACCGGTAGAACAAGGATTATTAAACCTTTGAGGTGATTTCTCACAAAAACGGCGCCATATAAATTAGCCAAGTATTATTATTATTATAGCGATCACATATTAAAGTAGATAGTGTTAAAAAAAATTAATAAATTGATGCAAAGCTACCACAAGGTTGTAGAGTGTATGTCTACAGCCTGTAAAAAAAAATTACTGGAACCTGTAGACTACAGGTTTCATTAATTTTAATTTTTTTTCGTAACAATGCCTCATTCTATGTTATTCTCTTTAATTTTCAATAATTTATGTACCATAAAATAAAAATAAAAAAATTATTATTTACTTGACTCTTTTAAAATTCCTTTCATGCCTCCCATTTTTCCTTATTTTCTTTAGATTATAAATCATATTTTTCTCGTTACACATTAATAATTATTATGTTGCCGAAAAAGCAGAGATGTCGTAAATAAACATAAACATTGTTAAAAATTTAACAAGGGAAAGAATCTGCCGAATCATCTAATGATTTCCGAGAATTCTCTCGTTCGAATTTTTTATTCCTTAAATTCCCCTACGCACAGAATAATATTGAAAGACCTTTCATCTAGCTATTCCAGCTACCAATAAAATAATTCCCTTAATACACCATAGGTATTATTGTAAATTTACACAATACTTCACCAGCATTAGTGGTTTATTTTATTACGCACTAGCTGGTAACCGGCATGCGTTGCTATGCCATTTAGTAAATAAATTGTTTCTCCCTGCGTGTCCTTTCCCATTCGTCCCGTTCCCCTTCCACCTCCCCTTCCTCTCCCCTTCCCCTCTCGCGTTCTCACTCCGCCTTCTCTACCTTATCTCTCCCCACTCCATTCCCCCCCCCCCTCCCCCGTCCCGCGAACCCCCCTACGGAATTCCCCTCCCCCCTCCCGGGTTTCCCTCACCCCCTACCCGATCTCCCCTCACCCCTCCCGCATTCCATACATTCAATCCCAGTACTTTCATTTTTCAAATAGTTCGCGTGCCACCTATTGCAATTTTTTTAAACAAATTTCATTACGTCAAAGCTCACTGTTTCTTTTATACAAACCTTGTCCTGACGATAACGAACACAAAAAAAAGAATTATCCAATTTGGGGCAGTCGTTCGGAAGTTATGCGCGTACATACATTTCGGCGATTATTTTTTATTTATGTAGATAGATAGATAGATAGATATAGATTTATTATATGGCGCATGCTAACTGTTATGCCTTCCAAGGATAAGTGTCAAACGGGCCTCTGATAAACATTGTTTTGTACTGAAATGGTTTTAACCCATATACTTTTATACTTGCAACATACTTATTACTTACTAGCTGGTTCCCGGCACGCGTTGCTGTGCCGTTTAATAAAGAAAAAGTTTATTTCTGCGTGTCCTTTCCCATTTGTCCCGTTCCCCTTCCGCCTCCCCTTCCTCACCCGCGTCACCATCCCCTCTCGCAGTCCCACTCCGCCTCCTCCACCTTCCCTCTCCCCACTCCACTCTCTCTTTCGCCTGTCCCGCGAACCCCCTACCCGAGTTCCCCTCCCCGCTCCCCCCTCCCGCATTCCATACTTTCAGTTTTTAAACAGCTCGCGTGCCACCTTTTGCAATTTTTTTATTCAAATTTCATAATTCCAGAGCTCACTAGTAATTTTATACAAATCTTTTCCTGACAATAAAGAAGACAAAAAATAATCCAATTTGGTGAAGTCGTTAAGAAGTTATGCGCGTACATTAATTTCGGCGATTCATTTTTATTTATATATAGATTACATAGTATCAAGAAATATATTAAAAACATAAATAGTTTTTATAATTAAAAAAACATTTTGAAGAAAATCTGAAATTTCAAAATGATTGACCTCTTGAGATTTGATTTTAAAAAATAAAACAGATCGTTGGAAGCTTCTCTCATAATATTAAAAAATGAAATCGTGGAAGTGTTTTCCTCGAAGCAATTAAATTATAATTTAACCGAGAATTTAATCTAAAACCAATTCAGGCTCTTTTAAAGCTGGATCGTTTGTTTAATTTTCTTCAAAATCTGAGGTACACAGTACACACTAGACGTACATAAATATTTACACAGTACACACTAGACGTACGTAAATATTTATACAGTATACACTAGACGTACGTAAATATTTACACACTACACACTAGATGTACATAAATATTTACACAGTACACACTAGATGTACATAAATATTTACACAGTACACACTAGACGTACATAAATATTTACACAGTACACACTAGACGTACATAAATATTTACACAGTACACACTAGACGTACATAAATATTTACGCAGTACACACTAGACGTACATAAATATTTACACAGTACACACTAGACGTACATAAATATTTACATAGTACACACAAGACGTACATAAATATTTACGCAGTACACACTAGACGTACATAAATATTTACACAGTAACACTAGACGTACATAAATATTTTTCAGATATGATTATGGATGTAAAATAAAATAAATTAATTAGGTTAGAAAAGTGTTTTAAGATTCAAATTAAAAAAATACTCAGTTTTTACCATTTTTATTGTTTACAAAAACCAACATATTTCGTGAGCAACGCTCACTTCTTCAGGGTTTTTATTGATACTCATTTTAAATAATAGACATAGATAATGGTGTCAATTGAAAAGGGATGGACAAAGACAATGGTATCAATGAAAATAAGAGAGTGGGTAGAGAGAGAGGGGCAATGGGGGGCAATTCCTGAACAAAGAATGTACCAAATGAAATTCTTCCTGTATTTTATGCGAATAACAAACTTAAAAATTACATTGTAAATAATAAAGACAGAGATTCAAAAATGAAAAAATCTGGAATCTATAAATTGAAGTGTAACGATTGTGGTTTCTTTTGTACAGGTAAAACTTCTAGAAACTTCGAAATAAGGATTAAAGAACATATGAAATCTTTAAACAATAACAGTTTCTCGGAGTTTGCAAACCATTTGGTGGAAACCAGTCATACCTTTAACTTCAATAGTGGAATAAAATTAATGCATTGTAATGTCAATGGCATTCAGTTGGATAAACTAGAAATTTTAGAAATCCGAAGGAGTGTTAATGCGATTTTGAATATTATTAATAACCAAAAATTGTTCTCAAATGACCCAATATTAAACGTGTTCCCTTTGTAAAATGTCCTACCATTGCCCCTCTCTCCTCTACCCACTCTCATATTTCCGTTGATACCATTGTCCATGTCCATTCTTTTTCAATTGACACCATTGTCTATGTTTCTTATTTATAATTAGTATCAATAAAAACCCTGAAGAAGTGAGCGTTGCTCACGAAACATGTTGGTTTTTGTAAACAATAAAAGTGGTAAAAACTAAGTATTTTATTAATTTGAATAAAAATGGTCTTTATATATATTTTTAATATTCAATATTAATTATTAATTGACCTTCAATTGATGCTTTTAAACATTGTTTGAAGAAACCCATGGGTTCTCTACGTTAAGGTCGATATCATCAACAATAATATTTGAAAGCTGTTTGTCAGACGTGGGAAGGAGTAAAAAACAATCGAAAGGAGCGAGTTTGCGTCGTGAGGATCGAGCCTCTTTTTTATTTGTTTTTTTTTATTCAATATGAATTTATTTTAAGCTCAGAACTTCAATTATATCAAGAGCTAAGGAGCTTTTATATACCTAAATACACATTGACTTTTAAATACCCATTAAAGAGACCACCCGACAAATTCATTGTTTCATATTATTCAGACGTCATTTGAAAGGAATTTTTTAAAAAATAATTTATGTTTTTTTGCATTTTTTAAACTATTCAATTAAAAATAATCGTGAAACGGTGTTAAAATTTCACTCAAATCCTGCTTAGTGTTATATAACTTTTTTTAAATTTTTCTTACTCAATGCTTTGATGGTTACATAATTTGTAGATTTTTCGACCTCTAAGCTAGGCCTGTACTACCACACGTACGACCACATGCCCGTAGTATGGTGGTCGTACCTAGTAAAACTTTAAAAAATACATTTGTGAACAACTTTATCAACTGTATAAAATCTTGCCTTGCTATCAATGTCAGATTGAAAACTTTATGGCACAGTAGATACATTTTCAAATACACAGGTGCCTTCATTTTTGTCTGATTTTGAAGGTAGTTAAAAACTTAAATTTATGGCAAATCTTGTGCTCACCTTTATGTTTGATTTGAGTCCATGCAGAAAAGCAAATCCAGGAAGGTGATCCTTGACGTCTGGATCCATAACAATGAGGGTGTACAATTTTCCCTGAAACCAAAAAAATATTGTTGTTACCTTGGTTTTTTACAAAAAGTCTTTTTAAAAACAGTCGAGGCATTATAGGGTATATATTTTTTTCACTTTATCAGATAATTAGAGACTAATTAGACGTTAGCTTGTTAAGAGATCGCATGACTGTTATTAACAAATAACGAGTTAATAAGTTAATAAGGAAGCTTTTCAAAATATGTTACTGAAAATATTAATTTTGGTGGTGTATCTCTGTGTCTATGAGTAATTCAGGTTCAATGAACTATAGAACTGTGACTTGCTTCGATTTTCAAAATTGGAATTGGTTGTGGGAACGATTCAGACCAGCGATATACTAGGTATCAAAATATGTATTTTATTTTAATTAATTAATAATAATTCTGTAAATAAAATGTGTATTTATTTTGTTAAAAAACTTTGATAGACGTCGTAATTTGTCCATGTTTACTAACAGTGTTCATTCTAAAGGTACATTTCTGATTGTCTGTTTTCGGAGCTTTTTTGTTTCAAAAATACATTTATTGCTGCAAACCAATCCCAGGATTGAAATCAGAGAGAGAGATATACATTCAGATTTAAAAATAATAAAAATATCCCGTGACTTTTAACGGGTCTGTGCTTAGTGAAACATAACATAGTATATATGCTTTGTGAAAAATTTAGTTTTAATTTCGATTTACGATTCAATATCAATTTTTACATATAAATTTACTTAAAATAAAAATAGATACCACTTCGACAAAAATCGTTAAATCAATTCAGCAATTTTTCATACAAAAAATATATGTAAAACTTGACTTTATTATACTCTATTTAAGTATCTCGTTGAATAACAGGTATCGTATTCCTAAAGAGCAAAGAACTATAAAAATTTAAAAGCTTTTACGGAGACTCACATCTTGAGCGGAAGGCAGATTTATTCCAGGTTCCTTTTCAAACACTTTTTTCGGCAACAGGACGTCGCAGTTAGTAGCGTTCACAACAGTGCCTCCTCGAGATTTAATAGACAACCCTTTGAAGGACGAGCATCCTTCCAGAATCTTTTCAGCTTCTAAGGACTTACAACTCTCCACAACCACCTTGCCACTCACGACGTTACTTTCACCGAACAGGAAAAAAAACGAACATAAAATCACAAATGTTTTCTTTACTGTAAACATTTTTCTCCCTTCGACAATATTCCAGATAAAAAAAAAATGTATTTTAAAAAAAACTAATTTAAAATAATTATTTGAAATGTATTAATATTATTTAGTACAGACTTTAACACAAATCTCAGAAGAGATTTGCGTTACCGCACGCTATACGCTCTTGATTTTTCAACAGACTGAATGACAGTCGTGCAACAGCTGTCGACTCCGGTGTCTGAGGCTAACGTTACAAAATAGTGATTTCAACTATTGCGACATGGTTTAGTGCCGTATTTATATGGTGATATAACGAACGGTTATTAAGTCAGAGGCTGGAAACCTTTTATTCTCTTTTGATTGCCGGAATATTAAAATCGTCTTAATTTTAAATGTTATTATTAAAACTTATTACTACTTATTTAGGTTACCTTGACAATCAGGGTAATCTTCTCAGAATTTGGAGGAACTGAAATAAGTCTAGCCATCTACATATCTGTACCTCAGAAGTCAAAGGTCAGTTGTCACATTTTTGAAATTGTTCAGGAGAGAGGAAATAGTAAAATAATTAGTCTTTATTGGCAAACTCTTGGTGGTTAAATTTATGTAATTTTTTTCCCGTACTATTTAATTTGTCTTAAGGTACATGAAATATAATTTTTACGTAAAAAAATGAAAAATGTGGTTTTTAAGGTTTTTAGCGGACATCCGACCTTAGAGCATTAGAAAATAAAAATACTTAAAAATAAGTTTTGGACATCCGACTTCTTATTTCAGAATTGGGACTTGTTAAATAATTAATAAAACAAAAATAAAAATAAGAAATTGTTTATTATTATTTTGCACTTCAGTGAACAAAAACAAAATATTTAAAAAAATAAAATAAAATAATATTTAACAATAAAAAAAGATAATATTACTGCTTAGAGAATAATATTATTATAGAGCAATAAGGTAGATAGGTACTTCATTTAGGAATACTATTTCTTTTCCATTGGGTCAGTTGGCATATATGTCATCAGTAGTTATCTTATATATAAAAATCTCGTGTCACGGTGTTTGTGGTCGCAGTCCTCTGAAACGGCTCGACCGATTTTTATGAACTTTTATGTGTATATTTGGTAGGTTTTAAAGTATATTTCATACCGCTAGGTGATTAGAGTGTCCCTACCCAGATCTTTTTTTCTATTTTTTTGACAAAAAATTGTTTTTGTATTTTCTTTTTATTTGGCATCAAAAAATATCTATAACCCCAAATTTTATTCCTACTACCCCCACCCTCCCATTTTTTAATCCGATTTTAGTATTTTTGTATGAACATATTTAACGGTCTTTCGTATTTCAAACAGAACGAACTTATTTATGTTGTTGAATGACAGATGGCGCTACGTCCGCCTCATCGAACTTTCATCAACACATGCGCAAAACATTCACGAGAAGCGTCGTGTCATTTTGATATTTTATTCGGCATCATGTTCTCGCGTGGGCAAACCTTTGAGGATTTGATGTGTACATGCCCGCGAAAGTTTCTACTATACGCAAGTAGGAATCTTTTACGGTTTTTTTGTTAAACTGACTGTACGTAAGTATGTCGTATTTTGTATTGCCGCATGCTTCTTCGGAGAGTCGAAATTATTGTTAGTAAAAATATTTTTACCGCGGATTTTTACTCAAGATGCCTTCAGATATAAGTACATCGACTTTGGTTGTAAGGCCGTATATCCTATTTAAATATGTAGTATGTACTTGAAGAAAAAATCTTCTAAAGGATCAGGCCGGACCAATTGTCGCCGGATCAACTGTCCACCGGATCAACTGTCCGCCGGATCAAGTGTCGGCCGGATCAAATGTCGGCCGGATCAAATGTCGCCGGACCAACTGTCGCCGGACCAAATGTCGTCGGATCAATTGTCATGGAACCACTGAACCACATATACTGGAGAGCTCTGGCATTATGAAATTTGTATAAAAAAAATAAAATAGGTTGCACGCGAGCTGTTTGAAAACTGTATGTACCGGGACTGAATGAATGGAATGCGGGAAGGGGGAGTGGAACCGAAAGGGGGGAGGGGAACTTGGGAGGGGTGGTTCGCGGGAGGGGGGATTCGCGGAAGGGGGGCAGGGGAATCCGGGAGGGGGATGGGAACCGGACGGGGGAAGCGGGCGAGGGGAGAGGGGAGAGGGAAGGCGGAGTGGGAACGTGATAAAGTGATAAAGGAAGGGGATGCGGGAGAGGAAGGGGAGGCGGAAGGGGAAAGGGACGAATGGAAAAGGACACGCAGGGAGAAACAATTTATTTATTAAGTGGCATAGCAACGCATACCGGGAACTCGCTATAAAAATATAAATGGAGCGACCGATCGATTTGATTTGTATGCAAATTAACAGATGGCGGTGTGAGTTAAAAGGTTGTGTTTCGTTAGCCACAGCAACGCGTGTCCGGGTCAGCTAGTAGCTATAGAGTTATGTAATGAAAAAGTTTTAAAAAAAAAAATTGGAATGACATAGTCGAAGATAATATTGTTGAAATATGAGATTAACAAAAATTACTTAAAGAAGACGTCTCAGTCGTCGAGTTGGTTAAGGCCTTGCCCTGGTAAGACGAGAGATTCTTGGTTCGAGTCTCAGTTGTTAACGTTAGCTTTTTATTTGTCTATGTCCTGTTGTTTTTCATTTTTTCGTTAATATTTATTAGTATGCATTATCTTCTTCATCACTGATATAATAAATAGGTTCGTTAAATTTTCAATTAGAGTCCACTCAAATTCTCTAGGTATTTGTTATGAATTTACAATCCTACGCCACCTACGCCCATTATAGGTTGCGGAGATACAGAGTGACATTTGAGGACATACTCAAGTTCCTACGCATACGATAATAGTCAGAGTGGGTAATTGTGAGAAACTCAAGGTCATTATGAAGGGGTTTTACTGCGAAAAGCTAGTTCGAAGGTTCGGAGATAATGATTATTGGAACTTTATTGTCTAGTACCTACCCCTTTCTTCATGCAAATTTGTTAGTTTTAAACTTCCAGATTCTAATTAAATAATTCATCTACTAATCGCCATAAAAACATGCTGTCAATATAGAAAGTTTATTATCGTATTTGTGGCTAGCGAACAATGCAGAACATTTGGGTCGCGATCACCTCCTATAGGCTACTTGTACTCCAGTAGCGGACACGAACCTTTTTACCTCAGCGACTATTGCCAAACTAAAAGAGAATTCATTGTCTCCGATTGCCGTCGATTCAACCACTCGCGAATAGCTTCCTGTTAGCTCCACACTTTCTGATAAATAAACTTGTACAAATGTAAATTATGGTGTTGAAATATTGCTTAATAAACCTGTATGTGCAAAATCTTGCTTAACCCTAGAAGCCTTTCTACGCCTGGAAGCGTACGCTCAATCGAAATTTTTTTCTAACGGTTGAAGTTAGCGCCTAGTGCTCTTTAACCATCGCAGTGGCCGACAGGAGCTTGCCGATGGTAACTACAAGTATGTCTCTAAGGTTTGCCATTTTTGACTAATTGAGGTACTGCACGCCTGCGAGACGTACTCGTATGTTTAGGCTTTGCGTAACCCTTAACTCGGTTCTAATTTAGTTTAAATTCAACAAAAATTTTATTAGAAGCCTTTTTCTTTGATTACTTTTAACGTTTGCCCTGAGAATAAGTAATTAATATAAAAAAAAATATAATTATTTTAACAAACAAATGCTTCGTTTGATTTTTAAGTAGCTGATTTTTTGGTTTGAAAAAACAGCATAATGTTTTGTTTTGTTGTGATAAATAACTGTCATTGTAGTTTTCATTGATAAAAATGTGTCTTATTATTAGTTTACATCCCAACCTTAAATTTCCTTTAAAAAATAGGACATAAGCACTTATGTTTTAGACTACAGTCTGTCATTTATATACTCGTATGTACCTACGCCTCTGAGACGTACTTTAAGGCTTTATGTAACTCTAGAATAGATTAGGCTTCTAGGGTTAATCGATTTACACGCAAAAAACAATACATTTCCCATAATTATAGTTATTGTACTTTAATATTTTTTTATCAACCTGCCATAGTATTGTTTGTATTGGACCTAATTTATTCTTTGAAGTAACCCCCAAACGTTGACGATCTCTTTTCATTGACATTTAAGCAGGCGTAATATGCCATTCGCGCTTCGTGGATTTCAAAATGGGCCGATTCCATTCACGTATTTTATGTAAGTCATTGCCAAATTATATAATGGAAAGTTATTACATTACAAAACGGACGATCTTTTTCATCGTCAAAAATATTCATTAATTCTTTGCTAATCGTATTGAAATCTAGTAATTACTGTAACTTCCTAAATATCATTAGAATAAATTGTAATCCTTTTTTTAATACCCGTTTCATTATAACTAAGTTTTGACGATTGGTACGTTGAAAAATTATACTTTTTCCATCCACTGATTAGAGTTACGCTGAATATGTAATTTTTAAAATAAGCTTTTTTTGCATAATTTATTTCAAATTTTTATATTATTTGAGACACACTACTGAAGGTCGTAAGGAGCTATGAAACTAGTTCGAAACTGCGGGTACCTACGCGATTATTTTTTAAAATATTCTGACATATCTATCATAATTCTTTCTTCTACCGTAACAAACTGATGGCAATATTATTTAAAGCACAGGCATCGGGTGGAAACGCAGCAGATTCTTTCTTTTAGTGGTTCACGGCTGAAAAAATCCGTAGATCTACAAACTTCCTACAAAAAATCTGTACAATTTTTCGCAAATCAAGAAGCCACTGTTCGAGAATGATTGTTGTTTATTCTAAAAACATTGACCAGTTAATCAATAATACAAACCTATATTATTATTGAATGCAGTTCCTAGCATTTTATCAATGAGCGTGATTCATAAAAATGCACAATTTTATGTATGGTCAGGTAAATAATTAAGCATACTGAATTTGGCCGTCCATGCACGAGAAGGTTTGTCAATACTGTTACATATTCCTGCACAACGCGAAACATTATTCAAGTACGTTGAACTTTACATTAAAAATTGAACCACTTATCATATAAGATCAAGTAGATGCCAAAATAATTTTATTATTAAAAAATAATTTTTTTGTTCGAAACATGTATTTCTTTTCTTATTATGTTTGATAGATTTTTATGTGAATTTAGCTGTCGTGCGATGAAGTAGCCGATAGGCACGATCAAAATATCGTTTTTCCGTATTTATTCTGCTTATTGGGGAAAATACGTATGGTACATTAAAAATTCATGACCACAGCACAATGTTTGATAAGACAGTACAATTTTCAAAAAATAATTTTGCTTAAAAACAAGTAGATAAGTTATTACGACAATAGAATCAGCCAGCGCACGGCGTAAATTTTGCGTCAGCTTATGACGGGTTAATAGAGTGAAGAAAAGTCACTGAGATGACGCGACGCTCGCGGTTTCATTTTTCGTTCATATAGCTATTTAATTCGTACACACCAATTCTTTGAGTGGCCGTAATTTTTTACTAGCTTACTAGTTTACTGGCTAGGCTTTACTTTTCATGAGTTGGGTTACATTTTTAATTCAATTATTATGAAGTAGCTGGTTCCCGGCATGCGTTTCTATGCCATTTAATAAAGAAATTGTTTCTCCCTGTGCGTCTTTTCCCATTCGTCCCGTTCCCGTTCCACCTCCCCTTCCTCTCTCGCGTCCCCTTCCCCTCTCGCGTTCCCACTCTGCCTCCTCCACCTTCCCTCTCCCAACTCCACTCCCCCATTCTCCCGTCCCGCGAACCCCTCTCCCGATCCCAAAACCTCCTCCTAGGTTCCGTCCCCCCCTCTCCCACGAACCCCCTACCTGATTTCCCCTCCCCCCTCCCGCCTCCCGCATTCCATACATTCAGTCTCGATATATTCAGTTTTCAAACAGCTCGCGTGCCATCTATTGCAATTTTTTATACAAATTTCATAATGTCAGAGCTCACCATTAGTTTAATACAAACATTGCCCTGACAATAACGAATACAAAAAAAAATTATTCAATTTTGTGCAGTCGTTCGGAAGTTATGCGCGTATATACATTTTGGAGATTCATTTTTATTTATATGGATAGAAAGTTAGATTATATTAGGTCCTTGCATATGAAATTGGCGTTTTGCCTTACTGGCAACTTTGATCTCAAATATCTTCTCTTTGGTTAGGAATTCCAAATTCAGATTTATACATCTATTTACTCATGTATTTGTGTTTCGAAAATTATAATTCATTTGCTTTTTCGGTAATTGTTTTTTTTCTTTGCGTTACTTAGTTTACAAAATGGAAGACTTGAAATATCGCGTTATTTACGAGTACGAGTTCCACCGTGGCACCAGTGCTGCAGAAACGGCTCGAAGGATTAATGATGTGTATGGCGACGGTGCCGCAAAAGAAAACGCAGTGCGTTTTTTGGTTCCAACGTTTTCGTTCTGGAAATTTCGACCTGCAGAACAAGCCCCGTGGACGGCCGGAGACCAAAGTTGATAATTTATTTATTTATTTATTTTTATTTTGCAGAAACAAACAGTACATTATTATATAATGGGAAATATTTACAAAGTTATAGAATTAATACAATAATTGGTACCAATGACATGTCGCTGTTATATACTTATATTTTAATATATTTTATATATTTTAATATATTTTAATATATTTTATATTTTAATTTATAATGAAGAATTGAAGGCTATTGTGGAAGCGGATCCATTGCAAACTACGTCCGAGTTAGCTGCAGGCTGCGGTGTTAGTGATAAAACTGTTTTAATCCACTTGAAAATTGGGAAGGTGAAAAAGCTTGAAAGGTGGGTACCTCACGAATTGAATGAAGCAAATCAACAAAAGCGCGTTAGAACGCTAGACCACACACTGCACAACAGACGGCTATCAAATTAGATGAGCTTCAATTGGAATGTCTAAGACATCCACCGTACTCTCCGGACCTTGCCCCAACAGATTACCATTTTTTTCGAAATTTGGATAACTTCTTGCAAGGGAAAAATTTCAATTCGGATGGGGCAGTCCAAACCGCCTTCAAAGATTTTATTGATTCCCGTCCGAGTGGTTTTTTTAGTAAAGGGATCGAACTACCCATGAGATGGCAAAAGTGCATAGATAGCAATGGTACATACTTTGATTAAATAAATATATTATATTTAAAAAAATCGACTTTATGTTCCTCCCATACAAAACGCCAATTTCATATGTAAGGACCTAGTTTAATATAAAATATGTCTTGTAGTTTTGTAATATCATTGGAGAAGTGTCGTAATTTTTCAAGTTCACTCGACGGGTAAATTTCTTCTTTAGAAAGGCAATAATCCTGAGGCAAATGTTTTTTAATGTGTATATACTTCACAAATCCTTCAATTATTATAATATTTTTCACGGGTCTGCGCTAGTATTTTAAAAATTACTATAATAACCAAAAAATAATATTTTACAAAATTATTATTTATTGCTTAAATTCGAATTACTTCTATAAAAAGACTTTTTGACGGTTTAATTTTAAATTAATTTTCTACTTTGAGTGAAGTTTTTCTTTGACTATCCTTGTTTTTTTGTGATTGTGCCTAGGAAAAATCTACCTGGAAATAAATCCGGGCTCAACCAGTTCATGATTTTCCCAGAGAAAACCTGTAAGAACCTCGCAAAAACTTTCATTTTCCCGACTTTGATGTTTTCTTTGACGGTAAAATTCACGGTTAAGTTGGTAGGTTAGCCTAAATGCTTACTTAGAATGGTTTATTTAATTCGAAACTAGCTTTCTCGCTCTCTCGCACAAATAAACAAGCTAAAAGAGAAGGATGTGGAAATAAAAGCCGAGGCACACTTTTAGTTTTACTATCTCTAAGCAAAAATGGCTCAGAGATAACATCTTTATGTGAGACTTGTTGAGAAGTTTCTCGAAGATCTTGATGTAAGAGAATAGTCAACTATGTACGTAATAATATTATGTTACGTCAAATATAATGGATTATTATTGTCGTGTGAAACAAGCGTCGTTACAAGAGAGAAATAAATAATAAATGCTAAGATATTTCTGAGTAATGAAATAATATGTCTGTCTTGCCTTTGGAACAGAATTTTGGATGAATAAAACAGTAAAAATCTCAAACCGTGAGATATGGATATACAATTTGGATAGGTCTGGTTTATTCACCTGTCTGGAATTTCTAGGTCACCGCAGCGGCAATATGCAAATGGTAATCGAAGCACGGGTTATTCAGTTACCGTGTGATAGCAATTAATGTGGGAATGGGTTAATATACATATCTTATGAGGGTATTACCAGAGACAACCAGAAATATGTCATTTTTAAATCAGATTTTAGACGTATTGACGCTTTTCCACAAAAAAATTTAAATTGATTTCGAAAGATTGTTATTTTAACCAGGAAACACATGTTTTAAATTTTGATCATAAGGTTATACCATAGATTGTTGGCGGATTAGTTAAATTTTCAAAAAAGATTTTGTAAAATAAATCAATACATTATCTGGGAAACGCATGCTTCAGAATTTTAAATTTTAGTTTAAATAAAATCATTACAAAATTTTTACGTACGTGTGTTTCTTGACAAAAATTTGTCCGTTTGTGTATTTATTTGCGCACTTACAAAGTAATATATTTCAGATTTTTTTTCATTTTTTATTTATCTTAGACATTATAAAAAAATGATAAATACTTATGATCAAAAAATAATTACAAAAAGTACACAATTTTAATAGTTTTATCATCACGCCTTTCAGCATTTTTTAACGTGGGTATAAATTAAAGCAATTTAGGAATGAAATAAGATCGATACAGAGTTATAATTTTAAAAAGCTGGTACGGAGAATAATTAATCTTTCTAATTTGAACCGCCCTGTATGATCGTAAGAACAAACTTTCAACGAAATGTGGATTTTCGACCGCTGGCTAGTTAAACGCTCTTAACTACCAATCCGCAAATCTGTGTACTAAAGAAGCAATAGCACGGACGATTATATTGGAAAATTTGTAGATGACCAATTTTGCAACTTTTTAAACAGGTCATTTTCGTTATGAGCTAAGAAGCATTCAATTTTTACGAAGTTCAAAGATAATATATAATAATTATTTTATTTACTATTCAAACAACTGAGTAACACCTCGTATTGTAATATTCAATCATTTGCGACAATATTAGCAACTCTCAATCGAAAATTTGAAACAGATAAATCAGGAAAATATCCAGAAATCATCTAGAAATCGAACCCGGAACCTTAGCCTTAGGGACGTGGCTCTGCTTAAACAATGAACTAATAATTTGACCCTTACGATTTATGTCTTTTTCTTTTGAAGATTTTTATTTTATAATTTCTGGATGCCACTGTATCTTTTCCAGTTAATCTGTTTCAAATTTTCGATTGAGAATCGCTTATATTGACTTCAATGATTTGATAGTAAAATAATTTATTGAAAAAAATCTATTTTAATAAAAAAATTAACACTACATAAATGCAAAGCAATATTATATTTACCAAGCCATAAAAGAAACTACAATAACCTCCCATCTGATTTTCGCTGAATTCTCAACCAACCTAATCACATAAATAAAAATAAACAATTTTTCAAAAAAAAACTTTAAAGGTTATATATTTTATATGAATCATTAAATACAACCAAAGTAAGAATCGTGGTTCCTTTACCAGATACAAGAGCTCCTCTTCCCTGATAAGAAATACATGACCGATGATGACCTTAAATATAATATGTTTTTTTATAAGAACAACTCTCTTTTCATAATTTTTTAAGGTTATTCTCATCAATGTAATATATCATTGAAGAAGAAGATAACACTAATTAAATCTAAACGAAAATATGAAAGAGAACAAGACATATAAAAATCAAAAAATAGGACGGTCGCAACTGGGACTCGAACCCAGAATCTCTCGTCTAACCAGGTCGGGCGCCTTTACCAATTCGGCCATTGCCACCTTTCATCAAACAGTCGTATTTGTCAATCTCATATTTCAAATTTTAGAATTAACAACATTAGCTTCGACCAATTTTTCCATATTAAAAGCAACTACCTTTTTTATTGGAAACAATGAATCGTTTTCAAACAACTGGTTTGTAACCGAGATAGCGTCTCGGATAAATATATCCGATTTTATTTTTACATGCGACCGCTATCGTTTTTTTGTGTTCTCTTTCATATTTTCATTTATATTATTAGTGTTATCTTCTTCTTCAATTAAATATATATATATATATTTTTTTTTTTTTATTGAAAATTTTTTATACAATACATATAAAAGAAACATAAAAATAAAGTATATAAAAAAAAGCTTAATACAATAAATGTATGTACAAAAAAATCCCACAAAGGCAATGCCTGTGCGTGGGTATGATATTGATTTTTGTTTTTTATTTCTATGGTTAAAGTGAAGATTTTAAGTTGTTAGCATTGCCACTACTTGCGGCCATTTGCTAAACCCTACACCTGTAAAGGACACGCAATACACGGCCGACGACTAGCTCAGAGTCGGCGCAAGCAAGGTTCCTCCTAAAAACAGGGCGAGTGCCTGTGGTTCGCTTGGCAATTCCTCCTCCGCCTCCTTTCCTCACAATCCCCGGGTCTCCTTCCTCAATCAGAACACAGTTTTAGCACTTAAAGGGTTTATTCGTAAAAACAGAACAGGGTGGTACACGAAACACATGGTTAACTACACTGCTAGCCTAACGAGAATTTTCTCCTCTCTCCCTACACGTTTAGTGAAGTTAGAATTAGTTCATAGCACACGGTGTGGGAGGTGAGTAGATTGGTACTCACATAACGGGAGATGCGGAGTCAGCCGTCTGGCTAGGTACTGGGCACAAAGCACAATTCAAATAATACATCGTGAAGTTAGTTCACGGAGAGCGACTAGCGCGAATTACGGGGAACACAGTTGTTCTGCCGAAGGCCGGCGAAGGAATAGAAGCGGGGAGCCGCTCGGCGCTTGGCACGGGCGCCGCGCGGTGCGGGGAGAGGGGGGCGGAGGGCCTGTGCAAGGGATCAATTCGCTATTAGCTCGCACGGGAAACAATTCCGTAACGTAACACTTCCCCCCTCGCCGCAAAAAAGGCGACGTGGTAATGGAGCAGTAGGGCTAAGAAATCCTCTTACCCTTCTAGCACTTGTGCCAAAAAAAAAACATCCAAGAGAAAGGGGAGAGAGAGAGAGAGAGAAAAAGAAAAAGTTGCTAGCTACAAAATAGTAGAAACAAAAACAAAAGAGAAAAAAAACATGGTGAACAAAGAATTATACATGAATGTACATGAAAGAGCAGTGGCATACATAAATATAAACAAGGACCTGCTAGAGAAAGGTACAAGGGTTATGCAGTGATAGAAAAAAAATGACTCTAAATTGTATCATTGGTCTGTGAGCTAAGTTTGCGTAGCGTGGTTTGCGTAGGATGTTTGGGGTGTTTGAACGTTGCACTGAAGTTATAAGGTTACTTTGTCACAGTAACCTGGCCCGTTTGAGATTACACTCAAGGAACACTAGGGCCTTAAAGAAAACACGAAGAAGAGAACGCAGGATGAGGCTTCTTGGTGGTGGAGAGGGTTCTACCTGTCACAGAGGTCAAAAAGGTAGCTGCTTCCGGATCCTGTGGGTGGGCCAGTATGACATCATTGAGGTACTGGAGAGTGGAATTGTAATTGGTGGTTGGTCCTTTATAGAGGAGGTGGTTTGTGTGCATGACAGCCGTTGTTGTGATGGTGTTTGGTACACTGGTTAGTATACAGTGGGATTTTTGTGTGAACAATCGTTGGTATTGTTATTTGCGCAAAGGCACAGTAGCATTGGCATGATGGCAACAGAGCATTTGCAAGGTGCAGCTGGAACATTTGCAAGATGCAGCAGGAACATTTGTACAATGGCAACAGGAACATTTGCGAGATGCCGCAGGAACATTTGCACGATGGCAACCGGAACATTTGCAAGATGCAGCAGGAACATTTGTACAATGGCAACAGGAACATTTGCGAGAGGCCGCAGGAACATTTGCACGATGGCAACCGTAACATTTGCAAGATGCAGCAGGAACATTTGTACAATGGCAACAGGAACATTTGCGAGATGCCGCAGGAACATTTGCACGATGGCAACCGGAACATTTGCAAGATGCAGCAGGAACATTTGTACAATGGCAACAGGAACATTTGTACAATGGCAACAGGAACATGAACCAACCTAGAGCTGACGTGCTCGGGTTTGTTTGAGTGATGGTTTGGTGATGATACAATTCGCAACTACACGCACGACTCACACTAGGTTATGTTAGGTGTGGTCGGGTGCTTTTGGTACGCAGGGTTTGAAGGCATGGGACCTCCGTGACGGTAGTGAAGGCAGCATGAAGAGAGGCGCAGGTGTAGATGGGGTGAAGAGCTGCTGGTCTTCTTATTAATCCGGCGAAAAAATTATTATTAGAACAAAATTCTTGAAGTTTACCTGCCTGGTAGACCAATGATGAAAAGGTTTGGAGAGAAACAAGGTGTGCATATTGAGAAAGATTGGATTTGTTTGACGTGTAGAGAGAGAGAGAGAGACGGAGAGAGAGTTAACTAAATGCAACTACAGACTTATACATATTACAAAGGTACGTATTCAAGGAAGGTTCTGTTTAACCCATTTAGTTTTTTTTTAAACTAAATACATTTCCAAGAACACGTAGGTAAGGGTTTGTACGTATGACAAAATGCCCCATTCGAAAGAAGTTGGTCTTCCATGACCTATGCTCACGTCTATACGGTAGCATTTTTTCTACTTTCGAAGAACAAAAACATTGAGTACAAATAAGTTATGAAAAGTGGGAAAGGAGTAGGAAGTTGAAAGGATCCGTGTATGAAGGTTGTCCCATTTGACAAACGAAACGCCAAGTGCGTAACGCATATATCCCCATTCACGGATAATTTCGAGGAAGGGAAAGGGTGACAATTGGGAACATTTGAACGAAGAAAACTGCTGAGGACTCGGCTATTTCCGAAATTCGACCTCTGAGTGGAAGGTGAAACAAGGTCTACAGCAGTTATCCTGGCACATTACAATACCATTTGGTAGTGTGGGACAAAAGGAATACACTGACATAAAACAGTCTAATCCTCCACGTGTATTGGGTAGAAGATTAGAGGGTCGTTTTATTCTCCTACTTGTTTGCGAGAAATGACAGACCCTTGCTCAAATCTCACAAACCTGGGGGTTTTCTTGTTCGTCCCCCAGACAACGAGTTAGGTGTTTTTTGTGTCCATCCACTTAACTCCTACGACACGATGCCCCATAATCATGAGTGAAGCGTATGATTAGTCCTTTTGAGATAGTGGATAGTTCCTGGGTTCTTGTGACAGGAAGTCCACGGGCATGTTAATGAGTACTCTGCTGCAAAAGCAATAATTTTCTGATAACAGAAAATAAAAGGCGTGTGATCTACACTTGGTAGGTCACACAAACATGGGGTAGATATTATTTCGTTCGCACGACTCATGGTGAGTATTGTAACGTCTTCACGTTTGGTGCACAGATTATATAAGTACACAGTTATAACAAAGCGGTTCTCATGCCAAAAGACACACGACCAAAAAGGGGCGGTTCTCATGCCAAAAGACACACGACCAACTCAATAACATTTAGTTAAGAGTATAAAGTAATTATAACGAACTTCTCGTATCATGGCGGATGTTTTGAGGATCTCTCCTATGATGGTAGATATTGTCACGTTTTCACGTCTCACGTGACAGGAATGAACGATTTACAACAAATTTTGCCCAGTATTGAAAGACAGTAACCCAATAGGTATTTAAAACAATTTAATGAGATAAATCACCCTCTCGATCAACAACCCTGTGTTGACGAGCAAACAATGAGTAGTTATGACGGACTCCCCGTGACGTGTAAAAACACAAAGATATTATGAGATTCGCATCTATAGCAGTGGATATTGTAAGGTTCACACCTATAATAGTAGATATTGTAAGGCTCGCGCCTATAATGTTACAAAAGTTTACGTTCAAAAAAGGTGGGTCCCCATTCAATACAGACGGCAGTTTGCAATGATGTAATTAATACGGCACTGCTGTAGCTTAATAATTTCATATTAGCATACGTTACAAGACTTGCCAAAAGGCGATAAACACAAATTTTATTGAAGATCTGGCCAAGATTTTAAACTTCAAACAAGAATAATGGTACAATAAAGGACAAAAAAAACTGATGTCATGATAAAATATTGTACCTCATAATGAAGTTGTATATGTACAAAGAACAATGTTAATGAAGGGACGAAACGTATTGTCACTTTTATAACAAATATTTTTCTCAGAATCCGACAAAATACGATTCTGGAAAAAAATAGAGCAATTGGGTTGAGCGCCATTCTAATTTTTGGAAAAAGAAGAAAAACCACAAGTAGCAACAAGGTTGCCCTTGAATTGTTTCGAAGCCAGCGAATGTGACCTGATAGGTGTGTACATTTGGTGTATTCGAAACGATCCCCAATATACAACATTACTATGAATGTGTTAGGATGGGGTGAAGAGGAAAAAGAAAAAAGAAAAAAACGGGAGGATTTCCTATTATAACGGAAATCGTCGCGACATTCTTACAATATGGTGCTGTGACCATAGTAGTGAGCTGCGGCAATGGTCTGAAACCAATGGTTATTATACAGACTTGCACTTATGATTTTATATTTACAACATTAAGGTAGGGACGTACTGGTACGGCAAAAACCCGACACAAAACAATAAAAAAAAGGTTATATGACAAGATGAGGCGATGAGGTGAGAAAAAAAACGCGCGGATGCTGCAAGAATTGTGAAAAGGAAAGCGACGTCTTGGAGCAGGAGTTTTCCGGAACCGTTGATGGTAGGAGGAAAAGGAGGCCCTTTCCCGAAGTGATCAATTTCAGGAAGAGGATGCATACAAGTATGATAACGGTGCCCCAAAAGGTGCTCTTGTGGTACAGCAGGCAAGGCACGCAGGATGTACAAGAACATATAAAATTATGCAAAAAGAAGAAGAATGTACAGGAGTTAGGCTACCGTTGACATTAATGTGCCTTCGGGTGTAAGGATTACCTTACGAATGCCCATATGGGTGATTATTTACATTTAATATTTACATGTAACTCACGTCACTTATGACAAGAGTTTTGCCAATTTGATAACGCCTGAGTACTTGATGTGATGGAATTTACTGATTCCGTCACAGTAAGGCATTTTGGATTTATTCCTAGGAGAAATCTTTCTATTTCTCAGGCCAGTAGTAATTCTTCCTTTCTTGAAGTAAAGACGTGCGGGATTATACCCAGCGTAACTTGAGGAACTTCCATGGTGTATAAGATCGTATCAGAGTGACCTTATGTTGGAAAAAGTGAGAACTAGACTCGCAATTGGAAAGAAATTGGGCAGAGATTGACCACTGGGGACGTATTTTTACAAAAAGTTTTTGAAAAAAAACGCGTTTTTTTTTTTTTTTTTTTACAGTGAATACCGCACAAGAATCTCAACTGCTCCCGTCTGGAGCCAGTGAGACTATGGCATCCCCAATTGGGGTATGTTGTGAGGCTGAAGGTAGCGGGGAGGGGAAGGAGGTGGGGAAGAGGAAGGTTGGGAAGTACCTGGCTATTCAGATCTGGTCACTAAACACGGCTAAAGCCATTTTCAAGCAACGTTTCAATTCTGAATGGTGGTCTTACACCAGGGCGATACTGATCGTATCTTCCACTCTGGAACATGCCGCAAATATACTATATATTATTTTAAATGAATTAATTGTGAAATAACACAAATTAATCAAATAAAAATTATTTGCGCATGCCGGGTTCGAACCCGCGACCTCCGGAATGTGAGTCAAGAGTCTTAGCCACTGGACTACGGAGGTCGTCGTTTTTATAAGTGTTTGGTTTATTTGAAAATTTGGGCAGGGGTTTGCCTCAATAAATGTGATTTTGTGAAAAAATCCAGACGTTTTGAAAATTTGTTGAAAATTTTTCAAAGTCCAAAAACGAGAAAAAATTGGGCAGCGGTTTCCCTTAAAAAAACGTGATTTTGTGAAAAAATCCAGATGTTTTGGAAATTTGTTGAAAATTTTTCAAAGTCCAAAAACGAGAAAAATTTGTGCAGGGGTTTGCCTCAAAAAACGTGATTTTGTGAAAAAATCCAGATGTTTTGGAAATTTGTTGAAAATTTTTCAAAGTCCAAAAACGAGAAAAAATTGGGCAGCGGTTTCCCTTAAAAAAACGTGATTTTGTGAAAAAATCCAGATGTTTTGGAAATTTGTTGAAAATTTTTCAAAGTCCAAAAACGAGAAAAATTTGTGCAGGGGTTTGCCTCAAAAAACGTGATTTTGTGAAAAAATCCAGATGTTTTGGAAATTTGTTGAAAATTTTTCAAAGTCCAAAAACGAGAAAAATTTGTGCAGCGGTTTCCCTTAAAAAAACGTGATTTTGTGAAAAAATCCAGATGTTTTGGAAATTTGTTGAAAATTTTTCAACGTCCAAAAACGAGAAAAATTTGGGCAGCGGTTTCCCTTAAAAAACGTGATTTTTGTGAAAAAATCCAGATGTTTTGGGAATTTCTTGAAAATTTTTCAAAGTCCGTAAACGAGAAAAATTTGTGCAGGGGTTTGCCTCAAAAAACGTGATTTTGTGAAAAAATCCAGATGTTTTGGAAATTTGTTGAAAATTTTTCAAAGTCCAAAAACGAGAAAAATTTGTGCAGCGGTTTCCCTTAAAAAAACGTGATTTTGTGAAAAAATCCAGATGTTTTGGAAATTTGTTGAAAATTTTTCAAAGTCCAAAAACGAGAAAAATTTGGGCAGCGGTTTCCCTTAAAAAACGTGATTTTTGTGAAAAAATCCAGATGTTTTGGGAATTTCTTGAAAATTTTTCAAAGTCCGTAAACGAGAAAAATTTGTGCAGGGGTTTGCCTCAAAAAACGTGATTTTGTGAAAAAATCCAGCTGTTTTGGAAATTTGTTGAAAATTTTCAAAGTCCGGATATGAAAATTTCACGAGCCGGGATTCACCTTAATGGAACACGTTTTTAGAATTTATTCCGATGTTTTTGAAAAAGGTTTGCAAATTTGCAAAAGTCCGGAAATAAAAAACGGAAACGAGGTTCGCCTTAAACGAACATGTTTTTAGAATATTTCCATTTCCTTTCCAAAGGGGGGGTTCTTCAGAAAAGGAAAGAAATATTTTTTCTTTTATACAAGTTTTCGTGGAAGTATTTGTTTGAAAATTCAACAATGTCTTGGGGAATAGTTTTTTTATTTACGTGGCTAGACTAGCCTGATTTGAGCATCACCAATTATTGGTATTTACACGCCAACTTCCTTTCGTCATAACAAGTTATATGCAGAAATGTGCATACGGATATAATGTTAGCTTTCGAGGAATCGACGTCAACGCGAACTAGGCATTTTTCGAATTATGTCATCTGTTTCTTTATGAAAGATGATAGGTGCGCAAGAAAAAGGGGGAAACGGACGACAGAAGTACAAAAAAAATGCCCAATTGTCAAAAGGTAGAAAGAATTTAATCCACTTGTTTCCCTTAAGCTGCAAAATATGCCGTTATATATACAGGCCAGTATTTTGCGAAATAGTCCCCTACTCGCAGAATATGTCGATATCAAATACAGACCAGCACTCTGCGGAATAAGTTTATTTATAAAAACTGGTTAATTAACTTTCGGGAAACGAAGCGGGTAATTGGTTTATCATATACAGGATTTTAATTGTTGAATAACTTTGTTTTAAATATTTGTGTACATTTCCACTATTAATCTTGTATTTGAAACTAGCAAATTTAGTCGGTCGACACTTGTAAACACTATATTATTCACGACGGCAACTTTCTTGGTTGAGCACTTTACGTAGGAATACCGGTGATAATGTTTTGTCGAGTGACGACTCGAAAATGAAGGAATCGTGCCCGTGATAATTTAAATTGCAATTCGAAGTTACAATCGCGCCGGGGTTCTTGATGGAAATGCTAGACAAATTGGGAGTAACAAGACAAAACATTATACATTATAAAGTTTAAACAATTGCTGATTGAAGAACGAGACTGTGGGACCGTGAACAGGGAGGGAAGAAAAAAAAAAGCCACACGTCGGGCGACAGTGCTAGCATTGCCACTACTTGCGGCCATTTGCTACGGCCGACGACTAGCTCAGAGTCGGCGCAAGCAAGGTTCCTCCTAAAAACAGGGCGAGTGCCTGTGGTTCGCTTGGCAATTCCTCCTCCGCCTCCTTTCCTCACAATCCCCGGGTCTCCTTCTCCTTTATTCGTAAAAACAGAACAGGGTGGTACACGAAACACATGGTTAACTACACTGCTAGCCTAACGAGAATTTTCTCCTCTCTCTCTACACGTTTAGTGAAGTTAGAATTAGTTCATAGCACACGGTGTGGGAGGTGAGTAGATTGGTACTCACATAACGGGAGATGCGGAGTCAGCCGTCTGGCTAGGTACTGGGCACAAAGCACAATTCAAATAATACATCGTGAAGTTAGTTCACGGAGAGCGACTAGCGCGAATCACGGGGAACACAGTTGTTCTGCCGAAGGCCGGCGAAGGAATGGAAGCGGGGAGCCGCTCGGCGCTTGGCACGGGCGCCGCGCGGTGCGGGGAGAGGGGGGCGGAGGGCCTGTGCAAGGGGTCAATTCGCTATTAGCTCGCACGGGAAACAATTCCGTAACGTAACAAAGTATATACATAAATTAATCAATTAAATTACATATAAATTAAGTATTATAAATAGTAACTGAATAATTGCGATTAAAAACTACAAAATAATAACAGTCTGTAATATCAAATATAATCCATGTTTTTAATTAAACCAAAAATAAGTCATATTCAATAAGATAAACAATATTCAAAGTTTTTTTTTTTCTGGAATAGAAGCCATTTTTTTATCAGTCAGGATAATAAAATAATTACAAAAATTATATATTAAGACCGATGCAGGTGTCATTTCATTTTCCTCTCACCTCCAGCCAGGCGGGAGGTTTTTTGTTTAATTTACAATGTGGAAGAGCGACTACCAAATATGTTGAAAGCCGTCGTGAGCACAATATTTATGATACCTACGCAATGCAAACAGCGGTAAAAATGTTAGCAAAACCGGGCAGGTTGTTTCACGGCAGAATTTTTTGTATTCGCATTTTCAAGTATCCTAATAATTTTCGTTCGCTCAAAACTCACATTTTAATCATTTCCGGCGAATTCGTGAATATAATAACCTTTTTAATTTCCATGATGCACAAGGAATGCGAGTTATTTATATTTAAGATTAATAAAAACAGTAACTTACCATTAATATATTTTACGTACTTCGATTTTAAAACTTTATAACCCGTTTTTTCAAGGTGGGCAAAATCCGATGATCTGCCGTCAAGACCTAGACAAAACTCACCCCATGAATCCGGGCACCCTTGCTAAGTCATGAAACCACTTTGGGTGACCTATGGCAGGGCGTCTTTACCCATACATGCCATCCAAATTGATATATTTCCCTTTCTACAACCATTCACTGCGCTTGCATTTTATGGTGGTTCTACTACATTCATAGCCATTTCAGTTAGCCAAACTGAATGTTTTAACTCAAATGTTTTTTTTTTTACATTACTCCACACAGGAGGCCCTGTCATCTGGGATGCTGTGTGGAGGGTCTTTTTGAGGAGAGGAAGGAATGAACATTGGTCTTCGAAGAAACGACCCGTTCTTGTGTGACAAATGTCAACCGTGTACAAATGTTGGGCACGCGTTTGGCTTGTTTCCCGATTATGCACCGGTTCCGAAGGGATCAATGATGCTAGTTCCTCGGAGCATCTACCATTGTAATACCGGTAGAACAAGGATAGCACTCTAAAGACTGCAATCCGCTTGTTAAGATGGGAGAATCTATTAAGCGGATCGCCCGTTTCTGCACAGAGTTTAGGGTATTTTTCAGGTATTTTGGTGCTCCAGACCAGAGGTGGCTGCCAAATTCAACCGTGGGGCGCACTTGTGATTTGTACAGGGTTAGCAGTTGTGTACTATTAAAGTTTCTGCGGGCCCTGTACAGTACGCTCAGTTTTTGGGATTACTCTGGCTTCGATGGAGTCCCCATACCTGAGCTGGTCACTTAGGGTTACACCAACGTACGATCACATAAATTTACGATCTATTTGTTACCCAAGGAACTAAGAGAATTTTTTCGAGAAATAGTTCCCGGGCGGCGGTACTCATACCTGCCTCCCAAATTGATACTGATAAAAAACACGGACAGTTGCGCATCGATAATTGCTTCATTGTGTAATTTTTTACTTAATTTAAACACAACGGTTATTGATTCTGATGCGGTACGAAATTCTCCAGGTCAGCTAGTTATAAATTTAAAAAAAAACACGTGTTAAATGACTATGGTGAAATGCAATTTGGTCAGTCAGCAAGAGCAATTTTCCTTGATTTATGATAGCGATCATTAGTCTACTATACGCCTACATTTCATAAAAAATTGCATAGGTGTAAATAAATTCACGTCTCGGAAAGACTAAGCAAATGTCGCCTTGGTTTCTTTTCCACTTTTACACGATTAACTTAACCATTGCGTTGATCCAAATCGCCTGCAATTATCAAGTGTCAAGCAATCCTAAGAAAGAATTTTTAAATTCTTAAGTGTTATAAAATTGAATGCTCAATCACTCCAGCCTCAGGCCGAAGTAATGACGGACCATCTTCTGTTTAACGGAACAAGAAGCAAAAAAAGACGAAAGTGAAGAAGTTTGATAAAAATTTTGAACTGAGAAAAATGAGATCGGTGAGGCTTGAAATCTCTGTAATCAATTCTCTTATTGTACGTATTCAGTCAAAATTGAAAATAAATTCAGACGATTTATTTCTCCAAAGTAACATTTATTGAATTGATCCGCGACACGTTTTACAAATTTTTAAAATATATTCAATTCTTTTTTTAGGATTAACGATTTCGTTTTATTTTATATCCAGCTTCTCCAGACACCTTATTTGGTATTTCCGACTTTTTAAACATTTTTTTAACATTAGCTCCATACAGGAAGCCCCGAGGAAGAAAATAACTCTCGGCCTATGTCATCTTTGGGGATGCTGTGTAGAGGGTTTTTTTAGGGAAAGGAAGGAGAAGAAGTTCTGGGAAGGTAAAAGGTATGTGGATCAATTCACCTACCTGGGCTCCAGTCTGACAGAGAAAAATGAGGATCCAGCAGAAGGAGAATCACAGCAGCCAACAAAACATACTTCTCTTTGCTGCCAGTGTTTAAGTCACGTAGTGTCCACAGAAAAACCAAAATAACCATATATAAGACCATTGTTAGAACTGTATTGGCATATGGATGTGAGGCGCTGACATTGACGGTACAGTTCATGATAGCTTTTTGTTTGACAAGCCCCCAAAGGGCTCACAAACTCCAACAGCTCGTAGGGCTTTGAAGCAAAGAATGGACGGCTACCTCGAGAGTGTTTTCTCTTGGGGTAAAAATAATCTCGTTGAATTTAATGTTTCAAAGACCCAATCTTGTCTGATTACGTCCAAAAGGGATCGAAATGAAAATCTAGTGTCTTTCAACGGAAGCAATCTTCCGAACAGGCCCTCCATTGATATGCTTGGTGTAACCCTAAGTGACCAGCTCAGGTATGGGGGCTCCATTGAAGCCAGAGTAAAGCTAGCCTCCCAAAAACTGGGCGTGCTGTACAGGGCCCGCAGATACTTTAATAGTACACAACTGCTAACCTTGTACAAATCACAAGTACGCCCCACGGTTGAATTTGGCAGCCATCTCTGGTCTGGAGCTCCAAAATACCTGAAAAATACCCTCGACTCTGTGCAGAAACGGGCGGTCCGTTTGATAGATTCTCCCATCTTAACAGACGGATTGCAATCTTTAGAGCACAGGCGTCGGGTGGGAATGCTATCCTTGTTCTACCGGTATTACAATGGAAGATGCTCCGAGGAACTAGCATCATTGATCCCTTCGGCACCGGTGCATAGTCGGGAAACACGCCAAACGCGTGCCCAACATTTGTACACGGTTGACATTTGTCACATGAGAACGGGTCGTTTCTTCGACTCGTTCTTGTGTTCAACAGCTCGGCTGTGGAATGATTTGCCGGCCTCTGTGTTTCCTCCTTCCTACAACATGGGTCTCTTCAAGACCAATGTTCATTCCTTCCTCTCCTCAAAAAGACCCTCCACACAGCATCCCAGATGACATAGGTCCTGAGGGAAATTATTTTCCTCAGGGCCTCCTGTGTGGAGTTAATGTAAAAAAAAAAAAAAAAAAGATGGCTGAAATGCTGGATACTTTTGAAAGAAAAGTGCTGAGAAGAATATGTGGACCCGTGAAAGAGGGTGAACAGTGGCGCATCCGGCACAATACAGAATTGTATGATATATAAGGCCCCTAGCATCTCAGCACATATGAGACTCCTCAGGCTGAGATGCCCTAAAAAGAATTTTGACTGGACACCCAGGTGGAAAGAGAAAAGTGGGAAGACCCAGACTGAGGTGGGAAGACGAAGTAAGAGGGGATGCAGCACAGCTTCTCCAGGTACCAAATTGGAAGTCAGCCGCTGAGGACAGGAGGAGTTGGAGGCGACTGTTGCAGGAGGCCAAAGCTCGATATGGGCTGTAGCGCCATCGAAGAAGAAGAAAAGGTATGTGGATGGGTAGGAATTTGGGGGTCATAATGTCTAGGAGTAACATATATGTATGAATCCATCCCTTTTACTGCGGTGCAAACCGATGGATCGATAGAGTCCAGCTGGAGAGATCTAGATTAGGGTTTCCGCGACATTTCAACCCGCGACAAAATATTCCCGACAAAATATCCCCGACAAAATATCCTACGGACAAAACAACCCCTCCAACAAAATATCTACTAAAACCTAACCTAACGTAACAAAAATAATACAGACATCCTATAAAGACAATAAATTATTGTTCAAAAATAGTAAAATCGGAAAAAATAATATATACTTCCTGTAAAGACCATAATTTTTTTTTCAAATAGTAAAATGTGTAATAAGGTTAGGTTATGTTAGATTTTAGTAAATGTTTTTTTGGGGGATGTTTTGTCCATAGGATATTTTGCCGGGGAAACGCCCAGTACCCTAGGTAAGATCTCCCTCAACCAGTCTCTCCCGATCCGGCCTACCATCCAGTAGGTGGGCAAACGCCTTCGTCGTCAAGACATACTGCTAAATCACCAAACGTAGCGAACCACTTGGGGTGAGTGAATTAAATATGGATAAAGCAGTATGAAAACTTGTAATATTATGAACAAAATATGGGAAAATCGTAATCGGTTTGTCTCCTTAATAACAGTTAATTTGACTTATAGTAGATAGCAAACACTTTGTGGCTTGACATTATATAGAATGAAACAAGTACTTTGTTTAAAACCACTTATTTTTATTTATATTCGTCGACCGGTTTCGGTTGAACTCAACCGTTTAATTGATACTGACCATACATTTAATATAAATACAGGAGTAAAAATAATACATATAAATAAAATAGGAATACGCCTTAATAATTTAGAAGCATTAGAAATATCCAAGTCAAAGAAACTTAATGTCCATATTTTAAACAAACAGTTAGAATTAACCAACAGCCCGATTTTAAAGTTATTCCCTTTCTCTCTATGTAACCCCCACCCCCAGCCACCCGTGACTCCGCCTCCTACCCTTCCACCAACCAGTATCTGATGTTCTCTCCCTCCCTTATATGCTCTCCCTTTTTCTTTTGTCTTAATCTTAGAATCTTAACTCTGTACTGTAATTTAGTTTATAAGTTTATTGTCCTGAAGAAGGTTGAGTTCAACCGAAACCGGTCGACGAATATAAATAAAAATAAGTGGTTTTAAACAAAGTACTTGTTTTATTCTATAGTTTATTTGACGTTTCAAAGCATGATTAAAATAGCG
This sequence comes from Limnephilus marmoratus, assembly GCA_917880885.1. Classification (NCBI taxonomy): domain Eukaryota; kingdom Metazoa; phylum Arthropoda; class Insecta; order Trichoptera; family Limnephilidae; genus Limnephilus; species Limnephilus marmoratus. The sequence continues at coordinate 46,069,396 of OU862922.1, forward strand.
TATTGTATTATATGGTGCCAAGAGCAATCATTGTCTTGTATTACTTAGAAATCCTCGGTCTACTGCAGGCCCAGTATTTCCTCGCACATCTTCTGTGTGTGTATTGTGAAATCCCCAGCTTTGTGTGGGCGACCGACTACTGCATCTGGTCGAATTCCCTCTGGGATTACTGATAGAATTCTGTACGGATGTCATTCTACTGGCATTTTAAGCTATTTCCAAGTCAAAAACATCTAGGATTTTGTGTAAAGAATAACGTGTGTTCAAAGAGCTTCTGGAATAATAACTTCCGTATTGTACCTCCTGCCACCTGTCTCAAGAATTTTATTATGAACGTCTGGACGATAATAATGTGACGCAACAAAATCTATCTGTAAATTAAATTTTTCGGATTGGTATCAATTTCTAAGGATGTACTATTAAAAAAAGACGTAAAAATCCCAATCCAAATGAATAATTACAAGTATCTGACAGGTACTACCTACCTGTATACTTTAGCTAGGTCAATTATCGGAATTACAAGAAGTACAGGGCTCTCAGATACCTTAATAGTAAACAGTTACACAACTGCGAACCCTGTACAAATCGCAAGGGCGACCAACGGTTGAATTTGGCAGTCTGGAGTCCCAAAATACCTGAAAAACCCCCGACTCAGTGCAAAAACGGGCGATAGATTCTCCTATCTTAATAAACGGTTTGCAATCTTTCACCACAGCGTCCGGTGGGAATGCTGTCCTCGTTCTGCCAATATTTCAACGGAAGATGCTCCGAGGAACTAGCGTTATTGATCCCATTGGAACCGGTGCACCGGTCTCTTCAAAACCAATGTTCACTCCTTCCTTTCCTCAAAGGACCCACCACACAGTATCTTCAAAGATGACATAGGGCCTGACGGAAATTATTTTCCTCAGGGTCTCCTGTGGAGAGAAAATTTAAAAAACCCAATTTAAACAATCATTTTATTAACAACAATTTAAAACTATTTATCTATCAATCAATCTATAATATATCATTAGCTGGTCCCGGCATGCGTTGCTATGCCATTTAATAAAAAAATTGTTTCTCCCTAAGTGTCCTTTCCCATTCGTCCCGTTCCCCTTCCGCCTCCCCTTTTTTTCTTCCGTTCCCACTCCGTCAACTTCATCTTCCCTCTCCCCACTCCACTCCCCCTCCCCCGAGTTCCCCTCCCCCCTCCCTGAACCCCCTCCCTAGTCCCCCTCCCCCCTCCCAGGTTCCCCTCCCCCTCCCTGGTTCCCCTCCCTCCCCTCTCTCCCTCCCTCCCGCTTTCCAAAGCAATAGCCGCTTCCTCGCGCGCCACAAACAGAATTTTTTTTATACAAATTTCATAATGCCAGAGCTCACCAGTAGTTTAATACAAACCTTGTCCTGACAATAACGAACACACAAAAAAAAGAACTATCCAATTTGGTGCAGTCGTTCGAAAGTTATGCGCTTAGCAACACATTCAGCGATTCATTTTTATAAATAAGATATTCTTCTTGTATATAAATGAAATGCATTTTTCGAATGTGTGTGTAAAAAAAAATACTGGACCGATTTCCCTAAAAAATTCAAATTTTGTTCATAATAGTGCTGCGACTGTTTGGAGCGGGGTTTGGAAGTCGGAGGTGCCCGAAGAAAACATGAGAATAACAAGAGCGGAGCATTACTTGGCCTACTAGAATTATATTTTTTATTTATTTATTTATTGTTTCTTTACACTGTAGGTAAAAATGTTTACAATACAATTTGTTACCTCACTGGGACAAGCCTGTGTTGAGGTTAACAATAATTATACAAGTTAACAAAATAACACAAAATTATACAGATTTTGAAAGAACAATATTGTTGTATTTCTTACAGATTGAGATTATGGGTACCCACTAAACTGATGGCGCTAGGTAGTACATTAATGTAGACTTTTAGGGTGACTATAGTTTTGAGATCTGATTGAAAATAAAATAAAATAAAGTATTTTTTTGTTTTGTTTTTAAGGATTAAGTTGTAAATAATAAATATATGTATATAATTTAACATGCTATAGATTTGGCAGGAGAAAGATGAAAAAAAACAGGTTAAACAAAAATAAAAATTCTTTTAGCTTATTTTATAAACATACTCATTTAGCTAATAATTTAGAAAGGACAAAGTAGAGAAAATTAATTGGCAATCCTCGACTAACACAAATAATATAAGATTCTTTTTAAAAGTGTACAAGGAATTAGATGACTTTATATGTTCTGGAAGGCTATTAAATATGAGTGGAGCTTGATAAAAATAATTTCTTTGACCAAAAGAAGATTTAGTTTGAATTGCCATAAAATTCAGAACAGAGCCAATTCTCGTAGTACGAATTTGCTGTGTTCTTTCTGCAATATTAATATTATTAAAAAATCTACAAAGCGTTTGTGTAATATATAACTGTTTTACGTTCATTACATTACATTCCTTAAAAAGTAAATGAGTTGGATATTTAATTTTTTTCTTGAACATAACTTTAAGAATCATTTTTTGGGCAATATTAAGTGGTTCTATATAAGTCTTTGCGCAGGATCCCCAGCACACTATATTATAAGAAAGCAGAGACTGGATTATTGCAAAATAAACAGTTTTTAATTTTTCTTTGTCTAGTATATGTCTCAGTTCTTTAAAGATATAGGTAAGTCTCCTAGTATTATTTACTAACATATTAACATGATCATTCCATCTCAAGAATTTATCTATTTTTACACCAAGGTATTTGATGCTGACTACATTTTCTAAAGGGTTGCAGTTACATGTTTGAAAACAATTGTGAATAATCAAGTTGTGAGTTTCGGAAGGCTGACTTTTACTTGAAATGCTAAAAGTGATAAATTTGGTTTTTTGTGCATTCAAAGTTAATATATTATTGTTTAACCAACTATTTACCACTCTTAAACCTATATTACTTTTGTTGAAAGTTTCATTCCAAGTTTAACCCTCAAATACTAAGGCAGTGTCATCTGCAAAACTAACAATGTTACCAGGAATATTCAGACTACATAAATTATTTGTATAAATAAAATTGTTAACAAGACGCATTTCGGTAGTTTTATTTTCACTGCACAATTGTTTTGCGAATCTAGGACCAATATCACTGAAGAAGCTATTTACGTGATTAGTGATTATATTTGGATTCTCTTCCATTGAGATGATATTGTTATTGATTTTTAATTTTTTTATAGACACTTGCTCCTTTTGTATATTTACAGCCTCCTTTATAATCATCCACTGTTGCTTGGTATTTCCATTGACGTTATCCAGTTTCCTTTTGTAATATGCTTGCTTTATATATTTTATAATTTTTGTACACCAGTTTCTATATCTTTTGTAATAATCCAGCAGTTGAATATTATTTGAATCTGCTCGACATTTGTTGTGTAATTTGTCTCGGGTTCTGAGACATTTAATAATTCCATTATTTATCCAAGGTTTTAAATATTTCATGTTATGCTTTACACTTTGTACATACGAACAACTTTCCACATGCATTTTTAAACAAGAGTCTTCCGATACAGGTCTGTAATACAAATTTACAGTTTTATTCAGTAATTGTTGAAATTGTGGGTTATTTGTTAAATAATTTTAATTCCAAGATTGATGAAATTCAGCGCACCAGACATGCCAAAAAACATAAAGATCACTGTCCACGTGAGATTTCGAAAAACCACCCCTCCCCTCACCCCTCCCCCGGGAGTTCGTCAACTATAGATATAATTGGCTGCTTCCGAACTTTTTCCACACCACAGATAAAAATACTTGAAAAGTTTGCAAGGTTTATTTTTTCCGGTATTTTATGAAGAATAATAAATAAAAATTAATACTTTTGAATGTAGCTATAACTTTGTAGTAATCCATTATAGATAAGTGAAACGATGTTACTTTGTTTGAACCACTTGTATATTTGAGTAAAGCCGACCGGTTTCGGAACGACCGTTCTTTCTGCAGGGCATACGTAGACATACTGAGTTGACAGTTAAATTTTTCCCATCCACTATTTTCTAACTGTCAAATCAGTAAACGTTTGCCCTGAAGTAGGAACGGTCGTTTCGAAGCCGGTCGGCTTTACTCAAATGTACAAGTGGTTCAAACAAAGTAACATTGTTTCATTTATAAAAATTAATACAATACTATAATGTAAGACACTAACATTTTGTAGAACAAAGACCCCGTTATCTTTTGAATACACAATAAATAACGAAATCTTAGAAAAAGTCAAAGAAATCAGGGATCTTGGAGTTTTATTTGACACCCAATTAAATTTTATAAACCACATACAAGAAATAACCAACAAAGGCATGAAGACACTAGGATTTATAATCAGAACCATCAAAGACTTTGATTCACTAGAAGCTATTAAAATTGTATATTTGTCAATAGTACGCAGCTTGCTGGAATACAATTCCATCGTTTGGTCCCCATATTATCAAATTCATATAAAAAATATTGAACGAGTGCAGCACAAATTTTTACGATTTATTAACTTCAAGTTACATATACCTATTCAACACATTAACTATACATTCCTACTAAATACACTTAAATTGCATTCCCTAGAAAACAGAAGAAAAATAATTGACCTAACTTTTTTGTTTAAAATTATTCACTCCGAATTAAACTGTTGTGAACTTTTGCATCTCATTGACTTTAAGGTACCAACTCGAGCGACAAGGCAAAACATATTATTCTGTAACAATAATTCTCTAACCAACTATCACACACATGCATCAATTTCTCGACTTCACACACTAGGGAACAAATACACCTCAAATATCGATGTATTTAATATAAGTTTACCGTTATTCAAGAAATATCTGAACAATATTTTTATGTAGAATATTTTGATATCTAAGGAGCATCACCTAGGGTCTATTGCATATATTTGTGTATTTCTATATTAATCTACAATGTAAAAACTTGTTAACGTTTTCTTTTATGTATCTTGCATTTTGTCATGTATTATTCATGACATTTAATCAGTCACCTGTAAATTTTGTAATTGCTAACATACCTACTAGTTTATTTCTATGTCATTTACAACATAGAAACTTTCTCTTTTATTTTAATGCACTATCATTCCTAAATTTATCTGTATGATGTTTACCTACTAGTTATATTTTTATAGTTCATCTTTTTTATTAAAAAAAAACTGTCTCTGTATTATAATCTTGTCATGTAAAAGCCCATCAGGGCGTTGAAAATTAATTAATAAATAAATAAAATAAAATAAATAATACAGGATTTTTAATGGAGGACCGAACGCCGTTGGCGCCAACAAAAAACTGTCCAAAGAAGCGAAGTTAGCAAAGCTGTTGAAATGAGATCCCTGAGGCGTATGTGTGGTAAAACCATGTACGATCGTGTGAGAAATGTGGAGATCCGCGAAGAATGCAAGGCTGATGTAAGCGTGATGAGTAAGATTAAGAACGGGACGCTCAGATGGTTTGGGCATGTAGAGCGAATGAACGAGGAAAGGAGTGTATGGAGAATATATGACGCGAATGTGAATGGAAGAAGAAGTCGGGGACGCCCGAGGAATACTTGAGTCAAGCCATGTGAAGAGTCGGAATAATAAAAGAGCATGTATGAGACGATGTATGAATGTGAACGAGGCAAGGAGTGTGTGCCAAGATCGAGTTGTTTGGCGGTCCGTCCTCTCTGCCTACCCCTGCGGGGAAACGGCGTAATGGTTAGTTAGTTAGTTAGTTAGCAAGATTTTTTTAAATAAATTAAAATTTATAGATACTGCACGTCTTACTAATATATAACTAGGTTTTGCCCGTTGCAGAAGCAACTGACGGGTTAAAGCACTACGCGATTTGATGTGTGAACGTGGATGATGCGAGGAGTGTGTGTTCAATAAGTATTTGAAGAAAAAAACGATGTTTGAATGTAGACGAAGCGAGGTGTGTGCACCACATAGACGGAACAGGCATTTTACTGCTCAATTTGGTACACCTACTATATATAGGGCCACTTCGGTCAACTGGTTCAAGGAGTTCAGTATGGTAATAAAAGTTATATTTTTAATCATTTTTTTTTTTGGTATTTTTATATTATTGAAATTTTACGGATCTTAAATTTTTTTCAGATTTTAAAATGTTTTGGTTTTTAAAATTTTTTGGATATTAAAATATTTTTCGATTTTGAAATTTTTTGGATTTAAAATTTTTCGGATTTTAAAATTTTTTCGATTTTTTAATTTTTTCGATTTTTAAATTTTTTGGATTTTAAAATTTTTTTCGATTTTTAAATATTTTGGATTTTAAATTTTTTGGATTTTAAAATTTTGTGAACTTTAAAATTTGTTGGATTTTTAAATTTTTTTCGATTTTGAAATTTTTTGGATTTTTAAATTTTTTCGATTTTAAAATTTTTTGGATTTTAAAATTTTTTTGATTTTAAAATTTTTTCGATTTTATTTTTTTTTGATTTTAAAATTTTTTGGATTTTAAAATTTTTGGATTTAAAAATTTTTTCGATTTAAAAATTTTTTGGATTTTGAAATTTTTTCGATTTTAAAATTTTTTGATTTTAAATTTTTTGGATTTTTAAATTTTTTTCGATTTTGAAATTATCTGGATTTTTAAATTTTTTCGATTAATTTAGTATAATTAATTTAATAATTAATATTTAATTATTTTAATTTATTAATTCAATATAATTTAGGGCCCCCTAGGTCGAGAGGTAAGACTCTCGACTCGCAATCCGAAGATTGGGGGTTCGAACTCGATTTCATCGCAATCGGATGAACGGTTTAGCAATGCATAATTTCATGATACCAGAGCTCACTATTTGTAGTTGTATTGTAAGTACTAAGTAGGTACTTTGTTGTAATATTTCACCAAAACGACGCCATTATGTTGTTGAGCATAAAATAATTTTATAAAAACTTCTTTTCAGCACAAATAATTTTATTCAATATCATGTTTTATTTTTAAAGGAAAAAAGTCCCTGCAAGAAAGTACCTACCTAGAACAGCGTAATATATATATTTTTTACTATTTCACAATATCCAAATAGAACCACGCTTTATTCATAAATAATCTGCACATTTAAAAATAACATAACATAAAAATAATAAGGCTGGGTTGTTTAAAAAGAAGAATTGACAATTTTACAAATTTTTCTTGTCAATTTTCAGTTCTAGAAAGTTCAGTAATTATTTCAGTTTTGTGATGTAACTGGTCTGTAATGATAAAACAATAGAATTTGAGTAGAACCATCACAGAACGTGAAAATTAACTTAAAAAAAGTTCAATTATTCTGTATCATCGCAACCTTACCGTAGTATTTATTGCATTAAAACCTAATTCGTTGTGTAGGTACCCATTCAGGTAGGTACCTGCGCATTTCCTTAGATTCCGGCAATCTTAGCTTTTTTCATCATATTTGCAATACTACCGAAATAAGTAGGTACCTACCCGGAATGAATAACGTGTTAATTTTAACTGGCCACCAATATTTAAACTTCCGATGGAATCTGTGAGCGCGTGTTTTGATGATTTTTTTTCGGAAAATTTCGAGTTTTGTCAGCATCTCCTGACGTATTTTATATGAGAATCGTATGTTTTATTGTTATCAAAAGTTGCGGAATCCTTCCGGCTATCGTATTTTTTAAAAACATCTAGCCCGGAATCGGTTTTTCGGCGGCAATGACGTTTTCCGAAAAACAACGACCCAAACCGCCGAGAGTTCCGTTTTGTTAGGCTAAAACTTTGACATTTGAGATCCTGACCTATGTCAATAGTCCTAGCATTTTCCTTTGTGAAATAAGCCGGTTTTTTCGTCATTTTTTTTTTTCAAACGCCATCTGTCGGCGGGAAATACAACCGAGCCGGATCGAGTGATTCGAGTAGAGCTTCTAGTTTTCGCCGCCGATTCGTATAGGAGAATAAATCCCTGTATATATTTCATTTTGTCGAAAAAAATATACTGCCAGCTTCTTGTCTGAATTTGCTTCAACCGAAAGTGAACCTTAAGGTGGATGAAACGTAAAGGGCAGAGTGGTCGTTTTTCGCGTCAAGGAAAAAGTGCGCGGTCGATAAACTGTGTATTAATATATATACTAGGTTTTGCCCGTTGCAGAAGCAACTAACGGGTTAAAAATTATGCGATTTGCGTGTGAACGTGGATGAAGCGAGGAGAAGTGTGTGTTAAATTAAATATATGAAGAAACCTGAGGTTACAGTGACCTTGCAACGCATGCCGGGTACCCGTTGTATATAATGTTATATAGTGCAGCGCTTGCATTAAAATGTAATTTCCCAGGAATTGGAATGGAACCATTACAGTTAAGTTGACCCCGAGGTTACAGTGATGTTGCAACGCATGCCGGGTACCCTTTGTATATAATGTTATAATATAAAGCAGGCGTTTGCAAGGCGCCTAAATTATAATGTAGTTTCCAGGAACTTGGAATGAAACCATTACAGTTTAGTTGACTTCGAGGTTACAGTGATCTTGCAACGCATGCCGGGTACCCTTTGTATATAATGTTATAATATAAAGCAGGCGTTTGCAAGGCGCTTGCATTATAATGTAGTTTCCCGGAACTTGGAATGGAACCATTAAAGTTAAGTTGACTTCGAGGTTACAGTGATCTTGCAACGCATGCCGGGTACCCTTTGTATATAATGTTATAATATAACGCAGGCGTTTGCAAGGCGCTTGCATTATAATGTAGTTTCCCGGAACTTGGAATGAAACCATTACAGTTAAGTTGACTTAGAGGTTACAGTGATCTTGCAACGCATGCCGGGTACCCTTTGTATATAATGTTATAATATAAAGCAGGCGTTTGCAAGGCGCTTGCATTATAATGTAGTTTCCCGGAACTTGGAATGGAACCATTACAGTTAAGTTGACTTCGAGTTTACAGTGATCTTGCAACGCATGCCGGGTACCCTTTGTATATAATGTTATAATATAAAGCAGGCGTTTGCAAGGCGCTTGCATTATAATGTAGTTTCCCGGAACTTGGAATGGAACCATTATAGTTAAGTTGACTTCGAGGTTACAGTGATCTTGCAACGCATGCCGGGTACCCTTTGTATATAATGTTATAATATAAAGCAGGCGTTTGCAAGGCGCTTGCATTATAATGTCGTTTCCCGGAACTTGGAATGGAACCATTACAGTTAAATTGACCCCGAGATTACAGTGATGTTGCAACGCATGCCGGGTATCCGTTGTATATGATGCTATAATACAGTGCATGCATTTGCAAGGCGCTTCAATTATAATGTAGTTTCCCCGAACTTGGAATGGAACCGTTACAGGTAAGTTGACCCCGAGGTTACAGTGATGTTGCAACGCATGCCAAGTACCCGTTGTATATAATGTTATGTAGAAATACAAACCCCCAAAGTTAACCTTTTTTGGATAACCAACACCTCTGCCATAGGTCACCTCAAGTGGTTCGCTACGTTTGGTGATTTAGTAGGGGTGACCGGGTTCATGGGGTGAGGTCTGTCTAGGTCTTAGAGGCGGATGGATGCCCAGGACACACTGAACCCCAGATTCCTACCCACTCCTTAAACCCTTTTCCTTCCCAGTACTCTCATCTCCTTCCTTTCCTAAAAAAAATCCTCCACACAGCATCCCCAAAGATGACATAGGACCTGACGGAAATTATTTTCCCCACGGCCTCACGTAAAAAAAAAATAATTAAATGCATATAAATTCACCTTTTCCAAAAAGCCAGAAATAATTGAAAAAAAAACATGTTCTTAATATATTTTCCCTTGCTTAGTTCTGCACTCCTGGTATTTATCCTTTTAAAATTTTGTTTTATTCGAGTAAAAAAAAGAACAGAAAAAATATTCTTTCAAAGCGTACTCTACTCCCTCCCCCCCCTTCCTCCATCACGCAAAACCCCCTCCCGGGTTCTCCTCCCCCTTCCCAGTTTACCCTTCCCCCACCCTGGTTTTCCTCCCCCCCTCCCTGGTTTTCCTCCCCCCCTTCCACGCGTCATTGATTCCTTCCCGGTACATTTAGTTTTCAAACAGCTCGCGTGCCGCCTATTGAAATATTTTTACGGAAATTTCGTAATGCCAAAGCTCACCTGCCAATAAACAAACATAACAAAAAAAGAATTATTCAATTTGGTGTAGTCTTTCGGAAGTTATACGCGTACATACATTTCGACGATTCATTTTTATGCAAATTTGATAATGCCAGAGCTCACCAGTAGTTTTATACAAAATTTTGTCTTAACAGTGTCGAAGACAACAAAAAAAGAATTATTCAATTTGGTGCAGTCTTTCGGAAGTTATGCGCGTACATTCATTTCCGCGATTCATTTGTATGCAAATTTCATGATGCCAGAGCTCACCAGTAGTTTTATACAAACTTTGTCCTAACAATAAGGAACGCAACAAAAAAAGAATTATTCAATTACGTGCAGTCGTTCTGAAGTTATGAGCGTACTTACATTTCGGCGAATCATTTTTAAACAAATTTCGTTATGCCAGAGCTCACCAGTAATTTTATTCAGATCTTGCCCTAATAATAACAATTACAACAAAGAAAGAATTATTCAATTTGGTGCATTCGCTCGGAGGCTATGCGCATATATAGATTTCGGCGATTCATTTTAAACAAATTTTATAATTCCAGACCTTGCCCGAACAATAACGAAACCAACTCAAAAAGAATTTTTCAATTTGGTCCAGTCGTTCGTGAGCTATAATTTATAGACGATACCCGTGGATAATTTATCCGTTTTTGTAATTTTCAGGGTACCTACCTAGTTCATCAAAATATTCTAAAACAATATTTTATTTAAATGGCAAGACAACCGTTAAACTTTGTCGTAACCACCTCAAGCAAAGCCTGAAAATCGAACACCTGCTTCGGTTTTAGAACATTTCCCATACAAATAACGTCAGCTATCGGTGTCCTGGCCCGGCTAAAAACTTCAGGTGGTTTTGCATATCGATCCATGTTCAGTATTGCAAGGTTTGAGAAAATTAAATAAATATATCAAATATCTACCGATTTTACAGGCTGAAAACAATGTGCATTTTCGATGTTATTGGATTTTTCGCAAATGTCAAATATAATTTCAAAGTTTGACGCGATATTGCGAAACATTTTGAATGGGAAGCTACACATGTTTTTATATTTAAAGTTTCTAAAACTTGTATATTTTATGATTATTTGAAAATATCTCTTGCAAAATGTTTTTTTTCGCGACAATCTACGACCTCGCAAAGGGCCTTTAAAATGTCAATTTTTCAAGCTCTTTTCGGGAACGCCGTTTAATTGATTCGAATAAATTTCTCCTAAATACCTGTATAAAGGAAAATTTGTGTGGAAATTAACGGGTTTTTTCGTCATTTTTTTTTTTCAAACGCCATCTGTCGGCGGGAAATACAACCGAGCCGAATCGAGTGATTCGAGTAGAGCTTCTAGTTTTCGCCGCCGATTCGTATCGGAGAATAAATCCCTGTATATATTTCATTTTGTCGAAAAAAATTGACTTACAGTTTTCATTCGGAATTTGCTTCAACCGAAAGTGAACCTTGAGGTGGGTGAAACGCAAAGGGCGTACTGGTCGTTTTTGCGTCGACGAAAAAGTGAGCTTTTCCCGACCTACCCCAAAACCAAGCATTAATATATATACTAGGTTTTGCCCGTTGCAGAAGCAACTGACGGGTTTAAACACTATGCGATTTGACGTCTGAACGTGGATGAAGCGAGGAAGAGTGTGTGTTAAATTAAATATATGAAGAAACCTGAGGTTACAGTGACCTTGCAACGCATGCCGGGTACCCGTTGTATATAATGTTATGTAGTGCAGCGCTTGCATTAAAATGTAATTTCCCAGGAATTGGAATGGAACCATTACAGTTAAGTTGACCCCGAGGTTACAGTGACCTTGCAACGCATGCCGAGTAACCGTTGTATATTATGTTATAAATTGCAGGCGCTTGCATTAAAATTTTATTTCCCGGGAATCGGGATGAAACCATTACAGTAAAGTTGACCCCTAGGTTACAGTGACCTTGCAACGCATACCGGGTACCCGTTGTATATAATGTTATATAGTGCAGGCGCTTGCTTTAAAATGTTATTTCCCGGGAATAGGGATGGAACCATTACAGTTAAGTTGACCCCAAGGTTACAGTGACCTTGCAACGAATGCCGTGTACCCGTTGTATATTATGTTATAAATTGCAGGCGCTTGCATTAAAATTTTATTTCCCGGGAATCGGGATGAAACCATTACAGTAAAGTTGACCCCTAGGTTACAGTGACCTTGCAACGCATGCCGGGTACCCGTTGTATATAATGTTATATAGTGCAGGCGCTTGCATTATAATGTAGTTTCCGGGGACTTGGGATGGAACCATTAGAGTTTAGTTGACCCTGAGGTTAAAGTGGCCTTGCAACGCATGCCGGGTACCCGTAGTATATAATGTTACATAGTGCAGGCGCTTGCATCATAATGTAGTTTCCCAGGACTTCGGATGGAAACATTACAGTTTTATTGACCCCGAGGTTAAAGCGGCCTTGCAACGCATGCCGGGTACCCGTTGTATATAATTAATTTATTTACGCACAAATAGTCCATTAACAATAACAATCGGTTGCACGGTTTAGCAGTGCAAAATTTCATTATGCCGGAGCTCACTATTGTAGTTGTATTGTATTTCATTTTGCAAGTTTAAGTACTAAGTAGGTACTTTGTTGTAATATTTCACCAAAACGACGCCATTATGCTGTTGAGCATAAAATAATTTTCACTACAAATAAATTCATTCAATATCATGTTTTGATTTTTAAATAAAAAAAGTCCCCGCAGGTAAGTACCTACCTAGAACACGCGTAATGTATATATATATATATACAATGTTCAAATAGAACACACTTAAAAATAAAAAAAATAATTAATAAAAAAAATTGACAATTCTTTAAATTTTTCTAGTAAATTTTCAGTTCTATAAAGTTCCGTTCGAGTTCTGTAATTATTTCAGTTTTGTGATGTAACTGGTCTGTAATGATAAAACAATAGAATTTGAGTAGAACCATCACAGAACGTGAAAATTAACTAAAAAAAAGTTCAATTATTCTGAATCATCGAAACAACCTTACCTTAGTATTTATTGCATTAAAACCTAATTCGTTATGTAGGTACCCATTCAGGTAGGTACCTGCGCATTTCCTTAGATTCCGGCAATCTTAGCTTTTTTCATCATATTTGCAATACTACCGAAATAAGTAGGTACCTACCCCGAATGAAAAAGTGTTAATTTGAACTGGCCAGCAAATATTTAAACTTCCGATGGAATCTGTGAGCGCGTATTTTGATGATTTTTTTTCGGAAAATTTCGAGTTTTGTCAGCATCTCCTGACGTATTTTATATGAGAATCATATGTTTTATTGGTGTTAAAAGTTGCGGAATCTATCCGGCTATCGTATTTTTAAAAAACATCTAGCCCGGAATCGGTTTTTCGGCGGTAATGTCGTTTTCCGAAAAACAACGACCGAAACCGCCGAGAGTTCCGTTTTGTTAGGCTAAAAATTTGACATCTGAGATCCTGACCTATGTCAATAGTCCTATATAGCATTTTCCTTTGTGAAATTAGCGGGTTTTTTCCTAAATTTTTTTTTTCAAACGCCGTCTGTCGGCGGGAAATATAATCGAGTGATTCGAGTAGAGCTTCTAGTTTTCGCCGCCGATTCGTATCGGAGAATAAATCCCTGTATATATTTCATTTTGTCGGAAAAAAATTACCCCCAGTTTCCATTCGGAATTTGCTTCAACCGAAAGTGAACCTTGAGGTGGGTGAAACGCAAAGGGCGTACTGGTCGTTTTTGCGTCGACGAAAAAGTGAGCTTTTCCCGACCTACCCCAAAACCAAGCATTAATATATATATACTAGGTTTTGCCCGTTGCAGAAGCAACTGACGGGTTTAAACACTATGCGATTTGACGTCTGAACGTGGATGAAGCGAGGAAGAGTGTGTGTTAAATTAAATATATGAAGAAACCTGAGGTTACAGTGACCTTGCAACGCATGCCGGGTACCCGTTGTATATAATGTTATGTAGTGCAGCGCTTGCATTAAAATGTAATTTCCCAGGAATTGGAATGGAACCATTACAGTTAAGTTGACCCCGAGGTTACAGTGACCTTGCAACGCATGCCGGGTACCCATTGTATATAATGTTATGTAGTGCAGGCGCTTGCATTAAAAGGTAATTTCCCAGGAATTGGAATGGAACCATTACAGTTAAGTTGACCCCGAGGTTACAGTGACCTTGCAACGCATGCCGAGTAACCGTTGTATATTATGTTATAAATTGCAGGCGCTTGCATTAAAATTTTATTTCCCGGGAATCGGGATGAAACCATTACAGTAAAGTTGACCCCTAGGTTACAGTGACCTTGCAACGCATACCGGGTACCCGTTGTATATAATGTTATATAGTGCAGGCGCTTGCTTTAAAATGTTATTTCCCGGGAATTGGGATGGAACCATTACAGTTAAGTTGACCCCGAGGTTACAGTGACCTTGCAACGCATGCCGTGTACCCGTTGTATATTATGTTATAAATTGCAGGCGCTTGCATTAAAATTTTATTTCCCGGGAATCGGGATGAAACCATTACAGTAAAGTTGACCCCTAGGTTACAGTGACCTTGCAACGCATGCCGGGTACCCGTTGTATATAATGTTATATAGTGCAGGCGCTTGCATTATAATGTAGTTTCCGGGGACTTGGGATGGAACCATTAGAGTTTAGTTGACCCTGAGGTTAAAGTGGCCTTGCAACGCATGCCGGGTACCCGTAGTATATAATGTTACATAGTGCAGGCGCTTGCATTATAATGTAGTTTCCCAGGACTTCGGATGGAAACATTACAGTTTTATTGACCCCGAGGTTAAAGCGGCCTTGCAACGCATGCCGGGTACCCGTTGTATATAATTTTATAAAGTGCATAATTCTATAATGTTGTTTCCCGGGACTTGGTAGGGAACCATTACGGTTTAGTTGACCCCGAAGTTAAAGTGGCCTCGCAACGCATGCCGGGTACCCGCTGTATATAATTAATTTATTTACGCACAAATAGTCCATTAACAATAACAATCGGTTGCACGGTTTAGAAGTGCAAAATTTCATTATGCCGGAGCTCACTATTGTAGTTGTATTGTATTTCATTTTGCAAGTGTAAGTACTAAGTAGGTACTTTGTTGTAATATTTCACCAAAACGACGCCATTATGCTGTTGAGCATAAAATAATTTTCACTACAAATAAATTCATTCAATATCATGTTTTGATTTTTAAATGAAAAAAGTCCCCGCAAGTAAGTACCTACCTAGAACACGCGTAATGTATATATATATATACAATGTTCAAATAGAACACACTTAAAAATAAAAAAATAATTAATAAAAAAAATGACAATTCTTTAAATTTTCAGTTCTATAAAGTTCCGTTCGAGTTCTGTAATTATTTCAGTTTTGTGATGTAACTGGTCTGTAATGATAAAACAATAGAATTTGAGTAGAACCATCACAGAACGTGAAAATTAACTTAAAAAAAGTTCAATTATTCTGTATCATCGAAACAACCTTACCTTAGTATTTATTGCATTAAAACCTAATTCGTTGTGTAGGTACCCATTCAGGTAGGTACCTGCGCATTTCCTTAGATTCCGGCAATCTTAGCTTTTTTCATCATATTTGCAATACTACCGAAATAAGTAGGTACCTACCCCGAATGAAAAACGTGTTAATTTGAACTGGCCAGCAAATATTTAAACTTCTGATGGAATCTGTGAGCGCGTATTTTGATGATTTTTTTTCGGAAAATTTCGAGTTTTGTCAGCATCTCCTGACGTATTTTATATGAGAATCATATGTTTTATTGGTGTTAAAAGTTGCGGAATCTATCCAGCTATCGTATTTTCAAAAAATATCTAGCCCGGAATCGGTTTTTCGGCGGTAATGTCGTTTTCCGAAAAACAACGACCGAAACCGCCGAGAGTTCCGTTTTGTTAGGCTAAAAATTTGACATCTGAGATCCTGACCTAAGTCAATAGTCCTATATAGCATTTTCCTTTGTGAAATAAGCGGGTTTTTTCGTCATTTTTTTTTTTCAAACGCCGTCTGTCGGCGGGAAATATAATCGAGTGATTCGAGTAGAGCTTCTAGTTTTCGCCGCCGATTCGTATCGGAGAATAATTCCCTGTATATATTTTTTTTGTCGAAAAAAAAAAACTCCCAGCTTCCTTGTCTGAATTTGCTTCGACCGAAAGTGAACCTTGAGGTGGGTGAAACGCAAAGGGCGTACTGGTCGTTTTTGCGTCAACAAAAAAGTGACCTTTTCCTGACCTACCCCAAAACCAAACAATACTATATATACTAGGTTTTGCCTGTTGCAGAAGCAACTGACGGGTTAAAACACTTTGCGATTTGCGTGTGAATGTGGATGAAGCGAGGAGGAGTGTGTGTTAAATTAATTATATGAAGAAACCTGAGGTTACAGTGACTTTGCAACGCATGCCGGGTACCCGTTGTATATAATGTTATAATATAGTGCAGGCATTTGCAAGGCGCTTGCATAATAATGTAGTTTCCCTGAACTTGGAATGGAATACAGTTAAGTTGATCCCGAGGTTACAGTGATGTTGCAACGCATGCCGGGAACCCTTTGTATATAATGTTATAATATAAAACAGGCGTTTGCAAGGCGCTTGTATTATAATGTAGTTTCTCGGAACTTAGAATGGAACCATTACAGTTAAGTTGACCCCGAGGTTACAGCGATCTTGCAACGCATGCCGGGTACCCTTTGTATATAATGTTATAATATAAAGCAGGCGTTTGCAAGGCGCTTGCATTATAATGTAGTTTCCCGGAACTTGGAATGGAACCATTACAGTTAAGTTGACCCCGAGATTACAGTGATGTTGCAACGCATGCCGGGTACCCGTTGTATATAATGTTATAATACATTGCATGCGTTTGCAAGGCGCTTGAATTATAATGTAGTTTCCCGGAACTTGGAATGGAACCATTACAGTTAAGTTGACCCCGAGGTTACAGCGATGTTGCAACGCATGCCGGGTACCCTTTGTATATAATGTTATAATATAAAGCAGGCGTTTGCAAGGCGCTTGTATTATAATGTAGTTTCCAGGAACTTGGAATGGAACCATTACAGTTAAGTTGACCCCGAGGTTACAGTGATCTTGCAACGCATGCCGGGTACCCTTTGTATATAATGTTATAATATAAAGCAGGCGTTTGTAAGGCGCTTGCATTTTAATGTAGTTTTCCGGAACTTGGAATGGAACCATTACAGTTAAGTTGACCCCGAGATTACAGTAATGTTGCAACGCATGCCGGGTACCCGTTGTATATAATGTTATAATACAGTGCATGCGTTTGCAAGGCGCTTGAATTATAATGTAGTTTCCCGGAACTTGGAATGGAACCATTACAGTTAAGTTGACCCCGAGGTTACAGTGTTGTTGCAACGCATGCCAGGTACCCGTTGTATATAATGTAATGTAGAAATACAAATCCCCAAAGTTGTCCTTTATTGGATAACCAACTTCTCTGCCATAGGTCACCTCAAGTGGTTCGCTACGTTTGGTGATTTAGTAGGGGTGTCCGGGTTCATGGGGTGAGGTCTGTCTAGGTCTTGGAGGCGGATGTCCAGGACACACTGAACCCCAGATTCCTACCCACCCCTTAAACCCTTTTCCTTCCCAGAACTCTCATCTCCTTTCTTTCCTTAAAAAAAATCCTCCACACAGCATCCCCAAAGATGACATAGGACCTGAGGGAAATTATTTTCCCCACGGCCTCCTGTGCGGAGCTCATGTAAAAAAAAAAATTAAATGCATATAAATTCACCTTTCCCAAAAAGCCAGAAATAATTGAAAAAAACATGTTCTTAATATATTTTCCCTTGCTTAGTTCTGCACTCCTGGTATTTATCCTTTTAAAATTTTGTTTTATTCGAGTAAAAAAAAGAACAGAAAAAATATTCTTTCATAGCGTACTCTACCCCCCCCCCCCCCTTCCTCCATCCCGCAAAACCCCTCCCGGGTTCCCCTCCCCCTTCCCAGATTACCCTCCCCCCTCCGTGGTTTTTTCCCCCCCTCCCGCGCTCATTATTTCATTGCCGTTACATTTGGTTTTCAAACAGCTCGCGTGCCACCTATTGAAATATTTTTATGCAAATTTCGTAATGCCAGAGCTCACCAGCCAATAAACAAACATAACAAAAAAAAATTCAATTTTTTGCAGTCTTTCGGAAGTTATACGCGTACATACATTTCGACGATTGATTTTTATGCAAATTTCATAATGCCAGAGCTTACCAGTAGTTTTATAGAAACCTTGTCCTATCAGTAACGAAAACAATAAAAAAAGAATGTTCATATTCGGTGTATTCGTTCGAAAGTTATACGCATATATACATTTCGGCAATTCATTTTTATACAAATTTCATTATGGCAGATCTCACCGGTATTTTTATGCAAAACCTTGTCCTAACAGTAACGAACCCACCAAAAAAACAATTATTCAATTCGATGCATCCGTTCGAAAGTTATGCGCGTGCAAACATTTCGGCAACCATTTTATACAAATTTCATAATGCCAGTGCTCACCAGAAGATCAATAAAAACCTTATCCTAACAATTACAAACACAAAACAAAAATAATTATCCAATTCGGTGCATGCATTCGAAAGTTATGGGCGTACTTGCATATCGGCGATTCATTTATAATATATCAGTTTCTCAGGTACCTAACGATTTTATAGTTTTTCATACAGTTAAATATACCTCAGTCAATTTCTGCGCTCCTGGTAGGTACCCTGTAACGTTTATACAGAATGTGCAATGCAATTTTTCACAAAAATGGCGCTTTAATTTTATTTTTATAATTTTATAATATATCAGTTTCTCAGGTACCTACCGATTTTACAGTTTTTCATATAGTTAAACATACGTATGTATAAAGCCGCCGACAGGGCCTAGCAGCAGAAATCTGCCAAACAGAAGTATGTAGACACAATCGGAGACATGCCATCATCAAATTCTCAAAGATTCGTCGCAATGGGATGAACGGTTAACCGTGTATAATTTAATGAAGCTAAAACAACATATTATTATCTCGGTCAATTTCTGCGCTCCTGATACTTTGGATCCATTATTTTACAAAACCTAGGGTTTTTTTTCACAAAAATGGCGCTATAATTTTTTTTTATTATTTAGGAAAACAAATTTGGTCATCGGGATAAGCACCTCATTTTATTTGATTTTATTAAATTTTGTATTAAGTACCTACTTAGTATTTAAATGGTTAATAATATTTCATTTATATGGCAACACAACCGTTAAACTTTGTCTCAACCACCTCAAGCACAGCCTGAAAATCGAACACCTGCGCCCGTTTTAGAACATTTTACATACAAATTACGTCAGGTAACGCTGTCAGGGCCTCGCTGAAAACTTGCGGTGGTTTTGAATAATGTTCCATGCTTAGTGTTGCAAGATTCGAGAAAATTTAATAAAGATTATTAATCACCCTCGTACGAATACAATCAATTTGAAACATGTTCCATAAGTCGTTGAACAACAGCATTTTTTTCGCGCTAGGATCTGCGAACGTTCCAATTTAGATTTCGACACATTTTTGAATTTCTCCAAGGAAAAGCTGCAGTTTTAGATTCTGTCGACAGGCGTCTCCGTGAAAATTGTACCTATTTTTAAACATTAGTTTCAAAATATGACTTTTCCGTGGGTTTTTCGCAAATGTCAGTTTTCCAACAAATATTACGACGATGTTTTTGTGAAAAGTGATAATTACGACGGTCAATTAACCTTTGAAAAACTCTCGTTGACGTAATTTTAATAAATTTTGGCTTCCAAGCGTGATATTTTCGACGAAATCGCATATGCAAGTCGGCCGGTGGGCAAACGAAAAATGAAGAATGACATTTAAAATTTATGTACCTAGCCAAATCAATTTTGTATGGGAGATTTTCGCTATATCTTTCTCAACTTTTCCATGCATTTAAAAAGAGATACACTCCCTTAATCGGCCTTGAGGGAAAGTGAATCTACAGATGTGCCAATCTCGATGAGCCGAGAAGTCAATTTGGCTTGCCAAATTTTAAAAACGGTCGCAAGCCAAAGTGACCCGTGAGGTTTCACCCACCCGAGGGGCAAAGTGGTCGCTTTTCCCCTCAAATCGAAAGTGAGTTTTGACCCATCACGAACGGCCGCAAGCTAAAGTGACCCTTGTTGTTTCACCCACCCGAGGGGCAGAGTGGTCGTTATTCCCCTCAAATCAAAAGTGACCTTTTCCTGACCAATGGCGTGAGCGGAAAAAGTGAGTTTTCCCTGACCTATCCCAAAACCAAACAATACTATATACTAGGTTTTGCCCGTTGCAGAAGCAACTGACGGGTTTAAACACTATGCGATTTGACGTGTGAACGTGGATGAAGCGAGGAAGAGTGTGTGTTAAATTAAATATATGAAGAAACCTGAGGTTACAGTGACCTTGCAACGCATGCCGGGTACCCGTTGTATATAATGTTATGTAGTGCAGCGCTTGCATTAAAATGTAATTTCCCAGGAATTGGAATGGAACCATTACAGTTAAGTTGACCCCGAGGTTACAGTGACCTTGCAACGCATGCCGAGTAACCGTTGTATATTATGTTATAAATTGCAGGCGCTTGCATTAAAATTTTATTTCCCGGGAATCGGGATGAAACCATTACAGTAAAGTTGACCCCTGGTTACAGTGACCTTGCAACGCATACCGGGTACCCGTTGTATATAATGTTATATAGTGCAGGCGCTTGCTTTAAAATGTTATTTCCCGGGAATTGGGATGGAACCATTACAGTTAAGTTGACCCCGAGGTTACAGTGACCTTGCAACGCATGCCGTGTACCCGTTGTATATTATGTTATAAATTGCAGGCGCTTGCATTAAAATTTTATTTCCCGGGAATTGGGATGAAACCATTACAGTAAAGTTGACCCCTAGGTTACAGTGACCTTGCAACGCATACCGGGTACCCGTTGTATATAATGTTATATAGTGCAGGCGCTTGCTTTAAAATGTTATTTCCCGGGAATTGGGATGGAACCATTACAGTTAAGTTGACCCCGAGGTTACAGTGACCTTGCAACGCATGCCGTGTACCCGTTGTATATTATGTTATAAATTGCAGGCGCTTGCATTAAAATTTTATTTCCCGGGAATTGGGATGAAACCATTACAGTAAAGTTGACCCCTAGGTTACAGTGACCTTGCAACGCATGCCGGGTACCCGTTGTATATAATGTTATATAGTGCAGGCGCTTGCATTATAATGTAGTTTCCGGGGACTTGGGATGGAACCATTAGAGTTTAGTTGACCCTGAGGTTAAAGTGGCCTTGCAACGCATGCCGGGTACCCGTAGTATATAATGTTACATAGTGCAGGCGCTTGCATGATAATGTAGTTTCCCAGGACTTCGGATGGAAACATTACAGTTTTATTGACCCCGAGGTTAAAGCGGCCTTGCAACGCATGCCGGGTACCCGTTGTATATAATTTTATAAAGTGCATAATTTTATAATGTTGTTTCCCGGGACTTGGTAGGGAACCATTCAGGTTTAGTTGACCCCGAAGTTAAAGTGGCCTCGCAACGCATGCCGGGTACCGCAGTTTAGCAGTGCAAAATTTCATTATGCCGGAGCTCACTATTGTAGTTGTATTGTATTTCATTTTGCAAGTGTAAGTACTAAGTAGGTACTTTGTTGTAATATTTCACCAAAACGACGCCATTATGCTGTTGAGCATAAAATAATTTTCACTACAAATAAATTCATTCAATATCATGTTTTGATTTTTAAATGAAAAAAGTCCCCGCAAGTAAGTACCTACCTAGAACACGCGTAATGTATATATGTATACAATGTTCAAATAGAACACACTTAAAAATAAAAAAAATAATTAATAAAAAAAAATGACAATTCTTTAAATTTTTCTAGTAAATTTTCAGTTCTATAAAGTTCCGTTCGAGTTCTGTAATTATTTCAGTTTTGTGATGTAACTGGTCTGTAATGATAAAACAATAGAATTTGAGTAGAACCATCACAGAACGTGAAAATTAACTTTAAAAAAGTTCAATTATTCTGTATCATCGAAACAACCTTACCTTAGTATTTATTGCATTAAAACCTAATTCGTTGTGTAGGTACCCATTCAGGTAGGTACCTGCGCATTTCCTTAGATTCCGGCAATCTTAGCTTTTTTCATCATATTTGCAATACTACCGAAATAAGTAGGTACCTACCCCGAATGAAAAACGTGTTAATTTGACTGGCCAGCAAATATTTAAACTTCCGATGGAATCTGTGAGCGCGTATTTTGATGATTTTTTTTCGGAAAATTTCGAGTTTTGTCAGCATCTCCTGACGTATTTTATATGAGAATCATATGTTTTATTGGTGTTAAAAGTTGCGGAATCTATCCGGCTATCGTATTTTCAAAAAACATCTAGCCCGGAATCGGTTTTTCGGCGGTAATGTCGTTTTCCGAAAAACAACGACCGAAACCGCCGAGAGTTCCGTTTTGTTAGGCTAAAAATTTGACATCTGAGATCCTGACCTATGTCAATAGTCCTATATAACATTTTCCTTTGTGAAATTAGCGGGTTTTTTCCTAAATTTTTTTTTCAAACGCCGTCTGTCGGCGGGAAATATAATCGAGTGATTCGAGTAGAGCTTCTAGTTTTCGCCGCCGATTCGTATCGGAGAATAAATCCCTGTATATATTTCATTTTGTCGGAAAAAAATTACCCCCAGTTTTCATTCGGAATTTGCTTCAACCGAAAGTGAACCTTGAGGTGGGTGAAACGTAAAGGGCGTACTGGTCGTTTTTGCGTCAACCAAAAAGTGACCTTTTCCTGACCTACCCCAAAACCAAACAATACTATATATACTAGGTTTTGCCCGTTGCAGAAGCAACTGACGGGTTAAGACACTATGCAATTTGACGTGTGAACGTGGATGAAGCGAGGAGGAGTGTGTGTTAAATTAAATATATGAAGAAACCTGAGTTCACAGTGGCCTTGCAACGCATGCCGGGTACCCGTTGTATATAATGTTATGTAGTGCAGCGCTTGCATTAAAATGTAATTTCCCAGGAATTGGAATGGAACCATTACAGTTAAGTTGATCCCGAGGTTACAGTGACCTTGCAACGCATGCCGAGTAACCGTTGTATATCATGTTATATATTGCAGGCACTTGCTTTAAAATATTATTTCCCGGGAATTGGGATGGAACCATTACAGTTAAGTTGACCCCGAGGTTACAGTGACCTTGCAACGCATGCCGTGTACCCGTTGTATATTATGTTATAAATTGCAGGCGCTTGCATTAAAATTTTATTTCCCGGGAATCGGGATGAAACCATTACAGTAAAGTTGACCCCTAGATTAAAGTCGCCTTGCAACGCATACCGGGTACCCGTTGTATATAATTTTATATAGTGCAGGTGCTTGCATTATAATGTAGTTTCCCGGTACTTGGGATGGAACCATTATAATTAAGTTGACCCCGAGGTTACAGTGACCTTGCAACGCATGCCGGGTACCCGTTGTATATACTGTTATAAAGTGCAGGCGCTTGCATTATAATGTAGTTTCCAAGGACTTCGGATGGAAACATTACAGTTTTATTGACCCCGAGGTTAAAGCGGCCTTGCAACGCATGCCGGGTACCCGTTGTATATAATTTTATAAAGTGCATAATTTTATAATGTTGTTTCCCGGGACTTAGTAGGGAACCATTACGGTTTAGTTGACCCCGAAGATAAAGTGGCCTCGCAACGCATGCCGGGTACCCGCTGTATATAATTAATTTATTTACGCACAAATAGTCCATTAACAATAACAATCGGTTGCACGGTTTAGCAGTGCAAAATTTCATTATGCCGGAGCTCACTATTGTAGTTGTATTGTATTTCATTTTGCAAGTGTAAGTACTAAGTAGGTACTTTGTTGTAATATTTCACCAAAACGACGCCATTATGCTGTTGAGCATAAAATAATTTTCACTACAAATAAATTCATTCAATATCATGTTTTGATTTTTAAATGAAAAAAGTCCCCGCAAGTAAGTACCTACCTAGAACACGCGTAATGTATATATATATATATTTTATTATTTTTTTTTATTTAACAATGTTTAAATAGAACACACTTAAAAATAAAAAAATAATAATTAATAAAAAAAATTGACAATTCTTTAAATTTTTCTAGTAAATTTTCAGTTCTAGATAGTTCCGTTCGAGTTCTGTAATTATTTTAGTTTTGCAATGTAACTGACCTTTAATGATAAAATAACAGAACTTGAGTAGAACCAATAAAGAACGTGAAAATTAACTTTAAAAAAAGTTGAATTATTCAGTATCATCGAAACAACCTTACCATTGCATTAAAACCTAATTAATTGTGTATCTACGTATTCGGGTAGGTACCTGCGCATTTTCTTCTCTTTGCTTTTTTCATCATATTTGCAATACTACCGAAATAAGTAGGTACCTACCCCGAATGAATAACGTGTTAATTTGAACTGGCTAGCAAAATTTTAACTTCCGATGGAATCTGTAAGCGCGTGTTTTGATGATTTTTTTTCGGAAAATGTCGAATTTTGTCAGCATCTCCTGAACTATTTTATATGGGATGGGCATACAATTTTGGTTTTAAAAGTTGCGGAATTCTCTATTGTATTAGATTTTTGAAAAACATCCGAGCCGGGATCGGTTTTGGGGCCGCAATGCCGCGTACCGTAAAACCACTACCGAAAACCGTGAAAAGTCTGCTTTGTTAGGCTAAAAATTTGACGTCTGAGATCCCTGACCTGACTCAATATTCCTAGCATTTTCATTTGCATCGAAACTGATGGCCAAAATGACATCATTTTTTTGGAAACGCGAACCTGTCGGCGGGAAATGTAACCTGGCCGAATTGAGTGTAATTTTACTATTGGTTCTAGTTTTCGCCGTTGATTCGCGTCAGTTTTTCTGTGAATAAGGCGCTAATTTTGTCGAAAAAAACTGACCTCGCAAAATCAAAGTACTGAGGGTGCACTGAATTTGCTTGAACCGAAAGTGAACCTTGAGGTGGGTGAAACGTAAAGGGCGTACTGGTCGTTTTTGCGTCAACGAAAAAGTGCGCGGAAAAAGAGCTCTCCCAAAGTGAACAATACTATATATACTAGGTTTTGCCCGTTGCAGAAGCAACTGACGGGTTAAGACACTATGCGATTTGACGTGTGAACGTGGATGAAGCGAGGAGGAGTGTGTGTTAAATTAAATATATGAAGAAACCTGAGTTCACAGTGGCCTTGCAACGCATGCCGGGTACCCGTTGTATATAATGTTATGTAGTGCAGCGCTTGCATTAAAATGTAATTTCCCAGGAATTGGAATGGAACCATTACAGTTAAGTTGACCCCGAGGTTACAGTGACCTTGCAACGCATGCCGAGTAACCGTTGTATATTATGTTATAAATTGCAGGCGCTTGCATTAAAATTTTATTTCCCGGGAATCGGGATGAAACCATTACAGTAAAGTTGACCCCTAGGTTACAGTGACCTTGCAACGCATACCGGGTACCCGTTGTATATAATGTTATATAGTGCAGGCGCTTGCTTTAAAATGTTATTTCCCGGGAATTGGGATGGAACCATTACAGTTAAGTTGACCCCGAGGTTACAGTGACCTTGCAACGCATGCCGTGTACCCGTTGTATATTATGTTATAAATTGCAGGCGCTTGCATTAAAATTTTATTTCCCGGGAATCGTGATGAAACCATTACAGTAAAGTTGACCCCTAGGTTAAAGTCGCCTTGCAACGCATACCGGGTACCCGTTGTATATAATTTTATATAGTGCAGGTGCTTGCATTATAATGTAGTTTCCCGGTACTTGGGATGGAACCATTATAATTAAGTTGACCCCGAGGTTACAGTGACCTTGCAACGCATGCCGGGTACCCGTTGTATATACTGTTATAAAGTGCAGGCGCTTGCATTATAATGTAGTTTCCCAGGACTTCGGATGGAAACATTACAGTTTTATTGACCCCGAGGTTAAAGCGGCCTTGCAACGCATGCCGGGTACCCGTTGTATATAATTTTATAAAGTGCATAATTTTATAATGTTGT
Source organism: Limnephilus marmoratus (assembly GCA_917880885.1). Taxonomy (NCBI): domain Eukaryota; kingdom Metazoa; phylum Arthropoda; class Insecta; order Trichoptera; family Limnephilidae; genus Limnephilus; species Limnephilus marmoratus. The sequence continues at coordinate 46,095,637 of OU862922.1, forward strand.
TTCCCGGGACTTGGTAGGGAACCATTACGGTTTAGTTGACCCCGAAGTTAAAGTGGCCTCGCAACGCATGCCGGGTACCCGCTGTATATAATTAATTTATTTACGCACAAATAGTCCATTAACAATAACAATCGGTTGCACGGTTTAGCAGTGCAAAATTTCATTATGCCGGAGCTCACTATTGTAGTTGTATTGTATTTCATTTTGCAAGTGTAAGTACTAAGTAGGTACTTTGTTGTAATATTTCACCAAAACGACGCCATTATGCTGTTGAGCATAAAATAATTTTCACTACAAATAAATTCATTCAATATCATGTTTTGATTTTTAAATGAAAAAAGTCCCCGCAAGTAAGTACCTACCTAGAACACGCGTAATGTATATATTTATATATATTTTATTATTTTTTTTTATTTAACAATGTTCAAATAGAACACACTTAAAAATAAAAAAAATAATAATTAATAAAAAAAATTGACAATTCTTTAAATGTTTCTAGTAAATTTTCAGTTCTAGATAGTTCCGTTCGAGTTCTGTAATTATTTTAGTTTTTCAATGTAACTGACCTTTAATGATAAAATAACAGAACTTGAGTAGAACCAATAAAGAACGTGAAAATTAACTTTAAAAAAAGTTGAATTATTCAGTATCATCGAAACAACCTTACCATTGCATTAAAACCTAATTAATTGTGTATCTACGTATTCGGGTAGGTACCTGCGCATTTTCTTCTCTTTGCTTTTTTCATCATATTTGCAATACTACCGAAATAAGTAGGTACCTACCCCGAATGAATAACGTGTTAATTTGAACTGGCTAGCAAAATTTTAACTTCCGATGGAATCTGTAAGCGCGTGTTTTGATGATTTTTTTTCGGAAAATGTCGAATTTTGTCAGCATCTCCTGAACTATTTTATATGGGATGGGCATACAATTTTGGTTTTAAAAGTTGCGGAATTCTCTATTGTATTAGATTTTTGAAAAACATCCGAGCCGGGATCGGTTTTGGGGCCGCAATGCCGCGTACCGTAAAACCACTACCGAAAACCGTGAAAAGTCTGCTTTGTTAGGCTAAAAATTTGACGTCTGAGATCCCTGACCTGACTCAATATTCCTAGCATTTTCATTTGCATCGAAACTGATGGCCAAAATGACATCATTTTTTTGGAAACGCGAACCTGTCGGCGGGAAATGTAACCTGGCCGAATTGAGTGTAATTTTACTATTGGTTCTAGTTTTCGCCGTTGATTCGCGTCAGTTTTTCTGTGAATAAGGCGCTAATTTTGTCGAAAAAAACTGACCTCGCAAAATCAAAGTACTGAGGGTGCACTGAATTTGCTTGAACCGAAAGTGAACCTTGAGGTGGGTGAAACGTAAAGGGCGTACTGGTCGTTTTTGCGTCAACGAAAAAGTGCGCGGAAAAAGAGCTTTCCCAAACCAAACATTAATATATATACTAGGTTTTGCCCGTTGCAGAAGCAACTAACGGGTTAAAACACTATGCGATTTGACGTGTGAACGTGGATGAAGCGAGGAGGAGTGTGTGTTAAATTAAATATATGAAGAAACCTGAGGTTACAGTGACTTTGAAACGCATGCCGGGTACCCGATGTATATAATGTTATAATATAGTGCAGGCATTTGCAAGGCGCTTGCATAATAATGTAGTTTCCCTGATCTTGGAATGGAACCATTACAGTTAAGTTGAACCCGAAGTTACAGTGATGTTGCAACGCATGCCGGGTACCCTTTGTATATAATGTTATAATATAAAGCAGGCGTTTGCAAGGCGCTTGTATTATAATGTAGTTTCCAGGAACTTGGAATGGAACCATTACAGTTATGTTGAACCCGAGGTTACAGTGATGTTGCAACGCATGCCGGGTACCCTTTGTATATAATGTTATAATATAAAGCAGGCGTTTGCAAGGCGCTTGTATTATAATGTAGTTTCCAGGTACTTGGAATGGAACCATTACAGTTAAGTTGACCCCGAGGTTACAGTGATCTTGCAACGCATGCCGGGTACCCGTTGTATATAATGTTATAATATATTGCAGGCGTTTGCAAGGCGCTTGCATTATAATGTAGTTTCCCGGAACTTGGAATGGAACCATTACAGTTAAGTTGACCCTGATATTACAGTGATGTTGCAACGCATGCCGGGTACCCGTTGTATATAATTTTATAATACAGTGCATGCGTTTGCAAGGCGCTTGAATTATAATGCAGTTTCCCTGAACTTGGAATGGAACCATTACAGTTAAGTTGACCCCGAGGTTACAGTGTTGTTGCAACGCATGCCGGGTAGTCGTTGTATATAATGTAATATAGAAATACAAATCCCCAAAGTTATCCTTTATTGGATAACCAACACGTCTGCCATAGGTCACCTCAAGTGGTTCGCTACGTTTGGTGATTTAGTAGGGGTGCCCGGGTTCATGGGGTGAGGTCTGTCTAGGTCTTGGAGGCGGACGACCAGGACACACTGAACCCCAGATTCCTACCCACCCCTTAAACCCTTTTCCTTCCCAGAACTCTCATCTCCTTCCTTTCCTTAAAAAAAATCCTCCACACAGCATCCCCAAAGATGACATAGGACCTGAGGGAAATTATTTTCCCCACGGCCTCCAGTGTGGAGCTCATGTAAAAAAAAATAATTAAATGCATATAAATTCACCTTTCCCAAAAAGCCAGAAATAATTGAAAAAAACATGTTCTTAATATATTTTCCCTTGCTTAGTTCTGCACTCCTGGTATTCATCCTTTTAAAATTTTGTTTTATTCGAGTAAAAAAAAGAACAGAAAAAATATTCTTTCATGGCGTACTCTACTCCCCCCCCCCTTCCTCCATCCCGCAAAACCCCCTCCCGGGTTCCCCTCCCCCTTCCCAGGTTACCCTCCCCCCGCCCTGGTTTTCCTCCCCCCTCTTTTTTAACCAACACCTCTGCCCTAGGTCACCCTATGTGATTCGCTACGCTTAGTGATTTAGCAGGGGTGCCCGGTTTCATGGGATGAGGTGTGTCTAGGTCTGATGATCAGGACACACTGAACCCCAGATTCCTACCCACCCCTTAAACCCTTTTCCTTCCCAGAACTCTTCTCTCCTTCGTTTCCCTAAAAGACGAAGCGAGCAGGAGTGTGTGTTAAATTAAATATATGAAGAAAAAACGATGTCTGAATGCGGATGAAGCGAGGAATGAGCGCCTACAAAGGGAACAGGTAGTCGATCGCTCCCCCAAAGTTTCGTCGCAATCGGATGAACGGTTTAGCAGTGCATAATTTCATGATACCAGAGCTCACTATTTGTAGTTGTATTGTAAGTACTGAGTAGGTACTTTGTTGTAATATTTCACCAAAACGACGCCATTATGTTGTTGAGCATAAAATAATTTTATAAAAACTTCTTTTCATCACAAATAATTTTATTCGATATCATGTTTTATTTTTAAAGGAAAAAAGTCCCTGCAAGAAAGTACCTACCTAGAACAGCGTAATATATATATTTTTTGTTATTTCACAATATCCAAACAGAACCACGCTTTATTCATAAATAATCTACACATTTAAAAATAAATAACATAAAAATAATAAGGCTGGGTTGTTTAAAAAAAAGAATTAACAATTTTACAAATTTTTCTTGTCAATTTTCAGTTCTAGAAAGTTCTGTAATTATTTCAGTTGTGTGGTGCGACTGGCCTATAATGATACAAAATAGAACTTGAATAGAACCAACACCGAACGTGAAAATTAACTTTAAAAAAAATTGAATTATTTAGTATCATCGAAACAACCTTACCTTACTTAGTATTGCATTAAAACCTAATCAATTGTGTATCTACGTATTCGGGTAGGTACCTGCGCGTTTCATATTTGCAATACTACCGAAATAAGTAGGTACCTACCCGGAATAAATAACGTGTTAATTTGAACTGGCCAGGAATATTTAAACTTCCGATGGAATCTCTAAGCACGTGTTTTGGTGATTTTTTTTGGAAAAGTTCGGATTTTGGTAGCTTTTCCTGAAGTTTTTTACATGGTATGGGCATGTTATATCGGTGTTAAAAGTTGCGGAATTCTCTACTGCGTTAGATTTTTGAAAAACATCCAAGCCGGGATCGGTTTTGGGGCCACAATGCCGCGTACCGTAAAGCCACTACCGAAAACTGTGAAAAGTCTGTTTTGTTAGGCTAAAAATTTGACGTCTGAGATCCCTGACCTGACTCAATATTCCTAGCATTTTCATTTGCATTGAAACTGATGGCCAAAATGACATCTTTTTTTTTGGAAACGCGAACCTGTCGGCGGGAAATGTAACCTGGCCGAATTGAGTGTGATTTTACTATTGGTTCTAGTTTTCGCCGTTGATTCGCGTTAGTTTTTCTGTGAATAAGGCGCTAATTTTGTCGACAAAAATAAACTCCGCAAAATCAAAGTACTGAGGGTGCACTGAATTTGCTTGAACCGAAAGTGAACCTTGAGGTGGGTGAAACGTAAAGGGCGTACTGGTCGTTTTTGCGTCAACGAAAAAGTGCGCGGAAAAAGAGCTTTCCCAAAGTGAACATTAATATATACTAGGTTTTGCCCGTTGCAGAAGCAACTGACGGGTTAAGACACTATGCGATTTGACGTGTGAACGTGGATGAAGCGAGGAGGAGTGTGTGTTAAATTAAATATATGAAGAAACCTGAGTTCACAGTGGCCTTGCAACGCATGCCGGGTACCCGTTGTATATAATGTTATGTAGTGCAGCGCTTGCATTAAAATGTAATTTCCCAGGAATTGGAATGGAACCATTACAGTTAAGTTGATCCCGAGGTTACAGTGACCTTGCAACGCATGCCGAGTAACCGTTGTATATCATGTTATATATTGCAGGCACTTGCTTTAAAATATTATTTCCCGGGAATTGGGATGGAACCATTACAGTTAAGTTGACCCCGAGGTTACAGTGACCTTGCAACGCATGCCGTGTACCCGTTGTATATTATGTTATAAATTGCAGGCGCTTGCATTAAAATTTTATTTCCCGGGAATCGGGATGAAACCATTACAGTAAAGTTGACCCCTAGGTTAAAGTCGCCTTGCAACGCATACCGGGTACCCGTTGTATATAATTTTATATAGTGCAGGTGCTTGCATTATAATGTAGTTTCCCGGTACTTGGGATGGAACCATTATAATTAAGTTGACCCCGAGGTTACAGTGACCTTGCAACGCATGCCGGGTACCCGTTGTATATACTGTTATAAAGTGCAGGCGCTTGCATTATAATGTAGTTTCCCAGGACTTCGGATGGAAACATTACAGTTTTATTGACCCCGAGGTTAAAGCGGCCTTGCAACGCATGCCGGGTACCCGTTGTATATAATTTTATAAAGTGCATAATTTTATAATGTTGTTTCCCGGGACTTAGTAGGGAACCATTACGGTTTAGTTGACCCCGAAGATAAAGTGGCCTCGCAACGCATGCCGGGTACCCGCTGTATATAATTAATTTATTTACGCACAAATAGTCCATTAACAATAACAATCGGTTGCACGGTTTAGCAGTGCAAAATTTCATTATGCCGGAGCTCACTATTGTAGTTGTATTGTATTTCATTTTGCAAGTGTAAGTACTAAGTAGGTACTTTGTTGTAATATTTCACCAAAACGACGCCATTATGCTGTTGAGCATAAAATAATTTTCACTACAAATAAATTCATTCAATATCATGTTTTGATTTTTAAATGAAAAAAGTCCCCGCAAGTAAGTACCTACCTAGAACACGCGTAATGTATATATATATATATTTTATTATTTTTTTTTATTTAACAATGTTTAAATAGAACACACTTAAAAATAAAAAAATAATAATTAATAAAAAAAATTGACAATTCTTTAAATTTTTCTAGTAAATTTTCAGTTCTAGATAGTTCCGTTCGAGTTCTGTAATTATTTTAGTTTTGCAATGTAACTGACCTTTAATGATAAAATAACAGAACTTGAGTAGAACCAATAAAGAACGTGAAAATTAACTTTAAAAAAAGTTGAATTATTCAGTATCATCGAAACAACCTTACCATTGCATTAAAACCTAATTAATTGTGTATCTACGTATTCGGGTAGGTACCTGCGCATTTTCTTCTCTTTGCTTTTTTCATCATATTTGCAATACTACCGAAATAAGTAGGTACCTACCCCGAATGAATAACGTGTTAATTTGAACTGGCTAGCAAAATTTTAACTTCCGATGGAATCTGTAAGCGCGTGTTTTGATGATTTTTTTTCGGAAAATGTCGAATTTTGTCAGCATCTCCTGAACTATTTTATATGGGATGGGCATACAATTTTGGTTTTAAAAGTTGCGGAATTCTCTATTGTATTAGATTTTTGAAAAACATCCGAGCCGGGATCGGTTTTGGGGCCGCAATGCCGCGTACCGTAAAGCCACTACCGAAAACCGTGAAAAGTCTGCTTTGTTAGGCTAAAAATTTGACGTCTGAGATCCCTGACCTGACTCAATATTCCTAGCATTTTCATTTGCATCGAAACTGATGGCCAAAATGACATCATTTTTTTGGAAACGCGAACCTGTCGGCGGGAAATGTAACCTGGCCGAATTGAGTGTAATTTTACTATTGGTTCTAGTTTTCGCCGTTGATTCGCGTCAGTTTTTCTGTGAATAAGGCGCTAATTTTGTCGAAAAAAACTGACCTCGCAAAATCAAAGTACTGAGGGTGCACTGAATTTGCTTTAACCGAAAGTGAACCTTGAGGTGGGTGAAACGTAAAGGGCGTACTGGTCGTTTTTGCGTCAACGAAAAAGTGCGCGGAAAAAGAGCTTTCCCAAAGTGAACAATACTATATATACTAGCGGGGCCCGTTGCAAAAATGCAACTAACGGGTTAAAAAATTATGCGATTTGCGTGTGAACGTGGATGAAGCGAGGAGGAGTGTGTGTTAAATTAAATATATGAAGAAACCTGAGTTCACAGTGGCCTTGCAACGCATGCCGGGTAACCGTTGTATATCATGTTATATATTGCAGGTACTTGCTTTAAAATATTATTTCCCGGGAATTGGGATGGAACCATTACAGTTAAGTTGACCCCGAGGTTACAGTGACCTTGCAACGCATGCCGTGTACCCGTTGTATATTATGTTATAAATTGCAGGCGCTTGCATTAAAATTTTATTTCCCGGGAATCGGGATGAAACCATTACAGTAAAGTTGACCCCTAGGTTAAAGTCGCCTTGCAACGCATACCGGGTACCCGTTGTATATAATTTTATATAGTGCAGTTGCTTGCATTATAATGTAGTTTCCCGGTACTTGGGATGGAACCATTATAATTAAGTTGACCCCGAGGTTACAGTGACCTTGCAACGCATGCCGGGTACCCGTTGTACATACTGTTATATAGTGCAGGCGCTTGCATTATAATGTAGTTTCCCAGGACTTCGGATGGAAACATTACAGTTTTATTGACCCCGAGGTTAAAGCGGCCTTGCAACGCATGCCGGGTACCCGTTGTATATAATTTTGTAAAGTGCATAATTTTATAATGTTGTTTCCCGGGACTTGGTAGGGAACCATTACGGTTTAGTTGACCCCGAAGTTAAAGTGGCCTCGCAACGCATGCCGGGTACCCGATGTATATAATAATTTATTTACGCACAAATAGTCCATTAACAATAACAATCGGTTGCACGGTTTAGCAGTGCAAAATTTCATTATGCCGGAGCTCACTATTGTAGGTGTATTGTATTTCATTTTGCAAGTGTAAGTACTAAGTAGGTACTTTGTTGTAATATTTCACCAAAACGACGCCATTATGCTGTTGAGCATAAAATAATTTTCACTACAAATAAATTCATTCAATATCATGTTTTGATTTTTAAATGAAAAAAGTCCCCGCAAGTAAGTACCTACCTAGAACACGCGTAATGTATATATATATATACAATGTTCAAATAGAACACACTTAAAAACAAAAAAAAATAATTAATAAAAAAAATTGACAATTCTTTAAATTTTTCTAGTAAATTTTCAGTTCTATAAAGTTCCGTTCGAGTTCTGTAATTATTTCAGTTTTGTGATGTAACTGGTCTGTAATGATAAAACAATAGAATTTGAGTAGAACCATCACAGAACGTGAAAATTAACTTAAAAAAAGTTCAATTATTCTGTATCATCGAAACAACCATACCTTAGTATTTATTGCATTAAAACCTAATTCGTTGTGTAGGTACCCATTCAGGTAGGTACCTGCGCATTTCCTTAGATTCCGGCAATCTTAGCTTTTTTCATCATATTTGCAATACTACCGAAATAAGTAGGTACCTACCCCGAATGAAAAACGTGTTAATTTGAACTGGCCAGCAAATATTTAAACTTCCGATGGAATCTGTGAGCGCGTATTTTGATGATTTTTTTTCGGAAAATTTCGAGTTTTGTCAGCATCTCCTGACGTATTTTATATGAGAATCATATGTTTTATTGGTGTTAAAAGTTGCGGAATCTATCCGGCTATCGTATTTTCAAAAAACATCTAGCCCGGAATCGGTTTTTCGGCGGTAATGTCGTTTTCCGAAAAACAACGACCGAAACCGCCGAGAGTTCCGTTTTGTTAGGCTAAAACTTTGACATTTGAGATCTGCGTCAACGGTCCTAGCATTTTCCTTTGTGAAATTAAGGGGTTTTTTCGTCATTTTTTTTTTTACCAACGCCATCTGTCGGCGGGAAATACGACCGAGCCGAATCGAGTGATTCGAGCAGAGCTTCTAGTTTTCGCCGCCGATTCGTATCGGAGAATAAACCCCTGTATATATTTTATTTTGTCATTAAAAATTTGCTTACAGTTTTCATTCCCAATTTGCTTCAACCGAAACTGAACCTTAAGGTGGGTGAAACGCAAAGAGCGTACTGGTCGTTTTTGCGCCGACAAAAAAGTGAGTGAGTTTTCCCAAAACTAAACATTAATATATATATACTAGCGGGGCCCGTTGCAAAAATGCAACTAACGGGTTAAAAAATTATGCGATTTGCGTGTGAACGTGGATGAAGCGAGGAGGAGTGTGTGTTAAATTAAATATATGAAGAAACCTGAAGTTACAGTGACCTTGCAACGCATGCCGTGTACCCGTTGTATATAATGTTATATAGTGCAGCGCTTGCATTAAAATGTAATTTCCCAGGAATTGGAATGGAACCGTTACAGTTAAGTTGACCATGAGGTTACAGTGACCTTGCAACGCATGCCGAGCAACCGTTGTATATCATTTTATATATTGCAGGCACTTGCTTTAAAATGTTATTTCCCGGGAATTGGGATGGAACCATTACAGTTAAGTTGACCCCGAGGTTACAGTGACCTTGCAACGCATGCCGGGAACCCGTTGTATATAATGTTATAATATAGTGCAGACGTTTGCAAGGCGCTTGCATTATAATGTAGTTTCCCGGAACTTGGAATGGAACCGTTAATGTTAAGTGTGACCGAGGTTACAGTGATCTTGCAACGCATGCCGGGTAACAGTTGTATATAATGTTATGTAGAAATAAAAATCCCCAAAGATGACCTTTATTGGATAACCAACACTCATGCCGTAGGTCACCCTAAGTGGTTCGCTACGTTTGGTGATTTAGTAGGGGTGCCCGGATTTATGGGGTGAGGTTTGTCTAGGTCTTGGAGGCGGATGACCAGGACACACTGAACCCCAGATTCCTACCCACCCCTTAAACCCTTTTCCTTCTCAGAACTCTCATCTCCTTCTTTGCCTTAAAAAACCCTCCACCCAGCATCTCCAAAGATGACATGACCGTGAGGGAAATTATTTTCCTCAGGGTCTCCTGTGTGGAGCTTTTTCCTCCCCCCCCTCTCGCGCTTCATTAATTCATTCCCGGTACATTTAGTTTTCAAAAAGCGAGAAATGTGCACCTACTTCGGTCGCCCGGTTCATTATTGTATCCCGATTGATCATTATTGTTTTCATAAAACCATCGCGGGAATGCACACATCAAATTCCCAAAGTCTCATCGCAATCGGATGAACCAACACCGCTGTCAAAGGTCACCTAAGTGGTTCGCTACGTTTGATGACTTAGCAGGGGTGCCCGGGTTCATGGGATGAGGTTTGTCTAGGTCTTGGTGGCGGATACGTTTGACCTACCACTGCATGGCGGGCTGGATTGGAGGAGACTGATTGAGGGAGGCTTTTTATCTCTCCAGCCAGATTCTCCCAACCCTTCGCCTCGCACCGCAGTGTGAGGAATAGATTCATACGTCCGTTACTCCTGGCCACACTGACCCCCAGATTCCTACCCACCCCTCATACCCTTTTCCTTCTTATATCTTCTTCTCCTTTCTTTCCCTCAAAAAACCCTCCACACAGCATCCTCAAAGATGACATAGGCCCCTAGGGAAATTGTTTTCCTCGGTGCCTCCTGTGTGGAGCTAATGTAAAAAAAAAGTTAAGCAATGCATAATTTCATGATGCCAGAGCTCACTATTGTATATAGAAACCAATGAATGGTTCCCGGGGCGGCGATACCAATTCCACGTTGAATGATTATCATTAAAATACAAAATACAAAAAAGCGGTATGTAAATTTAATATTTTTGAAAAAAATTATACCATTCCACTTCAAGCAATTTTATTATACATTTACAAAAAAATCATAAGCAATATCATCAGATTTTGAGTTATTATGTGCATGTAGGTACCTGCATAGATTCTATGTAGAGGTACCTGCACATACGTAAAAAAAACATATGAAATATATTTAGGCTGGGTTTTTCAAAAAATTTATTTAAAAATCTTCAATTTTTCAAGTTAATTTTAACGTTCTGTGAAAGTTCTGTTCAAATTCTATTCAAGTTCCGTAATTATTTCTGTTTTGAAATAATAGTTTAAATAAATAATAATAAATATTATAAGTTTTGAAGATAATTGAATAAATAAAAACCGCACATTACGTGAAAATGAACTTTACTAATTTAAAAATAACATTCATACCAACAGTGGTTATCCAGAAGCAACCTCCGTGTTCCTACATATTTCAAAAATTACCATCTTGGATGATTTTTTTCATTTCATATCATTAATTTTCGATTTAACATTTAAAGGAAAAAATCTCGTAAGATGGTACCTACCTAGTACATACCGAGAAAAATAATGTTGGTGTAGGTACCTACTTACGCGTTTTCTCAATAAATACTTAGCGAATTAGCAATAATTCAATAGAACGGTAGGTACCTACCGCGATTTTCTGCATTTAAATCATTCACATTTTTAACGCCAGTACCTACCTCGAGTTTATATTAACTGGCTGGAAAATTATGCATTGTTGATGATAGATCGATTTCAGAAAATGTCAGAAAAATTTCAATATTTGATGCAATATAGTGTAACATTTTAAATGGGAAGCTACACATGTTTTTATTTTAAAAGTTTCTTAAACTTGTATACCTTCTATTTAATCAAAAACATTTCGTGCAAAATGTTTGTTTTCGCCGCAATCTAAGTTCCCGCAAAGGGCCTTTAAAATGTCAATTTTTCTCCGCTATTTTCGAAAACGCCGTTAAAAAAATTCGAATAAATCCCTAGAAAAATCAGTTTTGTATGGGAAATCTCTTTACTAAACGATTCGACGTTTTTTAACGGGTGAACCTGTCGGCAAGAAATATAACTGAGGTCGAATTTCTTCGTCGGTGAGAGATCTAATTATAGTTTTCGCCGTTTGGGAGCGCTGTTGACCCTGCGTCATCTTTTTTATATGAAATCTGGTCTGACCCGCAGAGAGCGCCGTCCGTGCCCCCTTTCGGGCCAAATTGATCTCTGCGGTCGGTGAAACTCGAGGAGCTGAGGTCGATTATCGCCTGCGGGCCGAGGCGGGCGACGGAAATCGAAAGGGCGTAAGCGTCTTTTTTTTTTTTAAGCGATAATACACCGCGAGGTCTTGCGGATCGAGGGGAAAAAGTGTCGATTATCGCATCATCAAAACGCGTTTTTTTGGAACGGCCGTTTGTATGAAATCCCGGTCCACAAGCCTTGCTCGGCCAAATCGACCTCTGCGGTCGGTGAAACTCGACAGGCAGAGTGGTCGATTTTCGCCTGTACCCGGAGGGCTAAAAAAAAAAGTGAGTTTTCCTGACCTACCCCAAAACCAAACAATACTATATACTAGGTTTTGCCCGTTGCAGAAGCAACTGACGGGTTAAGACACTATGCGATTTGACGTGTGAACGTGGATGAAGCGAGGAGGAGCGTGTGTTAAATTAAATATATGAAGAAACCTGAGTTCACAGTGGCCTTGCAACGCATGCCGGGTACCCGTTGTATATAATGTTATGTAGTGCAGCGCTTGCATTAAAATGTAATTTCCCAGGAATTGGAATGGAACCATTACAGTTAAGTTGATCCCGAGGTTACAGTGACCTTGCAACGCATGCCGAGTAACCGTTGTATATCATGTTATATATTGCAGGCACTTGCTTTAAAATATTATTTCCCGGGAATTGGGATGGAACCATTACAGTTAAGTTGACCCCGAGGTTACAGTGACCTTGCAACGCATGCCGTGTACCCGTTGTATATTATGTTATAAATTGCAGGCGCTTGCATTAAAATTTTATTTCCCGGGAATCGGGATGAAACCATTACAGTAAAGTTGACCCCTAGGTTAAAGTCGCCTTGCAACGCATACCGGGTACCCGTTGTATATAATTTTATATAGTGCAGGTGCTTGCATTATAATGTAGTTTCCCGGTACTTGGGATGGAACCATTATAATTAAGTTGACCCCGAGGTTACAGTGACCTTGCAACGCATGCCGGGTACCCGTTGTATATACTGTTATATAGTGCAGGCGCTTGCATTATAATGTAGTTTCCCAGGACTTCGGATGGAAACATTACAGTTTTATTGACCCCGAGGTTAAAGCGGCCTTGCAACGCATGCCGGGTACCCGTTGTATATAATTTTATAAAGTGCATAATTTTATAATGTTGTTTCCCGGGACTTGGTAGGGAACCATTACGGTTTAGTTGACCCCGAAGTTAAAGTGGCCTCGCAACGCATGCCGGGTACCCGCTGTATATAATTAATTTATTTACGCACAAATAGTCCATTAACAATAACAATCGGTTGCACGGTTTAGCAGTGCAAAATTTCATTATGCCGGAGCTCACTATTGTAGTTGTATTGTATTTCATTTTGCAAGTGTAAGTACTAAGTAGGTACTTTGTTGTAATATTTCACCAAAACGACGCCATTATGCTGTTGAGCATAAAATAATTTTCACTATAAATAAATTCATTCAATATCATTTTTTGATTTTTAAATGAAAAAAGTCCCTGCAAGTAAGTACCTACCTAGAACACGCGTAATTATTTTTTTTATTTAACAATGTCCAAATAGAACACACTTATAAAAAAAAAATATAATTAATAAAAAAAAATTGTCAATTCTTAAAATTTTTCTAGTAAATTTTCAGTTCTAGAAAGTTCCGTTCGAGTTCTGTAATTATTTCAGTTTTGTGATGTAACTGGCCTATATTGAGAAAAAACAGAATTTCAGTAGAAGCAACTCAGAACGTGAAAATTAACTTAAAAAAAGTTGAATTATTCAGTATCATCGAAACAACCTTACCTTAGTATTTATTGCATTAAAACCTAATTCGTTGTGTAGGTACCCATTCAGGTAGGTACCTGCGCGTTTCCTTAGATTCCGGCAATATTTGCTTTTTTCATCATATTTGCAATACTACCGAAATAAGTAGGTACCTACCCCGAATGAATAGCGTGTTAATTTGAACTGGCCACCAATATTTAAACTTCCGATGGAATCTTTGAGCGCGTATTTTGATGATTATTTTTCGGAAAATTTCGAGTTTTGTCAGCATCTCCTGACTTTTTTTACATGGGATGGGCATGTTATATTCGTGTTAAAAGTTGCGGAATCTATCCGGCTATCGTATTTTCAAAAAACATCTAGCCCGGAATCGGTTTTTCGGCGGTAATGTCGTTTTCCGAAAAACAACGACCGAAACCGCCGAGAGTTCCGTTTTGTTAGGCTAAAAATTTGACATCTGAGATCCTGACCTATGTCAATAGTCCTATATAGCATTTTCCTTTGTGAAATTAGCGGGTTTTTTCGTCACTTTTTTTTTTCAAACGCCGTCTGTCGGCGGGAAATACAACCGAGACGAATCGAGTGATTCGAGTAGAGCTTCTAGTTTTCGCCGCCGATTCGTATCGGAGAATAAATCCCTGTATATATTTCATTTTGTCGAAAAAAATTTGCTTACAGTTTTCAGTCCCAATTTGCTTCAACCGAAAGTGAACCTTGAGGTGGGTGAAACGCAAAGGGCGTACTGGTCGTTTTTGCGTCAACCAAAAAGTGCGCGGAAAAAGACCTCTCCCAAAACCAAACAATACTATATATATACTAGCGGGGCCCGTTGCAAAAATGCAACTAACGGGTTAAAAAATTATGCGATTTGCGTGTGAACGTGGATGAAGCGAGGAGGAGTGTGTGTTAAATTAAATATATGAAGAAACCTGAAGTTACAGTGACCTTGCAACGCATGCCGTGTACCCGTTGTATATAATGTTATGTAGTGCAGCGCTTGCATTAAAATGTTATTTCCCAGGAATTTGAATAGAACCATTACAGTTCAGTTGACCATGAGGTTACATTGACCTTGCAACGCATGCCGAGCAACCGTTGTATATCATTTTATATATTGCAGGCACTTGCTTTAAAATGTTATTTCCCGGGAATGGGGATGGAACCATTACAGTTAAGTTGACCCCGAGGTTACAGTGACCTTGCAACGCATGCCGGGAACCCGTTGTATATAATGTTATAATATAGTGCAGACGTTTGCAAGGCGCTTGCATTATAATGTAGTTTCCCGGAACTTGGAATGGAACCGTTACAGTTAAGTTGACCCCGAGGTTACAGTGATCTTGCAACGCATGCCGGGTAACCGTTGTATATAATGTTATGTAGAAATAAAAATCCCCAAAGATGACCTTTATTGGATAACCAACACTCATGCCGTAGGTCACCCTAAGTGGTTCGCTACGTTTGGTGATTTAGTAGGGGTGCCCGGATTTATGGGGTGAGGTTTGTCTAGGTCTTGGAGGCGGATGACCAGGACACACTGAACCCCAGATTCCTACCCACCCCTTAAACCCTTTTCCTTCTCAGAACTCTCATCTCCTTCTTTGCCTTAAAAAACCCTCCATCCAGCATCTCCAAAGATGACATGACCGTGAGGGAAATTATTTTCCTCAGGGTCTCCTGTGTGGAGCTTTTTCCTCCCCCCCTCTCGCGCCTCATTAATTCATTCCCGGTACATTTAGTTTTCAAAAAGCGAGAAATGTGCACCTACTTCGGTCGCCCGGTTCATTATTGTATCCCGATTGATCATTATTGTATTCAGAAACCATCGCGGGAATGCACACATCAAATTCCAAAAGTCTCATCGCAATCGGATGAACCAACACCGCTGTCAAAGGTCACCTAAGTGGTTCGCTACGTTTGATGACTTAGCAGGGGTGCCCGGGTTCATGGGATGAGGTTTGTCTAGGTCTTGGTGGCGGATACGTTTGACCTACCACTGCATGGCGGGCTGGATTGGAGGAGACTGATTGAGGGAGGCTTTTTATCTCTCCAGCCAGATTCTCCCAACCCTTCGCCTCGCACCGCAGTGTGAGGAATAGATTCATACGTCCGTTACTCCTGGCCACACTGACCCCCAGATTCCTACCCACCCCTCATACCCTTTTCCTTCTTATATCTTCTTCTCCTTTCTTTCCCTCAAAAAACCCTCCACACAGCATCCTCAAAGATGACATAGGCCCCTAGGGAAATTGTTTTCCTCGGTGCCTCCTGTGTGGAGCTAATGTAAAAAAAAGTTTAGCAATGCATAATTTCATGATGCCAGAGCTCACTATTGTATATAGAAACCAATGAATGGTTCCCGGGGCGGCGATACCAATTCCACGTTGAATGATTATCATTAAAATACAAAATACAAAAAAAGCGGTATGTAAATTTAATATTTTTGAAAAAAATTATACCATTCCACTTCAAGCAATTTTATTATACATTTACAAAAAAATCATAAGCAATATCATCAGATTTTGAGTTGTTATGTGCATGTAGGTACCTGCATAGATTCTATGTAGAGGTACCTGCACATACGTAAAAAAAAAATATGAAATATATTTAGGCTGGGTTTTTCAAAAAATTTATTTAAAAATCTTCAGTTTTTCAAGTTAATTTTAACGTTCTGTGAAAGTTCTGTTCAAATTCTATTCAAGTTCCGTAATTATTTCTATTTTGAAATAATAGTATAAATAAATAATAATAAATATTATAAGTTTTGAAGATTATTGAATAAATAAAAATCGCACATTACGTGAAAATGAACTTAATTTATTTAAAAATAACGTTCCTACAAACAGTGGTTATCCAGAAGCAACCTCCGTGTTCCTACATATTTCAAAAATTACCATCTTGGATGATTTTTTTCATTTCATATCTTTAATTTTCGATTTAACATAGGAAAGAATCTCGTAAGCCGGTACCTACCTAGTACATACCGAGAAAAATAATGGTGGTGTAATACTTAGCGAATTAGCAATAATTCAATAGAACGGTAGGTACCTACCGCGATTTTCTGCATTTAAATCATTCACATTTTTAACGCCAGTACCTACCTCGAGTTTATATTAACTGGCTGGAAAATTATGCATTGTTGATGATAGATCGATTTCAGAAAATGTCAGAAAAATTTCAATATTTGATGCAATATAGTGTAACATTTTAAATGGGAAGCTACACATGTTTTTATTTTAAAAGTTTCTTAAACTTGTATACCTTCTATTTAATCAAAAACATTTCGTGCAGAATGTTTGTTTTCGCCGCAATCTAAGTTCCCGCAAAGGGCCTTTAAAATGTCATTTTTTGTACGTTATTTTAGAGATAGCCGTTTAATTGATTGGAATAAATTCCTAGTGAAATCAGTTTTGTATGGGAAATCTCTTTACTAAACGGTTCGACGTTTTTTAACGGGTGAACCTGTCGGCGAGAAATATAACTGAGGTCGAATTTCTTCGTCGGTGAGAGATCTAATTGTAGTTTTCGCCGTTTGGGAGCGCTGTTGACCCTGCGTCATCTTTTTTATATGAAATCTGGTCTGACCCGCAGAGAACGCCGTCCGTGCCCCCTTTCGGGCCAAATTGATCTCTGCGGTCGGCGAAACTCGAGGAGCGGAGGTCGATTATCGCCTGCGGGTCGAGGCGGGCGACGGAAATCGAAAGGGCGTAAGCGTCTTTTTCGTTTTTAAGCGACAATACGCCGTGAGGTCTTGCGGATCGAGGGGGAAAAGAGTCGATTATCGGATCACCAAAACGCGTTTTTTTGGAACGGCCGTTTGTATGAAATCCCGGTCCACAAGCCTTGCTCGGCCAAATCGACCTCTGCGGTCGGTGAAACTCGACAGGCAGAGTGGTCGATTTTCGCCTGTACTCGGAGGATTAAAAAAAAAAGTGAGTTTTCCTGACCTACCCCAAAACCAAACAATACTATATACTAGCGGGGCCCGTTGCAAAAATGCAACTAACGGGTTAAAAATTATGCGATTTGCGTGTGAACGTGGATGAAGCGAGGAGGAGTGTGTGTTGAATTAAATATAAGAAGAAACCTGAGGTTACAGTGACCTTGCAACGCATGCCGGGAACCCGTTGTATATAATGTTATAATATAGTGCAGGCATTTGCAAGGCGCTTGCATAATAATGTAGTTTCCCTGAACTTGGAATGGAACCATTACAGTTAAGTTGACCCCGAGGTTACAGCGATGCTGCAACGCATGCCGGGTACCCTTTGTATATAATGTTATAATATAAAGCAGGCGTTTGCAAGGCGCTTGTATTATAATGTAGTTTCCAGGAACTTGGAATGGAACCATTACAGTTAAGTTGACCCCGAGATTACAGTGATCTTGCAACGCATGCCGGGTACCCGTTGTATATAATGTTATAATATATTGCAGGCGTTTGCAAGGCGCTTGCATTATAATGTAGTTTCCCGGAACTTGGAATGGAACCATTACAGTTAAGTTGACCCTGAGATTACAGTGATGTTGCAACGCATGCCGGGAACCCGTTGTATATAATGTTATAATATAGTGCAGACGTTTGCAAGGCGCTTGCATTATAATGTAGTTTCCCGGAACTTGGAATGGAACCGTTACAGTTAAGTTGACCCCGAGGTTACAGTGATCTTGCAACGCATGCCGGGTAACCGTTGTATATAATGTTATGTAGAAATAAAAATCCCCAAAGATGACCTTTATTGGATAACCAACACTCATGCCGTAGGTCACCCTAAGTGGTTCGCTACGTTTGGTGATTTAGTAGGGGTGCCCGGATTTATGGGGTGAGGTTTGTCTAGGTCTTGGAGGCGGATGACCAGGACACACTGAACCCCAGATTCCTACCCACCCCTTAAACCCTTTTCCTTCTCAGAACTCTCATCTCCTTCTTTGCCTTAAAAAACCCTCCATCCAGCATCTCCAAAGATGACATGACCGTGAGGGAAATTATTTTCCCCAGGGTCTCCTGTGTGGAGCTTTTTCCTCCCCCCCTCTCGCGCTTCATTAATTCATTCCCGGTACATTTAGTTTTCAAAAAGCGAGAAATGTGCACCTACTTCGGTCGCCCGGTTCATTATTGTATCCCGATTGATCATTATTGTATTCAGAAACCATCGCGGGAATGCACACATCAAATTCCAAAAGTCTCATCGCAATCGGATGAACCAACACCGCTGTCAAAGGTCACCTAAGTGGTTCGCTACGTTTGATGACTTAGCAGGGGTGCCCGGGTTCATGGGATGAGGTTTGTCTAGGTCTTGGTGGTGGATACGTTTGACCTACCACTGCATGGCGGGCTGGATTGGAGAAGACTGATTGAGGGAGGCTTTTTATCTCTCCAGCCAGATTCTCCCAACCCTTCGCCTCGCACCGCAGTGTGAGGAATAGATTCATACGTCCGTTACTCCTGGCCACACTGACCCCCAGATTCCTACCCACCCCTCATACCCTTTTCCTTCTTATATCTTCTTCTCCTTTCTTTCCCTCAAAAAACCCTCCACACAGCATCCTCAAAGATGACATAGGCCCCTAGGGAAATTGTTTTCCTCGGTGCCTCCTGTGTGGAGCTAATGTAAAAAAAAAGTTTAGCAATGCATAATTTCATGATGCCAGAGCTCACTATTGTATATAGAAACCAATGAATGGTTCCCGGGGCGGCGATACCAATTCCACGTTGAATGATTATCATTAAAATACAAAATACAAAAAAGCGGTATGTAAATTTAATATTTTTGAAAAAAATTATACCATTCCACTTCAAGCAATTTTATTATACATTTACAAAAAAATCATAAGCAATATCATCAGATTTTAAGTTGTTATGTGCATGTAGGTACCTGCATAGATTCTATGTAGAGGTACCTGCACATACGTAAAAAAAACATATGAAATATATTTAGGCTGGGTTTTTCAAAAAATTTATTTAAAAATCTTCAATTTTTCAAGTTAATTTTAACGTTCTGTGAAAGTTCTGTTCAAATTCTATTCAAGTTCCGTAATTATTTCTGTTTTGAAATAATAGTTTAAATAAATAATAATAAATATTATAAGTTTTGAAGATAATTGAATAAATAAAAACCGCACATTACGTGAAAATGAACTTTACTAATTTAAAAATAACATTCATACCAACAGTGGTTATCCAGAAGCAACCTCCGTGTTCCTACATATTTCAAAAATTACCATCTTGGATGATTTTTTTCATTTCATATCATTAATTTTCGATTTAACATTTAAAGGAAAAAATCTCGTAAGATGGTACCTACCTAGTACATACCGAGAAAAATAATGTTGGTGTAGGTACCTACTTACGCGTTTTCTCAATAAATACTTAGCGAATTAGCAATAATTCAATAGAACGGTAGGTACCTACCGCG
This sequence comes from Limnephilus marmoratus, assembly GCA_917880885.1. Classification (NCBI taxonomy): domain Eukaryota; kingdom Metazoa; phylum Arthropoda; class Insecta; order Trichoptera; family Limnephilidae; genus Limnephilus; species Limnephilus marmoratus. Next base: position 46,115,672 of record OU862922.1, read on the forward strand.
ATTTTCTGCATTTAAATCATTCACATTTTTAACGCCAGTACCTACCTCGAGTTTATATTAACTGGCTGGAAAATTATGCATTGTTGATGATAGATCGATTTCAGAAAATGTCAGAAAAATTTCAATATTTGATGCAATATAGTGTAACATTTTTAATGGGAAGCTATACATGTTTTTATTTTAAAAGTTTCTTAAACTTGTATACCTTCTATTTAATCAAAAACATTTCGTGCAAAATGTTTGTTTTCGCCGCAATCTAAGTTCCCGCAAAGGGCCTTTAAAATGTCAATTTTTCTCCGCTATTTTCGAAAACGCCGTTAAAAAAATTCGAATAAATCCCTAGAAAAATCAGTTTTGTATGGGAAATCTCTTTACTAAACGATTCGACGTTTTTTAACGGGTGAACCTGTCGGCAAGAAATATAACTGAGGTCGAATTTCTTCGTCGGTGAGAGATCTAATTGTAGTTTTCGCCGTTTGGGAGCGCTGTTGACCCTGCGTCATCTTTTTTATATGAAATCTGGTCTGACCCGCAGAGAACGCCGTCCGTGCCCCCTTTCGGGCCAAATTGATCTCTGCGGTCGGCGAAACTCGAGGAGCGGAGGTCGATTATCGCCTGCGGGCCGAGGCGGGCGAGGGAAATCGAAAGGGCGTAAGCGTCTTTTTCGTTTTTAAGCGACAATACGCCGTAAGGTCTTGCGGATCGAGGGGGAAAAGAGTCGATTATCGGATCACCAAAACGCGTTTTTTTGGAACGGCCGTTTGTATGAAATCCCGGTCCACAAGCCTTGCTCGGCCAAATCGACCTCTGCGGTCGGTGAAACTCGACAGGCAGAGTGGTCGATTTTCGCCTGTACTCGGAGGATTAAAAAAAAAAGTGAGTTTTCCTGACCTACCCCAAAACCAAACAATACTATATATACTAGGTTTTGCCCGTTGCAGAAGCAACTGACGGGTTTAAACACTATGCGATTTGACGTGTGAACGTGGATGAAGCGAGGAAGAGTGTGTGTTAAATTAAATATATGAAGAAACCTGAGGTTACAGTGACCTTGCAATGCATGCCGGGTACCCGTTGTATATAATGTTATGTAGTGCAGCGCTTGCATTAAAATGTAATTTCCCAGGAATTGGAATGGAACCATTACAGTTAAGTTGACCCCGAGGTTACAGTGACCTTGCGACGCATGCCGAGTAACCGTTGTATATTATGTTATAAATTGCAGGTGCTTGCATTAAAATTTTATTTCCCGGGAATCGGGATGAAACCATTACAGTAATGTTGACCCCTAGGTTACAGTGACCTTGCAACGCATACCGGGTACCCGTTGTATATAATGTTATATAGTGCAGGCGCTTGCTTTAAAATGTTATTTCCCGGGAATTGGGATGGAACCATTACAGTTAAGTTGACCCCGAGGTTACAGTGACCTTGCAACGGATGCCGTGTACCCGTTGTATATTATGTTATAAATTGCAGGCGCTTGCATTAAAATTTTATTTCCCGGGAATCGGGATGAAACCATTACAGTAAAGTTGACCCCTAGGTTACAGTGACCTTGCAACGCATGCCGGGTACCCGTTGTATATAATGTTATATAGTGCAGGCGCTTGCATTATAATGTAGTTTCCCAGGACTTCGGATGGAAACATTACAGTTTTATTGACCCCGAGGTTAAAGCGGCCTTGCAACGCATGCCGGGTACCCGTTGTATATAATTTTATAAAGTGCATAATTTTATAATGTTGTTTCCCGGGACTTGGTAGGGAACCATTACGGTTTAGTTGACCCCGAAGTTAAAGTGGCCTCGCAACGCATGCCGGGTACCCGCTGTATATAATTAATTTATTTACGCACAAATAGTCCATTAACAATAACAATCGGTTGCACGGTTTAGCAGTGCAAAATTTCATTATGCCGGAGCTCACTATTGTAGTTGTATTGTATTTCATTTTGCAAGTGTAAGTACTAAGTAGGTACTTTGTTGTAATATTTCACCAAAACGACGCCATTATGCTGTTGAGCATAAAATAATTTTCACTACAAATAAATTCATTCAATATCATGTTTTGATTTTTAAATGAAAAAAATCCCTGGAAGTAAGTACCTACCTAGAACACGCGTAATTATTTTTTTTATTTAACAATGTCCAAATAGAACACACTTATAAAAAAAAAATATAATTAATAAAAAAAAATTGTCAATTCTTAAAATTTTTCTAGTAAATTTTCAGTTCTATAAAGTTCCGTTCGAGTTCTGTAATTATTTCAGTTTTGTGATGTAACTGGTCTGTAATGATAAAACAATATAATTTGAGTAGAACCATCACAGAACGTGAAAATTAACTTAAAAAAAGTTGAATTATTCAGTATCATCGAAACAACCTTACCTTAGTATTTATTGCATTAAAACCTAATTCGTTGTGTAGGTACCCATTCAGGTAGGTACCTGCGCGTTTCCTTAGATTCCGGCAATATTTGCTTTTTTCATCATATTTGCAATACTACCGAAATAAGTAGGTACCTACCCCGAATGAATAGCGTGTTAATTTGAACTGGCCACCAATATTTAAACTTCCGATGGAATCTTTGAGCGCGTATTTTGATGATTTTTTTTCGGAAAATTTCGAGTTTCGTCAGCATCTCCTGACGTATTTTATATGAGAATCATATGTTTTATTGGTGTTAAAAGTTGCGGAATCTATCCGGCTATCGTATTTTCAAAAAACATCTAGCCCGGAATCGGTTTTTCGGCGGTAATGTCGTTTTCCGAAAACAACGACCGAAACCGCCGAGAGTTCCGTTTTGTTAGGCTAAAAATTTGACATCTAAGATTTTGACCATAGACCTAGCATTTTCCTTTGAGGAAAATGCTAAGTCTTTTTTTGTCATTTTTTTTTTGAAACGCTATCTGTCGGCGGGAAATACAACCTAGCCGAATCGAGTGATTCGAGTAGAGCTTCTAGTTTTCGCCGCCGATTCGTATCGGAGAATAAATCCCTGTATATATTTCATTTTGTCGAAAAAAAAGTGCTTACAGTTTTCATTCGGAATTTGCTTCAACCGAAAGTGAACCTTGAGGTGGATGAAACGTAAAGGGCGTACTGGTCGTTTTTGCGTCGACGAAAAAGTGAGCTTTTCCCGACCTACCCCAAAACCAAGCATTATTATATACTAGGTTTTGCCCGTTGCAGAAGCAACTGACGGGTTAAGACACTATGCGATTTGACGTGTGAACGTGGATGAAGCGAGGAGGAGTGTGTGTTAAATTAAATATATGAAGAAACCTGAGTTCACAGTGGCCTTGCAACGCATGCCGGGTACCCGTTGTATATAATGTTATGTAGTGCAGCGCTTGCATTAAAATGTAATTTCCCAGGAATTGGAATGGAACCATTACAGTTAAGTTGATCCCGAGGTTACAGTGACCTTGCAACGCATGCCGAGTAACCGTTGTATATCATGTTATATGATGCAGGCACTTGCTTTAAAATATTATTTCCCGGGAATTGGGATGGAACCATTACAGTTAAGTTGACCCCGAGGTTACAGTGACCTTGCAACGCATGCCGTGTACCCGTTGTATATTATGTTATAAATTGCAGGCGCTTGCATTAAAATTTTATTTCCCGGGAATCGGGATGAAACCATTACAGTAAAGTTGACCCCTAGGTTACAGTGACCTTGCAACGCATGCCGGGTACCCGTTGTATATAATGTTATATAGTGCAGGCGCTTGCATTATAATGTAGTTTCCGGGGACTTGGGATGGAACCATTACAGTTTAGTTGACCCTGAGGTTAAAGTGGCCTTGCAACGCATGCCGGGTACCCGTAGTATATAATGTTACATAGTGCAGGCGCTTGCATTATAATGTAGTTTCCCAAGACTTCGGATGGAAACATTACAGTTTTATTGACCCCGAGGTTAAAGCGGCCTTGCAACGCATGCCGGGTACCCGTTGTATATAATTTTATAAAGTGCATAATTTTATAATGTTGTTTCCCGGGACTTGGTAGGGAACCATTACGGTTTAGTTGACCCCGAAGTTAAAGTGGCCTCGCAACGCATGCCGGGTACCCGCTGTATATAATTAATTTATTTACGCACAAATAGTCCATTAACAATAACAATAACAATCGGTTGCACGGTTTAGCAGTGCAAAATTTCATTATGCCGGAGCTCACTATTGTAGTTGTATTGTATTTCATTTTGCAAGTGTAAGTACTAAGTAGGTACTTTGTTGTAATATTTCACCAAAACGACGCCATTATGCTGTTGAGCATAAAATAATTTTCACTATAAATAAATTCATTCAATATCATGTTTTGATTTTAAAATGAAAAAAGTCCCTGCAAGTAAGTACCTACCTAGAACACGCGTAATTATTTTTTTTATTTAACAATGTCCAAATAGAACACACCTAAAAATAAAAAAAATAATTAATAAAAAAAAAATTGACAATTCTTAAAATTTTTCAAGTAAATTTTCAGTTCTAGAAAGTTCCGTTCGAGTTCTGTAATTATTTCAGTTTTGTGATGTAACTGGCCTATAATGATAAAAAACAGAATTTGAGTAGAACCAAAACAGAACGTGAAAATTAACTTAAAAAAGTTCAATTATTCAGTATCATCGAAATAACCTTACCTTAGTATTTATTGCATGAAAACCTAATTCGTTGTGTAGGTACCCATTCAGGTAGGTACCTGCGCATTTCCTTAGATTCCGGCAATCTTTGCTTTTTTCATCATATTTGCAATACTACCGAAATAAGTAGGTACCTACCCGGAATGAATAACGTGTTAATTTTAACTGGCCACCAATATTTAAACTTCCGATGGAATCTGTGAGCGCGTGTTTTGATGATTTTTTTTCGGAAAATTTCGAGTTTTGTCTGCATCTCCTGACGTATTTTATATGAGAATCGTATGTTTTATTGTTATCAAAAGTTGCGGAATCTTTCCGGCTTTCGTATTTTTTAAAAACATCTAGCCCGGAATCGTTTTTTCGGCGGCAATGTCGTTTTCCGAAAAACAACGACCCAAACCGCCGAGAGTTCCGTTTTGTTAGGCTAAAAATTTGACATCTAAGATTTTGACCATAGACCTAGCATTTTCCTTTGAGGAAAATGCTAAGTCTTTTTTTGTCATTTTTTTTTTGAAACGCTATCTGTCGGCGGGAAATACAACCGAGCCGAATCGAGTGATTCGAGTAGAGCTTCTAGTTTTCGCCGCCGATTCGTATCGGAGAATAAATCCCTGTATATATTTCATTTTGTCGAAAAAAAAGTGCTTACAGTTTTCATTCGGAATTTGCTTCAACCGAAAGTGAACCTTGAGGTGGGTGAAACGCAAAGGGCGTACTGGTCGTTTTTGCGTCGACGAAAAAGTGAGCTTTTCCCGACCTACCCCAAAACCAAGCATTAATATATATACTAGGTTTTGCCCGTTGCAGAAGCAACTGACGGGTTTAAACACTATGCGATTTGACGTGTGAACGTGGATGAAGCGAGGAAGAGTGTGTGTTAAATTAAATATATGAAGAAACCTGAGGTTACAGTGACCTTGCAACGCATGCCGGGTACCCGTTGTATATAATGTTATGTAGTGCAGCGCTTGCATTAAAATGTAATTTCCCAGGAATTGGAATGGAACCATTACAGTTAAGTTGACCCCGAGGTTACAATGACCTTGCAACGCATGCCGAGTAACCGTTGTATATTATGTTATAAATTGCAGGCGCTTGCATTAAAATTTTATTTCCCGGGAATCGGGATGAAACCATTACAGCAAAGTTGACCCCTAGGTTACAGTGACCTTGCAACGCATACCGGGTACCCGTTGTATATAATGTTATATAGTGCAGGCGCTTGCTTTAAAATGTTATTTCCCGGGAATTGGGATGGAACCATTACAGTTAAGTTGACCCCGAGGTTACAGTGACCTTGCAACGCATGCCGTGTACCCGTTGTATATTATTTTATAAATTGCAGGCGCTTGCATTAAAATTTTATTTCCCGGGAATGGGGATGAAACCATTACAGTAAAGTTGACCCCTAGGTTACAGTGACCTTGCAACGCATGCCGGGTACCCGTTGTATATAATGTTATATAGTGCAGGCGCTTGCATTATAATGTAGTTTCCGGGGACTTGGGATGGAACCATTACAGTTTAGTTGACCCTGAGGTTAAAGTGCAGTTGCAACGCATGCCGGGTACCCGTAGTATATAATGTTACATAGTGCAGGCGCTTGCATTATAATGCAGTTTCCCGGGACTTGGGACGGAAACATTACAGTTTTATTGACCCCGAGGTTAAAGTGCCCTTGCAACGCACGCCGGGTACCCGTTGTATATAATTTTATATAGTGCAGGCGCTTGCATTATAATGTAGTTTCCCGGGACTTGGGATGGAACCATTATAATTAAGTTGACCCCGAGGTTACAGTGACCTTGCAACGCATGCCGGGTACCCGTTGTGTATAATGTTATATAGTGCAGGCGCTTGCATTATAATGTAGTTTCCGGGGACTTGGGATGGAACCATTACAGTTTAGTTGACCCTGAGGTTAAAGTGCAGTTGCAACGCATGCCGGGTACCCGTAGTATATAATGTTACATAGTGCAGGCGCTTGCATTATAATGTAGTTTCCCAGGACTTCGGATGGAAACATTACAGTTTTATTGACCCCGAGGTTAAAGCGGCCTTGCAACGCATGCCGGGTACCCGTTGTATATAATTTTATAAAGTGCATAATTTTATAATGTTGTTTCCCGGGACTTGGTAGGGAACCATTACGGTTTAGTTGACCCCGAAGTTAAAGTGGCCTCGCAACGCATGCCGGGTACCCGCTGTATATAATTAATTTATTTACGCACAAATAGTCCATTAACAATAACAATCGGTTGCACGGTTTAGCAGTGCAAAATTTCATTATGCCGGAGCTCACTATTGTAGTTGTATTGTATTTTATTTTGCAAGTGTAAGTACTAAGTAGGTACTTTGTTGTAATATTTCACCAAAACGACGCCATTATGCTGTTTAGCATAAAATAATTTTCACAACAAATAAATTCATTCAATATCATGTTTTGATTTTTTAAAAAAAGTCCCCGCAAGTAAGTACCTACCTAGAACACGCGTAATTATTTTTTTTATTTAACAATGTCCAAATAGAACACACTTATAAAAAAAATATATAATTAATTAAAAAAATTTGTCAATTCTTAAAATTATTCTAGTAAATTTTCAGTTCTAGAAAGTTCCGTTCGAGTTCTGTAATTATTTCAGTTTTGTGATGTAACTGGTCTGTAATGATAAAACAATAGAATTTTAGTAGAACCATCACAGAACGTGAAAATTAACTTATAAAACGTTCAATTATTCTGTATCATCGAAACAACCTTACCTTAGTATTTATTGCATTAAAACCTAATTCGTTGTGTAGGTACCCATTCAGGTAGGTACCTGCGCATTTCCTTAGATTCCGGCAATCTTAGCTTTTTTCATCATATTTGCAATACTACCGAAATAAGTAGGTACCTACCCCGAATGAAAAACGTGTTAATTTGAACTGGCCAGCAAATATTTAAACTTCCGATGGAATCTGTGAGCGCGTATTTTGATGATTTTTTTTCGGAAAATTTCGAGTTTTGTCAGCTTCTCCTGACGTATTTTATATGAGAATCATATGTTTTATTGGTGTTAAAAGTTGCGGAATCTATCCGGCTATCGTATTTTCAAAAAACATCTAGCCCGGAATCGGTTTTTCGGCGGTAATGTCGTTTTCCGAAAAACAACGACCGAAACCGCCGAGAGTTCCGTTTTGTTAGGCTAAAAATTTGACATCTGAGATCCTGACCTATGTCAATAGTCCTATATAGCATTTTCCTTTGTGAAATTAGCGGGTTTTTTCGTCATTTTTTTTTTTCAAACGCCGTCTGTCGGCGGGAAATATAATCGAGTGATTCGAGTAGAGCTTCTAGTTTTCGCCGCCGATTCGTATCGGAGAATAAATCCCTGTATATATTTTTTTTGTCGAAAAAAAAAAACTTCCAGCTTCCATGTCTGAATTTGCTTCGACCGAAAGTGAACCTTGAGGTGGGTGAAACGCAAAGGGCGTACTGGTCGTTTTTGCGTCAACGAAAAAGTGCGCGGAAAAAGAGCTCTCCCAAAGTGAACAATACTATATATACTAGGTTTTGCCCGTTGCAGAAGCAACTGACGGGTTTAAACACTATGCGATTTGACGTGTGAACGTGGATGAAGCGAGGAAGAGTGTGTGTTAAATTAAATATATGAAGAAACCTGAGGTTACAGTGACCTTGCAACGCATGCCGGGTACCCGTTGTATATAATGTTATGTAGTGCAGCGCTTGCATTAAAATGTAATTTCCCAGGAATTGGAATGGAACCATTACAGTTAAGTTGACCCCGAGGTTACAGTGACCTTGCAACGCATGCCGAGTAACCGTTGTATATTATGTTATAAATTGCAGGCGCTTGCATTAAAATTTTATTTCCCGGGAATTGGGATGAAACCATTACAGTAAAGTTGACCCCTAGGTTACAGTGACCTTGCAACGCATACCGGGTACCCGTTGTATATAATGTTATATAGTGCAGGCGCTTGCTTTAAAATGTTATTTCCCGGGAATTGGGATGGAACCATTACAGTTAAGTTGACCCCGAGGTTACAGTGACCTTGCAACGCATGCCGTGTACCCGTTGTATATTATGTTATAAATTGCAGGCGCTTGCATTAAAATTTTATTTCCCGGGAATTGGGATGAAACCATTACAGTAAAGTTGACCCCTAGGTTACAGTGACCTTGCAACGCATGCCGGGTACCCGTTGTATATTATGTTATAAATTGCAGGCGCTTGCATTAAAATTTTATTTCCCGGGAATCGGGATGAAACCATTACAGTAAAGTTGACCCCTAGGTTACAGTGACCTTGCAACGCATGCCGGGTACCCGTAGTATATAATGTTACATAGTGCAGGCGCTTGCATTATAATGTAGTTTCCCAGGACTTCGGATGGAAACATTACAGTTTTATTGACCCCGAGGTTAAAGCGGCCTTGCAACGCATGCCGGGTACCCGTTGTATATAATTTTATAAAGTGCATAATTTTATAATGTTGTTTCCCGGGACTTGGTAGGGAACCATTACGGTTTAGTTGACCCCGAAGTTAAAGTGGCCTCGCAACGCATGCCGGGTACCGCAGTTTAGCAGTGCAAAATTTCATTATGCCGGAGCTCACTATTGTAGTTGTATTGTATTTCATTTTGCAAGTGTAAGTACTAAGTAGGTACTTTGTTGTAATATTTCACCAAAACGACGCCATTATGCTGTTGAGCATAAAATAATTTTCACTACAAATAAATTCATTCAATATCATGTTTTGATTTTTAAATGAAAAAAGTCCCCGCAAGTAAGTACCTACCTAGAACACGCGTAATGTATATATATATACAATGTTCAAATAGAACACACTTAAAAATAAAAAAAATAATTAATAAAAAAATTGACAATTCTTTAAATTTTTCTAGTAAATTTTCAGTTCTAGAAAGTTCCGTTCGAGTTCTGTAATTATTTCAGTTTTGTGATGTAACTGGTCTGTAATGATAAAACAATAGAATTTGAGTAGAACCATCACAGAACGTGAAAATTAACTTTAAAAAAGTTCAATTATTCTGTATCATCGAAACAACCTTACCTTAGTATTTATTGCATTAAAACCTAATTCGTTGTGTAGGTACCCATTCAGGTAGGTGCCTGCGCATTTCCTTAGATTCCGGCAATCTTAGCTTTTTTCATCATATTTGCAATACTACCGAAATAAGTAGGTACCTACCCCGAATGAAAAACGTGTTAATTTGACTGGCCAGCAAATATTTAAACTTCCGATGGAATCTGTGAGCGCGTATTTTGATGATTTTTTTTCGGAAAATTTCGAGTTTTGTCAGCATCTCCTGACGTATTTTATATGAGAATCATATGTTTTATTGGTGTTAAAAGTTGCGGAATCTATCCGGCTATCGTATTTTCAAAAAACATCTAGCCCGGAATCGGTTTTTCGGCGGTAATGTCGTTTTCCGAAAAACAACGACCGAAACCGCCGAGAGTTCCGTTTTGTTAGGCTAAAAATTTGACATCTGAGATCCTGACCTATGTCAATAGTCCTATATAGCATTTTCCTTTGTGAAATTAGCGGGTTTTTTCCTAAATTTTTTTTTTCAAACGCCGTCTGTCGGCGGGAAATATAATCGAGTGATTCGAGTAGAGCTTCTAGTTTTCGCCGCCGATTCGTATCGGAGAATAAATCCCTGTATATATTTCATTTTGTCGGAAAAAAATTACCCCCAGTTTCCATTCGGAATTTGCTTCAACCGAAAGTGAACCTTGAGGTGGGTGAAACGCAAAGGGCGTACTGGTCGTTTTTGCGTCGACGAAAAAGTGACCTTTTCCCGACCTACCCCAAAACTAAACAATACTATATATACTAGGTTTTGCCCGTTGCAGAAGCAACTGACGGGTTTAAACACTATGCGATTTGACGTGTGAACGTGGATGAAGCGAGGAAGAGTGAGTGTTAAATTAAATATACGAAGAAACCTGAGGTTACAGTGACCTTGCAACGCATGCCGGGTACCCGTTGTATATAACGTTATATAGTGCAGCGCTTGCATTAAAATGTAATTTCCCAGGAATTGGAATGGAACCATTACAGTTAAGTTGACCCCGAGGTTACAGTGACCTTGCAACGCATGCCGAGTAACCGTTGTATATTATGTTATAAATTGCAGGCGCTTGCATTAAAATTTTATTTCCCGAGAATCAGGATGAAACCATTACAGTAAAGTTGACCCCTAGGTTACAGTGACCTTGCAACGCATACCGGGTACCCGTTGTATATAATGTTATATAGTGCAGGCGCTTGCTTTAAAATGTTATTTCCCGGGAATTGGGATGGAACCATTACAGTTAAGTTAACCCCTAGGTTACAGTGACCTTGCAACGCATGCCGTGTACCCGTTGTATATTATGTTATAAATTGCAGGCGCTTGCATTAAAATTTTATTTCCCGGGAATCGGGATGAAACCATTACAGTAAAGTTGACCCCTAGGTTACAGTGACCTTGCAACGCATGCCGGGTACCCGTTGTATATAATGTTATATAGTGCAGGCGCTTGCATTATAATGTAGTTTCCGGGGACTTGGGATGGAACCATTAGAGTTTAGTTGACCCTGAGGTTAAAGTGGCCTTGCAACGCATGCCGGGTACCCGTAGTATATAATGTTACATAGTGCAGGCGCTTGCATTATAATGTAGTTTCCCAGGACTTCGGATGGAAACATTACAGTTTTAGAGAGGTTAAAGCGGCCTTGCAACGCATGCCTGGTACCCGTTGTATATAATTTTATAAAGTGCATAATTTTATAATGTTGTTTCCCGGGACTTGGTACGGAACCATTACGGTTTAGTTGACCCCGAAGTTAAAGTGGCCTCGCAACGCATGCCGGGTACCCGCTGTATATAATTAATTTATTTACGCACAAATAGTCCATTAACAATAACAATCGGTTGCACGGTTTAGCAGTGCAAAATTTCATTATGTCGGAGCTCACTATTGTAGTTGTATTGTATTTCATTTTGCAAGTGTAAGTACTAAGTACGTACTTTGTTGTAATATTTCACCAAAACGACGCCATTATGCTGTTGAGCATAAAATAATTTTCACTACAAATAAATTCATTAAATATCATGTTTTGATTTTTAAATGAAAAAAGTCCCCGCAAGTAAGTACCTACCTAGAACACGCGTAATGTATATATATATACAATGTTCAAATAGAACACACTTAAAAATAAAAAAAATAATTAATAAAAAAAATTGACAATTCTTTAAATTTTTCTAGTAAATTTTCAGTTCTATAAAGTTCCGTTCGAGTTCTGTAATTATTTCAGTTTTGTGATGAAACTGGTCTGTAATGATAAAACAATAGAATTTGAGTAGAACCATCACAGAACGTGAAAATTAACTTTAAAAAAGTTCAATTATTCTGTATCATCGAAACAACCTAACCTTAGTATTTATTGCATTAAAACCTAATTCGTTGTGTAGGTACCCATTCAGGTAGGTACCTGCGCATTTCCTTAGATTCCGGCAATCTTAGCTTTTTTCATCATATTTGCAATACTACCGAAATAAGTAGGTACCTACCCCGAATGAAAAACGTGTTAATTTGAACTGGCCAGCAAATATTTAAACTTCCGATGGAATCTGTGAGCGCGTATTTTGATGATTTTTTTTCGGAAAATTTCGAGTTTCGTCAGCATCTCCTGACGTATTTTATATGAGAATCATATGTTTTATTGGTGTTAAAAGTTGCGGAATCTATCCGGCTATCGTATTTTCAAAAAACATCTAGCCCGGAATCGGTTTTTCGGCGGTAATGTCGTTTTCCGAAACACAACGACCGAAACCGCCGAGAGTTCCGTTTTGTTAGGCTAAAAATTTGACATCTAAGATTTTGACCATAGACCTAGCATTTTCCTTTGAGGAAAATGCTAAGTCTTTTTTTGTCATTTTTTTTTTGAAACGCTATCTGTCGGCGGGAAATACAACCGAGCCGAATCGAGTGATTCGAGTAGAGCTTCTAGTTTTCGCCGCCGATTCGTATCGGAGAATAAATCCCTGTATATATTTCATTTTGTCGAAAAAAATTTGCTTACAGTTTTCAGTCCCAATTTGCTTCAACCGAAAGTGAACCTTGAGGTGGGTGAAACGCAAAGGGCGTACTGGTCGTTTTTGCGTCAACCAAAAAGTGCGCGGAAAAAGACCTCTCCCAAAACCAAACAATACTATATATATATATATGTAAACAGACCATTGCCGAGGATATTTTTTAAATGACGCCAGTTTGGTTTTCATTCTTACTTTTTTATTTAATTTTACATTTCAAGTCTACACTGGGCGTGGAAAGCTTGAAAATAATAACTAAGTACTTACCCATAAAAATGTAATTGCAATAATATTTTTCCAATGCCAAAGCAGAAATGTCACGTCATTTCTGCTCCGTAATGCAGTTACGAGTTGTATGGAGCTCTGTAATTCAGTAAACTACATACAATATGAGGCTAATTTTAACGATGTTGTGGGGAGCAAGTAATCACTGTAAATTTGCAGTTGATTTGATGTGGCTGTGGTGAATTACAGGATTACTGAGTAGAGCAGTTGGCTTTCTCTAAACTAATTATGGGTCAGAAACACAAAAACGTAACTACAAAAATTGCGATTTTGTGTTAAAAATGGAGAAACACTCACTATAATCGACTAGCTTTTTCCCGCGGCTTCGCCCGCATGGTATTAGGGGATTTCCACTCAGCCTTCTCCACCTTCCCTCTCCCCACTCCACTCCCCCTATCAACCTCCCTCCCCCTCCACCCACCCCTCCCCCCACTCCTCCCCCCTCTACCAACCCTCTCCCCACTCCGCTCATCCATCAACCCCCCCCCCCCCTACCTCCCCCTCCCTCTCCACCCACCCCTCCCCCACCCCATACCCTCCCTACTCCACCTCCCCCCACCTTCCTCCACTCCTCCCCCTTCCCACCCCCTCTCTCCCACCCCACTCCGCCTCCTCCACCTTCCCTCTCTCCACTCCACTCCCCCATCAACCCCTTCCCCCTCTCGCTCCACCCACCCCTCCCTTCACCCCCTACCCCTCCACATTCCCTCTCCCCAAACCACTTCCACCCCCCATCAACCCCCTTCCCCCCACTCTCTACATCCTTCCCTTTTCCCCTTCCTTCCCTCTTCCCTCTCCCTCCCCTAACACCTCCCCCCACCCTCCTCCACTTCCCCTATCACCCTCCACCAACATCCTCCCAATACCCCCTCCCTCCCTCCCTCCCCACTCCCCCCTCTCACCTCTCGCATTCCACACATTCATTCCCGATTCATTCAGTTTTCAAACTGCTCGCGTGCCACCCATTATAATTTTTATACAAATTTCGTAATGCCAGAACTCAACCGTAGTTTTATACAAAATAACGAACAAAAAAAAGAATTATCCAATTTGGTGCAGTCGTTTGGGTTTATGCGCATACATACATTTCAGTGATTCATTTTTAGAGATAGATATTAACTACGACGCGACGCTAACACAGCACTCTTTTTAGGGTGAATTGCCTAAAAAAAAAAAATTTAAAAAACATCGTTTCCACGGCGACAATTGGTTGACGTTTGCAATAAATCGATTTTGTTATTGACAGAAAACGTATGATAAATAATTTCATAACGCCAGAGATTATTAATAACGCCAGAGCTTACCAATATATATATAGCCTATAGATCTCGCAAATAATATAGCTTTCTATTAGTGAAAGAATTTTTAAAGTCCATTCAGTAGTTTTTGTGTGAAAGAGTTAAAAACATACATCCATACAAACTTTTACCTTTATAATATTATATAATATAATAGGAAATAGGATTCTATCAGTAACACACAGAGTCATCTCCTCCACAAGTACTATGGGAATTAAAGTAATCTAAAACGTATATCATTATTTGCAAGTAAACGTAGAAATAAAACAACGCATCGCTTCTTACATTTTTGTGTGTTCTGATGCTATGTATGAGGTTTGTCTTCTGAAAGGTTAGAAACAAAGACACTCTTTTATTACCAATCGAAACACTGACATTATCACGGGGTGGCAGCGTATTGCAATAATTTATTGCCACATTATTAGTGATCTCTCTTTGTATCTAGTTTTAGGTTAAACACAATTTATTTCTTCTTCAAACTTCGCAAATTTATTTTGTGGCATCATTTTTCATATAATGAATAACTTATCACTTTGTATAAAACCACTATATTTAAAACAATATCATAGTAACATATCCTGATGAAGACAACATTGTTGTCGAAACATGTTGATATTGTTTTAAATATAGTGGTTTTATACAAAGTGATAAGTTATTCATTATACAATTTATTTCATTTGATTAATTTATCCAATCATAAAAACTGAAAATGTTTGGTAACACAAAAATGTAACAGGGAAACCCTCTTTAAAATTTAAAAAATATATAATTAAGCTTGAAAAAACATAACTATTTTTGAAATTAATAGATTACTTCGTTTTTACCACTTTTATTGTTTATAAAACCGACATGTTTCGTCAGCAAAGCTGACTTCTTCAGGGTTTTGACAGAACTAATTTAAAAATAGACATATATATTTTTATTAATTTCAATCATAATGGTGCCACAAAATAAGTTTGCTGTGTTAGAAGAAATAACTATTTTTTTTATTAATGAAGACAGTATTAGCGTAACTCAAACGAAAATTTAAAACCTAGGACTCGAACCCAGAATCTACGCCTTGCCGGAGTGGAGTTCTACCAACTGAGCCAATGTGTCCCTATCCGATTTTGTCATTTGTAATTGTATGTATACTTCGACTGAGAACTGTATTTTCTTAACGGATATTTTTATTGGCTGCTATTTTCATGCATGATTGCAAGATTTAAACCCAAACTAAATGCTATTTAAATAGTGTCGATAATCTATCCATTTTCACTGAATATGCGCAGCTATTGACTTTTCTGCAAATGTAGGATGAATATATATTTAGACATTAAATCAAACCCCAAAAATAGTTTTCTGCTCTCCTGAAAATTTCACTTTTTATAGATGCGTTTTTGTGTTTCTCACACATCGAATTATTACGCTTTTTATATGAACGGATGACTTATTCTATCTATTAGATAGTATAAAGCAAAGACACTCCCGCTGTATGTACGCTTACATAGATCTTTTGAACTATGCAACGGATTTTCATGCGGATTTCACCAATAGATAGAGTGATTCATGACGAAGGTTTAGGTATATAATTGGTCAAAAGTTTTGTTTTAATTGGTTGAAATATATAAAACATATAGGGAGCGGGCTGGTAAGCGGGCAGCGGGCAGCGGGCTTGCAAGCGGGTGGTGTAGATTTGATATATATGCAAATTAACAGATGGCGTAGTTATAAAGGTTGAGTAATGGCGTTGTCAGTAGATGGCGTTGTGTTTCCAACTACGCAACGAATTTTCATGTGGATTTCAATTTTCATTTTTTTTTAGACGGCGTTGTGTTTCGTTAGCCATAGCAACATGTGGCCGGGTCAGCTAGTTAATTTTTTTTTATATTTATTATGCGCATCTATATAAAAAGGCTACATATTTTTTTTTGGGTTTGCCTGTCTCACTAGGAAATCCTGTGTGGAGACAGACTAGTTTACAAATATTTTATAAATATTAAATAAAGTAGATTTTTCAATAAAGCCAAAATTATTGACAAAAATTTTCAATTATATTATTATGATCGTGTCCTGCAGATATAATACACGATTCATGTTTATTTGTGGAATTTCTCTTTGACCAAGGCTATGCTATTGATTTTCAATTACTTATTTAATATAGCCGTTGTATAGTGGTTAATGAAGATAATTGAATTGGTTGTGGGAAAACATCTATAAATTGAAAACTTATTTAACACGATTTTAAGAGTGGATCACGTTAATCAATTTAGCCAATTGCTTGTTAGAAAAGCTAATTAGGAAAACTCTTTAATATAGAGAGTCTTTCAATGATCAATTTTAATTGGATACCTAGGAAGGAGGAAAACGGTCCAACAAAGAATTTGAGGATATTTGAAAAAGAAAGACATATCAGACAATTATTTTCAACAAAAAACTCGTTTCATCGTCTTTACTGACTTTTTACATTAACTCCACACAGGAGGCCCTGAGGAAAATAGTTTCCCTTAGGGCCTATGTCATCTGAAATGCTGTGTTGAAGGGTCTTTTTGAGGAGAGGAAAGAAGGAACATTGGTCTTGAAGAGACCCATGTTGTAGGATAGGAGGAAACACAGAAGCTGGCAAATCGCTCCACAGCCGAGCTGTTCAACACAAGAACGAGTTGAAGAAGCGACCCGTTCACATGTGACAAATGTCACCCGTACATATGTTGGGCACGTGTTTGGCGTGTTTCCCGACTATGCACCGATGCCGAGGGGATCAATGACGCTAGTTCCACGAAGAATATTCCATTGTAATACCGGTAGAACAAGGATAGCATTCCCACCCGACGCCTGTGCTCTAAAGATTACAATCCGTCAGTTCAGATGGGAGAATCTATCAAACGGACCGCCCGTTTTTGCACAGAGTCGAGGGTATTTTTCAGGTATTTAGGAGCTCCATACCAGAGGTGGCTGCCAAATTCAAATGTGGGGCACACTTGTGATTTGTATAGGGTAAGCAGTTGTGTACTATTAGAGTATCTGCGGGCCCTGTACAGTACGCCTAGTTTTTGGGAAAAAAATGGTTTCCCTTGGAAATGACTTCCAAGGGAAACTATTTTTTCGTTAATTTAATACACTAAATATTATTTTAAAAATTGTTAACTTAGGATGTCATCTAAGGGGACGCTGGGAGCAAGGTTTTTTTAAGGAAAGGAAGGAGAGGAAGTTCTGGAAAGGAAATATGTTTGAGGGGTGGGCGGATATCTGAGGGTAAGTGTGTCAAGGAGTGACCGTCGTTTGAATTCATCCCTCCATCCACAGTGCAAGGCGATGGATCGAGCAGTGTTGTGATCCCCACCACACGGCAGGTGGGTAGACGCATCGGCCACCAAGAACTAGACAAACCTCATCCCGTGAACCCGGGCACTCAAAGTCACCAAGCGTAGCGAACCACTCGGGGTGACCTGTGGCAGAGATGTTGGTTATCCAACAAAATGGTTTCCGGGGCGGCAGTGAAAATCAAAAATGTTATAATTACAGGATTCGTGAAGCTGAAAGTTTATGCAAAGAACAAAACGGAACAAGAAAATAATTGCTGCAAGAAAAAATATTCACGAAAATGAATGCACTAATTTATAGACAGGTACTTTATCGCATGACTGAATTCTTGACATAATAGTTTCACTTCATAAAATGACAATTAAAATGATTTTCTGAAAAATTATTAAATTACTTGCTGGTTCCCGGCATGCGTTGAATGCAATATTCAAATAAATGCATTGTTTCTCCCTGAATCACCTTTCCTTCCCTCCCCCCTCTCCCATCCCACTCCGCCTCCTCCACCTTCCCTCTCTCCAATCCACTCCCCCCATTAACCCCCTCCCCCTATCCCTCCACCCACCCCTAACCCACCCCCTACCCCTCAACTTTCCCTTACACCACACAACTCCCCCCAACAACCCCCTTCCTCCCACCCCCTACTCCTCCCCACACCCTCCTCCATCCTTCCCCCTTCCCCTTCCTTCCCTCCCCCCTCTCCATCCCCTAACCCCCTCCCCCCACCCTCCTCCCCCGCCCCTTTCCCCCTCCACCAACACCCTCCCAACACCCCCTCCCCTCCTCCCCACTCCCCCCTCTCACCACTCGCATTCCACAGATTCATTCCCGATACGTTCAGTTTTCAAAGTGCTCGCGTGCCACCTATTATAATTGTTTATACAAATTTCATAATGCCAGAACTCAAAGGTAGTTTTATACAAAATAAGGAATAAAAAAAAGAATTATCCAATTTGGTGCAGTCGTTTTTCGGTGACTCCTTTTTAGAGATAGTTATTAAGTACGACGCCAATAAAGCACTCTTTTTAGGGTGAATTCCCTAATTTAACAAAAATACATCGTTTCCAAGGCGACAATTGGTTTGATTTTTTGTGACGTTTGCAATAAATCGATTTTGTTAGGGACAGAAAACGTATGATAAATTATTTCATGACGCCAGAGATTATTCATAATGCCAGAGCTTACCAATATATATAGCCTATAGTACTCGCAAATAATGTAGCTTTCTATTAGTGAAAGAATTTTTAAAATCCATTCAGTAGGTAGTTTTTGCGTGAAAGAGTATCAAACATACATCCAGACATCCATACATCCATACAAACTTTCGCCTTTATAATATAATATTATTATAAATTATAAATATAAATATTATAAATTATAAATGATTATAATATTATAATTATAATATTAGACCTGATATAGTTTTACATGACATAATTGAAAAAATAACTTACTTATATCATTGATGTCACTATTCCGAATTCCTGTAATATTAAAAAATCTACAGATTTAGGAAATGAGATTAAAAGAGTTTGGCATTCTCAGACTATAAAAATATTACCATTTGTTATTTCGGCTACTGGCATTATAACTAGCTCTCTCATTCAAAATTTCGGCACATTAGATTTGTCAAAGAATTTATATTTAAAAATGCAAAAATCAGTCATTTTACATACATGTAGGATTACAAAAGATTTTTTAAATATTTATATTGAGGGATCAGTAGGATTTATAGGTCCAATTGAGTTCCACAGGGCCGAACCCGCTGATATGAAAGTATCTGGAGTAGGTGAATTTTTTTTCCCATTTGGACTCGTATTGTTGTTCTTGTATTGTTTTGTATTTATTATACTTATATAGTGCAATTGCATAGCGTGGATTGACTAGATGATCATTTAAGGAAGTGTGTGAAAGGGTTTAGTTTTTGCTGTGGGGAAAATTTAACCCGGACATTTAAATCTGGTGCGTTATAGTAGGTACATCCATACAAACTTTCGCCTATATAATATTAGTAAGATAGGAAGTTAGATTGGTAGGTATTTTATAGCTTGTCTGAATTATTAACACAGTCAGATCCAATTTAAAAATGACAATTCAATTTAAAGTAAATACTTATTCTAGAGTTCATTAAACAGGAGTTAAAAAAATTAGAGTTCGAAATCGCGCAATAATCTGAATTCTTGGGAAATCAGTTCCAAATTTTAAAAATGACACTGAAAATATTTTCTGTTAAAATATTATATTGTCGGTCCATACTACCTACTCTTTCGATTGTCTTAATTCTTCACAAGTCATATCAATTTTGAAAATGACAAATATATTCAAAGAAAATTATTGAAATTTATCAAAGATCATTGAAATAGAATTGACGCAGTACTAACACTCAGCGCAGACAACAGAAATTATTATATTTGTTCAATGGTAATTTTATTGTGTGTATTTCCATTAGAAAAGGGAAAGAATCGATACACCTCGATTAATCATAACGCTTTACTTATGCCTCTGTTTTTTATTTATACAATATCATCATTGAAAGAACAATGCCGTTGTTTCTGCAAATAGAAAGGTATGCAAAACTTATTTTTCTTCTTTATTGTTTTTCAATTAATACAATATACAAAGCCGTGAAAGTATTGGAAAACTCGTTCTAACAATGCCTGAAAAATATTAAAACAAAAATGTTATTATAGTTAGAATTACAAAACAAAAGCTTTTCACAATAGATTTTAATTTTATAATCAAATTTTAATTATACTGTTTTTTCTTTGAATGTTCTTCCATAACAAACAAGTTTTTCGACGTTAGTTCTTGTGAAATGATTTGCTTTTGTCCAATTATTTTTTTCAGTAATTGAATAACCTAACTATATGCCGTCTGGAAAAAAGTTAGGACTTAATAGAAGAAGAAATGGTTGTGTTGTTTTTTTTAAATAAAGCACCCTTTGAGAAATTAAGTCCATCGTTTTTATTGCTATGATTTTAATGTTACAAGTAGGGAATGCAAATCTCGCGAGATTGGGGCTCAAGCGAGATCCCGCGAGTTTATGAATAACAATACTGCGAGATCTCGCCAATTTCGAAATCTCGCGAGATTGGCAGTTTTGTGTGTTTTTTTGCAAATAATCACAATATATGAATAAATTAGGAAAAAATAATAAAAATTATAGGTGTTATAAGACAAACATTTATTTTCACCAATTTTTCAATGGACTCTTATGCATCAAACATTGTTTGACGTATTTGTCTATATTTTTTTAATAAACTTCTAAGTAGTAAACGTTGACGTACGTATCTATCAAATAAAAAATGAAAAAACAACCAGTCTTCTCTTCTAATATCAAACAAAAATCTTTAAGTAATAAAACAGTTATTTTATAACAAACAAAACAACGAGAAGTAAAAAAAATTAAACTTATTAACTAAGTTGAGTTGACTGTTAAACTGAGATATGTTTTATTATCAATTAAATAAAACTATATCTACTCAGTAGATCCATTAGATATTACGGATTAATTAACAAAATATACCAATTAGTCAGACTATTGGAAATTACAGATTACACCGAACGAAACCGACAGATCGCAACTCCGTCCGTGTCAATCCGCTCTTCGAAAAAGACGTTTTTATGCTCGAGTACAATCAACGCGAGATCTTGCCCTTTTTTCGTCCGAGATCAATCTCGCTAACAAAGGCCGAGATCTCGCGAGAACGAGATCTCGCGAGAACCCAATGGATAAAGTTTTAATAATTCTTTATGCTTTACATGCAAGTTCAGTTAGAGAAGTGTTAATGTTTGGCTAGCGTGGGCTTTTTATAGTTAAATTTCTTTGTATATTGAGAAGGGAGGAAGTCCAAAAAATGATCACACAATCAGCGACATCTGAAATTACTGGCGCCATCTTTGGCCTAAATGAATAAACTTGTTGATAATAATTATCACTATTTATAATCCATAATTGGTTTGAAACTAAAAAATATTACATGAAAAAAATTCTTCCACAAAAGATAAAAGTTTGTAATGTCGTCTCATCCATTAACGGTGATCTATTACGTGAATACCTTGTTATTCCTCCCTGCGAGTACCGGTAAAGTACAACTCTGCCTATACTAAACCCCGAGTCCAGTTCAGAGGTTCCCAACTTTATCTGGCTCGCCGCCTACTTTTCCATTTATTAAATTGGCTTCACAAGCCTTGAGGAAAATAATTCCCCTCGTGTCATTTTTGAGAATGCTGTGTGTTAGAAATTGTCTGAAAGGTAGGATAAGGGGATAGCATAAAGTCACTGAAGCAGGATAATGGCGTGACTTTCCAGTTTCCTTTTTCCACTTTGCACCGATTAACACAGTTGTGTCATTCGCAGTCAAGGTACAATAGATACTGATCAATGCTTTTACTTTAAATACTGTCCAGGCACTAAACTTGTGACTTCACAGATGTAGGTAGGTACCAGGTGTGTGTAGGAATCAGGTGATGACAGAAATAATCCCTAACCTGTAGGGTCTTTTTAGGATAGGAAGAAGAGGAAGTTCTGGGAAGGAAAAAGTATGAGAGGTGGAAGAGAAACAATTTACCTCCGGGCACATGACGTCTTTGGGTATGTTGTTTGAAAAGACTCTTTTTGGGGAAAGGAAGTAGTGGAAGTTCTGGGAAGGAAAAAGGTATGAGGGGTGGGTAGGAAGATTCCTTAGCTGGATTCTATCGTCACCTGGATACATTGTCTCCTGGATACACATTGTCTCCTGGATACATTGGCCCCCATATGGGGGCCAATGTATCCAGGAGTGACAATAGAATCCAGTTAAAGTCTCCCTCAAACAGTATCTCCTTATCCTGCCTGCACGCAGTTGGCGGGCAGACACTTTCGCCGCCGAGATCCACGACAAACCTCAACCCATGAATCCGGGTATTCCTGCTAAGTCACCAAACGTAGCGAACCACTTGGAGTGAGCTACAGCAGATGTGTTGGTAATCCAATAAATGGTTCCAATGTTTGCAAGAAAAAAGGGAATGTTTCTCTCTTTAGCAGCGTTGTGATTTGAAACTTGATGAAACGAAAAATAGCGACACAAAAAAGAGACCAACACATAAATCGGTAGGATTTTGCCTGCTTGAAAATGATATAGTATATTCGGTCTTCTCTTTGTGCGGTGCTTCGTAACCTCCCAAACTTCAGTGTTTCACATTTTTCGCTATAATGATGAGATGATGTAAGTGGATTTTCAATATTCTGAGAATATTTATAACCCAGGAATACTGTATTTCTGAATAATCAAAAAAATCCTTTCTCCGAGTACCTATTTAAAGATACACTAATTTTAATATTTTGGAAAAATTATTATCAAAATCAAAAAAATAAAATACTATTAATCCATCAAAAATACCTAATTACTAAGTAAAAGGTTATAACTTATAACGGCTGTTGATTTTAATAGGAACATTTTTTTTAAATTCCTCATTTCAGCCATTTACCGTCCCCTTAGAGCCTTTTATCGCCTCCTCATTTGCCCTCTAGACCACTATCACCCCCAGGACCTCACCAATGCCCCCAGGGAGGCAGTTCATCCCCCGTTGAGTATCACTGGTCTAGTAGTAACACCCGATTTCCTAATTACCCTGAGTGGTCCACTACATGTGCGAAACCCTTGCAAACCTTGCATATCCGGGGCATAATTACCTACATAGGTAGTTGGTTGGTTGGTAACCAGTAGCGTGCACAGAGTTTTGTGTTAGGATGGGCAGAAGGGAAAACAGAAAATTCATTGAAAAAAACAAACTTACCACTGACCATTTTGTGCAAGTTTTCGCTTAGAATGGCTACGCTGTTGCAAGTGTTGCTGGCTGTAGCCGATTTGGGTGGGATTTCAAACGCCAATTCATTAATCTATTCATATTTATTTATTGTCTCTTTATGCGGTTGGCATTATTGCTTACAATTCAACTTTTAACCTCACTTCCAAGCCTGGGTTGAGGTTAATATTTTTGAAAGGTAAAAAATAACAGAAATTAATATAGGTAGAGCGGGGACTTGCGCTTTTATATCCAGTTTAATTTTCATGATAATCTCGAAATTAAAATATGTATTTAGTTTAGACCATGCTTACTCCAATGTAAACATGCGTCCCTTCAAAAAGTAATTTTGGAATGAATAATCAATTAGAATCATTTGCTAAGTCCGCGCTTTTATATCCAGCGTAATTTTCAAAATAATTTCGAAACTAAAATATTTATTTAGTTTAGACCATTCCTACTCCAATGTAAACATGTATCCCTTCAAAAAGCAATTAAAAAATCCCATAAGTCATAAATATAATAACGATATGATTATAAAATTAGGTCACTATTAATTCATATTTCTTGTAAGGTTTTTCCCTAAACAACATTAAAGTGAGCTACAAACCTAAGGTTATACATAGCCTACTGGAATTACCAAAATATTTAGAAATTCGAAAGTCAAAAACGACTTAGTAACAAATATAATTAATATAATTGATTAAAATCCTTTTAGACCACCCCTCTCTCCGTTCACCATCTATTATGCATATAAACCGTAGACTAAGAATTATTTGTACCAGTGAGAAGATGGCTCTAACGAGCTGAAACCGGTTACGGTCAATAAAATTAAGTGGAATAAAGTTTTATATTTATTTTATTATAATATATTATTATAAATGAACCTCCTGCAAGAAATTTATAATTTTTAATATATTTATGCAATCAGTGGGTAGGGTAGGCGTTGCTTATATGGAATGCACGCCTCTGAAGTTATAGCTAGGCAGTTAATAGCTAGATAGTTACTAGCTTGGTAGTTGGAAGGTGGGAAATTAGTAGCCATGTACATTGCAGTTATCTCTAATTCGAAACCACCCTGGGTGGAGTGGCTCGTTATTAGCCTTCCACCTCTCTAGTAGAGCTGTTGTAATTATAGTAGATTTTAAATTGGATATGGTGCAGTTTTTAAAACGTTGCGGTGAAAATATCATTCTCATCTACTTATCAACTAGAATTGGCACACGTTTATTTTATACCGTCGAGATATTAAGTCAAGATAAAAATTATTTTTCTCTTTCCAATGTAATCGTGTAACGACCCTTTCTGGTTAAAGTGTTATCTTTATCCAATGGAGCGACAGCGCGGTTTGTAACTTTTTTCTCCGATTGCTCGAGATTTTTTGGTGGTTTTTTTCCGCCCACATTAAAAAAATCATACCTCCAAATTTTAATAAGGAGGCGTACAAAATGGTTATAGTTCTATATAGCCAATAAATCCACCTATCTTTTGCCGATTATCACATATTCGTAGGATTTATAAAAAAATATTTTAAAATCGTAAACTTCTACTTAATTATTCACAAATTAGGGAAAAATTAACAGCTAAGCAATCCGAGGTATTTTAAATAGAGCCATATTGTGGCAAAAAGCGCTTCAGTAGTTATCTGTTTAACTGGTGACTTTAGATTTAAAACCAACTAATCGTCAGGCCGTTTTTCGGAATAGGTAAACAGATAAGGTATACACTACTCTAATTTGGCACACACTCCTCATTGACGTGATCCGACAATGTATATGATTCACTACTTGGTCGTGTCGTACCTTTCTCGGGCGTATCTACCCCAAGATAGATTTAGGTCCTATTGTTGAAAATAAGATTCGAGTTCAATTACGTATAAAAATAACTTTTTATCCCCTCAGTCTAATTTGTTCGCTTTTGGGAACTGATCATAGAGGTCTCATAAAAATGGTTGAGTCTCCCATAGCGTCATAGTATGAAATATGATCTAAACATATTTTTATATAATTTTTAAAGTTAACTACAATAGAATTGAAATATACACGAAATGTACGAGTACATGAAACGAAAGTTTCCGACCGCAATATGGAAAAAAGTTATGAAACGTTTTTTTTTAAATTATGCGATTTTTTTTACATAAAATGATAGAAAAGTGAGGTGACAATTACGTTTACGAGTATAATACATTTGTGTAGTAAGATATGTGTTTTGATTTTTTCGTTGCTAATAATTTTAGTTGGAAAAAACGTAAAGTGAACCATTTTTGTGTTTGCAGTCAATTTTTTTTTATCTGAAAATAAAATTTGAAACCATATTTCATCACCTTCAAAAACAGCTTTTAGTTTTCGGATGCATTGAGAAATGTTCCATTTATTTTGATTTTATTGCAGAGCGGAAATAATCTGAAGTAATCTAACACTAGGGGTTAAAATTTTAATAGTTGTGTTTACAAAACATGATAAGAATTCAAAGGAAAGCAAGAAAATTTTGTGTTCGAAGTGTTATTAAAATGTAAATTATATAATACTCAGAGCGGATTGCTTCCAAATAGTTACCTACTTGAATATTTAAATCCGTTTTCACTAAGGTATTTTAATAAAAATACATTCTGGAACTTCCTGGAACATGCAATGCCGTGTTGAATTTAACCAACTCCTACCATAACTTCCAGAGATATTATTAACGAAACCCTTTTAGAATAGTTTTAATATTGCTTTTTCAATAACCATTTTTATAACGAATTGTTTTAAAAGCTCTGAATTACAGGAAATCTTTGTTTCGACACCCACACAACCCGTTGATGGTTTCCACAAAAAAACACGCTATTAAAAACGTTTCAAAAACTTGAGTAAGCGTGTTTTCAATTAATTTTTCAAAGCTCAACAACTGTCTATGAGTTTCATAATTAATTAATTTGTTATTTACTTTTGGTTTTGAAAATATTAGCTGCAATTTTGGCTGCAATCTAATGTTGTTTTCCGTCCCTAAATACGTAGAACAATGCTAACGTAGGCACTTATTTTGGTGAGTAAAGGGGAAAATACTACGGAAATTAAGCTACGGTTAATCTAAAGTGTGGATTTTTACTTGAAATTGTACAACTTTTGCTTTAAAAATGCATCGTGAAGAGTAAAATGTTCATTAACCGTGCTTATTGCTATTTTAAAATCACACACGTAGCTTGTAGGCAGTGATCTAGAGAAGGAATTAATGATCACCGTGAAGATTCGTAGCAAATGTATTTAGCGTATATTTTCTGTGAACCTTGTGATGCCCTTAGATAATGTACGCTTGTTCCTCTTTGTTTTTATTGTAAGTATTTGTTTTAATGTTAATCAGCGTCTTCTTCTTCCTTTCCCCAGCGTAATCTGATAGAGATCGCGGTCACCTAAATAGATCCCCCCAAATAGATAGCAACTACAATCTTGCAGAGTGAGTTTAGGTCTTTCTACAGAACACCGTTACGTCGCGGTCGTACTGATTCATACACATAAAGGGATGTTGTTTGTTTAATTAAATTTGCGTTTTCCCAACCATGTTCTGTTATTTTTTATTTCAGTTTAGTACAGTTAACGCATTTTAATTTATTTCCTTGTTTGTGTTAACGATTGGTTCTTTTAAGATGATGGCGCGGGCGTATCGCATCTTGCGTCTGAGTTTACCTATCTGTTCTTTAATTTTCTCCCACTCCTCCACGCGTATTCTTACATCTATTCTAGCATTCGTTGACGATAATAATATCGCTATAAGATATAATTTCTTGCATATAACACAATACTATCGAAAAAATATACCTCAGTTGCATATCTGGAGTGCTCGCCTCGAAGTGTCGCTTCGTCGCCTCACCTCTTGATTGCGTAATATGAATAATAATGACGCAAATGATACTAACATAATGAGTTATTTGATACATTTCTTAAAATTCACTTTACATCATCTCATCACAAAATTTACTACAAACTTGGTTATTTTAGGATTGGCTCAGATAAAACATGTTTTAATACTAACTGAACTCCTCTTACTAATTGGACTCCTCCGTTATCCGGCTAGACCAGTGAGCTTAAACCGCTGGACCAGCTCCATTTCCAAAACCTCTAGAGATAGTTAAAGTGTCGCATTGCAACAGGTGAAATTATGACACGTTCTGCCACAAGCTAGAGAGTGATTTGTGTGTGATGTCGGTCACTTTAAACATGTGAATCCATTGATTAATGTGATGATGGTCATGATAATGATGATGTCTCCATTATGTGGTACTGGGAGTAATCTCTACCAGGGACTAAACGTTCTGATGAGGATGAAGTAGATTGATGAAAAGTCATCTCTTATCGTTAGGTACAGGGAACTGCTCTGGTGTGGTGGCACGTTAGCCTGATGTCAGAAATTATTTGAGGTTGCATGGATGGCACGAGGCTTAGTTCGCGTCATCCTCCCCCAAAATCCAAGATGAGATTAGCTCTACCAGAATTCGGAAAGTTAGGAATCATCTCTACTTACCTCAAACATGAATTATAAACAGCAATGTTAGGAGCTCGGGAGACCCGAGAACACCCCACTGGTCTCGGTAGTAAAAAAGTTAGAACTCAGCTTCAGATTTCCTCGCCTTTACCTTGCAATCACGCACTTCTCCAACAGTCTCCGGCTTTCGCTTCACGCCTGCTCGATCTAGTGATCAATCCGGCTTTATCTCTAAATGCTTCATTTGCAAAATACAGAACCATACGCCAAGCTTTCGTGCGCTGTCACATTGGTCGTGAGATATTTAATTTGATTGAAGATATTTTCCCGCGTAATATAAGGGATGCGCGAAGGGAGACGTTACTCCAAATATTCCACGGCCCTCTGCTCTACATACAATTATTTACCTCAATTTGCATTTTAAATGTCAAAGTAGGTAGAAAATCTCGGCTTCCAGAGAAAAGGATCAGAGAATAGAAAGCTCCAGGTCGTGAATCTGGAATCTCCCCCTCAACTTCATCCTCGGCGCTCTTGTCTAGAGTCTATTTCCAAACAGATGATGGATGAAAGTTTCCCAAAGTTTGTGGAGATTTTGAAGTATATCCCGGATGAAAAAGGATCGATCGTCAAAACAACCCATTTACATCATGTTCCCTTCTTTCTACCGCAAGAAAATCTTTCACATATATCAGCAATTATATAGTAAAGCCGTAATCAGCATTATTCCATCGTCGCCCACGCTAGCTGAAGTAGGACAGCCCGCAAGCAACCTTCGTCTCCTTCGATTGATATCTCGTGAGAACGTCCTCTCACCGCTGAGTATTGTTAAAAGCAGGGACCGATTCAGATACTCTGTTCTGGGCAGATCTTCCGTACACCCTTGACAGAATCCAAAGCTATTGTATGAGATAATTCAACCAGCATTGAGGGCGTGGGGATGTGCTTGCGTCGCTCTACTGAAAAAGAGGCCACCTTGACATCCAGAGTTTATTTCCGAGAACAAAATAAATGCCAATCAGAAAAACCAGCTCACTCACTTCGTCCCCACCGCTTCTGCCACTTCTAATGATAGGATAGCCCATAGATAAATCGTTCACTTCGTCTTAAGCCAAACTATGTGAGATATATAGCCAATAGAAAGAATAAGAGAGCCATACGGGCTAACTCCCACGATGTGTTTGACAAAACTAGTTCAGCGTTGTGACCCGTTCAAAATTTGATTTCAACTAGGAAGTGTACGTTAAGGACAACCACAACCTACAGAAAATGAAATTTATATACCTTTGTAGAATAATGAATTTTGTTGACAGGAGCATCGGTGTGAATACTGGGATGAACGTACCTAAATCCGTGCTAGGGGCATAATGCGAGTAACGTGAATATACCTAAAGTGTGAATACGTTAGTTGTATGACATATAAAAAATTACGAATGTACCGCAAAAGTGTATGCGGTAGGAGCATAACCGTAAATGACACCTGTAATTGTGTGTAATAAGGTACCTGTTGTAAAATAATAATAATTATTATTAAAAATACATGAAAGATTACAAAAGATTTTTTAAATATTTATATTGCGGGATCAGTAGGATTTATAGGTCCAATTAGGAGTTCCACCGAGCCGAACCCTCTGATATTAAAATATCTGGAGTCCGTGAATTATTTTCCCATTTGGTCTCTTTGACATATTGTTCTTGTATTATTTTGTATTTATTATACTTATATAGTGCAAGTGCATAACGAGGATGGACTAGGTGATCATTTGTGGAAAAGTGGGTGTAAGAGTTAAGTTTTTCCTGCGGGAACGATTTAACCCGCACATAAAATCTGGAGTGTTTAAAAAAAATAATTAATGCCTGCAGTACGATGCACATACTTATAAATAACTAAAGTAAGTACAAAAATAATGGGGGTCGGTACTACAAATACGTAGATAGTTAATACTGGTAGTTTGAATAGGGGTTGAAAAGTAATTATAAATACCTAATGAAGCATGAATACGAATAACACGAACACAATGTCAGCACAAAGTCAGAACCAAGGAGTCAAGAGCATGAAGCACGAATAACACGTGTGTGATAAGTATTTGCAATTACCCGTAGTACTTTTAGACACCTAAAGTATGAACAATGAAGAAAATATAAGTAGTAGAAATATAAAGGCAGGTTCTACTAGTAGATGGGATAGGCGAAAAATGTAATAATAAACACCTATCTTGAATGTTACTCATGATTTAGACTGTTTCTGCCTCATGTTATCTGATTGGTAGTATTTTAAATCGTTATTTTTGTAAATGTATATTTTGATTAATAAAAATTTTAAACTTATATTGGTTTTACTATGGAGGAACTGAATTCACGATATTGCCTACCAAGTTGTTAAAGAACATTTTATTTTTATTTTCGAACGTACGTATAAATATTGTGACACGTAAATTTCTGTACCAAAGTATCAAAACTCATGTTTTATGTTCATGGATACGAACTGAATAAAATATGATGTCCCCATCGACCTAACAAATTTTTATCACATTTTTGAAACATATTTTTTAATCGTATGTGACAACTTCAAAATATGTGAAATTAAATTTAACATTTTTATCATTTTAATTGCAAGTATTTAACAATTTCTTTTTAAAATGTATTTATTTGTGCTTTGTTTGCGGTGTTACTAAAAATGGTACAAAACTATCTGGAGTCTAGAGCAGTGATGGCCAATCTTTTTAGTCGGTGGGCCAATTTATCCATTTGTTACATTCTGCTCAACCTAGTAAAATTTGTAATCGGTGGTGTAGCAAACTTATTTATGTTTTTTTTTTAAAAGGTTATTAAAAGGCCAAATCAATAAATGCTCCCGATTTTTATCATTCTGAAATATTTGAACGTAAGAAAATCTACTTCAAATTTTCAGCAATTTTCGACTATACCCTAAGTGAAAAGCTCAGGTATGTGGGCTCCATCGAAGCCATAGTAAAGTTAGCGTGTGCCCCACAGTTAAATTTGGCAGCCATCTCTGGTCTGGAGCTCCAAAATACCTGAAAAATACCCTCGACTCTGTGCAGAAACCGTCGGTCCGTTTGATAGATTCTCCCATCTTAACAGATGGATTGCAATCTTTAGAGCACAGGCGTCGGGTGGGAATGCTATCCTTGTTCTACCGGTATTAGAATGGAAGATGTTCCGAGGAGCTAGCGTCATTGATCTCTTCGGCACCGGTGCATAGTCGGGAAACACGCCTAACGCGTGCCCAACATTTGTACACGGTTGACATTTGTCACATGAGAACGGGTCGTTTCTTTGACTCGTTCTAGTGTTCAATAGCTCGGCTGTGGAATGATTTGCCGGCCTCTGTGTTTCCTCCTTCCTACAATATGGGTCTCTTCAAGACCAATGTTCATTCCTTCCTTTCCTCAAAAAGACCCTCCACACAGCATCCCAGATGACATAGGTCCTGAGGGAAATTATTTTCCTCAGGGCCTCTTGTGTGGAGTTAATCTTTAAATGCATCGAACATATATTCCAACAAAAAAAGCTCTGCAAGGTGGAGGTGAAATTTTTCTATGCTTTTTTTACAATTTTCCGCTAATCTCTTCTGCAAAACGGAAAAGAAACCATTGAATATTCTTTGCCGCAAACCGGCAGCACGAAAAAGCTCGCGTGCCACATTAAATGGGCTCGCTGATCGTTATGGCCTGCGAGTCGCAGGTTGCTCTTCACTGATCTAGAGAAATATATATTTTATGTCTAACCGTAATAAATTTAGTAGTTTCATGTATAAGTACTTCCTAAACAAACAAATAAATATGCATTCTTCATCGGTTACCCCTGAAAACTGCCAATTTATGTAATCCTAGCATTTCCTTTCCCAGGAAAGTGCTCGATATCTATTCCAAACGAGTCCTGGGAACCTGGGAACGAACGAGACTTTCCTGTACCGAGTTTTACCGTTACGGTAGTTAAATTAAGAATTTAGTGCTTCCAAACCATTGACGTAGAATGCAGTATAAGCCCAATTCGAATGAAAATAGAAAATGCGGTTGAATGACCATTTAATGCATTTATAATATCATTTTTAAATGATGATTTAGGTTGGCGGAATAATAGGTAAGGGGGTATTCTAGTCTAGAAGTCTGAATTTAGGGCGCTTTTTGACGGTCGATAAAAAAACTATTAATATTTTAACTAAACATTTTTTTATAATTTATTTATTGGTATATTTTTAGAATTCACAAAAAAAAATATCTTTCATGAAAGTTACCCGCTGTTAAAGTAGGGAAAAAAACAGTGTCCATCTTGTCACGATTTTCACCCTTCTGGTCATAATAATAAGCAAAATTTTCAAAATTTTATGTAACCCCCGACACAAAAAAGAGCTGATGACCTTGAAATGCCCGAACAGATTTTCATGAATTGTAGCAAAGAACCACCTGGATTACGTCAGCTTACAAACAAAACGCAGCAAAATCGGTCCATTCACTGGTCAGTGGTTGAGTGGGCATAGCGCTTGGGTCCCATCCGGGCGTCGCGTATTCAATTCCTCGGCTGGCTAAGTCCTCCATCACAACACAAGCAACATTTTTCGGCTTTCTGTGGTGGTATTAGGAGATTTTCAAACATTGTTGGCTTATTCGTAACTCGGGAATGTTTGTCTTTCTTTTAAAAAAAATAAAAATCGTTTAGGAGCTACGATGCCACAGACAGACATAAAGACGCACAGACACACTTACATACAGAATCACAGACAGCGGTCAAACTCAGCGCCGGATCTGCCATACGTTCAAAATCGTGCAAAAACCTGGCGCCAACTCCGAAGGGGCGCCGTGAGAAAATAAATGTTATATTAAAATTTTGTCATAATATTCCCTGAATCGTTTCAAAATTACCCATAGTACGAAATAATTATTACACTCTAGCAACACTTTCCAAAGAAACAGAATGCGCATGCATCAGGTTGGTATCAACGGCTTACGAATTTATAGTCAGTTACAGAATTTTTTTACAAATTCCATATATTTAGTTTAAACGTAAGATCTATTTTTCCATATATCTTTTACCGTCTTTTACGACGAATGGGTGCGATCCAAATTTAATAACCAATCACAGCGCCGTACTTTTGTTCTAGAGAATCAAACAAACCGACTTCGCCTTTCAAAATGCTGAAAATTTTAGGTAGCGTACGCTCGCTATTGTTTTATTTTGTACGATGAGAAGGTAGTTAAAGACCATTTTCTTATGAAATCTTCAGTCAATTCCATTAACAAAAGCATCGCACGGTTTGCAGGATTTGCAGATTGCAACTTGTTGACAGTTTCATTGATTTGACATTATTTGAAGTTCGTTAAATGTATAATTAATTTCTATTAGATTTGTTACTTTATGGTGTCAGTGTAAGCGTCTTTCGTGAGCCGTTGATACCATACGTCAGTGTTTAGTGTTTGTATGGTGTTTGTTCGCTCAACACAGAACACAGGGGAAATTGGAAATGCAAGGTACAAATTTGAGGTTATATTCTTATTAGATTTTAAATTTTATAACTAAATTTCTATTGGTTGTTAGAGGTTATAAAAGTACTGTGGATTACAATGAATAGAATAATAATTTTTAAAAAAACTTTCAGGCTCGCAGAATCTAAAACGTAGAATTAAAGAGCAGAGTGATATAAAAAAACTCGTTTTTATTGGGAATTTTTTTATTCCAATTTCTCCAGCACCGTTAAAAAACGATGTCCCTCGCAATGACGTTACAATGGTCCCGAGAACATCTAAACAGATATCTTTCGCACAAATTCCTACGGTCGAATTATTAGAAGATAAAAATAACGTTACTGATAGCAGTTTAAATTTAATTCTGTTTTCAGAGCTTGAATTGAAAGATCCGGATGCTGGACAAAGTTTTCTCAAAATTATTTATATGTCTTGATTTTATTTAATAAATTAGTGTAAAAAAAACAATTGAATAAAAAAATTAAAAAATTGGGGTGAACGAATTTTTTAAATGTAGGGGGGGGGCGCCATCGGTACCTGCACAGGGCGCCAGATTTCGTAGATCCGGCCCTGGTCAAACTTATAACACCGCTCCTCGCGTCAGAGGTTAAAAATGGTAGATTCATTATCAGTACAAATGTCATTACGGTAGGAACCAGGAAAAATGAAGAAAAAAATCTCGCAAAATGGCGGCGACTCACAAAAATAAATTGATGTTTTTCAGGTATTTTTTTTTAATTTTTCCGAATTTTTAAAAATACTAAAAAAATAAATTTTTATTTTTATTTGTTACTACCAAGAGGGATATGTAAATGAGATCATGCCATATTTAAATTCCATCTAAACCAATCCAATTGTCACGACACTAAAATGGCTATAACTTTTAATATAATTCGAATTTGAAAAGCCCTTTTAAGGTGATAATCTTGGATACCTATCGAAATAAGAAAAAAATCTAGACTAGAATATCCGCTTAATTGACTAACATCGTTGTCCATCAACACATAAGACGGGCGAACTGTACGTACAGGATCGCAGATACTTTAATAGTACATAACTGCTGACCCCGTAAAATTTCAAGTGAATTTGACAGCTACCTAAGGTCTGGAGCCAGAAAATACTTTAAAAATACCTTCGAGTTTGCGCAAAAAAGGCGACCCTTTTGATAGATTGGTGTGCTCACCTATAACAAACGGATTACAATCTTTAGAGCGCAGACTCCATCACACTCTTTTTTAGTCCTGTCTCTTTTAATAATAAACATCATGTCAGTCACACGATCGTTTAAATACTTTAGCAAGACTTGAAAGAAAGGTCTGGGTTTTTCATTTCAGCATATAGACATAAGACAATCATATCCTTTGGAGAACACAACAAGCACATTTTTATTTTGATATAATCTTTGTTTTTTATGATGGAAGCCCTGTAAGAAAATAACAAAATGGTTTTCTTGACAAATTTCTAATCGCAAACACATCTGACCTGGTGATGGACCTATAACACTACCCGAAATATTGGCTAAAGAAGTAGGTAGCGCAACAGACATAATAACCTATAAATAAGTTTTAAAATTTCAAATCGTTCTTGAGGTGTTTAATTTCACCCTTATGGCCAAATTTTATTACCTTCAAGTCCCAACGACAGGGCAACGAGGATTCTGAGGTATTTTAAATATCGTTGGTCAAGGGATTTAAAATAATGACACGACTGTAGGTAATTTCATGATGAAATAAATTAAAAAACATAATTTATGGCACAAAAGCCAGACGGGGAACCAGAATGAGAATTTTGCATTCTAGGTTGTGATCTCCGTTGGCGATGTGACAAAATGTATTTCAGTGCGGCTCTCAAATTAGTCGAGTTTTCCGCTTGTTCCCGAAAGGTGGTCTAGGGTTCAAGAATAAACCTTCTATAAAATAGTGCCACTGGTAAAGCATTCGGGATATAACGCCTAAAATGCT
Source organism: Limnephilus marmoratus (assembly GCA_917880885.1). NCBI lineage: Eukaryota > Metazoa > Arthropoda > Insecta > Trichoptera > Limnephilidae > Limnephilus > Limnephilus marmoratus. The sequence continues at coordinate 46,150,994 of OU862922.1, forward strand.
CGACTTTGGAAGATGATTGTCACAACATTTTCCGAGGAAGACGGGGTCGTACACAGATTCATGAATGCCGTGATTTACATAATATATGTCCATGTGACGAAGAATCCAGACCGAATTTACGAAAACTGTTTCTTTTTAGCGTAGAAAAATTTCGTCTAGACAATGTATACGCCACGTCGCGACCGAGTTCAGTGTAAAGAGAATTATGTATGTCATCTCTTTAGGTACGGCAACCGAATATTTACTACTATCATGACACGGACTACCAATCTGAATCTAGTGTGGTGGTCGAGAGAACTCAAACGAATATTAAAATTATACGAAAGTTATGAGTTATAATATTATTTAGTTCTATTAATAAAAAGCAAAAAAAAAAACCCTGAATTATCACAATAAATAAAGATTTTTTTAGTTATTTGTTTGTTTTGAATCACTCTGATTGAATTAATATTACAAACTCCATAATTATGAAGTTTTTAAAGTCAATCGGGATGTCCGACTAAACAAACGGAATCGAAGATTTTTGGAATTAGCATTCAAAACAAGAGAAAGGCCACTGTTTACATGAGATTTAAAAACAACCACCCCATCCCCCTTTTCTACCACTTAACGCAGAATTTAGATATTTTTTGAAAAAAATTTGCTCACTTGACATCCAAAACTGTGTTAAGAACGGCAAATGTCTACTATTTGCTGATGACCTTAAAATTATGATGGAAACAAGCTGCCAACAAGATTGCTTTAAAATGCAAACTGATCTAGATGCATTATCTGAATGGTCGTTGGCAAACAAATTAGATTTTAATACAAAGAAATGTGTCACAATGTCCTTAACTCGTTGTAAAAACATTATAGTTTACGATTATAAAATAAAAGGCGAAACGTTATCACGTGTAAAATCCGTGAAGGATCTCGGTGTCGTCTTTGATCCCGAACTGACATTCTCTTGCCATATATCGCAGCTCACTCAGTCTTGATACAAACTTCTTGGGTTCATCATCAGGACTTGTAAGCAGTTTGATAACCAAGAAGCTATGCTAGCGTTAATTGAATGCATACTGAGAAGCAAGCTGGAGTACGCGAGCGATGTTTGGGCACCTTACAACCAGAAGTACATTGATATGTTAGAGCAAATCCAGAAGAAATTCCTCAGGTATGTTTATATGCGGAAGCGTGGAACCTATCCAAGGTTCATGCACCATATTGACTTACTTGAGGAAACTGATTTTGTGAGTCTAGAAACTAGACGGAAAGCAAGTCTTGCTATTTTTTCTTTCAAAATTTAGAACAATTTCATCGATAGCCCATTTCTCTTGGGATGCTATGATTTATATGTACCAGACCACTACAGCCGAAGTCGACATTATGACTTATTTAAAGTACCGAATGGCAGAACAGACGTCTTGGCAAAGCATAGCATGACGAGGGGAGTGGTGCTGTTAAATGAAATTGCAAACCATTTCGATGTAAGTGACTGTTCTTTATATGCCTTAAAAATATTATCGAAGAGTCACTTGCCTAAATGCTGATAGGGTAACTAAATTGTACTGTAATTGGAATTATTATGTTGTGCAATAATAATAATAAAAAAAATAATAAAAAAAAATAAAAAAAAAAAATAAAAAAAATAAGATGTTAAGTTAAAATGCACAACTGATTTTGAAAAAAGCTATGATCAAAGCTTGCGCAACGCCGCCGGGAACTTTAGCTAGTCGTAACACAGTAATTCGATCCTTCAATTACCGCCCTAGCTTTTGAGTACTTAGACCTTCTGAATCTCATAATCATAGTTTAGTGTTATCCCAAACAAATTATCCAGTTGTACTCAACAGTAAACCCCATTTACTCTGGAAACAATCGTATAAGCTATTTACAGTTGTAATGGCAAACACTATTCTAACATTAATTTGTAGATTTAACTTCTCCCGTATCATAAAACACCAGCGTATGGTTTAAATTGTTTACATTTATTTAGCTTTCCTCGGGGATTTAATGTAATAAATAGGTAATGTGCTTTAGTTATTGTGGGAAGGAACTAAGCAAAACTTTACTATAACGTAAGTAGGCACTAATAAATTTATTGAATCCTTAGAGGAACTCTCTCATACATGGAATATAATTATTTTGCATATTAATTACTAATTTTCTTTTTTTGTTGTAAAACGCTGTTCTTTCGATTTCTGAGTGTTTAAAAAAAAATAATCCAGTTTCTAGTCTGCGAAGTCCAGAAAAGTAAATGTTTTTTTTTTATTATTTTTAACTCTATGAATAATATCTCAAATTATAATATTTAATTAAATGAAGACAATATTAGCGAACTTAATCGAAAATCTGGAGACAGAAAAAATATAAGCAAAGGGTCCTAGGTCGAGTCCCAGAGGTGCCAATATCTTTTTCTGATTTTTCTGTTTCCAGATTTTCGGTTGAGTTTCGCTAATATTGTCTTCTTAAAATTAAATAAATGTTTTTTTTTGAGAAATTGTCATCTTTTAAAAAATATACTTTTTATAGGGTGATTAGTACACACCGCTTTTACATTTTCGTGGGTGATTAGTAACGGTTTCATATTTTCAATAAATTTCACTTTTGACAATTCCCATTATTTAAAGAAGCGCAAAACCAAAAACGAAGAGATAATAAGGAACTGATATTTTCTCGTAATGTTTTCTTCAATAGAATTTACGTGCCGCGGAATTAATTTAGCACTTATTGGTTGGTATTTCAAATGTACTGATCAATACGATATTTTACTTTTTTGCTTTCATGGTCTCAAAGTAACTGTTAGAATCGTTTAACCATAATGCCATTCTTAATATTTATTATGTCACTTAATTTCTAATAGTAAGACAACTTATGATATGATGGGTATCTTTCAAATAAGTTATAGGTTCGATTTATGTGGTAACGTAAATAACGTAAATTACAATGAATATTAAATTGGACAGACGTCCTTACTACACTAACCATTCATAGACACGCTCTATGATAGATGGTACTCTTCTGATATCCCACTCAACAGCCTTCTATTGTGTATAGCTGAACTTCGTATAACAAACTTGGCCATCGATATCTATTGAACGAAGCTGTAACTACCTACTTGAATAATCAATACACTACAATATCATTCTGCATATGTATGAATGATTTAAAGTCTTCATTAGATACCCAATAAATTATATTAATACTATATAAAACTGGCATGACGACCAAAACTTACATAATGAATGTTGAATTATTCATTATATTAAAGTAAACAGTAAAATGACAAACAAGATGGATATAAGGTGGAACATATTAAAACCCGTAGAACGATTTATTACTGACACCTGTGCCGACGACACTGATAATTGTTGGATTTTGTACACACTGCAAATAATAATAATTGGATAATTATTTGTGGACGCGGTTTTTGTAAAATCACCTCAAGGTCGTCTACAATTTATTGTGAGTTCTTAGGCTCTAGATCTTATTATATTATTTACAAAAAAAATCAGAAAACATACATACCTCACTTCCGATAAACACACTTTTATTAAAAAGTTTATGCTTGGAGAAGACACGACTGTGCATGCAGAGGACATTATATTTAAAACAATTGACATTCCATGATTTTTGATTTGCTACGCCCCATTATTATTGATTATTAGTGTTAATGAGGGGATTATTTGCAAAAGTATTTATAAATTATTATAGGTACTTGGTTGGAGCATTAGAACTCCTCAGGACAGGAGTTTTTTTTTAAATATTCTTAAAAAGCTTGTAAGTTCTTATTTTCTTATATTTTTACACATTTATTAACAATGTCGCGGGTTATGAAGATAATGATGGCAATGAAGGTGAAGGTGAAAGGTTGACTTTATGGATACGACTGTCTGAAAAGGTGAGTTTTAAGTTTAGCTTTAAACTCTGCCGAGTCTGTGATCGTTCTTAAATTATGTGGCAGTCCATTCCAGGCTTTAGACCTGACACTCCGAAACGCTCACCGAATTTAGTATCAGGGTGCGCTTTGGTTCCCTCAACGTTCCGATAGATGATGACTCTGCTCACCTGAGGGTTGATTGTCGAGAATTAGACTAGAGACTAGAGGAATACACATTTCCGATAAGTAAGCCGGAGTCATACCGTTAAGGGACTTAAATACCAACTAGCAGAGCGTGAACTGGATTCTTTAAAGACATTTGAGCCAGTGAAGATTTTCGAGAAGCTCTGAAACATGGGAATATTTAGATAAGTCGCAGCGTTGAAAACGAATTATAATTACGGGTGGTCGATTTTATATTTGATACAAATGCCTCCATTGTAGATTTTAGACTTATTACATTATGGTTCTAGCCCGCTTAGCACGCGCCATGTATCTCTTACACTTGCCTGACATCATATGTCACTATCCCATTTGAATTTCACAAAGAAGATAAAATACAGTTCTGTATCAAAAATATAAGGTTGGATTGGCGAGACTTTTTCGATCACGAAGCATGCCCATATCGTCTTTATTTATCCTATTAGTACCTACATCAATACTTATGACTAGAATGGTTGCTGTGCTTGCTATCAGTAAACCCTTATAAATTATTTTTGGGGGATTCTGTCATATTATAGCGCTACCTCCTTCTTCAGCAAACGTTTCGGACTACACAGATTACACATCTGCCCTGATGATGGACACTTTAATGCTGTACGAAACGTTGGATAAATAACGTAATCAACCAAAAATTAATCACAGAAATACTTTTGGCCGACAAAATCTCAAATCATATCGGTCATTAATTAATTCACTAGTATTAAGTTAGAATTTTTGAAACACTGAATTAAATTTACCACAAAAAATATTTTATTAATACGTTGAGAAGTTTGATGCTAATTACGGTAAATTTTCCTAATAGTTTGATTTTGTTCCATTTTATGGTATACTTGGTTTTGACGGATGGATTAATGGAGATAAAACAATCTACTGAAGCACAATTACAAGACGTTAGTGGTTGAAAGTTGGAGTATTTTTGTTGGTGAAAATTCATACGTAAAACGTGTTATTTCAGTGAAGTCAAGGGTGGGTGTAGAAAAGATGTAAATTAATTTTCACATCTATCACTACTACTGAAAACCGTACATTGTAACGATTTAAAATATTGCCCCCGGATTTCCGTTACTAGTAATTGAATCCATGAGTATATCGTTATCCAAAGGGTCATCAGTGTCATCACTACGTCAGTCTAATGGCTGGGCAATATGAAGATTTCTAGGCTTTGGTTCGGAAATGAGAGAGTTCGAGGTCGGCTGGAACTTTCGTTCGTCTGGTTTCTCCAGGATCATTGGAACACATTTTGGGAGGCGGTCATGCCATAGAACACTCCAAGTGGTTCGCTACGTTTTGTGACGTTACAGGGATGCCCAGGTTCATGGGGTGAGGTTTGTCCAGGTCTTGGCAGCTGATGCGTCTACCCATCTACGTGGCAGGCCGAATCGAGAGAGACTGGTTGAGGGAGGTATTTTTACCTCTCCAGCCAGAATCCTTCGACCCAACGCCTTGCACCGCAGTTTGAGGGATGGATTAATACGGACACCTAACCACAGATTCCTACTCACCCTTCATACCTACATCCTTCCCAGAACTTTCTCTCCTACCTTTCTTTAAAAAAACCCACCACACAGCATCCCCTAAGATGACACAGGCCGTGAGGGAAATTATTTTCCTCAGGACCTCCTGTGTGGAGCTGATGTAAACGAAACGTTAACGAAAACGAAACGTAAACGAAAAGTAAAAAAATTCTTATCGTCTATAAATGTATCGTGTGATATGTAAATATAAATAAATTATATAAATAAAATAAATTACACGTTACCTTTGAACTTGACGATAATATTAAATAAATAATATGGAATCCTTAATTTCTTTAACTTTCGCATTTTTTTAGCTAATTTATAATTAACCAGCAGTTAAAAACTCGCTCCGCCACCACATTCCTTCCTACAAATCCCCATATTTTAATCGCAATCGGATGAACGGTTTAGCAATGCATAATTTCATGATGCCAGAGCTCACTATTGTATACAGAAACCATCGCGAGCATGCGCATTGCGCACATCAAATCTCCAAAGTTTCATTTCAATCGGATGAATGGTTTAGCAATGCACAGCGGACATAGGTACATATATACATACATATAAACCCAGAAACAAACATATTTAGTATTAGAATTTGAAATTAAAATACTTTTGTACTTTCTTCCACTAATTTATATTTTACCAGGACCCGTTTCATCCTATTACGGACATTTTCAGTATGTCCGTAATAGGATGAAACCGATCCTGGTAAAATATAAATTAGTGGAAGAAAGTACAAAAGTGTTTTAATTTCAAATTCTAATACAATGGAATTCCACCACGAATTATCAGTGCAAAAACTAGACTCATTAAAAACATATTTAGATTTTTCTATATATCGACAAATTTAACATTTTTCCACTTACCCATTTTTATCTCATTATCAATAGAATTGTTATTTATGTCTTGCTAATTTCAATGCATTTTTAATACATATTAAACACACTTTTAACTAAGTAAAAATCTTCCGTTACAACATGATACACGAGTAAAACTTATTAGTAGTTAGTATATAGGTAGGCGAAGCTGAAAGTCATTTGCGCAGACAAATGATCACATAAATTAATTTGATGTTTAGTAATTTTCCAAAGTTGTTAAACCAACTAAACTATTGTATGAACTTCCTCCCCATAGAGGTTAGTCAGATAAGTTTTAAGATTTTCACGGCCAGAAGCATTTTCGTTATATGTTTTTGGGGTGTTGTGCCGTGTTGCGCTACCTCCTTCTTTAGCCAACGTTTCGGACATCGTTGCAGTGTCCATCATCAGGGCAGATCCGGCAGATCCGGTAGATGTGTAATTTTTAGTCGTGAAGTGTGTGCTTATTTACTTCGAAGCGATACCGTGTCGCCAGCAGCACTAACTTTCACCAGTACAAAATACTCGTGACAAGCAGTGGCGTCATCGCCGCGGAACGGAATAGAAAGTTCATTAAAACGTGGTATTTATGCTAGCCAGGGGCAAGTCCGTTTGCGAGATGCCGACGGAAGTGGCTCCATCTCTTAATGAAATCTAAAATTAGAAATCACAGTGGTAAGAATTTAGGAAAAAAAAAATAAAATAAAAAAAAATTACAATTGTTAACTTTCACCAGTACAAAATAATCGTGACAAGCAGTGGCGTCGTCGCCGCGGAACGGAATAGAAAGTTCATTAAAACGTGGTATTTATGCTAGTCAGGGGCAAGTCCGTTTGCGAGATGCCGACCGAAGTGGCTCCATCTCTTAATGAATTCTAAAATTAGAAATCATGATGGTAAGAATTTAAGAAATAGAATTACAATGGTTAAAAGCGAATTTAGTCAATATAAATCAAAATGGTTTACCACGAGCTCGCATTACTATATGCTTAGACATGGTTTTTTAGCTCTATTAATAATAAATGAATTTTACTAGAATTAGAATTACACTGGTTAAAGCGAATTTAGTCAATATAAAATTATAACACAAAAAAATGGTTTACCACGAGCTGGCCTTACTGTATACTTAGACATGTTTTTTGCGTTTAGCTTTGGTGTAGCCGTCAATCACCGGATACCAAGAGCTATTGAGCTTAGCTCCGTCGTCTCTATTAATATTAAAAGGATTTTTGTAGATTTCAATTGCCTCCGTAATTAGGCGTGCTCTATAAGTTTTAGGTCTTCCCAAGACCTCAGGAACAAATCCAAAGTAATGGCCGGTTTCGATTAAATGCTCAGCGATTGCCGATTTATCAGGGTGGCCGAGTTTGCAAGCACGAAAGTGTTCTGCTATCCTTTTGGAGATCGTCCTCTCTGTTTGGCCTACATAAACCTTGTCACATCCGAAACAGCTGAGTTTATACACTCCATCTGCTTCCAGAGGAAACTTAGTCTTTGCAGACCTCAGTAGGTCTTGAATTTTAGTTGTGGCACCGAAGACAGTCTTGATGCTATCCTTTCTCAACAGCCTGGCGATTCTGTCTGTCACATTGTGAACGTAAGGCAGGAAAGCGCAGCCTTTTAACTCTTGTTTAGCTCTGTCTTCATTTGGTGTAGATTTGGCTCTTATGATTTGCCTTGTCTGACTAGCTGGGTAACCGTTGCGTTCCAGTGCATCGGTCAGCTTTGTAAGTTCTGCTCCAATTTTAGTTTCTTCACATATTCTGGTCGCTCGCGTCACCAACGTATGGATAAGTCCTCTCTTCTGCGCTGGGTGGTGATGCGAATCGGCATGTAGATACCGATTTGTGTGCGTTGGTTTTCTATATAAAGTGTGTCCTAGATTACCATCTTCTTTTCGCATCACCTCCACATCTAGAAAAGGCAGGATTTTCGCATCGTTTTCTACTTCCATTGTGAACTTGATTTTACTGTGGAGTGAATTAAGATGATTCAGAAATTCATTCAGTTTCTCTGTTCCATGAGGCCAGATGGCGAAGACATCGTCAACATAACGCCACCATACCTTGGGAACAGCTGAAGCTGTGTCGAGTGCCACTTCTTCAAACTTCTCCATAAAAAAGTTGGCAAGTACTGGCGACAATGGACTGCCCATCGCAACTCCTTCCACTTGCTCAAAAAGTTCACCCTGGAATGCAAAATATCCCGTTTTGAGACAGTGTTCAAAAGTTTGCAAATGTCGTCCTCATAGATCTCCCTGAGCATTGTCATGGAGTCTTCTAGGGGCACATTTGTAAAAAGGGACACTACATCAAAACTGACCAGGATATCGCCTTCCTCAGTCTTGACCTTTTTTAGCTTACTGATCAGATCTGTGGAGTCCTTGATCCAAGATTCAGTTTTACCAGTTTGCATCTGTAGTAGTCTGGAGAGGTATTGGGACAGTTTGTAAGTAGGTGCACCAATAGCACTGACAATCGGTCTCATTGGGATATCCTTTTTGTGTATTTTCGGAAGACCGTATAGGGCAGGAGTTCTGGAGGCTTTTACGAAAAGCCCAGATCGATCCTCTTTCCTAATACTGGAAGCTTTAACTAGCTCTCTAGTCTTCAGGTCAATCTTATTGGTGGGGTTGTTCTTTATTTTCTTGTAAGTGCCGGCATCGCACAGGAGGTCTTCCATCTTCTTAATGTAGTCAACCGTATTAATCACCACAGTGGCATTACCTTTGTCGGCAGGCAGAACTAAGATGTCCTCATTGGCGCGCAATTCTTTTGGGGCCGCAAACTCTCCTTTTGTGATGTTTGGGCGGGGTATTTCAGCCCTTTTCAAAATATGGCAAGTCTCTTGTCGTATGTCCTCTGCTTGCGACTCTGACATTTTATGGACTTTCATCATTGTATGTAGTGCTGTCTCCACACCACATATGATAGATTCCACAGGTATCTTTTTGGGGGCAACTGCGTAGTTCATCCCCTTGGCAAGCACAGAAGTTGCGTCTGGGCTCAGCGCAAGGGACGAAATGTTAATAACAACTTTATTATGATCAAGTTGTTTTCGATCACCTTTTTTGCCTTGATTGAGCCTCTCAAACTTGTGTTTATGCCTCGCATCTGTTGACTGCTTACTTCTTTGTGCTTGTTGGTAAGTCATATTGTCAATTTTCTTCCAGTCTTCTTCGATAAGCATTGCACTTAGATGTAGGTGTAAATCGAAAAGGTCCCGAGATGTTCCATCCAGTTCGCTGCGCACGTTATGGATTCTTTCCCTTAGTAGCGCTGCTTCCGCTCTTTGGAAAACTCTCTCGGCTTTCCGGGATGTAATATGTCTTTGTATTCGGATGTGTACTGGTACGACCGATTCCTCCTTACATCTTTTGAGGAAAGCCAGGCTGCCCAGTAAAAGGTTCCTTCGTTTCCTCAGATTCTCCAATCGGTGTACCATTGCATGAACTTCCTCCCCATAGAGGTTAGTCAGATAAGTTTTAAGATTTTCACGGCCAGAAGCATTTTCGTTATATGTTTTTGGGGTGTTGTGCCGTGTTGCGCTACCTCCTTCTTTAGCCAACGTTTCGGACATCGTTGCAGTGTTCATCATCAGGGCAGATCCGGCAGATCCGGTAGATGTGTAATTTTTAGTCGTGAAGTGTGTGCTTATTTACTTCGAAGCGATACCGTGTCGCCAGCAGCACTAACTTTCACCAGTACAAAATACTCGTGACAAGCAGTGGCGTCATCGCCGCGGAACGGAATAGAAAGTTCATTAAAACGTGGTATTTATGCTAGCCAGGGGCAAGTCCGTTTGCGAGATGCCGACGGAAGTGGCTCCATCTCTTAATGAAATCTAAAATTAGAAATCACAGTGGTAAGAATTTAGGAAAAAATAAAAAAAAATAAAAAAAAATTACAATTGTTAACTTTCACCAGTACAAAATAATCGTGACAAGCAGTGGCGTCGTCGCCGCGGAACGGAATAGAAAGTTCATTAAAACGTGGTATTTATGCTAGTCAGGGGCAAGTCCGTTTGCGAGATGCCGACCGAAGTGGCTCCATCTCTTAATGAATTCTAAAATTAGAAATCATGATGGTAAGAATTTAAGAAATAGAATTACAATGGTTAAAAGCGAATTTAGTCAATATAAATCAAAATGGTTTACCACGAGCTCGCATTACTATATGCTTAGACATGGTTTTTTAGCTCTATTAATAATAAATGAATTTTACTAGAATTAGAATTACACTGGTTAAAGCGAATTTAGTCAATATAAAATTATAACACAAAAAAATGGTTTACCACGAGCTGGCCTTACTGTATACTTAGACATGTTTTTTGCGTTTAGCTTTGGTGTAGCCGTCAATCACCGGATACCAAGAGCTATTGAGCTTAGCTCCGTCGTCTCTATTAATATTAAAAGGATTTTTGTAGATTTCAATTGCCTCCGTAATTAGGCGTGCTCTATAAGTTTTAGGTCTTCTAATTCTAGTAAAATTCATTTATTATTAATAGAGCTAAAAAACCATGTCTAAGCATATAGTAATGCGAGCTCGTGGTAAACCATTTTGATTTATATTGACTAAATTCGCTTTTAACCATTGTAATTCTATTTCTTAAATTCTTACCATCATGATTTCTAATTTTAGAATTCATTAAGAGATGGAGCCACTTCGGTCGGCATCTCGCAAACGGACTTGCCCCTGACTAGCATAAATACCACGTTTTAATGAACTTTCTATTCCGTTCCGCGGCGACGACGCCACTGCTTGTCACGATTATTTTGTACTGGTGAAAGTTAACAATTGTAATTTTTTTTATTTTATTTTATTTTTTCCTAAATTCTTACCACTGTGATTTCTAATTTTAGATTTCATTAAGAGATGGAGCCACTTCCGTCGGCATCTCGCAAACGGACTTGCCCCTGGCTAGCATAAATACCACGTTTTAATGAACTTTCTATTCCGTTCCGCGGCGATGACGCCACTGCTTGTCACGAGTATTTTGTACTGGTGAAAGTTAGTGCTGCTGGCGACACGGTATCGCTTCGAAGTAAATAAGCACACACTTCACGACTAAAAATTACACATCTACCGGATCTGCCGGATCTGCCCTGATGATGGACACTGCAACGATGTCCGAAACGTTGGCTAAAGAAGGAGGTAGCGCAACACGGCACAACACCCCAAAAACATATAACGAAAATGTCTCACATACTTCAAAAAACATGTATTTTCTTTATTTCTTCTCTTTCTCTACGGGTTATGTTTCATGTTTGACACTACCACGTTTTATATTTTATTTTGATTATCATTATTTCTGTTATTACAATACGAGCATCTCTGCTTGGTAACAACTGAACATTGATGACGCTTGCTGTGAACATTTCTAATTGGAGTGTTATCTATGTACATCCCAATGGCAATTTTATAACTATAAATATTGTTATCACTCTGTAAATATTTCAAACAATCAATAAATAAATAAAATATAACCAGTGATTTCTGTCTTTTCTGAGCAAGAAATGCAGAAAGTATTATTTTGGTCTACGGTGACGTTTTTTGGTCCACCAAAAAACATAAAAAAATCTATACGATTGAATAGTTAGGGTCGGGGAGTTCGGCGGTTACTCGGAATCGAAATGTGGATGTTTTTTTTAATTCGTTCGTACGACAAATTATGTAATCTGAGACCAAATTTCATGTACATTTTTTAATCCAAATAAGTTCAGTTTCGCTGGTTTTAGTCTCTTATTACTCCAAAGGTGTTCGATGCAATATACCAACATTAATTTTAATTACTGAACTTACAGTGGTATATCGAACGTGTTATGCAGACTAGATGAAACATGACATTTAATATCACAACAACAATGCCACGACACTCAATGGCAGATGGCATTTGCAATTATTCATTTGGATTGTTACGCGATGGATAAATCTTAAACTTTAATATTTCAGCACTTGGAAGAACTAAAATTAGACCTTAACTTTCGACAAAACTCTTCAAAACATGTATCTTTGTCAAAGACAAAATATTACGTATCCCAACAACACGTCACAGCAAAATTGATTTTACAATACCTTGACATGAGGTATTTCAACGACACTCGAGGTTAAGGCCTAACAAATAGGATCGACAGAAAATAGAATAAACGCATCAACCCGCATTTTTGGAAGATTTCTAACAAAGTCTTGATATTCGTTCGAAAACTAAAATATTGTGGAAACTTTTTACTATACTCGCTAATTATTACCCTTTACAAACATATGAAAGGAGGTATCTCTCAAACTTAAATAGGGGCAAGTATTTTTTTTGTGTTATTTCACCAATTATTCGTTTAAAATAATACAAGGTATATTTGCGGCACGTTCCAGAGCGGGAGACACTCTTACTGTTGTACCACCTGGTGTAAGACCACCATTCAGAAATGAAACGTTGCTTGAAATGACTTTAGCCATGTTTAGTGACCAGATTTGAATAACCAGGTACTTCCCCATCCCATCTTCCCCATTTCCTTCCCCTGCCTTCAGCCGCACAATAAAACCCAATTGGGGATGCCATTTTTTTTTTTTTTTTGAGCGGAGACGATTTACATATATATAGTTCCCGTGAGCATTGAGGCCGTAAGCCTATTGGACTATCTCCCATTTTACCTCATTCATTTGACAGTAACCCAGTCCGTTTTATAAAGTTCACCGGGATTGTTATTGGAAATGAAGCTACATCTTCTGGTTTGACAATGTGTCTTCTCAGGTATCATTTCCCTCTTCTCTCGTCGTTGGTTCCTGAAGGCCCCGCGAGGGAAGAGGGCTTCATCTCTCCTCTCCACTCCTAAGTTCCCCGAAGGCTCCACGATGGAGAGTCCACCTCTCCTTGGTTTCCTAAAGGTCCCACAAGGGAAGAGTCCACTCCACCTTGGTTCCCCGAGGGCCCCAGGAGGGAAGAGGACTTCATCTCTCCTCCTCACTCCTCCGTTGTTCCCTAAAGGCCACACAGGGGAACAGTACACAGAGATTTTAGGCCTCATTTCTCCTTTTCACTCCTACATGGTTCCGTGAAGGCCCCACTTGGGAAGAGGACATCATCTCTCTCCACTTCACTCCTCCTTGGTTCCTCATAGGCCCCGCGCTGGAAGACTATCCTTCCCCTTGGTTCCCTGAAGGCCCCACAAAGGAAGAGCTCATGAAGGTGGCCTCAGCTCTCCTCTTCACAGCTTCTCTTTTCAGTTCCTCCTACAGGCCCCAGGAAGGAAGTCCGCAGAGGTGGTTTCTGCACTCCTAGGTTTCCAAAAGGCCCCTAGTTTTCGAATAGTCCATTTTTTTTGTCCCACGAGTTACCAGGAAAATAGAGGGTCCACTCCAGAAGAGCCCTAAATGCTGGAGAAAGGTCTAAATACTCCGAGATGCGACCTTGTTTTTCGGAGGCACCGTTCGTGACACTGTTCCCCAGGACATTCAGCCTGAGCACGGTAGCTCACACCTTGGCTTGGGATGGCTATTTCAGGTTTGTGTTTCCACTCCCTTAGGGATGGGTTTGCCACACTCTCTACGCTCTGGGACGCCATAGTCTCACTGGCTCCGGACTGGAGCAGCTGGGATTTCTGTGAGGTATTCACATAATAAAAAAATAGTGTTTAAAATAGTATATTGGCGACTTAGTAAAGGCTCTTGATTCGCAATCGAATTCCGGTGTGCGCAAACATATTTCATTTGTGTTATTTCGCAATTTATTAATTTAATATAATATATAGTATATTTGCGGCAAGTTCCAGAGCGAAGGATACTCCAAGCATCGCCCTGGTGTAAGATCACCATTCAGAATTGAAATAGCCTTAACGCTACACGGTGACTAGATCTGAGAAGCCAGGATCTTCCCCAATTTCCTCAGATTCATCTCCTTTCCCTCCCCTCTACCTTCAGCCTCACAACATACATATATGTAGTCTCTTTTTATCGTTATTTATTTTTGGGGTGTTGTGCCGTGTTGTGCAACCTCCTTCTTTAGCCAACGTTTCGGACAGCGTTACAGTGTCTATCATTAGGGCAGATGTGTTATCTGGCAGATAACATCATATCTGACATATTATGCCCTGATGATGTATATATATATATATCTATATATGTATATTTATATATGATGTATATTTACATATCTGACATATGCACTGATACTGTAACGCTGTCCGAAACATTGGCCAAAAGGGAGGTAACGCAACACGGCATAACACCTCAAAATAAATAACGACAATACTTTTAACCGTGAAAACCTAAAATCATGTAAGCCGGGAGAAGTTGGAACTCTTGTGAGGTATTCACATTTCAACAAAAAATAGTGTTTGAAATAGCATATGAAATTTAATGATTAGTATAGTATCAATGTCTAAAAATACAAAAAGAAAACGTAGCAGCTGTAAAAGTCGTATGTTTAGGAACGTGGACAAATCTAACAATCGAATAGGTGCCTACCTCGCTAGCATCGTGCCACATACCCTCAAATCAACAAAATACTCGAACAAGTCCCAGACCGTACGTGCGAAAATAGCTGTAAAATAAATACACGACACGTTATTGGACCGAAACATTCAATTACAGCTTCGGGTGGTAAATACGAGTAAATAATAAACGCGTGTTATAAATAAGATTTTATGTTACTTGCCCGTGATTTATTTGAGTAAATAAATATTATATTACGGACGGTATGAACGTAATTGTACCACCCGCGTAGGCAGCGTTATGACATTACTTGGGTTGTGTCAAATATCTCTCGTAGTTAAGATGGGCGAAAGAAACATGAGATGGTCTTCGTTTGGCAGAAGATTAACAAAGAAATACAGTGTGAAGAATAAGTTTTGATGATCATTGTTACCTCAGTTCTACATAAGTACCTTCTTACGTAAAATCCTAGTAAAAATCACAAAATGGTTGAAAAAAATATTAACCTTTTTTGATTTTTTTTTTTTTACATCAATACTGCACAAGAGTCCCAACTGCTCCCGTCTGGAGCCGGTGGCACTATGGCATCCCCAATTGGGGTCTGTTGTGAGGCTAAAGGTAATGGGGAAGGGAAGAAGATGGGGAAGAGGGAGGAGGGGAAGTACCTGGCTATACAGATCTGGTCACAAAACACGGTTAACGCCATTTCAATTCTGAATGGTGGTCTTACACCAGGGCGATACTGAGAGCATCTTCCACTCTGGAACGTGCCACAAATATACTATACAGGGTGTTAAGGGACGTACTTGACTTACTTTAACCAGTGATTTCTGACATTATTTGGAGTAAAAAAAGTAAATGAAATTTTGGTCTCCGGTGACATTTTTGATGTTTTTTTTTTCTACAAAAACATAAAAAAATGGTAGTTGTTGAACAGTTGGAGGCGGGGTAAGGGGTTCGTCGGACACCCGGCTGATTGACCAGTGACGACATGCAGAAGAAATTTTTTTTTGTTTGATTTTGAAGAAAAATTTTTTGAAACACAAAAAAAAGTCGTCAAAAAAGTCACCTGAGACCAAAATTTCATTTACATTTTTTACTCCAAATAATGTCAGGAATCAATGGTTAAAGTAAGTCAAGTACGTCCCTAAACACTATGTATATTTTTTTAAATGAATAAATTGTGAAATAACACATATCTCTTTAAAAAATGCGAAAATAATAATAAAAAATCTTGGAACTTAATTAATAATATTCTTAATAACCAATCTTACACCTCAAGAAATTTTTGTAAAAAATTAATCATTAATGATGAAATAATCACTAACAATGTAGAGATATGCGACCAATTTAATAATTTCTTTTGCAACATTGGCTCCTCCCTAACCGATAATATAAAAGTCAAACACAATCCAGCCAATGAAATAACGTTAGTGCACGACAGCATTGAATCTTTATATCTTCAGCCCACTACGGAGTTAGAAATAAGTCAAATATTAAAATCTCTAAAACCAAATGCAAGTGCTGGTTATGATTCACTCAAATATAAGACCGTGCTAAGTCTCTCCACAGAATTGATTCCTACTCTAACAAAATTAATCAATCAATGTTTCAAAGAGGAAACTTTTCCAGATAGCTGTAAAATTGCTAAGGTGACACCAGTTCACAAAGGTGGGTCCAAAACAAATACCTCAAACTACAGACCCATCTCAATCTTACCAATTTTAACAAAAATTTTTGAACGTGTAATTTACGAAAGATTAAACAATTTTCTGCTAAAAAAATCATTCTTATATTAAAAACAATACGGCTTTAGGAAAAAATCGAACACACTAGGAGCAATAAATGACTTAATCAGTAAAATTAGAAGCGGCATTGATGGTGGAAATTATATTTTATCTATATTAGTTGACCTTCAAAAAGCCTTTGATACAATTAGTCACGACATACTTCTCAAGAAACTCAAGAAAATTGGTGAAGTTGGTCCTGCTCTTAATCTACTCAAATCATATCTTAGCAATAGAAAGCAATTTGATAGCATTAACGATCAAAATAGCAACTACGTTCCAATAAACTATGGAGTTCCGCAGGGGTCCATACTAGGTCCACTACTGTTCCAAATTTACATCAATGATATTTCGCAATTAATTTTAAATGGTGAAATCTTTTTATATGCAGATGATACAGCATTTTTTACTCGGGTAAAGATTTAGATATCTTACTAGAAAATGCACAAACAGATCTAGAAAAAATCAACAGTTGGCTTCAATTAAATATGTTAACAATGAATGTTAAAAAACAGGATACATGATCTTAAGCTCACCCCGTAAAATAATTCCTCCTCATGTACCTTTAAAAATTGAAAACAACGAACTTCAAATCCTGATCCAGGAAAAATATCTTGGGCTGTGCATTGATCAGCATTTGACATTTAAACAACATATACAAGGTATTAAAGATAAAATCATTCCTTAATTAGCGTATTTAGCCGGATATCATATCTGTTGCCAAATAAATGTAAAAAAGGTTTATATTATAGTCTCGTACACTCACATTTAAATTATTTGATTGAAATCTGGGGAAACGTATGTGAAACATACATAAATGAATTAAAATAAAGTAATCGAAAAACTATTTAACTACAAGCCTAGAACATCCACAAAAAATTATATATGGAAACAAAACTATTAACATTAAGAAAACTATATGAATACAATTAATACATGTCTCCTTATATTCAAAATAAACAATAAACTCGTACACAGAATTCATTAAAACGTCTCAAGTACACAAACACTTTACAAGACAACACGATAACATACATTTAAACACCATCCACACTAACTATGGTAAACAATCCATTGGTTACGAGGGGGGCAACTTATATAATTGCCTCCCAAACGACATTAAAAATGAAAAGAAGCTGGGAAAATTTAAAAAAAAAATATTAATATTTATTCTTGATAAACAAAATAATGATATTGAATAGCGCTGTATTGAAATATTTACTTTATTTTAATGTGTATAATTATTTCTAGTTAAATGAGTGAAAATGTAATTTTCTTTTAACCGGAATAAAAATTTTTTTAAAAAATCAAATAAAATTTATTTGCCACGCCGGGATTCGATCCGCGACTTTCGGAGTGATAGTCAAGAGCCTTACCGCTGGACTACGCCCGCCGTCTTAAATATAAAAATATATGAAGAACGCACAGCAGTCAATTTGGGGGGCGGATAAGGATACCGCCGCCACGTAAACCATTTATTGGATAATTAATACCACTGCTATAGGTTACCCAAGGGTTTGCTACGTTTGCAGGGGTGCCCGTGTTCATGGGGTGGGGTTTGCCCGGGTCTTGGTGGTGGATGCTTTTGCCCACCAGCTGCATGGCTGGCCGGATCGACACAAAATGATTGAGGGAGTCCCTTTGACTCCTCTAGCCGTACTCTCTCGGTACATGGTCAGGCACCTCAGTCTGAGGGATAGATTCATACGTCCGTCACATCTGGGCACACAGACCCCAGATGCCTACCCATCCCGCATATCATCTTCCTTCCAGAACTTCCTCTTCTTCCTTTCCTAAAAAGATTCTCCTCACAGCATCTCCAAATATGGCATAGTCTCTGATGGGAATTATTCTCCTCAGGGTTCCTTTTGTGTAAATGGCCTCCATCGTGTGTAAAGGCCATTTAAACAAAAAACAGATCCAGTGGAACTATGACATCTCCATTTGCGATCAGCTATAAATCTAAAAGTAGTGGGGAGGGAAAGGAGATATGGAAAATAAAGGTTGGGAAGAACCTGACTTTTCAGATCTGGTTGCGAAACATGACTACTTACTGCTTAGTCGGTAAAAAAATCATGCGTGCAGTTCACACGCGGTAGAAGTGAAAACTTCAGAAAACTAAACCTTCCAAGTTTTAAATTATTTAACATTTTATTCTACGAAATACCGCATACAGAGGAGGCCGATTAGTCAATCTCATTCTCTCGCATTCTAAATCCTATAGAAGTACTTGTAGTACGTGTTTGATTATTTTTAGTGTCGCTCGTTTCCGTTTCATCGAGTTTCAAATCACAAGGGTGCTAAAGAAGTTTTCACTTCGAAAATGAGTTTATTTGAAAAATTTTCAGTAGAATATTTATGTGAAAAAAAACGTTATTTGCAGCACTTGTGTTACGATCCAACAAAGTTGTTCGGAAAAGGCTTTATGAGAAAGTGTGCAAAGGCTTTAAAAAGAAGCCTTTATTCGTGGATGTGAAACAAGAAACTTCTTTAGCAAGGACGAACAGAGCAAACACGTTAATACAACACTACAAATCAGGCTCCAGAACGTAGGGATTCCTATTTTCGTCATTGTAAGATTTTTACGCCATTGTCGTAAATTCAAACACGACAAAACAACGAATTTATAGTATTAATAAAATCACATGGTTTTAAATTTGGTACTGCGTGTTTTCAACCCACGACAAAATATCGCCGACAAAATATCCCCGAACAAAATATTCCCGACAAAATATCGAACGGACAAAACATCCTCCAACAAAATATCTACTTAAACCTAACCTAACCTAATCTTATTTTTTACTATTTTTTTAAAATAATTTATTGTCTTTAAAGGATGTCTGTATTATTTTTGTCCCATTTTATTATTTAAAAAAAATAATTTATTGTCTTTATGGGATGACTGTATTATTTTTGTACCATTTTTTGTTAGGTTAGGTTAGGTTAGGTTGGGTTCGGTTAGATTAGGTTAGGTTGGGTACGGATAGGTTAGGTTATCCCCCCGTTTTGTTGGGGGATGTTTTGTCTGTAGGATATTTTGTCGGGGATATTTTGTGTGTGATATTTTATCGCGGGTTGAAAAGAAGCGGAACCTGTAAATTTAGTCGGGAATTTTTTCAGCTTTACTCGTAGCGGATTTTATCCCGATTTGAAAAAATGTTGACGTCCATTATGTTCTGTAACGTCGTGTGAATCTGTGAAAATAATGGAGCACACGTGCCCCTGACATGGCAGGAACAGCAAAAACAGACATTTGTTTGAAGTTCGTTTGAACTTTTGCCAGAATAGAGTTTGGCGCTTTAAGTTTCTTTGTTTGATTGTGAGTTTAGTTTTGTAGAAAGCATTCGCTGAAATTCAAATGTTTATTTAAATTAGTGCAAATGAAGTTTACATTTTAAATTTAACGCAGTGTGCACGAATAAAAAGTTTTCATGTAGGCGAACTAATGTGCTAAAGAAATCTAACTTTAAAAAGAAATTAAAAATGTGTGTTTTTTTTTAAATTTCGACTTCGTTTGTTTGAATGACAGATTGAATGAATGGATGAAATGGAATCTTGGACGTTTAAATTAACCCACTTCCCGACATCTGATCGAGCTGAGGCTTGGCAAATAGACATGTTGTCGATGAAAATGCATTTTGGTGGCACTAAAAATAAACGTTCTTTGGTTTTAAAAAACTTTGTTTTTTACGGGTTGTTTGTTAAGTTGCTTGGTGTAACCCTAAGTGACCAGCTCAGGTATGGGGGCTCTATCGAAGCCAGAGTAAAGTTAGCCTCTTAGAAACTGGGCGTACTGTATAGGGCCCGCAGATACTTTAATAGTGCACAACTGCTAACCCTGTACAAATCACAAGTGCGCCCCACAGTTGAATTTGGCAGCCACCTCTGGTCTGGAGCTCCAAAATACTTGAAAAATACCCTCGACTCTGTGCAGAAACGGGCGGTCCGTTTGATAGATTCTCCCATCTTAACAGACGGATTGCAATCTTTAGAGGACAGGCGACGGGTGGGAATGCTATCCTTGTTCTACCGGTATTACAATGGAAGATGCTCCGAGGAACCAGCATCATTGATCCCTTCGGCACCGGTGCATAGTCGGGAAACACGCCAAACGCGTGCCCAACATTTGTACACGGTTGACATTTGCCACATGAGAACGGGTCGTTTCTTCGACTCGTTCTTATGCTCAACAGCTCGGCTGTGGAATGATTTGCCGGCCTCTGTGTTTCCTCCTTCCTACAACATGGGTCTCTTCAAGACCAATGTTCATTCCTTCCTCTCCTCAAAAAGACCCTCCACACAGCATCCCAGATGACATAGGCCCCGAGGGAAATTATTTTCCTCAAGGCCTCCTGTGTGGAGATAATGTAAAAAAAAAAATCATGCAACGATGCACGAGAAACGAGATCATATGTATACACATTTTTCTGAAACTCGATGACAATTTAGCAGCTAATAAAGGCAATTAAAATCGGTTTTATCAAATAGGCATTTGGCTCAGTTCGTAATGTTGTTGACTCTAGTGCCTTTGTAGGAAGGTTCTATTCACAGTCAAACCAAAAAAAAAACTTTTTTCTAATTTTAAAATGAAAATAGATTATTACAGCAAAAAAATGTTTTTTAGGGGTTGATTTTTAAATAGACCTATTTGTGTATAACTTTTGTTTTCTTGATTGAAAAAATGAATGAATGAATAGAGTAGATTCTTGGAAGTGGAAATTAACCCACTTTACGACATCCGATCGACCTTAAACTCTGCAAAAAGAATTGTTGTCGAAGACAATGCATCAAATAAACTTTTTTTCTCGTTGAAAACAGATACATTATAATTTTAAAAAAGGTTGTTTTGTACGGATTGTTTGTTATTTAAAGGTTAAATCATTTGATGCATAAGGTATTATTATTTTGTGTATCAAATAGGAAAACCTATGAGATGATATTTGCATAGTTACATTCTCAACTTTCCTAAATGTTGTCATTCCATTACTTACGTGTTAAAAAAAATTAATTGGTTACTGATTCAACAAAATTAAAAATATAATCACATTTTTATGTAATTTACATAGAGTATTATTTGTTCCGTTTACACGTTCACAAACAATCTTCTTTTTTCGTCAAATTAATAGTTACCTTTATTTTTTTTTCAAGGGTTTTAATACCATCTACCTGCACATAAAAAAATTACTGCGTTGTTCATTGTACAATACCAGAGTTTTTTTTTTGAAAAGCTAGTTATGAAGATCGGAATAAAAAAGCAAGTTGTCAAATGCGTCATTACATTTGTAAGTAATATTGAACTGTCGTTCTTGAAATCTAGGCGGCACTGTATTACAAAATCAAAATGAGCTAAAAATAAACTATAAAATGTTACCAATCCCTTCTACTCCATTTTAAGTCAACTGTTAGAAGTACCAAATAATTGGCATGGATTTTTTCAATGCTTTATTAGGCCGCACGGAAGCAGCTAATCGCACGGTTTCAAAAAATTTAAACATAATTGCAAAATTGCAGTTGACGTTGTAGCGATTCGTTCCCCATCCCTACACTTTGTTGCATGCACATCACTATCTGCAACTGACCATGTGACCAGCGAACGTTTCCGAGGGGGCATTGACGGCTTCACCCGGGAGTTTGGTTTTGGGAGACTACTGGAGCAACACCCCCCTGCGGACGGAGGATGGCGTCTGGTTGCCGGACCTATAGATTTCTCCTTCGGACGAGTCATGCTGTTACCTTCAACGATATACTTCACGTAACGTAGAATTAGCTTTATTATCTAGCATCATGGTTTATCTATAATTTAAATTGTTTTCTTATTCACCTAAAAATAAGATGGCGCTCAACCTTTTACCACATTCTTTTATAAGTAACTTTTAACTACCCACTTCTTTTAATATCAGAAATTACTTGATCATTGTCCCTTCGGGAGAATGACACGCCCTGTAGATTACATTCAACTTATTTTAAATTATGTTTGATTGTTATTTAATAAATTTAATATCTCATGCTCTGGGTTTTAATTTCAACTAATTTTCCTTTTACACATCATCACGTAGCATCATTTAATAAGTATGCTATATTTATGGAAGATACAAGTAATAATCTCCCTTACAAATGGCGCGCAACGTGGTTTTAACCTCTGTAATTTCGGTTTCGTATATTTTTTTTCACTGGGTAGGAAATTTTTTTTCTTGGGTATGACTCTGATGTTGGGATCTGTAGGTTCCAGCGCATCTGCCGTTCGCGGGGTGAGTGTGTTTTATATTTTATTATTATAATGTCCTTATTACTTTAATTTCCATTGTTTCTCACCACCAAACTCAATTTTTGTTTGTTTCGTAATAAGTGTTACCGTTCACAAGAATACTTTATTCATTATATAATTTTGCATCATGTGTTCCCAATCATGCCTTAAAATATTCAACGTTACCTTCACATTTTTATGTTTCAATATATAATTGCGGTTATCCTTAATTCGCACATTAATGTTGGTTCGTTTACCTTTCTAATAATGTTACAGGTTAATAATAATATTTGCTATCACGGTAGCTCCGCACATTATGTACAATGTACTTTCTTGTTTTCGATCGGAATAAATATGTACCTTCGGTCATAATGGCACGCGTCCCACTACGTAAGTGTATTTCAATTTTATATTGTTTCTCTGGAGTGAATATTTTTCTTTTACAATGCGATGTTATTACAATATCGTTTCATATTTCTTATTGCAACATCTGATTCATAAGATTTGCTTTTGAACGTTATGCTGCTCAACATTTTTATTATGAGAGACGGGGGATCTATGTCAGTAATAATTTTTTTTTCAGATTTATTTATGGATTTCCAAGTTGATTGATTTATGTTATATTATGTGGTTGATAATTATCTTCCTATTAGTTTTGAATTTATCTTGTAACGAGTTTTTCAAGGGATTTTAAATTTAACCTTCATATTTAATTATTCTTACAGTTGGATGGGCACTAATTTCAAATGGGGTTTGTAAATTTTATTGTCCACGCGTTAAAAATTTGCATAATTGTCACACTGAAATGATTTACATCTTTATCTAGGAATTATTTTCCTGTGTTTTGGAAATTTTATTTTTGCTTCATTTCAAATATGTCAAATCATGCATTTCAGAATTGCGAATTGCTGGTCTTCCTCAAATGACTGTTGGATATGAGAGACGTCCTCTATTCAATGGAATTGCCGAGTCCAGTTTAACGGTTCTTCATGGATAAGAGGTCTTTCAAATTGCTTATCTTATTTTCGGTTGAGTTGTTGGTTGATTTTACGGAAATATTTTGTAAATAATTTTTGTTAACTTTCCTTGGAATCATTCAGTAACTTTAATTGTTAATTATTTTGGTGAATTTTATTGACATCTTGTCACACACAGTCAATTCATGTTGAATTATTGTCGATTCTTTTCATTATGCAAGAGCTCATGTATCTTGATTAAAATTGCCTTAATTTGATTTAAATCATAATTAAATTCTTAATAATCGTGAGTTAATTTTGATAGTACGCGATTAATTGGGTTATTTCTTTCTATAATTTGGCTTCCTGGCAGTATTAAAGTTATCTACCTTTGAAAACACTTGATAATTTTAATAGCTTCTTTGGCATAATAATTTGTAGGAATTATCTAACCTTTGATGGATTACTTCACAAGCTCTTATGTTAGTTCTTACAGGGAAGAACTGATAATGACGGTTTTTGTAGCTGTTCATCTTACATCGTTTTTCTTTAAATCTGACGGGGTTTATAATTGGGTAGTCATATAAATTCATTTTAATTAATATGTTGTTTAGAATAACTTTATGATTCATTAAATTAGTATTAAATTAATTCTATTTTACCTTGATGTAATATCATTTATTTAAATTTCTCGGTGTACAATTACTTGTTTTGCAAGTAGTTATTTTGGGCGTATCAATTAATAAATAATTTACCTTCTCTTTTCTAAAACATTAAGCTCAATTTCGGGGTTTTCCAAAATTTTATGCAATATTTTTTTCGATAGGGTCAGATTGAATTATACTTAAATGGTTAGTATTAAATTCAGTTTTCTTTTAAATTTTATTAAATTTGAATATTCTTCTCAATATTTCACCGTTCTCGATTATAATTATTTCAAGCTTAGCGGTTTCAAATAAATAATAACAATAAATATGTAATTATTATGTAGCGGTTAGTTCCTCAGACGCTTTAACGGATTTTTACTCGTTTGATTGTACACCTTTTGTGATTTGTATTGTCAATCAAAAGTCGGTAGATATCGTTATTTTGTCTTTAGTAAATTTATAATGTTTAATTATCATTCCGGTTTATTTGAATGTTATTATTTAACTTAATAAAAGTGATTTTATCCTTTATACACAGCCTTTGGTTAGTGCATTTGCTATTTTATTATTAAAAATATTTATTGCATTTAACGACATCTGTGCGGCGCGCATCAGTTTAATATATTCATACACCATAAAAATTCTTCGTTCGTAATGCAGTTTTGGTTCGAGTCTTTGCTTACTTGGAGTACGAAATAATCTTGATAAATTAAATACGGCTGTTATGAAATAATAATTATTTTCTAATACTTAGAGATACTTTATTGGGATTCAATGTTTAATTTATTTTAAACCCTTACAGCAGCTAAAATATTCCGACTGTTGGACGATAGTTTCTTATCGGCAGCATGCAGTGTTGATGGATCTTGGATGAAAATGATTAAATGTGACAGGGTTTTCGGAACCAGACGACGTAAACTCAGTACTTCCAGGAATTCATCCCCGGTTTTTCATCAGGCGGCTCACCAGAATTAAGGATTCAAAATCTGTTCTGCCTGCTAATGCGCAAGAAGATCTGATGTCTTAGATTTTCGTCAACCATTGAAGCGTGAATCTTGGCCGCACGCCTATTATAATATTTTGACTTTTTCTTTTTTGTTGTAACTAATTGATAAAACCTAAATTACTCGTACATATTTTATAACTTGCTATTAACCGTTGGAGAACTGTTTTGGAATGAAAGAGAAATGAAACATATCTACAGCTGACAATGTGAGTAGGAACATATAAATTAATCGGACTAATTTAGTGTATCTAAAAAAATGACGCCACACGATTGTTGATCAAAGATAATAATATCTACCCTTACATCAGCAGTTGGTGGAAAAGTCCTCTTAATCATTTTTATTTATTTATGTTAATAAAATTTCTATTTTTATTCCCAATTAACACCTGTATATAAGAATTCAAACAAAAAATATCTACACTGATTCCACGTTCACAAATTTTCCACAAAAATCGAGAAAAATAAAGAAATGTACTACAAATAAACCTTTTGCAATGCCTCCGACATCCTGAAATTCTTTAGATTCGACAAGAATTATTTCACTGCGAATGACGTTCTTAGAGAACCAAGAGCGGAAAATATAAAAGTTTAAATAGACTGCGGCAGATGTTCCGTATTATTAACTCCAAAAAGGTAACGGAATTTAAGTTGGACGTGTTACTTTGTCTTAAAATCATTGGGTGGAAGGAAGAAGACCTGATTTTTTTCAGCGCCATCCGATTCTCCTTCCATTTGGTAAATTAATTTATAAAATTCAAATTGTTATCGAGCATATAAGTAAGTAGTAATAACAATAACCTTATCCCCGGATGATTTTGAAGAATGTATTGTCAAAACAGACAGTGTTACGGTTATATTTTACAAGGAGTGCTTTTTTTGTAATAAAATAAAAGAAGTGTAATTAGAATTACATACTTATTGTTGTGTATCTAAAAAGCTTCCGGCTTTTAAACATAGATGGCGGTGATAAGAACTGTCAGTAGATTCCGCTAGATGGCAGGGAGCTGAGAGAGGATGATGTGTGTAACGCTTACATTAGAACCAATTTAGCTAGCTCCAAGTTAGGTCGACTAACGAGGTCCGTATTGTACACGCGAAGTATTAATAAAACCAGATAAAAGATCAAGAATCTATTTATTGTGTGTTTGGAGAATCTACTACAAAAAGTAATTGTCCAAAGGCGATGATATGTGAGATTTTTTATAAGTTAAAAAGAACAACAAGTACAGCTCACTATTCTAGTAAGGATAAGTACAGTAAGGTGTTTTAAATTTATATTTTGTGCAATATTTTATAATTTTGATTCATAGACATGTTTCACAACGTTCTAATTGAATTATTCGGATTATTTGGTTATCATAACCTCAAAAATATTTTTTAATTGATATATGTTCCTACAGGTATATAAAATCTTGTTCGGCCCATGTCGTTTATAGGTGAAAGGTAGATTTCCTGCGTCTTATCAAAATTGTAAATTATTCATTTATAAATTTTCGGGAAATCGATAGTTTACATTTATTTCAGTTTGTACATAGTATTAAATAGCCAAAATAAAACCAATTATGGATTTCCTCCTTGTGACTTTACTTCTACTGAGACAGCATAATAAGAATAAGTAAATTAATTTTATAAAAAAGAAATATGAATCCAAAATTATATAAAAAAAAATATATATATATATGGAGAGAGGTTGTACATATAAATCAAATCAAAACAGAAATATAAACAATAAAAACATAACATTATTCAGGAAACATCAGAGAAATACTCTTTCATGGACCTCTTATATTCGGTAAGTTCGCAATTGAAAATTTCCACATTGGATAATAAGCAATTATAACTATTGCATTCAGACTAGAATTCTGCTTACAGTTTGTCTTGCATTGATCCACCCTGAACAGGACAGAAGAGCGTGTTGAACGTGCAGGTACATTGAATTGATTTTTATTTAGCATCTCTGGGCATTGAATATTATTGTTGACTACTTTATACAGGAATAATGCATCCATATGATGCCTTTGTACACTCAATGAATCAATTTTAAAGTGCGAAACTGCCTCTGCATAATTATTAAATCTTACAAATGACTTGTAACAAAGATATTTTAGGAATTTGTTTTGAATAGCCTCGAAATATATAATCAGAAAATTTTGACCGCTTCCTGTAAATGGCCGGGATTCAAAGTCAGTTGGTCATTTATTAGGACTCCTTCGGCCATTTACTGATTCAGAACTACATTTCAAAACAAACGTTGACTAAAGAAGGAGGTAGTGCAACACAGCATGATAAACCAAACGTAAATCATGATAATACTTTTGGCCGTCAAAATCTCCAATCGTTGTATGATTTTGATATTTCTCAATTTTTAACATTTTGTACGCTGCCTAAGAATACCTGCTTTTGTTTTTGTTTTTTGTGGTCTAAGATTATCATTGTTAATCTATATAACAGTTCATCCGGCCGACAGTTCACCCTCCCGACAGTTCATCCTGCCAACAGTTCATCCCGCCGACAATTCATCCGGCGACAATTCATCCTGCCTGATCATTTAGAAGATTTTTTCTTCAAGTAAGTATGCAAAGAGGATATACGGCCGTACAACCTAACCTAACCTAACCTAACCTAACCTATTTAGTAAAAATATTTTTACAGCGGATTTCCACTCAAGATGCCTTCAGATATAAATATATCGATTTTGGTTGTACGGCCGTATATCCTCTTTGCATACTTACTTAATAAAAATCTTCTAAATGATCAGGCAGGATGAATTGTCGCCGAACGAATTGTCGGCGGGATGAACTGTCGGCAGGTGTCGGCAGGATGAACTGTCGGCCGGATGAACTGTCGCAGGATGAACTGTCGCCGGATGAATTGTCGCAAGACGAATTATCGGGTCACCATAGATGATTTATATTTTATTTATTTCTTATTTTTATTTCTTAAAATATTATTATTGTATTATTATTTTTATTTGTTATTCTATTTTATTTTTATTTATACAAGATTCACCTAGTTTAACTCCTTTCCTCTATGCTCTATGTGATCACGTACCTAATACTAGTATGAATATTTCCCTTAATATGCATGCCATATGTTAGTACTTTCAAATGGATGATTATTCTTAATATTATATACTTAATATAACATTTTATGAATCTCGACTAGCATAATACGGGCATTTGCCTAGCTTGGTAGTCGAAAAACCATGTAAAACAAACCTGTAATAAACAAAATGAATTAAGAAAATAAAAAAAATAAAAAATAAAAATTTTCAAAAATAGCCTATACTTTCTCCATTGTTTTCTAAACCGAAATACAACACATTTCAATAAACAACCTAAAACTTTGCGACGCGAGAAGCATAGAAATACATCTGAACATTTCATTAATGATTCATTAAACTTGCGGAATCTTGTATTAGTCAACCCATGCATTAATTACAACTATTAAGCATACATTTGTCACACTGTCTATCTGGTTATACCCCATCACGTATTCGTTCAAAAATTTCAACTTGTAATATATATATATATCTCTAGCTTGTATGGGACGACACAGCACGAAGTTTCTATGCCGGAGATATTAATGCATGGATTGAATTTTATATTTCTAAAGGACAGAAACGATATAGATTTGAAAAGATTTAGTTGTTCGAAATATGAATGATGAAAAATTCTTGAAGATTCTCTTGAATGTATACTTATTATTTATTATGTAGGAACTCGCAAGATCGCCTTATAAGTTCAGTAAAAGATGTTATTCATTTATAACTCGGCATCATTTTAAACTTTCATAATTGCATATTAGTGAAATGCCCCCCAATAGCGCTGCACAAAGCTAGCAAATAAAGAAATAAAAAATACCTTTCCAAATATTTTAGAAATTATTCTATAAATGCCAGTTGTTCCAGTTGAAAGAATTTGAAAAATTCATCAAATTTCACAGTTAATTTTCATGTTCCGTGAAAGTTACGTTCTAGTGCTTAATATATTTTTTCTCCATATTATAGGCAACTACCTTTTTCATTGGAAACAATCATTCTAAGAATTGGTTTGCCACCTAGATAGCATCTCGAATAAATATATCCGATTTTATTTATATGGAACTATTCACTTTTTATGAAAGCCTTAATGAACATTCAATTTTTTATAAGAAAAACTCTCCTTTTATAGCTTTTGAAGGTTATTCCTATCAATATAGTATATCATTGAAGAAGAAGATGACAACAATAATAAAAACAAAAATATGAAAGAGTTCAAAATACAAAAAATAAAAAAGATATTGGTTGCAACTGGGATTCGAACCCAAAACCTTTCATTCATATTTTCGTTTAGATTATTATTGTTTTCTTCTTTTTCAGTGATACATTAGATTGATTGGAATAACCTTCAAAACCTACAAAAAGAGAGTTTTTCTTATAAAATAAAATATATCATCATTACATAGTATAAAATGAAGTCGCTCAAAATGTATGTGCGCATAGATCTTTTAAACTATGCAACGGATTTTCATGCAGTTTTCACTAATAGATAGAGTGATTCAAGAGAAAGGTTTATATGTATAATACATGCTTATTATAGTAGAGAAAAGTCGAGAAATTCAAATATTCAATTCAGGCAGCGGGCAGCAGGCAGCTGGCAAGCGGGTGGTGTAGATTTTATAAAGGTTGGGTAATGGCGTTGTGTTTTGTTAGCCACAGCAACGTGTGGCCGGGTGTGCTAGTATATTTATATAAGATAATAATTTTTTTAAAAGCATTAATTCTATTTAATTTTCCTGATAATAAACAATGTGTCGGTTCAAATAAAGCCATAGTTTAAGGATTTATATTAAATGGACTAAACTAAGTCAAGAGCCTTACCTCTCCGTGGTTAAGATGTAAGGCTCTCGACTCGCAATCAGAAGGTTGCGGGATCGAATCCCGGCGTGCGCAAACAAATTTGATTAAATTGTTTTATTTCACAATTAATTAATTCAAAATTATATATAGTATATTTGCGGCATGTTCCGGAGTGGAAAATACTCTCAGTATCGACCTGGTGTGGTAAAATTATAAAATCGTTTGACAACTTATGTGAAAAACAACGATGTAGTATGTAACAGATTCCATAACGCGCAGTTTCAAAGGAAGTACAAAGGACACCGTTTGTGATTTAAGTTTGCGCGGTGTTATAATTAAATTAACTCGAGAATAAATGGTATACCAGAGAGAAAATGTTCACGTGTTGGTGCGTGTACTTTTGAAAACTAAATTTAGTGTTTGGTTGACTGTTGAGTGTGGGATGTGGAAAAGTTGGTCTGAGCGTGGGTTTCGCAAGGGACACTGGAAATTAATTTTCTCTTAGAGGCTTCTCTGTCTACAACTTTGTTGAGGATTTTGTAAATACATTTCACGCTGGAGTGTTCTGCTGTCTTCTAGTAATAGGATTGTAAGGAATATTGCTAATGAGTTTTTGTGGTATTTAAAAAATAAAGATAATTGTTTCCTAACTAGTGAGTCGAGACATCAAAATGTTGTCGCCATAGATTCTATAAAAATACTTCCGCTTTGCAAAAATTTTTTGTTTCATAAAGGTGAACATTTTTAGTGGTTAATTTTTAGATTTGAATATAAAGCGTGTTGTTTTCTCCTTTCAATACCGTTTAGATCATACTTCTCAGTATATCAGTAAGGGAGATACAAACATTTCTATCAACCTGTGTGAGCTGGGTCAAATATGGTCTCCTGTGATTAAACGGTGATTATGGGATGTTTTACGTTTAAAGATTAACATCGCGTTAGACTGCAACCGGGCTCGAAAAGAAGATGGAGAGATACGAAATTACAAATGTTAGAGGAGAGCGCTTACATTTACAGCGACAAAATCGATGCGAAAATTGCGAAAATGTTACATACATAATATGTATGTAACATATAACTTGTAAAATAACTGAAACAAACGTGTTTATAATAATATTTGGAGCATACTTTGCGATTTTTTTCTATCGAGGGAATTATATATAATTTGCGTTTCGGCGCGGGCAAAGTCTAGATATTATTTTCAAGAATAACATATATATTTTTTTTAAGAGCTTTAAAACTTACCGTGTTTAAGGGAAATATGTAATAAATCGGTAGAAATCCGGGTTGTGGGCCCTTAAAGATAGCGTTTAAATACAAATTAATAATATTTTTTTCTGAATACGATAGTGTTTCATTCTATTGATAAATTATTTTCAATCTGTGAAGAAAGTATACTGAAAATATGGGAGATCATAATTGTCAGAACCCCAAGTACCCTTAGAGCACAAAATCCTAAGTAATCCAAGTATCGGTTAATTTAACTATAAAAAGGGCTATAAAAACTTTTAATTAATAGCTGAATATTGATCATAAAAATTAACTGATTTTCCTAATTTTATTATTTTACAGGGTATTAAGGAACGTACTAGACTTACTTTAACCAGAGATTAATGACATTATTTAAAGTAAAAAATGCGTAAGAATTTTTGATCTCCGATGACTTTTTTGATGTATTTTTTTTTTTAAATCAAACAAAAAAAATCTTCCACAACATGTCGTTGGTCACTCATCTGAGTAATAGCTCAACCCCTCACTCCGACCCTAACTGTTTAATGCCTAGTTACTGGTTTATTAGGTTTCTAATTGAAAAAAAAATCTGAAATCAATTCTTTTAAATTTTTAACTACAAATAATGTCAGAAGTCACCCGTTAAATTAAGTCAAGAATGTCTTTTAACATCCTGTATACATTAAAAAATCAATAAACAATAAAAATCAATAAACAAACAATACAAATAGAAATGTTACTCAACTTTTTTCATAAAAAAATTGCACAATAATATGGCTCTGGTTTTTTTAAGTTTTAATTGAAAAAAAAATGCGGAAATCAAATCTTTTATAGTTTTTACAAAAAATAATATGAGAAGTCACCCGTTAAATTTAGTCAAGAATGTCTTTTAACATCCTCTATACATTAAAAAATCAATATACAGAAATGTTACTCACCTTTTTTTCATAAAAAAATTGCACAATTATATTTTGCTGTATTATATAAACTCTATGCAGTAGAGTTGGGTAGAGTTACCTGAAGAAGCTACGGTTCTAGCGAAACTTGATTGGCATTAATAAATTGAACCAATATTAACCTGAAGAAGCTACGGTTCTAGCGAAACTTGATTGGCATTAATAAATTGAACCAATATTATAACATCCCCCCATACACACAAGCCCTGCTTATTTATGGGGGTACATCATATATATGTATTATGTAATTAATTATTGTAAAAAATATATTATAATTTATGTATAAAAAAAAAATAAAAAAATTAAGCACCTTTCATATAAATAATAAAAGTTGTTTTACTTAGTTATCGTTTTATTTAACATATTTCTTCCTTCAAATTCATTGTTATACCAGTAGGGTATCAATATTATTATATTAATAAAGACATTGCTTATTTTTAAGTTTACTTTCCACACCCACCTTCCAGTTTTCCGAAATGTTTCCCCGGCTGAATCCCACGTTGAAAAGAGTTGCTCAAATTATTTTCAATCCCACGTGAAATAGAAGCGTAGTAATAGATTGTCATAAACTTAATACCCACAGGATTAGGTTTAAATCCGGGAAGGATTTGCACTGACACGGCCGTCAGATGATGAGTGGGCGATTAGTCTGTCTCCACTTAGCCATAAATAAAGCCATTTAGAATGCAGGAGACAAACTGCTTACTTAACTGCAGCGTTATATTGCTCTTGCAATATCGTTAATTTAATCCATAAGAGAAGCTATTAATTATTTTTCAATTTCTTTTCTCTAACTTTTGCTGTTTGGATTTATGAAGTGGTTTTTTATTTTATTTTTTGTGTGGGTATTTCAGATCTCGGGGAGAGTGGTGCAATCCCACTAGTTACATATTATACATACAATATTATATCAATGTAAAAATATTGATAAACTAACATAATAATAAAAATCAGAGTGTGCAAATTCACAAGCGGTAGAAGTGAAACCTTCAGATAACTAAAATATACGAGAGCCTGCGAAGCACTTTTTTTTATCAATGTGAAGGATGATTTTTTCCGTATTTATGTCGTCGGATTCCAGTGCACCTTTTCCTATACATTTTGTCATCTTATTAGTATTTATGTTTTCTTCTTTGAAGTCGCTAGATGTGGCTTTCTTTTGAGTTTTCTTTGCCTGTTCATTTTAGAGTGGTTTGAAGATTTGATTTTGATTTTACGAAAATTGTTATTATTATTTTTTTATTTCATGGGATTCGATATTTAGTCCTTGATCCTTGAATATCGTGCCGCCAAGGTTCGTCGCTAAGGTTCGCTTTAGGTCTAGCAATGGAACTTGTTTGGGACCGACTACCCGTGAAATAAATAAATATTTTATTGCTATCTTATTCTGATGCAGGCTAAATCGTACAGGTGTGTGTGTGTGTTTGTCTCTTTTTAGTATCGCTCGTTTCCGTTTCATCGAGTTTTAAATCACGACGGTGCTAAAGAAGTTTACACTTCAATGATAATACAGAAACAAAGAAGAAAATAATATAAAGAAAAACTTTTAGAAATCTATGACATTACGAATTTACTCCATCGCTTGTAAATGGGATCCTGCCAGAAGTGCAGTGCTGCCATCACAAGAATGTTTTCGCTCGTGGCTAGTAGCTTTCTGTAGCTGGTAATCCGTTTTTTTAATTAGTGCTCGTAATCCAGGAACGCACTCTTCTTATCTCAGTGTCACTGCAGTACCAGGAAAACCCAAAAAGAAGTCGGTATATTATTCGGTGTGTTGTGTTGAATTTTCTTAGAGGTGCTTTGTTGAACTTGGGTCATAGTTCCGAGGTGTACGTGTAGGCTGGTGAAGGGTTAAAAGGTTGTCTTTTTGTTTCTGGGCTATACTTACCGAATCTTCGAGAAATCATATTTTCTCTAATGTACAGTGAGATTCTCTGTCGCTCAATATCAAGTATCATAGTTGTTATCGCTGTTAGGTCCTGAGTATTTTACATCTGATTTGTCTTTATTTTCTTGTCGTTTAGGCCGACAGGTAATACTTTTGTAAGGCTTGACTTGAATTCCGCAACACATATTTATTTGGGTTGTTTACCATTTTATGTTCAGCGGCATGTTCTTTGCATGTATTTAACAGTTTTTTGTGACTTTAATGTGTGATATAAATTTAAGTTTCTGATTGCACGTGCAAAAATTGTTACGGTTTCGTGAAGTAACAAACACAGAGTTTGTGATTTTATTTTCTAATATTCTCTCTAGAGTGTAGACGGGGACAGATTTATGATACGTTATGTTTTCATTAAGTGAAGTAATAACTCTTGTAATCATGACGTAGAAAAATTCTGCTAGCTCTTGTAGCACACATAATTTTCGTATTCCCGTAAATATTACAAATTAAATATCCGATAAAATTCGCGTTTCTTCATTTCCTTCTTTTGCGATCTCTTTTTGAAATTTGGTTTTTCTCACTCACACCAAATAAAATTATGTACTCAACATTTTAAAAGCAACAATATTTTAAATTTACAAAAAAGACGCACATTCGCAGATCTGTTGTTTCTACATAATTCTAAAACTATACTCATTTACATTCATAAGTACAAAACCCAAGAAATAACAAGTAACACGTACATTAGAAACACTAGATCTCATAGTCAAAAACATATCCAACAAGTAACTACTAACACAACATTTGGGCAAAAAAGCTTCTTATATTATGGTATTAAACTCTACAATAAAATACTACACACACTCAAAAACCTCAACATTTTAACATTTAAATCTCAAATAAAAAGGTGGATACTAAGTATAGGGAGATCAGAAATAGAAAATATACTGATATCAAATACATACTAAAACCAAATCTACTGAACTGAATTATAAAAAACACTATCTTATTTATTTTACAATTATTTAAAAAAAATACTACATGATATATGTTTATAACTAATTCATATAAATTTCTTTTAATTAAATTATAATATGTAAATGAAATCCTCAGCACGGGAGATCCCCGTGAGGATATCATTATCTCTACATGTTACTAAGAAAGGAAGACAATAAATCATTTTTTATACGCCTCAGATTTAAATGTCCGGGTTAAATTTTCCCCACAGGAAAAACTAAACCCTTTCACACACTTCCCCGAATGATCATCTAGTCAATCCACGCTATGCAATTGCACTATATAAGTATTATAAATACAAAACAATACAAGAACAACATGTTAACCTACCAAAGACCAAATGGGAAAATAATTCACCGACTCCAGATATTTTCGTATCAGAGGGTTCGGCTCTGTGGAATTCCTAATTGAACCTATAAATCCTACTGATCCCTCAATATAAATATTTAAAAAATCTTTTGTAATCCTACATGTATATCATTATTATTATTATTATATGTTGCTAAATTTAATAATGAAATAGATAGTTCCGAATTGCCATTCGGGAATTGTTGAAATGTTTCAATGCGGCGTACCAGGCACACTTCGATCTTTCATATGGAATGCAAACAAGAAAAAAAAGTTTTCTT
The DNA here is from genome assembly GCA_917880885.1 of Limnephilus marmoratus. Taxonomy (NCBI): domain Eukaryota; kingdom Metazoa; phylum Arthropoda; class Insecta; order Trichoptera; family Limnephilidae; genus Limnephilus; species Limnephilus marmoratus. The sequence continues at coordinate 46,187,075 of OU862922.1, forward strand.
GTTCGCATTTAGTAATTTTAAATAAAATCAGGTGTAATTGCTCCCCTGAAAAAAGCCATGTTTATGTATTCCAAGCAAGTTAGATTTAAACCCAAGAAAATTAATGGATTTTAAAAATAGGTATCTCCCTACTTACACGTCGAAATAATGTTCCAATACAACACTAACTTGTTGGTTTTAAACGGATTGGAAATATTTTAATTTCCTATTTGATTTTTTTTTCAGGGACTACGAATCATCCTCCATCCTCGATGAACTACTGTCACGAATGGAACAATATGCCAACAACTTAGAGACTCTGGTAGAAGAGAGGACTTCAGACTACTTAGAGGAGAAGAGGAAATGCGAGGAACTCCTCTACCAACTTCTACCCAAGTAAGATATTTTTCCTCATATTTTATAATAAATACTCTAGATCTACGTAATATTATAGCAATTCTCTAAGAGAATAGATTTGCACACAGTGATTGTAAGTAAATTTCTTTTTGGAAGGTAGTAAAAATAAATCTTACGGGTAGATTATAAACGGTTCTTATTCGTACTACGATATAAGTTACAAGCTCGGAAGGTTATACATGGTAAAGACGGTAAACGCAGAAGTCGTACGTTTTCATTGTGCATATTTTATTGTATCATGCTGTCTCATTCAACTCGATCATCTTTTTAATGTATTTTTCAATTTTGAAGGCAGGTATGGGTACCACCGCCCCAGGAACCATTTATTGGATAACCAACACCCCTGCCTTAGGTCACCCTAAAAGGTTCCCTGCATCATGGAGTGAGTTTTATCTAGGTCTTGATTGGATGGATGCGTTTGCTTACCTACTGATCGGAAGATACTGGTTGAGGGAGACCTTTTGACCTCTCTAGCCGGGCTCTCTCAACCTTGCACCGCAGTGGGAAAGGTAGCTTCAAGTCCGTCACTCCTGGACCCATTAATCTTATCCCCGGATTCCTACAAACCCTTCATTCCTTTTTCTTACCCAGAACTTCCTCTCATTTCTTTCCCTAAATAGATCCTGCACACAGCATCCACAAATATGACATAGGCTCTCACGGATTATTTTTTTTCCGTGGGTTCCTCTTCGGAGCTAATGTAAATAAAACACCCTTTCACTAACGAACTCATTGTTTACAATGATGTGATAGCCCCAACGTACAGTGATGCCTGAGTGCACATTAAGCCAATGTGCAATATGTGCAGTGTGCACGTGAATAAAGAATTACATTTTATAAATTCTATTTTAAATTGACCCATAAACCTGACGCATCGTAGGTAGTTCTATTCCTGTTTTTCGTTCTAAAACCCATCTCAGATTATTTATACCTTACCAGTCAAAAGAAAATTCTCCATTTTATATTACGGCGTACGATGTACGTACTTATACAAATGGAAGCTTTTTAAAAATATTTTCCTTTGTATTTTAAAACATTTCGTAGGCAGTAAAATTGTTGGTTGTGACAGGTAGATTATTGGCTCGAAAGCAACGTTTTGGAGGGTGCGATAACGGAGATGGAAGAAAGTTTTTTTTAGTTTTTATGTCCTTCACTCGTTGTAAAAACATTCTAATTTACGATTATAAGCAGTTTGATAACCAAAAAGCTACGCTAGCGTTATTTAGTGGCGTACTGAGAAGCAAGCTGGATTACGCGAGCGATGTTTGGGCACCGTACCACCAGAAGTACATTGATATGTTAGAGCAAATCCAGAAGAAATTCCTCAGGTATGTTTATATGCGGAAGCCTGGAACCTATCCAATTATCCAAGGGCCATGCACCATATTGACTTACTTGAGGAAACTGATTCTGTGAGTCTAGAAACTAGAAGGAAAGCAAGTCTTGCTATTCTGTCTTTCAAAATTTGGAACAATTTCATCAATAGCCCATTTCTCTTGGGATGCTATGATTTATATGTACCAGACCACTACAGCCGAAGTCGTCATCATGACTTATTTAAAGTAACGAACGGCAGAACAGACGTCTTGGCAAAGCATAGCATGACGAGGGGAGTGGTGCTGTTAAATGAAATTGCAAACCATTTGGATGTAAGTGACTTTTTTATATGACTTAAAAACATTATTGAAGAGTCGCTTGCCTAAATGCTGATAGGGTAACTAAATTGTACTGTAATTGGAATTATTCTGTTGTACAATAATAAAAAATAAAATAAAATAAGTTACTTTAGTTTTGTAGAAGTTTGAAATAATGTATTTTGAGAAAATCATTCATTACCTTGCTAGCTAGGATGAAGAATGTAGATCTATCTGTGTTGGATATATTGGACCATAATGCCGTTAGTGAAAATATTATGATCCGCTTTCAACAGAAACTTTAATTTATTTATTTATTTTTATTTATTTATTTATTTATACATGCATATATATTACAAAACATTACACAATGAAACTTTGCCTGTCCAACTGGGAAGGATACCCGTTTCAGGACAGCCAAATTGTATATTTAGTTCATAATATTACAAAGGAATGGAAATAGAAGTATATAAATGAAATAAAAATATAACCAACAAGAATTTAGTATAAAAATACAACCAACGAAAATTTAAAAGTAAGTGGTCATAGGTTTGCAAAATTGCAACATTAACCATATTATTGTGTTTAACACCTAAGTACATTGACGTTAAGTATGTTTCGCTAGTGTCAAACCGATGTATCGATGGTACCTACCTCCTGTACCTCGCTCTGCCAGTTGCAGGAGTACGGAACCATCCAATTTTGAATTAAATATTTTAGGTAAAAAAAAATTAACAATTTTTTTTAATGAAATTGCAAAGGCCTTAAATTTAATTACATTAATAGTTTTCCAGGTTGTTTTGGGGAACATTTGCAATTGCATAATTAGAATTAACACTTTTATACACCAACATATGATATAAGAATTTGAAATGCATTTATGACTATTTAATTTTTAATCAATGTACTATAATTTTTTAGAATTTCCTAAGTAATAGAAATTACCCATTTATAAACCAGAATATATGAACATAAATTTCCAATCTATTAAATTTCAAAACTTATTTTTAATATGTCTAGTCGTTATTTTTCAAGAATCAAAAAACCGTCGTTATTTTACACGGATCAAAAAACAGAGCAAAAGGATATATTTTTTTTGTGCAATAACATAAACTTTTTAGTACATATTAGGTATGTGAGATTGTGTTAACATATGTTCGCTCTCGACTCTCCCCATGTCCAGAAGCCAATTGCTAACCCATTTCCGTAAAGTGCTTGCACTTTTCAGTTTCCATGCATCAGGTATGACGTTGAACAATTTGGGCCCTAAGTAGGAGTATTGTCTTTGGGCATGTGATGTGTTTGTAGTAGGTGGAACTGCTGGATTCCTCCCTGCATGGCGGGTGTTGTGGAGATGATCAATGGATGAATAGTGGTGTCGGTGTTTTTGTGTATGTAAAATAATTTTTCTTATGTATAGTTGCCGTACATCAAGAACTCGTATCTCTTCAAATAATAGATCACTAGGATACCTGAAGGGTTTCTTGAGGATGACCCTTAGAAGTGATTTTTGTGCTTTTGCTAAGGGATCCATTATTGTTTTGGAACAGCCTCCCCAACCCAAGGATGCATATTCTAGCAACGAGTTACACAAGGCATGGTACATTTGTTTCATATCTTTTACGCAAAGAATATTTCTAACAGACATGAATAGATGAGTAAGTTTTCTGATCTTTGTGGAAGTTGAAACAATATGTTCGTCCCATCTCAGAGATTTATCTATTATGATTCCCAGATATTTTATACTATCGACACATTCTAAGTTTAAGCATTTACAATTGGTTTGGTCATTACAATGGTGTATAAGGATGTTGTGTATTTCTTTTGGTTTTCCTGCTTGAGTTGCGCTGAAACGGATAAATTTGGTTTTATCTAAGTTAAGAGTGAGGAGATTGTTGTCTAACCATTGTTTAACCTTGTTTAAACCTACTTCCGCTTTACTGTGAACAACATTCCAGCTTTTGTCTTCAAATAATAGAACTGTGTCATCGGCAAAGGTGATAATGTGATCAGCAAAGGAACTGTTACATAGATCATTTATATATATATTGAATAAAAGAGGTCCTAAAGTGCTTCCTTGGGGTACACCGAATTTAATATTAGCTGAATCGCTTATAGTGTCGTTGATAAGCACTCTTTGACTCCTATTATCTAAATAGCTACACAACAGCTTGAAGAGCTGACCTTGTATACCAATGCGCTGTAGTTTGTTCAACAGAATTTTGTGAGAGATAGTGTCGAATGCTTTGGCTAGATCCAGGAACAGCGCAATGCATTTTGTACCTCTATCTATGTTATTAGAGATAATTTTTGTCAATTTAGCAATGGCATTTTCAGTGCCTATACCTGGACGGAAACCGTATTGACAATTGGAAAGGATGTTATTGTTTTCTAGGTAGAGGCTGAGCCGATTCTTAACAATTTTCTCAATAATTTTAGATACAGAGTTGATCAAAGAAATCGGTCGGTAGTTATTGATCTGTGATTTATCCCCATTTTTGTGATGTAGAATAACAATTGATTGTTTTAAATGATTGGGGAATTTTCCGGAGTTAAAACTTAGATTACAAATGAACGTTATGGGTGATACTATGGCGGATTTTATAATTTTTAACAGATTTGTAGAGATCTTATCTGGGCCACACGCATTGGATGACTTAAGTTCGTCAATTGTTTTCCTCACTTCGTGTGACGTAGTTCGAATGTTATCTATTTTATGCTCGAGATTACAGCCAGTTTTCTTAGCGAGATCAGCTTCAGTTGTGTTATTTTTATCTAGAATTTTTTTAGCTAGAGTAGTTCCTACTGACGTGAAATAGTTATTTGCAAAATTCACAATCTTTTTTAAATCTGTCGTGATAGTGTTATCAATGTGCAGTGATTTAATTTCCGATGATTTATTGATTTTGGTTTTTGTTATATTGCGAAATGCTTCCCATAGCCTTTTTGGTGTATAGTTATTTTCGTAAATAATGTTTTTAAAATAGTTTTCTTTAGTTGAGATGATTAAATTTTTACACAAGTTTCTATACTTTTTATATTGAGTTTGTAATATATTATTCTCAGGGCTCCTTTTCGCCTTTTTGTGGAGTTGGTTCCTTCTATGGATTGATTTAACAAGGCCAGGGGTGATCCATGGCGTTAGTTTTAATTGTTTATTAGGTATGAGTTTGTTACTAGTGTTTTGGGATATATGATCATTTAACTTGTTGATGAATTCCAACATTGCTGAGTCAGTATCCCTTTGGTCTAGAACGTTTTCCCATTTTTCTGAATTTAAGTCCTCAAGAAGATTGGAGTAGTTTATTCGAGGTATGTATTTAATTTTGTTTGCGGTGGGAGGCTTATTTTTAAAGCAGAGGGCTGTAGTGTAGTGGTCAGAAATTGTGGTGTGGATAACAAATGAGTCGATATGTTTAATTTTTTTTACGTTAATATGGTCTAGACAAGATTTACTCGTACCCTGTTCTCGAGTAGGGCTGTGAATTGTCTGCGTGAACCCATTTTCCGTAAGCAGACATAGATAGTCTTCGGATTGACGGTGGTACTCCGGAATCGTATTAATATTTAAATCGCCTACAATTATTTGCCGATCTAATTGTTTTGAACTGTTGATGATTGATTGTAGAGAATTTAATGAAAGCAAGAAACTTATAATGACCTGATAATTTATTACATGACGATGCCATTACGTTTAGCATAATCGCCTTTTCAATAATTAATCAATATTCAATATGTACTCATATTATAAAAGAAAGTGTACAAACGTGTGCGTCCCACTAAAATTCAAAAACGTGTCCCGATACGATCAATGGAGTTATGGGGTGTGGTAGCCCTATATCCTTGAAGAAGGTTCCCATTTTTACCTGAAGGGCTAGCTTTTAAAGATATAAGGGCTGGAAGTTTCGCCCTCTAGAAATTTCTAGAACAGTCCAGAACATTCGAGAGCATTCCACAACTTTCCAGAACATACCGGAACATTCTGGAATGTTGTGGAATGTTCGGGAATAGGGAATCAGGAACATCATTGAGGAACATTCCAGAAAACTCTCAAATATTGTGGAATATTCTGGAACATTGTGGACAATATATGTGGCTTTATTAACTTTTCATCAAAATTATAAGAAATAAGGTAACGGGGGGCTAAATCAATCTCGAATTAAATTTGCAAATTTGTATAAAAACCACCAATAAAAGCGACGCCACCGCCCATGTACCTGCCACAGACACTCTTGTTTTATATACATAAATAGACAGATAGATAAATACCAAGTCCTTTGATGAAATAGGACAAACAGCGCCCACGCTCGTTTCGGTAAAAATCAACTTTCAAGTAAAACAACAACGAAAGAAAAATAGATATTTTAATTGCTTTCCGAAAAATACAAAAAAAAACATGGCGCTTGCGAAAATAAAATTTGGTCGAATGAAGCGTTCTTTGCAATGTCGATTGCACAAAGAGCTGCCTTATTTATTTTTGGTTATACGAACACACTTTTGTAAATTTGTTTTTTGCAACATTTTCGGTTTGTATGTTAGTTTTTGCCGGGTGATCGACAAAAAGCGTTACAAACACGTTAAGAAAACATTATTTATGGAAGTTGTAGCAAGAGTAGATTGGGTGCGACTTTAAAAAAATAAAGTTAATGAACCGTTTTGTTAAGGCCACAACAGCCTTTCAATTTGGGAGGTGTCTACCCGCCTCCCAAATTATTATGTTTGTATTCGATCATGAAAGGGAAATAAGTAAATACATAATTTTTCCAGTATGCATTTTGTAAACGAAGAAGTTGGTTCCTGCAACTTACGAATGTTTCACTTCCATTCAATCTCTTTCGAAAAATTGAACAAATATAAATAAGGCTTTCGATATTAATATACTTACTAAAAAATTCCAAACAAAAACATTTTGACATATCATTAGCTAGTGGTTTACGACGTCTACGGAATATGTTTAAAAAAGTTGGCATTTCAGACGAATTCATCCGGGTGACGCGGGTAGTGGGTGGAGAGTTAGTAGAGGCTTTTGTGGGAAGCAAAAGCCGTTGGTAACGGGATAAGTGGAAATTTAACACAGGAATTTTATGTAAAGACTGGCCCGAGGCTAGGCAATTTGCTATCGCCCATGCTATTTAATCTCAGCCTGGAAAAAAAATGCGGAAAAAATCTCGAGTCGACTATAAGAAAATTCATTATGATTTTAGGATTTGTTGATATTCTGGCAATCTTCAATGACTCTTAAATTGAGTTATTATAAGTTGGTCCATACTTCGAGTTCTTCGAGCTCTGACAAAAATAGCTCCTAACGCAATGCACCACGCATGTAACATTTGAATTGGCCATTTACGATAACACTTACTACTTACGCAGATAGAAATTCTCACTTAACGACAGCCGCCCATTTAATTTATCAATAGTTTTTTCTACAGAAAATGTTTTGCGATAATTTTCTGTAGAAATTAATTTAATACATTTTGCGATATAACCACAACCGAAAAGTGGTTCGTAAGAAGAAGATTTTACACTTTAAAGTTTTCATAAGCATAATTCTTAATGCTCGATTTTTTCCTAGGGCCAAAATGCGTTCCGCTTGCAGTATAAATACAATGAAAATTCACCATCAAATTCTACATTATAACTTGTTTCTTCTTCCTCGATCTCTTCTTTCTATTCTTGCTCTAATTGTGCTGACTGCTCTAAGAAGAGAGATATATTAGTTAGATCCTCATCGATTTGGAAAGGATCTGCATTTGTTGCATTTGATTCAGCATTAAGAGGGTATTACCAGAAAAACCAGAAATATGTCATTTTTTTTATATTTTAGACGTATTGACTCTTTTCCACAAAAAAATTATAAATGGATTTCGAAAAATTGTTCTTTTATCTAGCATTCGCATGTTTTAAATTTTGAGAAAAAATGATCATTTTTTCTATAATAAGGTTATTCCATAGGTCGTTGGCAGATTTATTGAATTTTCAAAAAAGATTTTGTATTATACCACACCCATTTCAAATCATATAATCATGCAGTAAAATAAATCAATACATTATCTGGGTATCGCATGTTTTAGAATTTTAATTTTAGTTCAATAAAGTCATTAAAAAACGTATACGTACACGTGTTTCTTGACGAAAATTGGTCCGTTTGCGTATTTATTTCCACACTTACATACTAATATATTTCAGATTTTTTTAACATTCTTATTTAACTTAGACATTATTGAAAAATGATAAATACTTTTAATCAAAACATAATTAAAAAAATTTCATTATTTTAATAGTTTTATCATCACGCCTTTTGGCATTTTCGGATGTAGGTATAAATTGAAGCAAATTTGGAATGAAATAAAATCGATATCGAGTTATAAATTTCAAATGCTGGTACGGAGAATAATTATTCTTTCTCATTGTAACCGCCCTGCACGATCGTAAGAACAACTTTCGACAAAATGTGGATTTTCGGCCGCTGGCTGGTTAAACGCTCTCAATGCAAGAGTGGCCTTGGCAATTGGCACGTAGGCAGAGTGGCTAATAAAACAGTCCAACTTTTTGCACCCACAATTTAATATAATTTGTTTAAGCATTTAAATTTTTAGTCCGAAAACAGAGTATTATTTTTCGTTACATGATGACCGAATCTGAATAACCAGGTACTTCCCCACTTTCCTCTTCCCTATCTCCTTCCCTTCCCCACTACCTTCGGGACTCTTGTGCAGTATTCATATAAAAAAATATAAAAAAGCGCTTCGCCTTAAATCAAGATTACAATTGAAAAGTTATGCTACTCGTACCTCATATTTGAATTATGTGCATTTGCAAAACTGACGTTATTTTGATTGAAAATAGTTGATCTAGAAATCCAGATAATTTAGGCGGCAAAAAAGCTGAAGTTTCTTTGTGCCAGAGAACCAAATTCTAAAACTTTAATTTCTTAGAAATAAATAAACAATGTATTGTCGTAAAATTGGCACCGGTAAAATATTTTTAATATCACTATACAGTATGTTTTATTTTAAAATCCTTATAAAATATTAATGAAATTTTTGCCACGCTTCGTTATGGCAATATCCACTACCAGCAATTTAGAACATCCAAGGGCGACTGTCAAAAGCAGGCTGATTATCCCAAACCCTGACAGGATATTACATAACTCCTAGGGAGTCGCAGGTGTTACACAATACAAATACAAGTTTGTTTTCCTTTTGTGCTAATTAGCTATTGTAAACGGATGGTCTGCTCGAAGCCATTAAAAAAAATCTATTAATTATTACCAACAGAATGTATCATGCGGAAGGGTTAGTGAAAATTTATTTAGTTCTAGTCTTATTTTTAGACCAAACAACCAAATATCTGAAATTTCCACGGAAACTGAAAGAATAATTGGCCTGTAAGTATTTGTTTATTAAAGATAAATAACCACAAAGTTATAGATACATTCAAAAGTATAATTTTTTTTATTATTTGACAACACAAAAGAAATGCCTTTGGCATGAAACTGGACCAAGCAGAGGCGTGCATGCCATTTATGCATACAACAAGCACTGCCTAAATATAGTAGATGATATTAAAATTTGCGAAATTATTTTTGTGAGAAATCAATCTACACTTTCAAAAATACACGCGGTTAAGCCAAGAATCGCAGCGCGTTTACGCCCCTACAACCACCCTATAATAACGTGTCAAAAGCAGGAACTAAATATGTGTAATTACGTAAATTCCACATTAAAATGCTCTATTCTACAAAAAATAAGCCGATGTGTGTGCAATGCGCCTTCAAGGGAAGACTCGTTTATGTTGGTGTCGAAAAAGGCCGTGCCTTTTGAAAAAACAATCACAAAGTACCTCTTTTAATTAGTACAATATCACTAACGAAAACAACAATTAAACCTGTTGTGTTGTATTCACGCAATATTGGGGCAGAAAATATGGAATTTTTATATGTCCAGTTATTAAATTTTAATGTGAATAAGTGAAGCGATTATATGGATGGTTGATTGGTAATCCTAATCATAATCCGCATCAAAAAGCCTGCAGTTTAGCCGTTATTTGGGAAAACTAGACCTCGTAGTAAGATGGTAAATTAAAATCATCTAATTCACTATTTTTCTATTGCCTACCGCATTTAAAAAATCTGTGTACGCTGTTGTTACCATATCGTAAAGCGGGCTTAGAAATTGGTTGAAGGTTGGGATGGACCAATGGTAAGCAAAGTTCCGGCAAAGTGTCCATTTTCGAATCGTATTGCAAATTAACTGGTCAAAAATTGAACGTTTTCTTTATATCATCAACACTTTGAATGTGTGTATCACACTTTGTTAGATTTCAAAATTGAATCTTTATTCTTCCGTCCCGTATCCATAATCCATATTTTAATTTATTGTTGTCAAGTTTAATTTGTAGAACTCCATTTTTATTTTTATTTTTTTTATTTTTTTTTTTTTATTATTATTTGTTTATCTTAGAATTGCTACATATTATAATTTTACTGGTCTTCCATTAAAAGCCTTAGCTTGTGGATGGAAGAAGAGTTGACATTTCATATATTATGTACAAATACAGTCACGTGTACAGTTAATACAATGCAGTTAATACAGTTAATACATTTCATATAAGTACAATCACTATTTACTATAGTCATGTATTTCAATATATATATATATATATGTAGATGCAGTTAATACAGACACATGGCAATCAGACCCGTTAACTAAAATATGCAAACATATAATATGTATTCAGTAAGAAGAAAAACAAGTATGATTTTTAGTGTGACATTCTCTAAAATAATATATTAAAAAAAATTGTGCTTCTTTTGACGTCGGTAATTTTTTTAATGATTTTTATTGCAAAACGGAGGTTATTAAATTATTTTATAAAAAAATATTACATATTATATTTCTTTGTCGAAAAGCAGCTTTAGTTGTAGATTGGTGGAATGTATAATGTTGTAATGAGGATCTTGTGAATCGGCCCGAATTTGTGTGTGTAAAGTTATACTGGTTTTCGATTGCGTCAATTAGAATATTTTTTGAATATAATTGTTTCAGATTGAATATAATTGTTTCGCCGTCGTCTCTATTAATGTTAATAGGATTTTTATAAGTTAAGATTACAAGTTGCTTTATTTTCGTTATCATAAGTATTATAATGTTAGGTATTAACATTAAAAGATTTATTATTTGAGATAACATTTATTTGGAATACTTGTTGACATCTTGAACAGAGAGTACAAAGTGGGTGATCCCATTTCCGGATCTCCCATAGACAATATTGTATCATAGAGATCTTAACATAACATCTCCCTTTTTTTATAAAAAAAAATAAATATTTTTTATTTTTTAATTAACATAATAAATTTTAATTTTCATCTAAATATTTTTCGACATTTTTACTTACTACTATATTATGACATTTTTAACAAAAATTATAATGAAAACTTAAATACATATTTAATGTTTTTTAACAAACTAAAAACAGTCTTCTTCATTAGACAATGCATATACATTTGCAATAAATTATATAAACAAAACAAAACATATTTTTTCTTAAGACTATGCTTTTATATAAACACATTTAAAACATATAATATGTTTGTATTTTATGTAAACATCTTTAATTAGTTTTACATGTATCTGTCAGGAATCTTCACAACTCTTCCTGATCTAGTAATGACTTGACTTGAGGTAGATGGAACCGCAAAATCTAAACTTGGAAAATACATTTGACTAGTATTCTGACTTTTATTTATTACTTCTGATGATTGACTGTCTTGTTGACTTTTTTCTTGACTATTATAATTATTATTTTCATTTGACTTATCATATCTTAAATGAATTCTATTTCTTCTATATTTATTTCCATTTGAAGTTTCAATTATGTATGACCTTGGACTTTTATTCCACAACTCCTTTACTATTGCTGGCTCCCAATGACTTTCTGGTTTTCTTTTAAAAACTACTTTATCCCCAATATTTAATGGTTTTATATTCTGACTACCTCTATCGGCATATTTTTTCATTTTATTTTGACGATTTTCTGTTTCTTTTTTATATTCTTTAAATTTGACTACTTTTGGTTTTAACTGACTTTTAGTAGACGGTAAGTTACAATGAAGTTGTCTTGACATTAATAATTGTGACGGAGAAGGTAAATTCTCTTTTGGCGTTGTACGATAATGTAATAATGACAAATATGGATCGGTTTTATCTTCTTGACATTTTCTTAAAATATTTTTTACGATTTTGACTGCACTTTCAACTTGTCCGTTTGACTGAGAATGATACGGACTTATGATATGATAAATATCCCATTCATACGTAAATGATTTAAATGCAACTGAATTGAATGGTGGACCTCCATCACTGACTAATTCTAATGGTATTCCATGTCGACTGCAAATTGATTTTAAATTTTTTACTACTACATCTGCTGTGTAATGCTTATTCATATTTGCAATTTCTATATACTTTGAGTAATAATCAACTACTACTAAATAATAAGTATTATCAAATGTTAAAATATCTACACCAATACGTTCCCAAGGGTAGTTTGATATTGGGTGTGATATAAGTGACTCGGGTTGATTAGAAGGTTTAAATTTTAGACATGTTTGACATTGTTCAATCATATTTTTAATATCTGAATTCATATTTGACCAATATAGAAAATCTCTAACCAATTTCTTTGTTTTTATAATCCCTTGATGCCCTTCATGCATATTTCTGGTATCATAACTGTAGGAATTATCAAAGAATGACCTTTAAAAACTAAATCGTTACAAACATTTATTTCTGATTGTATATTCCAATATTGTTTAACTAAAGAATTAACTTTATTTTTGGATGTCGGCCAACCTTCAATGTAGTACTTTATTAGAATTTGTAAAGCTGTGTCCTCCCTAGTTGCTTTTTTAATTTCTTCTAATTTTTGTGGTGTTACTGCCATGTTATTAACTATAGTGTTAACATATAAATTAATATCGCTTTCAAAAGTTAATGTTTCTGTATTTGGCAATGCCGACCTTGATAATGTATCTGCAATGTACAAATTTTTTCCCGGAATATATTCTACAATGAGATCATATTTTTGTAAATCTAGCATCATTCTTTGCAATCTGGCTGGTATGTCATATAACGATTTTTGAAATAAAGTAATTAAGGGTTTATGATCAGTTTGCACATATACGGTTTGACCATATAAATATTGATTAAATTTATAACAACCACAAACTATAGCGTATAATTCTTTTTCAATTTGTGCATATCTAGTCTGTGCTGGTGTGAGTGTTTTTGAAGAATATGCTATTGGTCTTTTGTCTTGCATAATGACCATACCTACTGCTGATTTTGATGAGTCAACAGATAATGTAATTGGTTTATTTTTATCGTAATGTGTTAAAATTGGTTCTGAACTAATTATATTTTTTAATTCATTGAATGACTTTTCGTAATTTTCATCCCACTTCTGACACCATATTATAATGTTAGGTATTAACATTAAAAGATTTATTATTTGAGATAACATTTATTTGGAATACTTGTTGACATCTTGAACAGAGAGTACAAAGTGGGTGATCCCATTTCCGGATCTCCCATAGACAATATTGTATCATAGAGATCTTAACATAACAATAAGGGTTTCAATGATTATTTGACGGACGTACGTCGTATTGGAAGCTCTACATTATTCTAAAGCTAGTGAACTCAACACTGCCGGGATCCCGCTATCTATTGTGTATCATCGGCTATTTCCATAGCCGTTCATGCAAAAGATCCAAACGACAATAGTCGACACTCTTCTGAGGTACTACTTAACTGACTTCTATCGAGACACCTTAAAACTTCATATAGCTAATAACTAATAACTATCTATACTAACGATATTGAAGAATGTTGAAACTGCATGTAATCCTACGTACCACAAGATAACAACTTTATTATTTCACCCTATGATGGTGAAGGCTCACAATTACTTTTTAGTGAAGACCATGTAATTCTTATGATAATAGGTGTATCGGTTTAATTAAACCCTTCAGAACTAAGATATGATTTTAGATATTGACTGCCAAAAGTACTATAGTGATTTATTTTTTTTAGTATTATGCCGTGTGCACCACTTCCTTATTTAGCCAACGTTTCGGACAGCGTTACAGAGTCATTAAACCTTTAGAATGAAGTCTTAATAATTACATTACTAGGCTGTAATTTCCGTCCTTTTCATCTCTAGAATACGGACGATTTTATTAAAACTGAAGAGAATTTCCATTTTAATATCATTCACTGTGCTTCCTTTCCAAAGCGTCCGGCACAATGAACAGATTGCAGGAAATTGGTCCATAAAGCTTCCGTTATTCCCTACCTGTTGGTTAACAATGTAATGGCTAATACTTCCACACTTCATCCGATATGGCTTTAATTAAATTTTATGATCAAATAAAGGCTTATCGCACGTTACGGCTTAGATTTAAAACGTCCTCAAAGAAAGCATTGAATAAAATACGTATTCAAAGTTTTCCATCAGTTTTCATATTGTCATGTGGCGACAACAACTTTTAAAAAGTTAAAAAAGTGAGAGTTGTTGTATTCAAAAAATGTTGGAAGCAAAATAATTATTCAACAATTTTATAGTGGTATTATTTATTCTGTAAAAACGTCAATTTGTAATAGTTTATCACCGCCAAAGTAAAGCGCTGGCAATGCTGAGGACCTGGATTCAGTTATTAGGAATTGAGGCCGAATCTTTTTTTGTTTTTTCTTTCTCACATTTTTCGTTTGAAAGTTGTTAATATAATCTTCAGTAATCGTACGAACAATGGTACAAACGTAGAAAATTATTCTGGACCATCAGCGTTGCCACCAATTAAAGATTCCATTACGTATGGGTTCTAAATAAATTGGTTCTTTATAGGTTCTTCTTGCGTATTCGTGCTTCTTATTGAATTTTCTTGCCTCGTCTTGGCTCTTCTGGTCTTTTCTTGCCTTTTCTGGCTTCTCTTCTACTATTTTCTTGTTTTTTGTCTCATTTTGTTTCTAACTGCCGTTTTTCAGTTTTCTTTGCCTGTACTTGCATCATCTTGGCTCTACTTGTTTTTTTTCTTCGTCTTGGTTCACTTTCCTATTTTTACTTCTCCTTGCCTTTGAGTTGGCTACTCTTTGCATTTCTTGCCTCTTCTTGTTTCTTTTTGCTTATTCTTGAATATTCGAATTAAACAGAACTAAGCAAAGGACACTCCACTGAAATATGAAGAAGGCCGATTCAAAAACTAGAAAATTCAACTAAATATAACAAGATGGTATAAAAACTCTGAAATGCATTCAACAGGTACGAGTAAGTTGATTGAATTGTGGAGTTTTTAACCAAAACCTTTAACTTTTCAAGAATACACTACGCATTTTTATAACGCTGAAATCAACTAATTAATATTGAAGGTGTTGATAAGGATTGAGCATGAATCTATTGGTAAATAAACAAAATTCGAGATATCTGAAACAACAAATATTAATTTAAATAAAATACTTTGTTTTAAGTCACTTCCTTGATATTTTATAGTCTACTGGTATCGGTATTTCCTTACCATCATCAGGACTATTTTATAAATTTTATAAAAATACTGAATGAGTAGTAAAGGAGTATTTTTATAACAGTCAATAAATACATGCATATAGGTAGAACAAATACGCATGGTGAACCAAAGGTTTCTATAAATGGAGAAATCATAAAAAAAGTGGAAGAAATTAAATATCTTGGTGTCATAATAGACTCAAAATTGAACTTCTCAAAAAATGCAGATTACACAATTAAAAAAATTTCAAAAAAAATATCATTTCTTGGTAGAATCAGAAACAAAGTAAATAAAGAAACATGCCAGATAATATATAATACAATTATATCACCACACTTTTATTACTGTTCAAGTATTCTTTTTCTATGCAATGAAGAGAAAATGATAAAAATGCAAATACTGCAAAATAAAGCAATGCGAATAATACTTAAGCGCAACATATACACACGAATACGAGACATGCTAAAAGAGCTAAATATGTTGACGGTGAAGCAAACTGTGTATTTGAATGTACTTATTTTTTTACATAAAATTAACATGGGGATGATGTCTAAGGAACTAAAAAGAAAAATACATTATAATAACGAAACACACGGTCACGGGACAAGAAATTCAAAGCAAATTAGACAGCCGACAAGAAAAAAATCAAGCACCCAGAAATCTCTGATGTACCAGGCCGTCCAACTGTATAACAACATCCCGAATGAAATTACTGAGATAGAAAATATAAATAAGTTTAAAAAAGAATTACGAAAATATGTCTACCTAAATTATTAATGTCTTTATTTGTGTGAAATATTTAAAGAATGATTATGTTTGACAACCAATGTAAATGTTTATATCTTTATAAAATATTAGCACACACAAAGATGTGAGCTAACTTAAGATTAATAAAAAAAATTTTTAAAAAAAGTCCAGATCATGGTACGGAGGTACCGAAACCGGTAGACTATAAAATATCAATAAAGTTACTTATAACAAAGTTTTTCTTTTTATTTACTTAAAACGTCAAGTCACAATGTATTTTGCTTTTTGAAAAAAAATATTAATTGGTTTGACAAAAATAGTTAAATCACAAAATTAAAAAAATCTTATCTTCTTTGAGTGCTGTCTCGGGATATTTGGTCCATTTTTGTTTAGTTTGTCACAATAAATCGCTAGAACTGTATGTCGTTGTCTCTTGGTTCATCCAAGGTTAATTAGAAATACCCCAAGCTTTGTGTGATTTTGTTTTCTACCGACTTAAAAATTCAAACATAACTTCCTAACGGATAGGAGTAAATTAAACCGCGAAGTAAATCCAATTTGTACTGATTCTAGCGCGTGAATGTATCACTTTTCGGGGAAATCGAATAAAGAAAACGCCGGATAATTTAGAACGAAACGAAGATCTCAAAATGCACTTCCTCCTCTGGTATTTGTGGTGTCTTTGTCTTACTATACATGTATAAAGTGTACACCGGCATTACTTAATCATATTATTTACCTATTTTAAGTGTTTACTAGTAATATATTCTATTATTTATATTTACCTATTTTAAGTGTTTACGAGTAAGTCTAAAGTCATGGTGTTTGAAAGAGAGAGTACGAAAACAGTATGCAACATAGTTGTGAATGATGAATACTTGGAGCAGGTGGATGAGTTTGTGTATCTGGGTAGTGTGTTTACGAGAGATGGGAAGGCTGATAGAGATATTGAAAGAAGGGTGAATGCCGGTAACTCCATTAATGGTAGACTGAATGCCGTTGGCGCTAATAAAAAACTGTCAAAAGAAGCGAAGCTAGCAGTCCACAATGGAGTCCTGGTACCTACCCTGATGTATGGCAGTGAGGCATGGAACTGGCAGAGGAAGGATGAAAGTAAGCTGAATGCTGTTGAAATGAGATCCCTGAGACGTATGTGTGGTAAAACAGTGTATGATCGTGTGAGAAATGTGGATATCCGCAAAGAATGTAAGGCTGATGTAAGCATAATGAGTAAGATTAAGAAAGGGACCCTCAGATGGTTTGGGCATGTAGAACGAATGAACGAAGAAAGTAGTGTAAGAAGAATATACGACGCGAATGTGAATGGTAGAAGAAGTCGGGGACGCCCGAGGAAGACGTGGCACGATCAAGTGAATCAAATACTTGAGTCGGGCCATGTCAAAAGTCAGAACAATAGAAGAGAATGTATGAGACGATGTATGAATGTGAGTGAGGCAAAGAGTGTGTGCCAAGACCGAGTTGTTTGGCGGTCCGTCCTCTCTGCCTACCCCTGCGGGGAAACGGCGTGATGGTTAGTTAGTTAGTTAGTAAGTGTTTACTAGTAATATATTCCTCAAGACCCACCAGGGGTTGTAGAGCCAATAGTGATGAAGTAATAATATATTCCTCAAAATAAATAAATATTAAGATATTTTAAGTGCTGAACACCTTCGTGTTGAATTTCGTAAACAATTTCTTTTTAATCAAGATTTTATTGCGACGTCATAAAATTGCCATGGCTATCATGTTTTATTAGCGATCAACTGCATTTTTGATCTATGTACAATGTTTATTTTTCATTAACCCAGTTTTAGTCCCGCCTTTGTATGCGAACGCTGGGGCGTGTGTGAACGCTTTCACGCTAAGGTCAATAAGAGTATTTTATTAATTAAAATGGTTGGCAACTATACTATTTCGGTACAACAGCTCAACAGTGTCAACAATAAATAGTATTAGTTCCTAGTCACACTTCTATCAGATTCTTGTTAAACATCAATTTATATTGACGAGGTATATTTCCGGTAATGCTCAGAATAGGTATACTGCTGGGAAATATCTAATGCACCCCGGAAGTTATAGACAATCTTCGAAATTCTGAAAATCAACTCAAGTTTTTTTGAATAGCACCGCTGTGATTTGAAACTCGATGAAACGAAAAATAGCGACCCTTAAAAGAGACAAACTCATGCATCTGTAGGATTTAGCCTGCGGGAGAACGAGATAGTATAATCGGTCTCCTATTTGTGCGGTGCTTCGAAGACTATCGGTCTCGTCTTTGTGCGGTGCTTAGTAGTGTCCCCACTCTTGTCTACTTAGTTTTCTGAAGGTTTCACTTCTACCACGTGTGAATTGCACACTCCGATTTTTTACTAATAGCTTCACACAAGAGACTCCAAATTTTTCTCCCAATTTTCCTCAGGGCCTGTATCATTTTTGTGAATGCTATTTGGAGTCTTCTTAGGAAATGGAAGGAGAGCAAGTTCTGGGAAGGAAAAAGGTATGAGGGGTGGGTAGGAATCTGGGGGACAGTGTGTCCAGGAGTGACGAGGGTATGAATCCATTCCTCTCACTGCAGTGCAAAGCGATGGGTCGAGAAGGTCTGGCTGGAGAGGTCAAAAGGTCTCACTCAACCAATTCATCACAACCAGGGGTGACTTATGGCAGGGGTGTTGGTTATTCCAAAAATAGTTTCCGGGTGTGGCTGTACCTTTGTTCACAGAGCCTTATTATTATTAGTTATTTTGGTGGTTTTAATCATGTCCTCATTTCCTAGGATACGAGCACTCTGGAGTAGTATTGACGATACCTACTCAGAAATGTCTAAAACAATTCACGCGGTTCAAAAAATTTACTCCAAAAACCTTGTTTAGCAGAGGATCTTGGAAAATATTTCAGCTTTAAAGTTCATGAAACTCAATGTTTTAAAACTGCATTGGTCTTTCGAATTTATGTAACTTTGTTTTCTATTTGTGGAACAAACCGGTTTCAACACGAGTATTGATTATTTCGACGTGACAACACGCAACACTTGCAACGTTCATGCGCTATGGCAGAATTGGCGGATTAACTATCAAATACGGCTACCATCTTGACAGGATTGACCGATAATCATTGATAATCAAAATTACAGAAAGACTAAATGCAAAGTGGTCGATTCTAAACGGGACACCTCCGTCAAAAAGAGAAAAAAGTTCTAAAGTATATTAATAAAATTTTTATAGGAAAAAAGCTGAAAGAACAGCAATATGATAACTCAATTTGGGACGCGGTTGTAGGTACCGCCGCCTCGGGAACCATTTATTATATAACCAAGTGGTTCGTTACGCTTGGTGACTTAGCAGGGGTGCCCGGGTTCATGGGGTGAGGTTTGACCAGGTCTGATGATCTTGTCTGATGCGCCTGCCCACCTGTCGTGTAGTGGGCAAGTTCGGGAGACTTTTTTTTATTGAGATTGAGACAAGACGAGAAGGTCTTTTATCCTCTCTAGCCGGAATCTTTCGGTTGGAGGGATGGATTCATGCATCCGTCACTCCTGGATACACTGACCCCCAGAATCCTACCCATTCCTCATACCTATTTCCTTTCCAGAACTTCTTCAGGCCTCTGTGTGCAGCTAATGCAAACAAAATTATAATAACGCACTAATTTTAATTAAAGGAAATTAATTAGTACAGACTGAGTAAACTGGTAAAGTACTTACTTCGGATGTCTTTACTAACAGACTGAAGAGAGATAGCGTTTAAATGTATTATTTTATTAAAAATTATTTTTTTTTAACCGAAACTATTACTAAATCTTTAACTGACAGCCCTGAAACAGTTAGCTAATTAGCAATACCTGCTTAATAATTTCAAACAAAGATAACTTTGAAGGTAACAATAAACTCAATGCAAATTTAATACTGTTGACACAGTTTTTGACAAGTCCCCTTTGTTTACATCTTTTTTATTCTAAACTAGCTTTTTCCCGCGCCTTCGCTCGCATGGTATTAGGGGGATACCCATTCCGCCTCCTTTACCTTCCTTCTCTCCACACCGCCTCCTCCACCTTCCCTCTCCCACTCCACTCCCCTATCCCCCCCTCCCCCATACCCCTCACCTTCCCCCATCCTTTCCCCCACCCTTTATCCCCCCACCCTTTATCCCCCCACCCTCCTCCAACCCTCCCCTTCTCACCCCCCTTCCCCCTCCCCTTCCCACCTCCCACACCTAACTCCCTGCACCCCCTACCACTTACCCCTCCGCCCTCATCACTCACCCTCCCACCATCCGCATTCCACACATTCATTCCCGGTCAGTTTTCAAACTGCTCGCGTGCCACCTAATTTATTTATTTATTTATTTGAGACACAAACAGGATATTTATATAACATTTTTGTTGGTAGTATATAATAAATTAAAATACAAATATAAGTATCCCTAGATTAATGTGTCTGCATTATTCACATATGCATTTTCACAGAAGCAAACTCTTGAAAAACAACGCAAGTATTATTTATACATAAGTTGAAAACTTAAATACAAAATTGAAATACATAATAACAACAAGTATACAATATTTATAAAGTATTTACTGAAAAGTATCTAATGTAACTTTTTTTTTTTAAGTGCACAAATTGTGGAGATATTTTTTGAAATATGTTATATTATTTGCAAAAATATCTATGGAACTGTGTATTTTGACAAGATCGTTGTATGACCGAGACATTCTAGATATAGGATTAAAATATCCAGTATTATTTGTAAAAATTTCAGTCCAAAATATGTTAAGGGTTCTTGTAGATTTGGGCCTGGCGTATAACTTAATTTGGTTGACTAAGTTACTGTCTACACGATTATTCACAATTTTATAGAGCATTAAGAGGTCATTTATGTTTCGTCTTTTAACTAGACTCTCTAATTTGAAATATGTAAGTCTTTGTTCATACCCGTCTAGAAGATGGTGGACACCTGATCGGTAAGACAAAATCCGTGTAAATTTTCTTTGGACTGATTCGAGTCTAGATACCTGAGTAATATAATGTGGATTCCAGACTGTTGACCCGTACTCAAGAACACTTCGGATTAAGGAATTGAATAGAATTATTAGGCTATTAGAATTCTTAAACAGTTTGGTTGATCTTACAATAAAACCTAGTAATTTATTTGATTTACTCACAATATATTCAATGTGCTGATTGAATGTCAGTTTGTTGTCAAATATAATTCCTAAATCTTTTATTAATTCAACTGTTTCGAGATTGTGACCACATATGCTATATGAATATAGAATTTTGTTGGTGTTCTTGGTGAAGTTTATAACTTTGCACTTAGCAATATTCAGTTCCATTTCATTGTCAACACACCAGGTAGATATTGTGTTAAGGTCTTCTTGTAAGAGTTCACAATCTTTCATAGATTTAATTTCTTTATATAATTTGAGGTCATCAGCATATAGAGAAAAATTACAGCGGAGTTTATGTGTAAGGTCGTTAATAAAGATTAAGAAAAGTAAGGGTCCAAGGTGAGATCCTTGTGGTACGCCCGACGTAACTAATATTGGGGAAGAGTTAAATCCGTTAATAGTAACTAATTGACTTCTATGTGATAAATATGATTCTAACCAACGAAGCAGGTTTCCGTGAATGCCGATTTTATCGAGTTTATTAATTAAGATAGAGTGACTAACTTTGTCAAAGGCCTTACTGAAGTCGGTGTACACGGTCTATTATTATCGATTTACACAGAAAGTCCATATATTCGAGTAAATTAGTATTTGTGGATCTTTTAGCTACAAATCCATGTTGGAAAGGACTAAGTATATGTGTTACATGGTTAAAAATGGTATTATATACAATGGACTCGAATATTTTGCCAAAACAAGATAAAAGGCTGATAGGACGGTAGTTAGTTACATCATTTTTACTGCCAGATTTGTGGATTGGAATTACGTGGGCAACCTTCCACAGATCCGGAAATACCCCATCGTTCAGACTTTTGATGAATATTTTGTGTAATAGTGTTGCAAGCTGATCTGCACAATTTCGAATAAATAGTGGAGGAATTCCATCTGGGCCGGAACCCTTATTGATATCAACAGTGTTTAATTTTGCTTTGACCTCGTCTAACGTTATATTGATATGAGACAGTGGATAATTATAGAGTGGGGATGAAAGTTTAGAGTCACTCTTAGAATTGTATGGTGGGGTAAAAACAGAAGAGAAGTAAGTAGATAACAGCTCACACGTATCTTCTCCATTTGTTGCTGATTTGTCGTGGAGATGCATGATTTTGGGGAGAGAATTTGAAATTCTTTTCGAATTAATGAGAGTTGAAAGATTTTTGATACTGTTAGGCAGAGAATTTTCTACTGAATCTACATAGGCTTTAAGGCATGTACGTATGGATACTTTTACTCTAGCCCTCAAGATAGAAAAACTGTCATAGTCGCATTGATTTTTGAATTTTTTCCATTTCTTTCTAAACTTTTCTTTTTCTCTGAGTTGGTGGATGAGAACACTGCTAAACCAAATTGGAAACTTATTATTCCTGATTCTTAAGCGCGGAGTGTGTTTTTCAATTGATAGCCATAACAAGTTATAAAAATGTAGTAGGGAGTCATTACAATTCAGGGTATTAAGATCGTCCCAGTTATTAAGTCCCATTTAATATAATCCGTTTTTTTGAAGTTATATTTGATGTGATCTGGATTGGTGGGTAGGGGTCTGTATTTGGACATTAAAAAATAAGAGGATGATAATAGTCAATTTTGGATAGCACATGTGAAGCAATTTGAATGTTGAGGTTATGATTGGAAAATACTAAATCTAAAATTCGACCTATGTTGTTAGAGACGTAATTGAATTGCTTAAGTCCGGTCAAATTTTGAAAGTCTAGTAGAGATATTGATTTCTAGCTATTTTGTAAGACTGGTCTGGTGTGCGTTACATTGACAGTTGGTTGTTAGTATTGAATAGATGGCACATTAAAATCGCCCATTATTATTGTTATATCTTCTGATGAAAAGTTATTATATGTCGTTTGACACTTTCCGAAAAAATCTGCGAGATTTTCAGTTAGTATATCTGGAGGCAAATACGCCAAACATAGGTTAATGGATTGTCTGGATGTTTCATGTAATTTAAATTTAATCCATAAATCTTCTGTAGATTTTGAGCTGTGTGCTGAGACTAAAAAAGATGTCATTTCTTTCTTAATGGCTATTAGAACACCACCACCTGATTTTTTAAGAGAACTCGATATGTCCCTATCGCGTCTATATATATTATAACGATCATCTACTATTTCATGGTCATAGATTGTGGAATCTAGCCATGTTTCTGTAAAACAAATTAAATCATAGTTGCAACTGAGCACTTCGCAGTACAGATCGTTTAATTTGCTTTTTAAACCACGTACATTTTGATAATAAAATGTTATTGCCGTTTTGTTAGAATCCATTTTGAAAGTATAATATAATAAGCATTTATAACACAATTGTTGGTAAAAGGTTATTTATTTAAGAAAGTAAGTTCACAGATCACATAATATGGTAAAAATAGTCACAATGTATCAATTCACTAATTAACTGAGCAAGGGATCGGAGGGAACCTTGCCGTTAGGCTTTGGGAACAACAAAAGCTGACTGTGGTTCTGCTTAGAGGGTCGTACCATAGGACGAAGCGCAACTAAGGCAGCAGTCGGGGGTCTGGTTGGTGCTTTACTTATGGTAGTAGAATACTCCTTAGAGGGTCGTGTCAGAGGACGAAGCGCAACTAAGAGAGCGTACTAGCCAAGAGCGAGCTGCAGACGAACTGACTAATTTAGGGCCCGCAGCCTGTTATATAGCCCATTCCTTATTGCGGGGTGTGGTTTATGTAGCGGCTTGAGAGTGGGAGATGCGCAGAAGGCGTCGGCGTATCCTGGTTTGCTTAGGGGTGGGTGAGCAGGATGGCGCTGTACGGGGGAAAGAGATGGTGTAGTGGTAAGCGTAAAAACGGCGCGCTACATCCTCCCCCTCTGGATCGAGGAACGTCCCGTCGAAGATCCAGGTCTGTAGTAGCGTGGCGGCTACTTATTCTTCTTTGGTCGACCTCATTTGCGTAGAGGAATAACCGGAGCGGGCAGCGGTGTCAAGTGCCCGTGGTATGGAGTCAGTGCTGAGGTGTGGTAGGTGCCTAGCGAGACATCTGGTGCTTCCATTGAAGCACCAGATGTCTCTGTAGCTCGTTGGTCCATGTTGCTTCAGGATCAGGTAGGGGCCATCGCGTCGTGGTCCTAATTTTGCGCTGAAGCCTCTTGCGGCTTTGCTAAGAGCGTGGGAGTGGACAAAGACGTGATCTCCGGGCTGGTAATGGGGGTCTTCTCGCCTCTTGTTATCCACGTAATTCTTTTGTTTGTCTTGTTTCTCATCATTGTGGGTCCTGACAAGACGTAGGGTATCGGCTAGTTGTAGCAGATGCGGCGTTATCTCGGGGATGAAGTTTTCCGATAAGATAATGCTTCTCAAGTCTCTTCCAACGTCATCGGCTGACCTTAGCTCACGTCCAAATGTGAGATAGGCAGCGGAGTATCCGGTGCTCTGACAGAACGCGGTATTCATGGCGAAGCGTATTGATGGAAGGCTTTCGGCCCATTTTCGGTGTTCTGTGCCAACCAGGATGGCTAGTTGGGGTTTGAGGTCTCGATTTTTCCTCTCGACAGGATTGGCCTCTGGGTGGTAGGCTGGTGTGAAGGTGTGCTTGATGTCCAGGCAGTAAGTCATCTGCTGCATCACGGCACTCACGAACTGGGTACCGTTGTCGCTTATCAGTCGGCGTGGGGTCCCGTAGCGTAGGCATACTTCATCAATCAGGACGCGGGCGCAGGTCTCGGCAGTCGCGTCTTTGAGGGGAAATAGTTCTATCCAGCGTGTGGCCACGTCTTCGATGATGAAGATCCAATTCTTCCCATCCTCGGAAGTTGGGAGTGGTTCGAAGAGGTCGAAGGCTACTGTTTCAAACCTCTGGTTCATTACTGAAGTCTGTAGGAGGCCGGCGGGTTTTAGGTTTGATGTCTTGTATCTCTGGCACTCCAGACAGTTCTTGACGTATTTCTGTATGTAGGTCCGCATATTCTTCCAAAAGTATCGTCTGGCAATTCTTCGAATCGTGCGTTCTACTCCGTAATGCCCAGCGGTAGGGGCATCGTGATAGGCCATGAGTATTTGGTGTTGCTCATGCTCGGGGACGACTAGTTGAGCGTCCTCTTCTTCGATATCGGGTGCATATCGGTACAATACACCGTTTTGCATCAGGTAGCCCTTAGTTGTCCAGTAACTAAGGTCTTCGTTTGGATTGTTGGCTTCAAAACACTCGATAATTTTCTTCAATGCAGTGTCTTTCAATTGTTCTCTGCGGATGTCAGCCGCGTTGCGTACTGGAACGTCGAGGGTTATCGTGCATAGTGCGCAAATAGAGGGTGGGTCTTCAAGTAATGGTGGTCGTGATAGTGTGTCCGCCACCAGGTTTGAGCGTCCAGGTGTGTATTGGATTTTCAGGTTGTAGGGTTGAAGCTGCAGGGCCCATCTTGCAAGGCGACCTGTGGGAGACTTTAACGTCATTAACCACTTCAACGCTTGGTGGTCGGTAACCACGGTGATTGCTGTTCCTTCAATGTATCCTCGGAACTTTGCAACTGCCCATACGACTGCTAGGGCTTCTCGTTCTGTGGTAGAATAGTTCCTCTCTGCTGGTAGTAGCAGGCGGCTCGCGTATTCTACCGGATGTTCTTCTAGTCCCTCCCCCTGGACCAAAACTGCTCCTATTGCGTAGCTGCTTGCGTCCGACTTTATGATGAATTCCTTGCTTCCATCGGCTTGTCGTAGTATGGGGGCGCTAGTGAGTAGTGCTTTCAGGGTGTCGAAAGCATTCTGCTGTGGGGATTTCCATTCCCAGGTGGCGTCTTTCTTTATCAAGTCGCTGAGTGGCTTGGCGGTTTTGGCGAACTCGGGTACAAATCGCCTATACCAGGAGCATGTCTGAAGAAATGTCTGTAGCTGTTTGACATTGTTTGGCTCCTTCATTTTAGAGCTCGCCTCTATCTTCTCCGGATTGGTGCTGATTCCTCCGGGGGTTATTACGTGTCCTAGATATTTTATGCTTGGACAGCAGAAGTGGCATTTAACTCGATTTGCAGTGAGATTAAATTCTCGTAGCTTGGTGAACACCTGTTGTAGATCGGCGAGGTGTTTATCGAAGGTGGGCGAAAGTATGATTATATCGTCCAGGT
Source organism: Limnephilus marmoratus (assembly GCA_917880885.1). Lineage (NCBI taxonomy): Eukaryota > Metazoa > Arthropoda > Insecta > Trichoptera > Limnephilidae > Limnephilus > Limnephilus marmoratus. The sequence goes on from OU862922.1 coordinate 46,213,660, forward strand.
ATGCTAGGATATTGACTTCATCTAGCTCGATCTTAAGTCGGTCAATCATGCGCTGGAACGTCCCGGGCGCATTGCGAAGTCCAAATGGCATCTTCAAGAAGCGGTAGAGTCCGAATGGGGTTATAAAGGCCGTCTTGTCACGGTCTTTCTCCAGTATCTTGATCTGCCAGTAGCCAGATCGTAGGTCTACTGTAGACATAAAGTTTGACTGCTTTGCCGAGTCTAGCAGGTCATCCATTCTGGGCAGGGGGTACACGTCTGGTACTGTTATCGCATTGAGAAGGCGAAAATCAATGCAGATGCGCTTGTTTCCGTCTTTTTTGGGCACCATAACCACAGGTGCGGCCCACGGTGAATCTGCTTCTTCTATAATCCCTTGGGTTAACATACTGTTAATCTCGGCGCGGAGTTCTGCTTGGCGGGCTGGCGAGAGCCTGTAAGGGGCTACTGAAATCGGCGGGTGTTGTCCGGTCTCGATTCGGTGCTCAATTTTTGTCGTAGATGACAGGGTGGCTGAGAAGACAGCGGCGTTGTCGCACAGCAGGCGGTCCAGCTGGTCCCTCTGGGTAGGTATAAGGTGGGTGGCTTCATCTGGTCGGAGGCTTAGTATTTCGGCGTCCAAGGCACAGAGCTCCACTTCATTTCTGGGTTTTCTTGGGGAGTCATCGAAGAGCCGATAGGAGCGTATCATTACCTCCCTTAGGGCGTCTTCCTCCATCGCGTCCTCGGGAAACAGCTCATTCAGGGCTATCATCTTAGCCCAAATGTTAGTGCGAGGCGGTGTCTGTAAGAGAGGGCTCATGAACGGTGGCACGTAGATCTCACATTCATTGTCCTGTACTGGTGGGGCGGGCAGACGAACCTTAGGCGGTGTCTGTGGGAGAGGACTCATGAACGGCGGCACGTAGATCTCGCATTCATTGTCCTGTACTGGTGGGGCGGGTAGGCAAACCTTAGGGAGTTTGTGTGCTCTCACTTCTCCTATCTCGCCAGTCTTTTGACGTTGTCGAATACCTAGGTTTGGTGGTATGGCGTCATTTTCCATATGCAGCATATACCGTACTTCGGGGCTGTCCGTGAATGCCCATGCGCGCTGGGGAATGTTTATATCGATCCCCGCGTCTTCGATAAAATCGACGCCTAGGAGTGTTCGATTCTCGTGTCCTCCTGGGAGCACGATGAAGCTGGTGGGTATCTGTCGGCCGCTTAGTGTCAAGGTGGCGGCTATTGTCTCGACCTCCTGACGTTTAGGGACACCATCTGCCAATACGATGTCCATGATGGTTCGCTGGGTTTTGAAATTTTGAGCGATTAGCTGCCGGTGTAGCTCAGCTGACGCTACGCTCAATTTTGCTCCGGTGTCTACGTGAGCAGTGCCCAGGAAGTTTCCAATCCCGATGTGTAGTATAGGTCTCGCTCGGGGAAGGCCTATTTCATGTATCGAGCAAAAATCGGCTCGTGGGTGAGGGGTGTCTATTCTCCCTTGGCTGCATTGCGGGCACTTGCTTCTTACCACGCCTGGTTTACCGCAACCGTAGCATGCAAACTTCGCATCACTGGGTGTCTCCAGCTTCTTGACTGGAGGAGTGTACTTTACGTGCGCTCCTGTATCGTAGCGGGAACGGCACTCCTCGGAACGGTGCCCAAATCTGCGGCAGTTAGTGCAGCGTAGGCGGCCGTCTGTTCGGTTTTCCATCGCGCGTAGTGGGACGGTCTTCGTGCTCTCGTACAGGCTTTCTTCCGCTGCACGGGCTTTTTGTAGTAGTTCGGCGAAGGTATTGATCGCTTCGCGCGGCACTCTGTCTCGTATCCGAATATTCAGTTGTCCGAATATTAGGTCTATCTGGACCTTCTCTGGATGGCTGGGCGGTGGTAGCTCCGCGAGTAACATCCGCTGCTTAGCAATAAACACATCGGTTGACGTTAATGCGTCTTGCTTGCATAAAAATATCTCTGTGTACACTTTGTACGCTGGCTTCTTAGGGGCGAAAGCATGCCTGAGGAGGTTCGTTGCGCTCTCCCAGTCTCGTACTTCTCCTTTTATGCCGAGCCACCAAGCGGCGGCGTCTTTCGTAAGCAGCAGTGGTAATCCTTCCAGAGCGCTTGCGTCTTCGATGTTCTCGGCGCACTTGAAGATGGATGCGGCGGCAATAAAACTCTCGACCGCACTCCTGTCTCTGGTACCATCGAAGCGTGCCGTACAGGTGGTGAATGTACCCGTACGTATTGGTTCCGACTGCATCCGCTTCATGGAGTTCATTAGTTCCGCGAACTGCTCCTGCGTGAAGCAGATGCCAGCACTTTCCTTGGCCTGCATTGTGAAACGAGGACTTCGACGTGGTAGCGACGAAATTTTGTAGATGCACTGATTTTAATTTTACTTTATGTGTCTGGCCACTAAGTTGGGCGCCAGTTTTATAACACAATTGTCGGTAAAAGGTTATTTATTTAAGAAAGTAAGTTCACAGATCACATAATATGGTAAAAATAGTCACAATGTATCAATTCACTAATTAACTGAGCAAGGGATCGGAGGGAACCTTGCCGTTAGGCTTTGGGAACAACAAAAGCTGACTGTGGTTCTGCTTAGAGGGTCGTACCATAGGACGAAGCGCAACTAAGGCAGCAGTCGGGGGTCTGGTTGGTGCTTTACTTATAGTAGTAGAATACTCCTTAGAGGGTCGTGCCAGAGGACGAAGCGCAACTAAGAGAGCGTACTAGCCAAGAGCGAGCTGCAGACGAACTGACTAATTTAGGGCGCGCAGCCTGTTATATAGCCCATTCCTTGTTGCGGGGTGTGGTTTATGTAGCGGCTCGAGGGTGGGAGATGCGCAGAAGGCGTCGGCGCATCCTGGTTTGCTTAAGGGTGGGTTAGCAGGATGGCGCTGTACGGGGGAAAGAGATGGTGTAGTGGCAAGCGTAAAAACGGCGCGCTTCACATTATTAAATACATTTTTTTGTAAAATAAATTATTGAAAAGTAAGTAATTATGCTTTGAAAGGGGGCAATTATGAACATCATTAGTTTTGGTTTGTTTGTGGTGTATGATTTTGTCTATGGTGTCAGTTGTCATTAATGTTGACAGAAATAGGTTTTTGAATAGCAAACAAGATACTAAGCATACATTTGTTACATAAAAGTATGTTATCTGTTAAATACAGACTCGAGTGTAGGCGAGGTTATTTATAATAATGCGCGTATTGGCGATATGGATATTTATTATGAGTAATGGCTATAAATACGTCCTAACTAACGTGTTGGCGGTTGGAAAAAGAGAGTGAGGAGAGGCCTGCATCTCCTTTTATATGCGGGATCACCTGTCTCGCTCTTGTATGGCCGGAAACAGGTGTGCCACCCTAAAACCTCTCTCACATCCTCCCCTACTTAAACGGGAGAATCCTGGCTACATAAGTGATACCTATAGCTACATATTCCATACAATATATTTTATATTTCATATTTCACATTTAAAATTAACACATTACATTTAAAATTAACAAAACATTTGTTTTTGTTCTTTCTGTTTCCCTTCTGTCCATTTCTGTCCATTTCGACTGCGAAGTGCTGTCACCTGGGCCGAAGCCTTCCTTGCCATGGGTTAGACCTGAAACATGGAGAAACAGAATTAGAGACACTTCTATTACGTAACATACCGGAGAGATCTAATTCGTCCGTCGACAATTCCAACGTGTCAGACGCGAATTCCTGGTTATCTTCCTCCTGCCATGAAACATGTAATTCCTTTAGCTGGTCTAAATGTCTTTTCCACACCATATTAGACTTGTTAATTTTTATGAAATATATTTTACTACCTTTTTTATCCACAATAACCCCAGGGACCCATAACCTATTACCCTGAGATCTGAAATCTCTAGTCATTACTTTCTGACCTATATTAAAACCTGATTTAACTCTACCCTTATATTGTCTTTTCTGATTGTTTTGGCTCTGAGTAACCTTTTTTATTACTTTGTTTCGTCGAGTAGAACCTGAACTACCCGTTCTATCCTCAATTTTCCTTGGAATCAGAGAGTCAAATACTGTTCTAATTTTTCTACCCATTAATAATACAGATGGCTCACATCCTGTTGTTGCGTGAACTGTATTCCTATAGTCTGCTAAAAAGTTACCTAACTTTTCTTTATAATCTGAAGGAAATCCATTATGTTTACAAATTTTTTTAAGGAAATTTTTACAAGTCTTTACTGTAGCTTCAGCTTGCCCGTTGCTACTAGGGTGATTGACTGGACTAGTGATATGTTCTATCCCATTTTTCTTACAAAAATTTTCAAAATCCTCAGAACAAAAACACGTACCATTATCACTAACTAAAGTTGCAGGAAAACCAAATTGCGAAAATAATCTATGAAGTATTTCGATATTTTCTTTTGAAGACAGACTGTTTACTTCCAGACACTCAATCCACTTTGAAGAAGAGTCTACCACCACTAAAAAATTTTTGTTATATAAACTACCATGATCAATATGTACCCTGAACCATACTTCAGGTTCATATGGCCACACTGCTAAAGAACTCTTTTGTGATTCTGGTTTAATTTCTAAACAATCTCTACAATTTTCCGTTATTTTCTCCAAATCTTGATTAATTTTTGGCCACCAGACAAAGCTTTTTGCAATACCTTTAGTCTTAAAAACCCCTAAGTGAGATCTATGTAACATCTTTAAAACCTCTTGTCTTAAAGACTCAGGTACAACAACCCTATGTTGATATAAAACACACCCATTTATCAAAGACAATTCTAACCTTTTTTCCCAAAAAATTCTAATAAAGTTACCACTTTGTGCCTTTTTTACTGATGCTGGCCAACCTTCGATAAGAAAATTTTTTACTTGACCTAACACATCATCCTTTTCGGTTTCGCTTTTTATCACGTCTAAAGACAAATTAAACCCATTATTCTCGAAATAATTAATGTAATCAGACTCTATCTCATCTTCACAGCTAACCTTTTCAATCGGACACCTGCTCAGAAAGTCTGAACAATTATTTTTCGATTTTACATATTCAATTTTAAAATTAAACGAACCTAACATAATAGCATATCTCTGTAACCTTGACGCGGCAATCTTAGGTACTTCTTTATTTTCACCTAAAATTCTCACTAACGGCTGATTATCCACAGCTAAAATAAATTCTCTGCCGTACAAATATTGATAAAACTTTTTAATTCCAAAAATAATTGCTGTTGCTTCAATATCTAGAATAGAATAATTCTTTTCCGCTTTAGTTAAAGTTCTGCTTGCGAACCCAATCGGTCTTTCTACGCCATTTTGAAACCTATGAAGTAATGTTGCTGCTACCCCATTAAAACTACCATCTGTGACAAGTTTCACAGGTATATTTTCGTCAAAATGCGTTAAAATCCTATCCGAAGTTAATATTCTTTTAATTATCGCAAAACTATTTTCTTGTTCCGTACCCCATTGAAACTTAACATCTTTTTTAAGCAATTCGTATAATGGTGACAATATATTTGCCATATTTGGAATAAAATTACGATAATAACTAATCATACCTAATAAACTTCTTAAATTATTTAAATCACTAGGTGCTGGTGCATTTAAAATGGCTTCTTTATTCCGTTCACACGGTTGAATCCCTTGTTCACTTATTTTATAACCTAAAAACTCAATAACTTTTAAATTGAATTCACACTTGTCACTATTCACTGTTAAATTACAATGTTTCAACCTTTCTAACACGACACATACGTTTTTCTCTAAATCGTCTTCGTCTTCCCCTATCACGATAATATCATCCAAATAAAACGTCATGTTCTGTAATCCTGACAAACAATTTGCCATTGCCTTTGCAAATATAGCTGGCGCGGGAGATAACCCGTACACTAACCGCTTATACTGAAACAATCCTAAATGGGTATTGATTGTTGTAAAACGCCTACACTCCTTTTTTAAAACAAATTGACTATACGCCGATTTAAGATCGATTTTTGCAAAAACTTTCCCACCATTTACTTTCGTTAATAGCTCCTCTATCCTAGGTAATGGATATTTGTCAACTAATAACTGATTATTCACTGTCGATTTATAATCACCACATAATCTAATACTACCGTTTTTCTTAATTACTGGAACAATTGGACTTGCAAACTCACTAAACTGGACTTGTTCTATAATACCGTCTGACAGTAAACTATCTAACTCCCTTTCGACTTTTTCTTTCAAAGCGAACGGCATAACTCTGTGATTACGAAATATCGGAATAGCGGTCTCTTTTAAAGTTAAATTCACTTCGTACTTATTAAATTTTCCTAGTTTATCCGTAAAAACTTCCGGGAATTTTTTTACTAATCGCTGCTTCAAAGTATTCTGTTTTATACTGTTTACGATTCCGTTAATCCCGACGTTAAAAAGATTCATAAAATCACGCCCCACTATCGATAACGAAGCACTTGTGACAACAACAAATTTCAAATTGTGACACTGACCGTTAAATTCCACTTGTGGCGTAATTGTACCTACCACTTTCACGAGCGTATTGTCAAAACCCCGTAGACTAATGTCTTCGTGCACTAGCTTGATTCTACTGAATTTACTGAAATAACACTCCTTGGAAATTACGCAACAAGATGCTCCAGAATCTACCATGAATTTACTCTTGATCCCGTCTAGTGAAACTTCAATAAAAAATGGTTCGACACTATTAACTTCACCCAACTTTGTGTCCGACAACAAAGTATTCACACTCTTACGTGTTGAGGAACGCTTGCACTGTTTTGCGAGATGACCCTTCGTACTGCAAATTTTACATAAATAATTTTTATATCTACATTCCGTCGCGATGTGATTATTGTGACCACAAACGGTACAATTTTGTTTCACAGCGTTCGCTGGCGACTGTGACCGTGCCCTGTTGCTATGCCCGAAACGCTTCACGTCTCTGTCTTTCACACGCGAATTATTAAAAGAGAGTCGACCGGCCTTGAGCTGTACATTAGCGTAAACCGTATTATCAACTCGGGACTGCGCTTGAGTTGAAGCTACGAGGTCAATGCACTCGGCGACTTGTAAACATTTTTCGAACGAGTATAATTCACCCTCGAGAAATAATTTTTCCCTTACCTTTCCTGGTTTACAACCCAAAACAAAGAAATCCCTTAAATTTACTGATAAACTATTCCCAAATTTGCAATTAGTAGAAAGAGACTTTAACCGCACTGCAAACTCACGGATTGATTCGTCATTTCTTTGTTTAGCACTGTAAAACTTAGATCTCTCTTCAAAAAAACATTTCGTTGAACAACAATACTCATCAAGTTTAGATATCAAATCTTCTAACTTAATATCTGTTACCTTTTTAGGAATGCACAAATTAACCAATAAGGAAAAACAATCATCTTTCAATGCATTCAGGAAAATAGCCCTTTTTTTATCATCCGATGCAAACTTTTCATCATTCACGAGGAGAAATTGTCCGAGGCGGACTTTGAAGTTCTCCCAGTTCCCGTCACGCAAACTGAAGGACTCCAATCCTCGAGACTCCATGTTCCCAATGCCCAGAAGGTACCCAAATAGAGAGAAAGAAAACAGAAAAAACAAAAACTTCCCAATGAGGCTTCTTCTTCTGCCGTCTGCTCCCTGGACCCTGCTCCGGAAACTGCTCCTTGACCCTGTGAATTGATGGCTCCTTCCAGACCCGTCACACAGTAACACCGATGGCTACCCCAGATCACTCCTGCGACCTGGATCTCCGAACCTTGACCCTCAGAGATGTCGATTGACGCTGGACCTCCCGTGCTTCCCCCTTCCGAAAAGCTGGCTGGCTCCCGTGTCTTTTTGCACTTCACTCCTTGCAGTGAAGTGTTGGAATAATTTCGGTCCGGCCTTTCTTACCGACCCGAAATAATAATGTTACCGCGTATTTTTGCCAAATTTTTGTGCCAAATTTTTTTGCGCGTCGATTCTTTTCGCGATATTTCTGCCGTATTGTCAGAATCGTGTACCGTAGGCTGCGCCACTATTAAATACAGACTCGAGTGTAGGCGAGGTTATTTATAATAATGCGCGTATTGGCGATATGGATATTTATTATGAGTAATGGCTATAAATACGTCCTAACTAACGTGTTGGCGGTTGGAAAAAGAGAGTGAGGAGAGGCCTGCATCTCCTTTTATATGCGGGATCACCTGTCTCGCTCTTGTATGGCCGGAAACAGGTGTGCCACCCTTGAGCTGTACATTAGCGTAAACCGTATTATCAACTCGGGACTGCGCTTGAGTTGAAGCTACGAGGTCAATGCACTCGGCGACTTGTAAACATTTTTCGAACGAGTGTAATTCACCCTCGAGAAATAATTTTTCCCTTACCTTTCCTGGTTTACAACCCAAAACAAAGAAATCCCTTAAATTTACTGATAAACTATTCCCAAATTTGCAATTAGTAGAAAGAGACTTTAACCGCACTGCAAACTCACGGATTGATTCGTCATTTCTTTGTTTAGCACTGTAAAACTTAGATCTCTCTTCAAAAAAACATTTCGTTGAACAACAATACTCATCAAGTTTAGATATCAAATCTTCTAACTTAATATCTGTTACCTTTTTAGGAATGCACAAATTAACCAATAAGGAAAAACAATCATCTTTCAATGCATTCAGGAAAATAGCCCTTTTTTTATCATCCGATGCAAACTTTTCATCATTCACGAGGAGAAATTGTCCGGGGCGGACCTTGAAGTTCTCCCAGTTCCCGTCACGCAAACTGAAGGACTCCAATCCTCGAGACTCCATGTTCCCAATGCCCAGAAGGTACCCAAATAGAGAGAAAGAAAACAGAAAAAACAAAAACTTCCCAATGAGGCTTCTTCTTCTGCCGTCTGCTCCCTGGACCCTGCTCCGGAAACTGCTCCTTGACCCTGTGAATTGATGGCTCCTTCCAGACCCGTCACACAGTAACACCGATGGCTACCCCAGATCACTCCTGCGACCTGGATCTCCGATCCTTGACCCTCAGAGATGTCGATTGACGCTGGACCTCCCGTGCTTCCCCCTTCCGAAAAGCTGGCTGGCTCCAGTGTCTTCTTGCACTTCACTCCTTGCAGTGAAGTGTTGGAATAATTTCGGTCCGGCCTTTCTTACCGACCCGAAATAATAATGTTACCGCGTATTTTTGCCAAATTTTTGTGCCAAATTTTTTTGCGCGTCGATTCTTTTCGCGATATTTCTGCCGTATTGTCAGAATCGTGTACCGTAGGCTGCGCCACTGTTAAATACAGACTCGAGTGTAGGCGAGGTTATTTATAAATAATGCGCGTATTGGCGATATGGATATTTATTATAAGTAATGGCTATAAATACGTCCTAGCTAACGTGTTGGCGGTTGGTAAAAGAGAGTGAGGAGAGGCCTGCATCTCCTTTTATATGCGGGATCACCTGTCTCGCTCTTGTATGGCCGGAAACAGGTGTGCCACCCTAAAACCTCTCTGTGCAATTATTTGTAATAGGTTGCGATCATGTTTTATATTTAATAGATTGTGATAGTACATGAGGATAATGAGAAAGTTTTAAAGTATAATTTTGTTCAAAAGTTAGCAACCGGTTTTTGTGATATTTGAAACACTCTAGCAATTCGTTAATAATTATTACAGTGGAGAAATCGTGCATATAATAAATATTTTGTTGTTGTTTTAAAGAATAATTAAGTTCAAAAGTTAGCAACAGTTTTTTGTGATAATTGAAATACTCTAATGATTCTTTAGTTACTACAATGGAGATATTGTGAATATAATAAAGATGATTCCAACATTCCAAAAGGTTAACTCTTAAGTAAGGGAACGTACCCATACTACGTGACACTTTTGGGGGGGAGGGGGGGGTCTTCAAAAGGTCACGCTCCATACAAATGAGCGGCGGGATTTTGGTCACCGGGGGGGGGGGGGGGTTAAAAATTGCAAAAAGTTGGTCACGTAGTTTGGGTACGTTCCCTAACTTGTATGTGGGAAGTTTTTTAATAATTTTAATGAATTTAAATTCATAAAGGGACGGCAGACCTGGTAGGTGAATTTTGGGTGGACTTCAATGTTGAGAGTTTGTTGACATCTTCTTGGTCATTAATAAGAATTATGGGGGTTGAATCGCTTATACGAGTGAAAATTTTACCATTTCGAACCCAGCAATAGCGAATTTTACCAGCCATTCTTATATCGCGACATTGCTTCAGCAAAAGTTGGTTTTTTGAGGTTAGATGGTCGTTAATATATATTTTACTGGTTCCAGGAAGCTGTTATTCGGAAGCAAGCATTCCTTTCCTCTTTCTTATAGCACTTATGAGTTCATCCTTAAGGTACCTGCGAGTTAATTTGACAACAATGTTCCTCGGTCTTCCATTTTTTGCATCACGGTTTGTCCTAGGGGCAATCCTGCTAGCGAAATCCACTTCTTGTCGGGTTATATTGCATCCAGCTGTGGCGCCTATCTTGGAGAGGATGTCGTACACATTTTCGTTTTTGGTTTCAGGAATACCACTTATTATAACGTTATTGGAGCGATTAAATTGGTCGTTTATTTCAATTTGTTTTTCCAATTGGAACACTTTTTTTTTGAGCTGATTAATTTCCTCTTTGAATTAATTTTTTATGACTTCGACTATATTGTTTTTAAACTCTTCAAATGTTTTCTCTAGAAAATGAGTTTTGAAGTCTTCAAACTTGTTGTCTAAAAGTTGTAGAAGTTCCGTATTGAGGTTACTGCCGGACTTAGAGTTTGATCGCGTAGTCATCGTTACTTAGTGTAATATTTTTATAATTATAACTTATTAAATTGATTGCAATTTTATTATTTTAATAAAAAATAGGGGAAGAGCAAAAATTTGACAGCTGTTACAAGTAATGTTATTGTTGTTAATACAATCTTTTGTACAAGTTTCATAATGCCAGAGCTCAACAATAGTTTTATACAAAATAACGAACAAAAAAAGAATTTTCTAATTTGGTGTAGTCGTTCGGAAGTTTGCGCATACATACATTACGGTTATTCATTTTTAGAGATAGATATTAAGTATGACGCCAGCAAACACTATTTTTAGGGTGAATTGCCTAATAAAAAAAAAAAACATCTTTTCCAAGGCGACAATTGGTTTGCTTTTTTCTGACATTTGCAATAAATCGATTTTGTTAGGGACAGAAAACGTATGACAAATAATTTCATAACGCCAAAGATTATTCATAATGCCAGAACTGAGCAATATATATAGCGTATAGATCTCGCAAATAATGTAGCTTTCTATTAGTGAAAGGATTTTTAAAATCCATTGAGTAGTTTTTGCGTGAAAGAGTAACAAACATACATCCAGACATCTATACATCTATACAAAACTTTCGCTTTTATGATATTAGAAGGATAATCCTATTTAAATATTATGTTCTCTGTTATTATATCATTGATATTATTTTTTTTAGTTTGTAACAGTAGTTTAGTAACTCATAATAGTATCATATACTTAAATACTTGCTTTTATCACACATACTTTGTTAAATCTTCATTCCTACTTTGTTATTACTGATAATCTCCTGTGTACTTGAATGTTAAAGCTATGCTTATATTGCTTATGGCCTTTAAATAAATAAGAATTGCATCATAACCAGACTGAGAAGTTCAATAATATTCCCTGATTTCAAGTGAAGCATCATGCAAATATTCCGTGCAAATCGGAGGATATTGGCTGCTTTGAGTGCAGATTGGTGTTCTATATTGCATTGTTTGTCTGTCGAATAGTGCTAATGAATGGTGCAGAAATGCAATGTGATTTCAGTAGATAGTGTTTTGGTACCGGTAATTGCTAATCCGAACCTGAATGAAACATGGTGGAAATAGCCCCAAGGTCCCTTAAGTGGGCGCATATTGTCAAACCGCTTGCAATTAACTTAGGGCCGTCTGTTTCAACAGAAAGTTACATCGTGTCCTAAAGTTAAATTTTAACTGTCAGTTAAAGTAACGAGGACGTTAAATGGGACCGCGCGCTGTTTCAAGTGTATTTTCGCCAAAGTAATAGTTGTCAGTGTGGCCAGTCTAAAAAGCAGAATATTCCTCGGAATTATATGACAAAATGCATCGAAATATTTTTTGATGCGGCAACACCGTAAACTAAATCAGAACAACTGTCAAAATATCCGTTTGTATTTTGTTTCACGTCGTAGGATCTGATGACTTTGTTCCGACAAAATTATTTGTATGAATATTTACAAATAAATGACGACCTATTATAATACATATAATATGCAATATGAATATAATTTACTTTCCAGTAGTTGTGATATCTCCTTGAATTTGAAGTGTGACATATTTAACGAGATCTTCAATTCAATTTATTTATGGTTTCGAAAACATTAGAAAACATACATTATAGATTTTTTTAAATCCGCTTGTAAAAGTATTACATTAAACGTAAGTAGTGTACAAACTATACTAGCGATATTAATTTGTCTTTTAAAAGCAGCTTCACTCGCTAATGTCGATATACGAAACGAGTCTAACCTACTACTCATGTTATATTTTTGTAATGTTTATGATACAATAAGTATACTGATTTGAAGAACTTGTAAAATTTGCGATACATCCATTAATAAAGCTTGTCTTTAAAAGGTAACGCTAAATATGTCGTTATCAGAATTGATTCTGTTCAACAGCAAGATTTTTTCGACATGCGGTGCCGCGCCAAAAATTCGAGATCATCCCAGATAACCATATTATTGACGCGGGGACGAAAGGTTTTGGTTTTCGCTGCAAGACATTGGATGAGGAAGTCATCTTCATTATCATCCTCTTCTATAATATTTATCATGATTACTGATTAGTATATTAGTAATCAATGTTGAAGCACCCATTTCCGTACATTACTTCGACCAGAACTGTCAAATATGCCAATATGGCGGAGTAACTCTAGAGTAACTTTCTCTTTTCGGAAAGTAACTACAAAAGTTAAAAGTAACGTAAAACAATCAGTCAAATTGATTGAAAAACGCATTTTGCTGAAATTTAACTATAGTAACGGCGTTTTGTTTTACTTTTACTTTAACGAGCGTTGAAATAGACGGCCCTTAGTGACTTTGAATTGAATGAAATTATCTCTAAATGAGATGTTCGCTTTCGGCTCAACTAAAACATAGCAAACTAATATATTGAATAAATAATAAACGCACTCGCGTAGATGCTTGAAAAATCACGGGATAATATAAATGTAGGATTCGTGAAGCTGAAAGGGATATCCTGGAATAAAACATTAATTTTCTGAATAAATAATTAAATAAAATTTTCTCTTTTTCTTCCACGTAATTGCTAACTAACTAACTAACCCGCACGCCATTTCCCTGCAGGGGTAGGCAGAAAGGACGGACCGCCAAACAACTCGGTATTGGCGCACACTCCTTGCCTCGTTCACTTTCATACATCGTCTCATACGACATACGCTCTTCTATTATTCTGACTCTTGACGTGGCCCGACTCAAGTATCTGATTCATTTGGTCACGCCATGTCTTTCTCGGGCGTCCCCGACTTCTTCTACCATTCACATTTGGTCATTTATTCTTCTTACACTCCTTACCTCGTTCATTCGCTCTACATGCCCAAACCATCGGAGCGTTCCTTTCTTGATCTTATTCACTACATTTTTTGCGGATCTTCACATTTCTCACGCGATCATACATGGTTTTACCACACGTACGCCTCAGGGATCTCATTTCTACAGCATTCAGTCTACTTTCATCCTTCCTCTGCCAGTGCCATGCCTCATTATCATACATCAGGGTAGGTACCAGTACTCCATTATGAACGGCTAGTTTCGCGTCTTTGGACAGTTTTTAGCTGGTGCCAACGGTGCCACGTAATTGCAACTGACTGAATTTAGTATGTTTGATTATTTAGATTGAAAACTCAATAAGTTCGTGCATATTTACCAAAGACTTGTCAAGTTTTCAAAATAAATCAACACAAAAATAAATTGTAAAAAATCGATACGAAGGTTTCCTTCTAGTACCCAAAACGGGAACATAGCTTCATTTAAATAATGGTTTCTTTAATTTCTTTGTATCTAATAACAGCTTATTAGAAAACAAAACTTTCTCGCTCTCACCTAAGACAGCATCTCTTTCAACAAATGGAGGCCAACATGAATCTTTGATTCTTTAGTTCACCATTCACCAATTAGTTGCTCGCAATCCCGCTACGTACCGAAGGATATACCGTGGGCGGCCCATGAAAAAGGACACGTGGTCTTGAACGAGAGATCCTGAGCCCGTCGTAGGCTCAAGATCTGATATTGGTATCGAGATGTGTCGTCCCTTCCAGCGAGGTCTTAGAGATCTAGATCTAGGTTATCGACCTGATACTGAATAGCTAGATGTGCCTGATACTGAATAACTAGATGTGTCAACCCTTTTCAGCAAAGATAACGAGTGCCTGAAGGAATTTTTGTACTATTAACCTAGACGGGCTAGCCCACCGTGTCACCCTTTTCCGCGGTAGTAATATTTCTGAAACTATTATTTAACACAACTTTTTCGATAAATTTACTAGTTATAACTTTTACGTTATACTACAAACAGTATTTATAATGAAAACAAATAATTTCGTTTACACCACTATATAATTAACAATATCGACATGTTCCAATAACAATGTTATCTTCATGAGGACAAGTTGTTAATATCAATATTAATGTTTGTCCTGATGAAGATAACATTATTAGTGAAACATGTCGATATTGTTAATTATATAGTGGTTTAAAATAAGTTATTTGTTTTTTAATTATATTTCATGATGCCACAAAGTATTTTTGCAAAGTTAGAAGAAAAAATTTGTATTTATTATTATTTTTGCAAGCAACCCCAATAAAATTTAACAGAATGGAAAGAAAAGCGCCACAGAAGTAAAGGATTCAAAGAAGGCAGATATTTAACTGTGGGCTGATTTTGTTGTCCTTACTTCCGATGTAACTGCACAGAAAAAAGTTGCTTTCGTTGTACTTACATTAGTTTATGTTAAAACTTATGAAGGTACAAAAAAGCAAAATTCTTCCACGCGGAAAGAGGTGTAAATAAGTGAAAGATTTCTGTAATAACGAATCATCTTAGAATCAAGAGTAAGTTAAAATATTTCTTACTAAACCGAACCACCGTCTGCGAGCTTTTTGGAAGAGGTCATTTGTCATCGGATTCCTTTTCTCCTTTTATTAGGAATGGTGGGAACTAGGCATAGCTTTGTTCATATTCCTATCTTTCGCTTTTTACTAATGGATAATCGGAAGCTCCCGCTTCACGATGTCTTGTTCATTTCACTTTTTGCGTAGCGCTTCCACTACGGTTGGAAAACCATTTGGATTTGAAAATCCTATTAGCGAGCATATTATAAGAATTAATTAAAATAATAATTCGAAAATACTCTCGTGCAGGCGGTTCTTTTGGTTTCTTTCTAATCACCACAAAGACTTTGAAAATCCTACTAATATTATAAAGGTGAAAGTTTGTATGGATGTATGTTTGTTACTCTTTCACACAAAAACTACTGAATGGAATTTAAAAATTCTTACACTAATAGAAAGCTACATTATTTGTGTGATCTATAGGCTATATACATTGGTTATTGGTTGCGTTATGAATAATCTCTAGCGTTATGAAATTATTTATCATACATTTTCTGGCACTAACAAAATCGATTTATTGCAAACGTCAGAGAAAAAGCAAACCCATTGTCTTCTTGGAAACGATGTTTTTTTTTATTTTTTATTAGGCAAGTCACCCTGAAAAGAGTGCTTTTTTGGCGTCGTACTTAATAACTATCTCTAAAAATGAATGACCGAAATGTATGTATGCGCATAAACCCGAACGATTAAACAAAATTGGTGGATATGCGCCATAAATATATTTGGATCATTTTCTTAATCAATTAATAATTTATGCTATGAGACCATAAAGTAAGAAAGTACTGGAGAACTCTGAGAAATGCCTTCTGGTCTCAGGTTTGAGGAAAGGAAAATCCTGATCTATTTCCTTCTCGTGGTGGGGAGTGAGCAACGACCTCGTGTCGGCAAATATAGACAGGGACTGAGCGTTGGCCGGAATAAGCTGACCACCAACTTTCGCCCTACCAGGCGTCTGTTGTCTAGGGCAACCTCTTGTCCTGGAGAAGTAAATAATCTCCAAAGGCGGAAGAACCTTCGAGGTCAACGGCATAGGATGTGGAAAGAAACGGGAAACTACCACATTAAAGGTCCAAGTGGCATCCCAAGAACCAGCAAAACAGGAAATTGCTGCAAACCAATCCCAGGATTGAAACCAGAGAGAGAGAGAGAGACCATGAGGGCGCCATCTATTGTTTTTGTATTGTATTGAATTTACCTATGTGGCTTGAGATCAGTATATTCATGCATTTCCTTACCTCTGTGAATCAGGCAATTGCTTCCGACGGGAGTGTGAGTCAAAACCAACAGATGTCACTCCTGGTCAGTCATTATTAAATGGTTCACCCAGTGAGTGAATTATTGTTGTGCCTAGGATTTGGCACATATTATTGATGGGCAAATTTATTTTTTCATTGTTGAAACTTCCTTGCTGTGCGAAACATCTGTTAAGATTATGCAATATCGCCTTGATATTTTGAGTGAAAAGAAGTGTCTTTTGTGCTGGACATCATACAAGAGCTGCATTCTCTGAGTGAGTATTGTTCTGTTTTCACTTGAGATTTTGGAATTGCTGGGTCAACTGTTTTTGTGATAGGGAAGAATTCAATTTTCGTTAATTTACATAGGGTAGTCATCTCCCTCGTGTCAGGGGCTATTTACACGCCCCTACATTTTTAATGGTCCTTCGTAGCCTGAATTATTCATTCAATTCGAGATTATAGCTGATATTACATGGATGTTCGAATTTACCTATTTTTTTTTGGTAAATTTGAAGTACCTCTCATTTTTTGAGAACTATAGCTGGTCTTGTTTTTTGCTTTTGGATGACATATTTGGATGTTCGCAGAATTATCGTAATTTTGGATAATTATTCGCAACATTATTATTATTAATTAATTGTTAACATTGTTCGCAGAATTGTCGTAATTTTGGATAATTATTCGCAACATTATTATTAATTAATTATTAACATTGTAACATTATTGTAAAATTTTGTGGTAATCTTTTCGCATATATAAAAAATGCCAAGAATTACGGAAGAAATTTTAAATGATCAATATGATCGAATGCTTATTTCGTTAACAGCGAAAAAGGAAAAACTTTTTTCACGTATTAATGATCTATTTAACTTGACAAAAAATGTCTCTGATTTCGATTTTAAGAATAATGAAACTTTCATCGATCAGACCGGATTAATAGATGAAATGTACATTCAGTTTGAAAACATTATTGACGATATTAATTATTGTCAGTTGACTTTAAATCCAGGGTTTCAACCGGAATTTGAATCATTGAATGCCTTTGTGGATCTGTTTTTACCGGTCAAACGAACTCGTAACCTGATACTAGCCTCGGCACGTACATTCTCGACTCAAAATATGCCCTTGGAATCTTGTATGTGTTGTAAAAAAAACTGATCATTTAGTCAACGTTTGCTCAAAGTTTAAATGTATGAGTTCCCCACAGGCTCGATTTGAATTTGTAAAATCGAAAAATGCCTGTGTAAATTGCCTTAGTGGTTCACATACAATCAAGTCATGCAAATCGGGGTTAGTTTGTGATTTGTGCAATAAACATCATCATACATTCTTACATTTTGGCAGTGTGAATAATATGAAAACCAATACTCATGTACATACGTCGCAAGTACCTACCAGTGAAGAACCTTCAGTCCCCCCTCCAGTGTCATCCAGCATCAATGGAACTGGCATTGGTGATAAGCAAGTGGAGGGGACTGCGAATGTCAATTCTTCGTGTTCGCTTTCTGCCAAAGTAA
Organism: Limnephilus marmoratus; assembly: GCA_917880885.1. Lineage (NCBI taxonomy): Eukaryota > Metazoa > Arthropoda > Insecta > Trichoptera > Limnephilidae > Limnephilus > Limnephilus marmoratus. The sequence continues at coordinate 46,231,590 of OU862922.1, forward strand.
CACCGAACTCTTCTATTTTACTTTCGACCGCACAAGTATACGCGAAGCTTAAAAACGGAAATAAAGTTATTGTTCGGTGCCTAATTGATAATGGCTCTCAAAATAATTTGATTACGATAGATTGTTGTAAGTCACTGAATTTACCAATAATTCCTTTGAGTAATTCTTTTGTCAAAGAAATTGGTTCAGCTTCACGACCAATCTTCAGTGACGTCTATTTAGACATTGAGTCGCGCGTGTATTCAAATAATAAATGTCATATACACGCACTTGTCGTTGACAGTATCACAAATAAACTGCCTAATCACTGTATAATCAAAGGTGATATGAGGTTCTTAGTATTCTGTAGTAGGTCTGAAATTGCAGATGATGAATATTACATCCATCATGCCGCCATTCGTCCTGATAATCCTATGCCTAGGATTGTGCTGGACGCTAGCGCTAAGACACATACAGGGCTGTCACTAAATGACATCTTGCATACTGGTCTCAATTTGCAAACTGATTGGTTTATGTTTTTATTTGACTTTCGTCAGTTAGCCAAAGATATGAGACCACATTTCCCGTATACTGCCAATGTGGCAGAGTTCAAGTTGTATGTGGACAACCTGGTCTATTCTATTGCAGATGAGTCCAGCGCCGTACGTCTTTCTCGAGAATTAATCTCGTTATTCAAGTCCGGTGCCTTTGATTTGGTCAAATGGACTACTAGTTCTCAAGTTGTACTTGAAAACCTTCCAGATTTTCACCGCAGTGCGGTGGACTTCACTGTTGGTTCTAACAATACCTCTAAGGTGTTGGGCCTTTCGTGGGAACCAGCTGATGACAGCTTCTTCTTTACGACATCTTATGTTCAGGAGAAGTGCACAAAGCGGAGCATACTCTCCATAGTCGCCCGCTTATTTGATGTCCTCGGCTTGGTCGCCCCTGTCATTCTGTACGCTAAATTACTTATCAAAGAGCTATGGCTGTGCAACATTGGTTGGGATGATACACCCCCTGATAGCGTTATTCGTCGGTTTTCGGCGCTTACACAGGAATTTCCTCTAATTTCAATGATGAAAATCCCTCGCCATGTTGGTGTCCTGAAAGACAGTACGGTGCTCGTTGTTGCTTTCTGCGATGCAAGCATGAATGGTTACGGCTGTGTGATTTATTTGCACACCACTGATCTGTTTGGGAAAATTACAGTGAGATTGTTGTGCGCAAAATCAAAGGTTTCTCCCACCAAAGTGACGACCCTCGCTCGTTTGGAGCTCTGTGCCGCAGTATTGATGTCCAAATTAATACGGACGGTTCAAGATAATTATTCTGAGCGTCTTCCTATTGCAGGAACATATGCGTTTTCCGATTCTACCGTTGCGCTCTCTTGGATACATTCTTCACCGCATCGCTGGTCGGTGTTTGTTAGTAATCGCGTAGCTCAGTGCCAAGAAAATTTGTCTCCAGAGAACTTTTACCATGTTGCTGGTAGTGAAAACCCGAGCGACTGCCTTTCTCGTGGCATGCTTCCTTCCCAACTCGTTTCACATGATTTATGGTGGAACGGCCCATCATGGATTCGCAGCCCACCTTTGGAATGGCCATTAAAACCGTTTCACCCTACCAATACTGGTGAAATGCCTGAACACAAAGCTAATGTGCTCATTGCAACATTTCAGGGTGAAAAATCGGTCCTGAGTGAACTGGCTCAGCGTATATCCACTTGGGATAAACCTTTAAGGATAGTAGTTTA